>JASGCC010000005.1:3302500-3910473 GCA_030067915.1 Hydractinia echinata | reverse complement strand
TGGAACCAGGTTCTAAGTCCATCACCAGCTTATATTATAGGATCAATGCTGTATTAATACATATTAAAGGTCATAAACCAAATTAATCTGCAGCTTTATTTACTTAATTTTTGTGTTTCATCTATTTTTTTATATATTTTAAAAAAATTGAAGAAAACAATTAATAAAAAACATAAAAAAAAACATGCAAGAATAAATAAATAGTTATCCCAGCACAACTAAACGTGTGGAATGAAATATTCCCTGAAAACAAAGAAAAGTCAGCTGATCCAAGTAGCATATTGTGATGTGGTAATAAGGGCCAACATTTTTGTTTGTACAAAAGTGATGATGCAATCTTTTATCAGCAACTGGATTGGTACAATGTAATTAAGGAATTAACGGTGGAATTGAATCAAAAAATTAAATTAATTATGCTTTAAAACTATATTTTGCAATTTATACAAGTTATTAACCTCAATACCATGTATAAATCCTTGAATTCATTTGAATAAAAAAGTGGTGAAATATTTTCAACCTTAATTCTTCTTTAGTGAAAAGAACTTGTTTAATTTTGTCAAACTTTGACATGACACATGGTATGACAAACGGTAACACCATATTAATTAAATCTATTTTACATTTTAAATTGATTAACTGAAGCTAGAATTAATCTGCAAGTTATGTATAATAACAATATTGACAATTTCTATAACGATTTAATATTATTGTTCCCATAACAGTCAGCAATATTATAAACACTTAGTTAAATTAATTAATTCATGCTTCAGATAAAGAAATATCTAATAGACGAAATGACAATAGGAAACCTACAATAGAAACCAAACTAAGATATATTTTGTAAAATACCACTATTTGTCTTGTTAAAAATATCCATATTATATTCTAGTATGATTTGAGACATTTCAACGAACATCATTTTGATAATTATTATTACTTCTTTTTTGTCTATTTTTTATATTGTGATCTTTAGGTATAGTGATCACACAATAGCTTTATTTTGACGGCATCCTTACTTTGTATAGACGTTTCTTTTTTTCATAAGAAATTGGTTTATAAGAAACTTAAGACCATCCAAAATTTAAGAAACGTTTTAACAAAAAATAATAGTCCATTTGGTACAAAATACGTTATAAATAAGAAAGTAGCTGATTTAGTTCATGTGTTGTAATTCCTATATAAAATAATTAAGAGCGATATTTTCTATTCATTTTTTCTCCGGTATTATGAAAATCAGATCCGTATAACTTTTTTCTCCTACTAAAAATAAACTTAATAAAGAAACAGATCGAAAAACTTGCAGAACTAAAATCGAAATATAAGTTCAGGAACTTTCGGTACTTGTTCCTTCCCCAGGTTTCTTATAAGATAAAACACTGCTAATAATTATGTCATGGTAACTTTGCAAAAATATATGTTGGTGCCTAGTGTCCGATAGAAGAAATAACTTGTTGTGCTAAATGTTGTAGTTGTTCAGGTTCTTTAGTGAAGTGACTTCTTTTCTATCAACCACATCATCCAGCAACCTTTCACTAACTACGATCAAATATTTATCTGCAAATATTCTTTGTATTTTTTTTAAAAAAAGTAGAAATAAATCAAAGACAACTCGGGAAAAGTTTTATTTAGTTCTGCTTGTGGTAAAGTTCTTATTATTTTGAAATAAAGAAAGTTTGAGAAGTTTCTTTATCACACTTAAAATTCTTGTCCAATGTGTATTTTCTGGAATTTTCATTTTTCTTGTAGTGAGGGATAAGCTCTCTGTAAATGTGAGAATTCGGAATTGATTTAAATGTCCTATCCGAGTTCTGGTCGTTTAAGTTTGTTTACATTTCGCCTGTTTACTTCTTTGATTGTCGTATGTTTGAAATTCAGATTATTGAATTTGATATATTTCCAGAAATAAAAGCATGTTGTTTTGTCCTATAAGTTCTTTTTTCAACGCTATAGTTTTCAACGCTATAGTTTTCTTGGGTTATGGCAGTTTCTACTAACATCTGCTCTTCATGGTGAATATTTTTATAATTTCCTGTAAACTCCATAGCAGAGGTTTATTACAACGAATGGAATGTTATTTTTTACGGCTGGTTTCAAAACAAAGAAACCAACACGTATTCAAAACTATTTTGGTGTTCTGATAATACAGAAATCATTAAATGACAGAGTTTTGCGTAATTTTTCATTTAAATTTTTTTCAATTTAAACGGTATTCTTTAAAAGACTGAAAGACTACAATAACGAAAATACATTTCCCTCCTGAAACAAATGGATTGAAATGATGGATATGATTTTCTAAGAATGTTGTAATGTAAGCTTTCCTAAAATCAAAACTAATTCTTTTGTTCAATGCTAAAAAAATGAAGTACCAAAATACACGTTTTTTTTACGAGACAAATCAAAAATTAAAAAAACTTCTACTAGTACTTCAAAAATATAAAAAAATTTAAGTCCAAAACTTTTCCCACACATGCCTCCCATCAATCAATGGAATTCGAATGGTATTCAGATTTTTTACCTGCTATAACAAGGAATTGGACGAATATCGAGTAGGTTATCCCGAAAATCGAATAACTTCTTAAAAATTGACGATTTCAACGGAACAGACATCACTTTAAATGATAAATTAAAGGAGAAAGCATTATTTCATCTTTTCTCGTATAAAAATTGAAACACTTGTTAAGAAACTTTTTCTAGTAAAATGACCTCAGAGACTTTTACTCGTTGGCTGTTTGCTTGATTTGTTATGAAAAAAAAGTGTGATAAACGTGTCATCGTTTTAGTTATGCATAACGCTTTGTGGAATAGCGAGGGATGTAACCATTTTGTGTTTCTGTATGGTAGAAATATCCTAAACTATTTCGGGCTGAATTTTAATTGATTATCAACAATATTGTAACTGAATCGAAAAACACCATTCTTGTAAGTGAAATTGAAGTCTCTACTAAGAAGGGTGTTAAAGTTATTTATAGACTTTGTTCTAACTATTAAACAGGTGGAGATTTTCTTTTTATGGCACAGCTCTTTTTAATATTAAACATCTCTTTTGATCACATATTAACAATAATGTTTGAATCCCATGTATAGAAATCATGAAATAAACCAGTGTTTGTTTACATTACATATTAATTTATTTTTTGTAAATTTATCAGTTGTTTAACCCTTGCATCATAATTTTTTTTTTTTAATTCTCGTTCTGGGGTATTATTGATGTTTTATTAAAGTGAGACTGCTTATGATGGCAAGATGCACTGATAAAAATCTGAATCAATAAGTAATGAAAGCTTCTAAGAAAGTAATGCTTTTAATGGTATAGAAACTGGTTCGACTTGATTCTGCAAATTTCGTATATACGTAAGGATTCTTTTGACGTCATAGGCTAGTTTAAGTTTTCCACAAATGTATCTTCACATTGATGAGTGCAGTATTTCTAATTATTCGCAATGCCGGATGATACCACTAATGTTAACGAGAAGGAGTTTAAGAAGAGCGTCAAATCAACATCAACAACAACAAAAATTGAAATCATATTCGTTGGGAGAGGCACCTTCTCTCGTAAAGGAATGGTTACCGTCTTTACGAAATTTTAGCGAGTTTTACGATGATGTGTTCCTGCCAGACGAAACAGAGAAGGTTTGGGAGTCTTCTTTTTGTCACGTTAGTTTTTAGTTTCTTGATTATGTTAACACCAGGTCTAATCTTATTAGGAGAGGAAATGGTTATTCCCTTTCTAGTATTAAGGTCAACCCTAGCTCTAGTTGATCTTTTTTTCAAAAGGTTAATAATAACATAATAACCGAGGTTCTGGATGGAGATAATTTTCTTTATCATTGTGAAACTCAAACCCTTTGACATAGTATGTTTCTGTTTCAGTCAATTAATTTAGAGTAGTTGACATTCGAGAGTCATATTTGAAAATGAATGCACAAGAACATCAAATTTTAGTGCAGACAATCTGGTTTGAAACTTAGCGAAAAAGGGCAGACGATACCGGTGGGAAATGAGGGAAAGGGGAAGGGGGAGGGGCAGGGGATGTATGTCCTCAATTTTTATCCAGAGATACTTAACTGCGAAAACACTAATTTTCCATTCTAACATAGTAAAACTTTGGAATTTGAATAGCCAAACTGGAGGTATTAAATTTCAAACAATTTTCTAACACACCCAGTTTGGTTGCGTCCACCCAGCTTGGTTGCGTCTTCTTAAGCACTATGTTGACCCTTCACTTTCCAATCTAAGCAAATTCGTCGACCCTGTGTTAGAACAGTGAAAAATAAATGTATTAAAAAATTAAAATACTAAAAAAAATGCTTTTTAGTTCTATCTGTTTTTCGTATGGAGAAACATTTCCGGAATGTGTCTAGAACATCTAGGGTTTCTGTGATATATTCAATTTAAATCATGCGGATGTTGAAAAAAACAACGTTACTCTGGTTTGTTTGCTTGCAGTTAATAATAATCTCTGCTTTGACTTTTATATTTAAATAACCTCAAATTAAATACTTTAATGACTTATCTACTAATCGATTGTTGATGTTTTTATTGCATCTACATGAAGCTAGGGTGTTGCCAATTTGTTTGATTCTTTTAATTACTAAACTGCATATTTTTATGACAGTGTTGCATCCAAACATTAACATTACCGACTCTTTTTTTTTTTTCCTAAACAAACAAATACAAAAATGAGGTAGTAGGAATTCTGATTTAATAGTTTTTCATATCAGAAATTAATTCTGACGTCATGAATTACCATGTGATCTTGACATGAAATATTGCATGTACTTTGTTGTATTCAAACCATTATTCGTGACATTTAGGCTGATCTGAGAAATTTGAAGTACTTGGGGAAATTTTTGTGTCTGTCCATGATTTCTTATTGTTCTCTGTACGCATGTTTTTAATTTTGTTAATTGTGTGGTCTGAAGCTTATTTCTAATCTCTGCTTACACGATTTTTTTTTTAATAAGAAACCAAGCAAACGGCCAACTAATAAAATTTTCTTAAATTCTGAGGTCATTTTTACTAAGAAATTAGTTTTTTAATAGTTTTCGTTAAATGATTATGGAGGTTAAGAAGATATTTAATTAAAAACATGATTTTTGACACAACGCAAAGACTTACATAAACATATATACAAGAAAAGATAAAATATGCCTTTTTCGCCTTTTATTCCTTTGTAATCGTCAATTTATGGGAGACACGTCTGGAAAATGTTTTTTAGCTTGAAAAAATTTACATTTTTACAACAATTAGAAGTTTCTTAATTTTTAAGAAGACGATTGGTCAGTTTATTATAAAGTGGTTTCTTATATAAAAAAGTGTGACATTAAACGTTATAGACTACGAGAGAAAAGAGAATGTTGTTGAATTTAGTCTTGAAAATCTTAAGAACCACTGTCTACACGTTTTTGTTTTAAAGGACCTGACGGGAGGTTTTGTGCAATAGATTCTTAACTTCCAACGTCATTTCTCAATGTGTTTTAGTGGATAATTATGTGTATCTGTCTGATTAGGCCTATTTAAAGGCCATGTATGGAAAACCCTGTCAAATGTGCATAATGTCGATCACAATACTTTTTTTTTCATTCCTGCAGTCTCTTGGGATTTTTAGTTTATATTGTGGTATCCGATGTCTGTCTGTGAGCCAATTTAAAATCCGGAGTGTTTGTAATCAAAAACGCCATTATAATTGCACCTATAATCATAGCACTAACCACCGTCCAAGTAAACTTCATTACTTTATGCTAACGGGCAGGCAAGAATGCGGAAACATGTGCGACGGGCGATTTCCCCGTGGAAAACGCGTACGCTTATCCATTGCATCGTGTACGCGGTATTGTTTTTTTTTAATGGATTTATCATTTATCCTTTAGTTCTAAGCTATGTATCACGCGCTAACTTCTGGCTGAAAGAATGCGGTTTGATGAATCCTTTAAAATTGAATATAGCGCCACACCCTTCAAACGCGGGTCTTGATGGGTGGGAGGTTGTTTTGGGGTGAAAAAGTTGTATTTAAACAGCCCTTTCTATTGTTGATTAGTACTCATGCTTCCTTCATTCAAAAATTTAGACATGTTTTTTTTATCTTATTTACATTTTTAGGCGACTACATTGGTCCGCTGTGAGAGGTTCAGTGCGACAACCTGTTCGCAAAGAATGGAGCTTCACAAGATTGCGCCCGACACCGCCCTATCAACAAAATTCGCAATCAAAACCTGGCGATGTACGTATTTTAGAATTTCTTCACTTCCTTTCTTTTTTTTATATTTTTAATAAAAACTTAAAATATTTATTTGTATTTACCATTATTTATTGATTTTTCTTTCTATTTTTTCTATTTTTTATTTCTTCTATTATAATAATTTCACAGTCTACAAATTCATAAACATTTGAATGTTTTTGTTACGAACAGGTGTTAAAAAACCATTATGTGTAATCAACCCCTTTTTAAACTTCCACGTCTAATTCAACTTGTTCTTTTTTGACACTTGTGATTATGAAGCCTTCAAACTAGAAATATCTATGGAATTTAACTTCTCAAATTCAAACTAGATGAGGAGTTTAAATTGTTGATTGCGACTTTTTATCCTTCTTAGGATTACTCTGTTAGTCCACGAGCAATGAGAAGAATTGTTTCGACGAAGAATAAAATGGTTGGGGGCCGCGGTAATAATTTTGCCTTGCTTTATATGAATACTGTCGACTGCTTATAGCACCAGCTTTTAAGGAAACAAAAAGTGTTGGGTAAATCGAGAGTTTGGGAGATCGAGTCAATCGAAAGTTTGAGATATCGAGTCAGTTTTTATGAATAATAAATACCTTTTTAAGAAACCGAGAAACTTGTTGGAGATACCGAATATTCAAGATATTAAAAAATAACTATATTAATATGGACTTAATTAAATTTTTGTTTCATAGGATCAAAAGATGACTTGTTGGAATCGTATCAGAGAAAACAGTCATCACCATCATGTAAGTTTATCGAGCTTGCATCTGACTATGTGTAGAATTCATTGAAAATAATTCTTCTGTTGAATATGTTCTTCTGATGAGAAAAGCTTTAAAGTTTGCACGAGTTTTACTCAAAATTTTTTGGGATTTATAAAGAATTTTTTTTAAAATACTTTTAAATACACAGTTACGGGATTTCTGCATTCAAATTTAAAAAATGTCTCTAACTCCATCGTTAAGTAGTTTATAAAAAAACTTGCACAGTTATATTAGGTCAGGAATTAGTAATATCTGCACTCACTGGATCAACCCAATGACGGCGTCATTTATCTCAATTCTAAACTTTATTGTCCTGTATAGTCATGTTATTGTCTTATCAAAACCCACTTTATAATCAAATTATCAAAATCAGAAAGACACTATTCGTGCGGTTATTTATGGGTACCGGTATCCGGATTCAGAGCTATATATATTGAGGGAAAGTCGAGAGCTATAGATATATATATAGCTAAAAGTAAGCTTGTAAGTCCATAAGACTGTCACACCTCCTTGGTCACACCAGTGGAAAAATATTTAGTCAAATCAGTTAATAGTATGTCATAGAAAAAGAGTGATTGTCTTCTAAAGCATCTAGAATTTGAAAGTCAGTTGTGTATACTTGTGTTTGACGTTTCTTCTTGTTTTTTATAGTGTCATCCACGACAACGAATGGAGGTCAACAGATACTAGGAGAGGACATGATGATATTAAGTGTCATCGAAGCATACTGCTTCAGTGCGAGACAACGACAAACTATGAATTGTAAGTCTGTTCAAACACGTCTCGTATTTGTTTTGAGTCGTAGAAAGATCATCGTAGAAATTGCCGTATGTAAATAGCGTCAAACTAGAACTGTCGACATTTGTAAATTCAATAATGATTGTGATGGAAAATGCTTTTTGACGATCTATGCGAAGTATCAAAATTTTGATTTTTGAAACCAGCTACCAGCTACTAAATTTGTCCAGAAACATAAGGACGTTAAAATTTTAGTGTATCGAAACCAGCAAACATTTTTGGCCAAAATTTGTCCAGAAATAAAAAAGCTCTGTTGTCAAAAACATCATTTCATTCATTCACTCACTCACTCACTCACTCACTCACTCACTCACTCACTCACTCACTCACTCACTCACTCACTCACTCACTCACTCACTCACTCACTCACTCACTCACTCACTCACTCACTCACTCACTCACTCACTCACTCACTCACTCACTCACTCACTCACTCACTCACTCACTCACTCACTCACTCACTCACTCACTCACTCACTCACTCACTCACTCACTCACTCACTCACTCACTCACTCACTCACTCACTCACTCACTCACTCACTCACTCACTCACTCACTCACTCACTCATTCTATTTATTCATTTATTTATCTATTCACGCCTGCAATAAAACTATACTGAAAATATTCTGTACACCAAAAGTGTGAAGCAGTGAACTATGTGGTGAAGTCATGTGATATAACTCCCTCTCTTTTGTGACTTCAAATTTGACATCATCAAACCTTGAGAAAATATTAAAGAATTCCAGGACTCCTTTTTTTCTCATCAGTCTCTCTAATAACAATGATTTATTTCGCGTATATGATTGGACGAGATTTAGTTCCCAGTCCCAGCTAGTTTTTAAAACATGCTTGTTAGAACTAAAGGTTGTACGTGAAGTGTGTATTAAAATAGAGGGTGTCGTTTTAGTTGAAGCGCGTTTGACCACTCCGATAAAGCCAGCTTTTTTAATATACTTAATTCCTGTTTTTTTAATATACTTAATTATTTTTTTTTATTTATTTTTTTTGTTAATAAACTTTTATGCACCTGTCTTCTTATATATTAAGAAGCATTGTTCCATGTCGCCGAGCAACTCGCTTTACCAACACCAATATTAAGTGTTTGTATCTAAATATTGCAAATGACGAAGACAATTTGTAACGGGCTTCGAACCATATAAGTACAATAGATTTTCTATTCGCTAAAAAGCTTCGAAAACGTTGAATAATTTATCGATTCCGCGGCCAGTTGAATTAAACGATGATTAGATATTTCGTAGTCATTCGATCTTTGATAAATAATTCATAAAAATGTTATGTTGAACAAGAAAAGCTGTTTTTCTTTCTTGAGCACTCATTGGACTAAGTGTGGACTATGTTTCGTAAGAAGACGGTCGAATTTGAATGTATGAAGCTTACTATATTTTTTTATGTTCCTGTTTGATGGAAATATAAAAATGATTTCCTTGTTGACATTATTGCGAAAAAGAAACTCGGACTTCGTTGTTTTGTCGGCATGTTTTCGTTGTATTGTCGTTTTTGTTGTCGTTTCGTATATGTTTTTGTTTCCTTTCTGCCTACGTGTATATGGTGATCAAGAACGATTTAAATTTATAGGCGGCAGCCCAGATAGTCCATATCTCCCGCCCGATGTTCCGCCACACTTCAGTTTCAAGCCTATCACGCCGCCCAGAGTAAATGCTGGTAAACCTAAAAGTTCAAAGAAGTTTAAGAAAAAACCAAAGGAGTAAGTACGAACAATATTTTATTTATTTATTTCACGAAATTTGATTTATTTCACCTTTAAGCAAGAAACTTTCGCCCCTTCGCTAAACTGCAGCTTCTTAGAAACACGACAGCTTGCTTCTCTACACAAGGATCACATTCACTAAATTTTGTTTTACTGGCAAGTGTGGGTCGTCTTTCACTCTCCTCCACAAGTTTTCCCTGATTTAGACTTCCAATTGTACACATATGAGGATTGGAGCAGGGACCTTAAGCTAGCTGCTTTAAATATTTAAAACTAATTTCTAGATACATTGTTTGTTTTCATTATGCAAATATTGACATTCTTGTCGACATGTCAAACACGCATTCTTGATTTTAAATATTCTTAACACTTATTTTGATTTCTCTTCTAGCGAATCACCCGAAATGGATAGTCTGAAACAGCAAGTACAGAATCTTCACAAGGTAAGACTCGTTATAGCCCTGATATCACGTTTGTGTTCGCCCTTTTGATAGGCGATTTCGATTCCTAGATGTCTCCCACATCTAGGAATCGAAATCGCCTATCAAATGGGCGAACATTTTTTGAAAGTTGACTGTTTATATAATCTTAAAATGAGGCAAATTATGCATTTTAAAAATCTAATTATTAGTTGTGATGATTACAAAAGGAGAATTGTTTTTCCAAATTTACTACTCACAGAATCAAGACCTGTTATTTTGTTAACTGACAATCTATTATGTGTTTTTTTTTTACATTTAGCAAACGTTATATCTTCGCGAAAACCTGGAAGAGGAACGCAAATCGCGAGAAAATTTCGAGAAATTCCTTAAGCGAGTTTTATCCCGTGTCGCGCCTGACATCGATTGGACGGACGATAAGCTACCTCAAAAGTCGACGCCGTTATAGCCGTGCTTTGTATAAATATATTCTGCAGAATATCAAGGTAGTTTAAATGAATGGAATATAGACAGCATTCCTGCCGCTATTAATTCAACACGCGACGATTCACTCGCGTACATGAACAGGTTATAAAAACCACATAATATTATCGCTTCTATCGCGATGTCGTGTTAGATGGTATATTCTCTCCACAAATATTATTTTTAAGAATTTTGCTGTATACCTTAGTGTCTAGTATTACTTTCCTTATAGTAAATGCTCAACAATTGACTCGCTTGTCCCAATCTTTTGTATTATATTTCTATTTAGGTTTGTCTCTATTATCTTTTCTTGTTGTTTATTTGTTTTTGATAAAGTTTATATAATTTATAGATATCATTTTTTTATATTTTAATGATACAACAGTGAAAAATCTTTATTTTACTTCAAATTTTTAATTTGCGTACAACAATATTACAATTCTCAGATTTCCTTGTGGTTACGGAATAACGGGTGGCTTTCTCGAGAGCATTTACTCTTTCTTTGCAATATTGCTCAAATTTTCACCTGAGGGGAAGGGTCAGCAATTTATGTCAAATTTGCTGTTACTCCCATACATATAATTGACAGTATGACGGGTGTTGTCCATGGCGTGACCAATCTGCTTTATCTATTATGCTTTTTTATTTTTAGACCAGTTATTTGTTAAGAATTTTTAGTACGCATGCTCAGTAAAATAACCAATGAGGAAAGGCAGCGTTGTTGCTGTTCTAATAATTTATGTTTTATTATTTGTAAAGATTCGCTCAATAAAAAAATTGTTCAATAATATACATAATTTCGAAGTGTTAGTGTTTTGCTACTTCCCATCCAAGTAAAAGACTCCGGTGTGATAATGCTGTTTGAAGATTTCGACGAAACTTTATTTCCCTGAGGTGACTAAACTAAAAGTGTAAGTTAAACCTTGTGGATTTATTAGCCATTTCAGGTAATTTGACATGGTAACCAGATTCCTGGAAAATTGACATATTTAAATCTAATTTAAAATTTTGTCCTAGAAAAATTTCCCTGGTCACTAAAGGTTTTGGTAATTTGACATGATGACCAAAGTCCTAAAAAATATATTTGTCCTAGAAAATTGACATATTTAAATCTAATTTACAAAGTTACAAAAAGAGTTTTCTCAAAAAGTACTAAAATTTTGGCATGAACATTTCGCTGTTTTGTCCTGTGAATCCTAAACAATTTTGTCCCAGAAAAATAAAAGTGGAGGTTTATTACTATCTCGCCTGCGAGGAGTATTCAAATACAGCTGTCCGTCCCAAAATGGAAATTTTTGGCTCTCTGAGCACCGACACGGGAGTAGTCGTGTGTTCGAATCTCATCTTGGTAACTATTTTTACTTTTTTTTTTTCTTTTTACTATCTCGCCTGCGAGGATAGGTTTCCAACTCGTAACCACAGTTGATAGACAAAAACCTTTTGTCTATCAACTATGTCGTAACTAACTAAATGTCCCAAATGGTCAATTGCAACGTCACAGATTTAAACTTCGTACCTAAACTCTCTAAGTACTTGGAAGTCATCTAAATGACGTTTCAGGCCAAAATTGGTATTTGTTTTCGACAAAATTTGGCACAGTTAACAAAAAAGGTATGCTGAACATAATAGTGACATCATAATTTTGATTTTTGTCACCTAAATGTCATTTTAGGCCAAAATTGGTCCAAAAATTAAAACTACTTTATTTTAGACAAAATCTGGCAAAGTTAACAAAAAAAGTATGCCGAACATGATGGTGACATTAAAATTTTGATTTTTTGTCACCTAAATGTCATTTTAGGCCAAAATTGGTCCGAAATTAAAACTACTTTATTTTCGACAAAATTTGGCACAGATAACAAAAAAAGTATGCTGAACATGATGGTGACATCAAAATTTTGATTTTTTGTCACCTAAATGCCGTTTAAGACCATAAACGTTTCAATCGCGCGACTTTTAACCATGGATGATAGGCTGTATTTTTGTTAGCAGAAATTGTAGAATTGGGTCGCATTGTGGATGTTTCATAGTTGTGCATTTTTAATAGCGAGATAGTTTATGCAGCGCCTGTATCTTGTTTCCTCTGGCAACCAACTCCGCAGAAATAACATCTTTTTTGTCACCTTCGTTGGTTGCAGTAAATGACAAAAAGATTTTCGTGACATCGTATTTCCACATTTAATAATATACAAACTAGCTATTGATAATAAGTAGCACAACAACAGCTGTACACACAGAGAGAATAGTCCTGAGAATAAGGATGGTACGCCTATATCCCCATGACAACTATTTGTAAAATTCATGTTCTTGTTCGTCTTTCTTGATATTATTCTTGTATCCTTTCTCAAAGTCTTTAGCTAATACTATGTATCTGTTTTCTCGAACAGCTTGCATGCCAGCCTGGAATAAAAAAGGTTATACTTTAAAGGAAGAAAAAGTCGCAAAATCAAGGAAAATAACTTTCGCCAATTGCCCCTTTTAAAATTTTACGCGAGAAATTTCGCGACTAGCTTCTTTAAAATTTCACGCGAAAAATAACTTATATAGACTTTATAGATAACTTATAAAAAAACGCAAAATCGCAAAAAATATTTTAGCAAAATTTTCTTCCCTTAAAGTATTCTATCAATATAAGTATTTTGCGTGCAACATAATTTCAGCATTGTTTTGTCTATTTTCAAACAAAGAGTTAATTTTTGGTATATTTTCAAAAATCATGAATTACGAATTTCCGAATTACGTACTTTTTTCTGCCTATATAATATATCTTTTAATTAACGAGAAAAACACACTTCTGCTTTATTTCTAAACCGATTTGCGCCCAAAATGAAGACAATAAAATACGCGGGTGGGTTGTGTATCATGGAGAGCAACAAATCTTACTTCTTGAATAATTGCGTTTATATCAGCGCCAGAAATTTTATCCGGTCGAGCAACATCTATAAATTTTATATTAAGGAAAGAATTAATTCCATCAAGCTTAAATCAACACTGATCAGGAAACGCTAAAGATTGTCTAGAATTGCCAGAGTAATTAGAACTTTACTGGCTTTTGTAATAGAGATTTTATTAAAGTGAGTTTTTAAAAAAAAAATGAAAAAGATACAATCTTCTAAGTCGACTTCGTCAGATAAGTTCATTTTCCCGGTGATGGTCGAAAATATTAGACGTTTTTGACGACGATCGGGTAGTGGAAATTCTATCTTTCGATCCAACCGGCCAGGTCGCAGGAGAGCAGGATCTAATGTATCGTGTCTGTTCGTTGCCATGATTACCTGTTAAAAACAAAATTATTTAACAAGACGGGGGTTGAGAATAGTATACAAAACAATTTCCACAGTTTACGCAGAATTTCTTGGGCCTCTATCACGGAACTTTCGATTAAATATCGCGCAACAATACGAAGGCTTAACAAAAAAGTGTTTAAAGACAGGCTAAAATCCGGATCTACACTAGGCAACTCTAAATGAAGCTTTTTCTCGAGGGCAATCAATGAATTTTTGTAAGAATTTGTCTTCACAAATTTGTGTTTTTCCTACATTAACAGGCGGTTTCCACCTTTTCTTTTTCTCGATCCAGAAAAATGAGAAGTAATACGTACCTTAACGTTGACGTTCTGATCAAATCCGTCCATTTGATTGAGTAATTCTAACAGGATTCTTTGAACTTCTCGATCAGCTAAAAATAAGAATTTGTACGTTATTATGAATATTCTTCGTTCGCTTCATCGTTAAACTTTACAAACTTAAAAAGTCATATAGATTTAGTACTGCTGAGGATGTGTGTCAACAATCAAACCCGAACATGGTGGACACCCATTAAATTGTCAAAATGCATGTAATTTTGCGCAGATAGAGTTGAATTTTAATTTAGGCAATCGATAAAATGGTATCTGTCCCTTATGTACAGATTCGACTGTTTATCTATTTGAATGCAGGTACATTTCTGACATGAGACTAGCCTGTTTATAAAATGTTGTTTTGGAGTGGTAAAATACAATTGTGAAATATGGGCGTATTTTAATATAGGATTGCCAAAAATGGGCGTATTAATCACATACCGCCAGTTTGTGCGTCGAATCGTTTCGTTGCTATAGCATCGATTTCGTCAATAAAAATAATTGCTGGAGCATTTTCTTTAGCCAACCTAAACACGTCCCGTACCATACGTGGACCTTCGCCTAAGTACTTTTGAACGAATTCCGATCCGACGACACGTATAAAAGACGCCGTCGTGTGATGTGCGACGGCTTTTGCTAACATAGTCTTTCCGCAGCCTGGCGGTCCGTACATTAGCACACCTCGCGGTGGATCGATGCCGATTTGTTTGTATAATTCAAAATGTGTTAAAGGAAGTTCGACAGCTTCTCGCATCTCTTGCTTTTGGATATCCATACCTAGAAGGGAAAAGAAAAACCTATACGTATAATGCTAAGCCAGCTCTATGAAGCGCGTAAAATCATTTCCCGAGGGAAATATTTAATCACCAACCACTTTAACATGCAAGGATTTTAAAAAAATGGAGGGCTATTTGTCGAGAATTTCTGTTTTTAAAGGTAGGTGATATCGCTTTTACTTTACATTGAAATTTAAAAGTACGTTCGCTCAATTATTCGCCATCTTTTCCCTTCTTCCCTCCCCCCCTCCTTATTCGATCAAGTTCAAGGGCATACCCCCTCCATCCGTACGAACGTAATTGGGGCTTAACCTTTACCCTTTTGTACAAAAAAATAAAACAGACAATGCTACTGTGAGAACATTTGTCTGCATTTCTAATAAATCTATTAACAAGAAGGACATGTGGGCCCACGTAACGCTAAGCGTAAAGCAAAGATCAAAATGAAAATAGAAGAATAAAAATTCTTTTTCAGAAAGCAAACGTACGCAAAATTAATAGACCCTCTCCCCTTGTTTGCATGACCAATCCCCCCCCTCATCCTTTCCTCTTCGGACGAACATATTGAATACATCCCTTAGTGCATAGAACAATTCCCTACTAAACTTCCACTTACCTCCTATGTCTGCGTATGAGACTTCAGGTTTTTCGTCAGCTTGTAACATAGATATGCTACTGTCTGCTTCTGGCGGGAGAATGTCAACTAAGGCATTTGAATGTTTATGTAATGCGACCGAAGCATTCGGTTTCAACAGTTCACGATCTATTGTGCTTAGTATTCTAACATAATAATTTGAACCTAAACAAATAGAAAGAGTAGTTAACTGAAGAGTTGAAATGGAAAACAACGCAAAAAGCTGTATCAGAAAATTGCACTCGGGTTAATAGCGAAGAACGATAATCTACAAGCGTGTCTACACAAGCACGGACAAAATTATTGAAACAAGGCAGGGTTTTTTCTCAATACTTCACAGTCATCAGCGTAGCAGCCGTTTTTTCTTTACAAATTTTTTTTTAAAAAATTACAAAAGGGATTGAGCGTTAAAAAAGGACCATCGTCCAGGGCCATGGGAATCAGAAAGCTTTCAATCAATGTGAAGTCAATTACACTTCTTTGGTTAACATCTTACAAGCTTATAAAAAAACATGGTACAAGCATACCAGTAGTTGATCCAACAATACCAGTATTTTGATCTATAGCTTCTAGAAATTGACCGATGACTAATGGAACAGATTGGATTCGTTTGACCTCTTCTTGGGCATGTAAATATTCCTTCTTTAAATTTTTTTGTTCATCTTTTATGTATTCTTCTTGCACCTCCAGAAATTCCAATTGCTTTTGCAGCTTTTTATATCTAAGGAAAAATGAACAATGTTATCAATACGTGTGAATATCAAATGACAATAATAACAGTTACTTATCGGTAAAAGTACTGGCGGAAAACGAAATCAAAATTGCCTTTTCTGTTCTAATGTCAATTTCCGGTGTGACAATAAAAATTTAGCAAAACGCATATATAGAAAGTCAAAAAACTGTGGTTGATTCAACCAGTTCAAGGTAAAAAAATTAAAAATAGGAAATATTCGTAGTTAGGAGAAATATGTAAAACGTAAAACTAACAGAGTCACACCATCATAAAATAATTTTTAATCCAAACTTTAATGTTGAAAGGTGATGATGTGATAATTTATATGTGTGAAGCCACAGTGTTTTTAAGATAACATAATTAGAAAATAAACCCTTTATAAATATTTACTTCATATACAAGTCATCTAGGTTTGGATCGACAGTTTGGAGGGTAGATGCACAACTTGTTGCTGTAGATGGAGGAGTCGGAACTGCAACATCCTGAAAAAGATATTATATTAGACATTATACAGCGTAATTGTTTTTGATGCAGATGCAGTATCCTGGTTTTAGAATCTGAATCTCTCATCTTTATGACATGATGATCTCATCTTCATGACATGAAGACAGCATGTGAGAGAACAAGCAAAACAAGCAACTTATTTTATATGTTACATTTTACGCATGCGTGCGTGCGTGCACCTGACCTCGTTTGCAGTCGAAAATGCAGTCGAAAATGTATTCTAAAAATGTATTCGAAAATGTATTCTATAAAATAGGTCTCATTAAAACACTAATTGACAGGACTTTCAAAATTAACAACAGTTGGAAACACTTTGACATTAATATTAAGGCTCTGACTGAAATTTTGAGAAAAAACTTTTTTCCTACAAAACTGGTAAACCGCCATATTTCAAATTACCTTGATAAGAATTTTTCTACAGCTGTCAGTACAGAGACAACTAATGTATTAGAAAAGAGGTATTTTAAATTGCCTTTTATTGGCAAGTACTCTAATACTGCCAAAGAAAAAGTCAATCAACTTGTCAATAAGATGTGTAAGATCAATAAGATTATTTTTCTTGCAAGGACAGAGTTCCTGAATCTTTTAAATCTGGACTTGTGTATAAATTTGTTTGTGCTAGTTGTAATGCTAGCTATGTGGGTGAAACCACCAGGCACATTTCTAGTAGAGTAAAAGAACATTTGAAAACTGATAAAAACTCACAAATATTTAAGCATATGCAGTCAAATCTTAACTGTAAATTACTATGTAACGAAAATTGTTTTTCTATTTTGGATTATGCAGACACTGATTGGCAGAGGAAACTCAAAGAGGGTATGCATATTTCTTGGTTGAAACCAGACCTCAATAAACAAGTTAAGCATTGCATCATCAATTTATCCGTTTAATTTTATGTTTTGTATTAGCCGCTTGTTCAATATCGTTTTTGTTACTTAGATATTGATTTAGCATGTGTAAATTCATTTAATAAAATTAAAAAATTGTACTTTTGGGAAATATTTAATTGTCTTAAACAAATTGTGTATATAAATTTTATTTAACTAACTTTTGTTAGTTTATCTAATATTATTTTGTCAATATGGATTAGCTTGTGTATAATTCATATAAAATTGTACTTTTGGGAAATATTTAAATAACTTTCGAAAAAATTTTTGTATAAAGAGTGTATGTATCAACTTTTGTATAATATTCTGAAGATGACTTTGGTAAAGTCGAAACATGTCAAAAATAAAACGTGTCATAATTTTTATGAAAAGTCGAAAATGTTAAAAAATTGAAATATGAAAAAGAACAAACACTAGATTTTTATAGCATTGAAAAGACCAAAATTTATAATGGGAATACAAACATTTACAAGAAATATGATTTTTTTCTTGTTGACAAGATATACTGGGAAATAAACAATCACAGGCAGAAAAGAAGCAACATTGAAAGCATTTAGTTCCACAGTGAATAACTTCAAAGCTCAAAGAAGTTAGAAGGCACATCAGTGGATTATTAGTGTGTAGCCAGCTGAAAGAGATTGCAGGGTAAAGGCTTGCAACAAGTTTGCAGTAAGTTAGGGTTAGGGTTAGACATTTTGCATAAAAATAGCAATAAAATAAAGATGGCAATTCTTGATCTACATTTGAAAGTTCTAAGAATCCAGGCTGCTACATCTTTAGCTTTCTTCACCACAGAGTAGATATGTTTAAAGAAAAACCCATCAACCTCTTTATGTTTTTCATTTGTTATAATGTTTCCAGAAGAGTCAATGTACTTCCTTTTTCTGTTCCGTTCCTTCATACATTCATTAGTTCAAATGTGACCATTTCAAATTTGTCACTATTATACTGCATGTTGTTCATTTTTGCCCATTGGTAAATTGATTCTAAATCTTGCTGAAAGTTTGTTATCATGGTGTAAATTTTAACTACCCTAATAAGAATTTTATCATCTTTTCATCAGTATAGGATATTACGTAATTGGGTAAAGCCTGTACACCTCATATCACTCAAGCATTGTGAGAAAAGATTCTTGTAGAAAGAGTATTGAGTATTGAAGTGGGTAAAAAATTAAAAACACCTGCACTGATATTTCGAATAAAACAGCCATCATTCAATAGCTAATCACATAAATCAACCAACTTTAAGTTTCTATAGCCCCAATCTCACAGCACTTTTTTCGCCCTCTGATATCAAAAGGCAAAAAAAGCAGCCAGTGTGCTGCAAAAGTTTTACTTTTGTTGCAGGAGTGTAGGCCAAGTAACCAATGTAAAAAACTCTCTAAAATGCACTTTCCACAATGTCCACATGATGGAGTAACTGCCTCACAACCTGAAAATGTTCGAATGGTCACTATAAAATGGGCTGTTTCAGTTTTTGGATCCAACCAAATAACCTAAGATCCTAGTCTGCTGTGAACATTGGCAAGTTCAGAGTGCATGCTACGTACATAGAAACAGCTTGTGGTCATGTATTTGGAAATTTCTCCTTTACAATAATTTTTGGTCAAGAAAGGATAAACTCTAGCCCACAGGTTAAGAAAAGATTTCTTCAATACAAGGTTGATGAAACTAATCAATTTAAAAAAACAATAAGGAAACTTGAATTTAAAACATGTCCAAAAATAACACTAGCTAGCTCTTTTTGCAGAGCGAGGCCCATTTCCTCATTTTAATAATCAAATATAATACATCAAAATTTTCAATTTTTTATCATTTTTTTTAAACTGGGATGCTCAGTAGCTTAATTTGGTAATTTTAAATTTTTGATTAAGCGAGATAATATCTTTTAAACAGGCCGATGGAGTGCTTTTGTTGTTTTTCAAAGATGGCCTAGGGATATCCTAAAGAAAAGCAACAGGGAAATTTTTGAAGAAAACGGAAGAAAGGCTATGTAGCTGGCGTATCACTGTTTTTTACATGCAATGAACCCCATCTCAGTCTCACTCACACCTAAAGCTTGCACAAAACTACCGACTTAGCTGAAATAATAATAGAACTTAGATAGCATTAAAATTAAACATAAAATTAGATAGCTACTTAGCCAACTAGCTAGCATAAAATTAGCTACAACTATAGCATAAAACTACAAAATTAGCTAGCATAAAATTAGCTACACTACCTCGCATAAAAAATTTCCTTAGAAAGATTTTCTAGCTAGATATAAATACTACACAGTGAGTGAGATAATACTTCTATGATTAGGAATGTCCCATCACATAGCAACAATCGTCCACAAAATATGTTGGCTCTGGCAATTTTAGACCAAACACCAAGGACTAATAAATCTCTCTCTCTCAGCCCTAAAGGGCACTTATGAATGACACAAAGAGGGAGGGAAGAGCCATATTTTTTGTGACATTTGTAGCTATATATTGTAGGCATGTCATGTAACACCTGGGGTAGAAGATTGAAATTATTTCCTTATCAGGAATACTATTTTTATACCGGGAATTTTTTTTACATCAACATCTAAATTTTCTATTAATGAGGCTTTTTTAATTCTGATGAGCGGTTCTTCTGCAAACGTCAACACATACCAAAATTTTTCAAATATATAAAACACATTCATTTTTCATTTATTGTTCATTGAGAGGGGTTCATTGAGAACAACTTTTTGAAAATCTTCTAATTTCTTAATTGGGAAATAATTTCCTCATATACAAATAATTTCCTGTTAGAAATGATAAGATAATTTCAAGCATGTTTACCTGGATCCGAGAATATGTATTTAACCACAATCTGCAATATTCCACCTTGGAATAGTTTTCACTAACGAACCTAGGGCACTCCCTAACCCATTCTATATTGATTAAATGGTTTTAGTTGAAATAAAACAGTGTGAACCATACTATGATGGGTGTTGTTTTAATAGCTTTTCACCCATACCTGTGTGCGTGGATAACTAGTCTTGATTTCAAAACAAGCTGTAAGTGTTTAAGCTCACTCTTTGATATAATTATGTTTTCAAATATCTAAGGAGGTATTAAGAAGTAGGCAAAATGAAATATATATATTTTCTTTCATCGTTTTTTAATATGAACTTATTCACATTTATTTGTTGGAAGGATCCCTATAAATTTTTTCGACGGTAAAGATCCAGCATTTATAACTGTGAAGCTGTGTCAAAAGCAAACAGAACCTTGGGTGTCATCAATCGAACATCATTTGAATGCAAATTCAAAAGCAACTTGTGCATATTATACAAATCCCTGGTGAGACCTCATGTTGAATACAGCATACAATCATGGAGACCATTCCTGCAAAAGGACATTTAGGTATTAGTCATCTACCATACGGAGAAAGACTTAATGTAATTTGATGTCTTTGGAAATGAGGAGATTAAGAGCTGACCAAAATAGAGAGATGAAAACTGCATTACTTCTTGTAATGATGGATAGAGAAAAAATGTGGTGGCAACAGTTCTAGATCTTGTAGGTTCACTTTAAAATATTAACTGTTTGATACAAACAAATTGAGTTTCCCGTTTCTCGAAAAGGTTGAAAGAGAATTACTGATGCCCAAAGTAATTTCCTGGATTAACCCCTGTATAGTATGTTACTGCTAAAAAAGGAGTGATCCATTAGTTGGGCCATTGTTTGCAGCAAAGTTCGTTAGAGTATATCATATATTCGATTTATCTAAAACGGTGAGGTAGCTAAAATTTAAAAAAAATAAACTACTTTACCGAAGCGACTGTAACACCAATTTCCTCCATCTTGAAACTTGTTGATTCAAACTTTTAACTCAAAGTTAAACGCAAAAGCGATAGGCTGGCGAGCAGAGGGATCTGGATCTAGAATGACATTAAACTCTGTGTAAAAGTACTGAATATTTTAAGCTCTCCCTCTATTTCACAAAAGTATACCAAGTACAATTAAAAAATGTCGCTTTACTCTACGGTGGAGAACTTTATAAAAAGTGTGGGCTTTTCTTACACGCTCTTTTCTAATGGCATATCCTCGAGTACTGCCACAATGAGAGAAAAGTGGAAGAAAAAGCGTATGAGACGTTTAAAGCGAAAGAGAAGAAAGATGCGAGCAAGATCTAAGTAAATGTATGTGGGGAGTCGGAAAACTGCTGTTGATCTATCTAACTGGACTCATTGATGTAAATTAATTCTGAACTTAGCTAGCTACTGACGCCTCTAAAATATCTTTGAAAAACACGTGTCTTTTTATGTTTTACCAAGTACTGTCGATAATGTATGAAGAATAAAGTTATCAAAATGAAATGCAGAAGTACCGTTGCACGCAATAATCAAGAAATAAAGAAGTAATTTGTAATTTTTTTGCATAAATGTGTATGGAAAGATATGACAAAGTAGTTTTCGTTCGAGGAATTTCGTGTTAATTTATTTCGTAAAAATGCATGTATGCTTCGAAAAGGCAAACTTGTAGAAATAAGAATATTTTAGTTGTTACCCAAAATCCTTAAATTTTGCTAGCAAGATAAGTTTGGCAGATTTTTATCCCACTGTTTAAAACTTCCTTTTCTGTGAAGACATTGCAAAATGTTTGTTGTAATATTTAAAATGTTACGTTCTTTAACCGACGCATTTTTGTAATGTTAAATCAATTGCATCACAATGTAATGTAATTCTGCATCTAGAACAAGGGGTATATACAGGCAACGTAGATTAGTGGTTATAGCTTTCGTACTCTGTGCGGGAGACCGGGGTTCGATTCCTCTTGACGGCGATTCAACATGGGCGAGTGAATGTTACGATAGCCCCGGGTTAACCCAAGCCATGTGAGGGAAATTGGGGAGATGGCACACTGTGTGGGCCGTTGGATGTTGCCAGGAGTTGTCTAGTAGAGCGTGGGCCCTACTAATTGGGTCTGCATTGCTCAAAATGAGCATTAAATACTCTAGGACTCTCCATCTAAGCCATGGCCCCTCCTGGAAATAATAGACAGGGTATATCCCTCGATATTTGTGAGGCTAGCCATGTAAAATATGCACATCTATCTATCTAAAATATAAACAAACAGACCATAACACGATTGATGAATTCGAGCAAAACTTGCTCAGTTAATTTGTCCTGTGTGGTCCTTCAGGAAGCATGTGCACTAAAGAAACTTAAACATTTGCATCTTATGAAAAATTTGAGTCAGGAAGTCTGAAAAAAAAAACAAGTTTTAATTTCACAAGCATCAAAAAACTCAAGTTTTAGGTCACTTTTTTTTTTGTTATAAAACTGTCTGACCATGATATGAAAAAAATTTAATGACGATTGGCATATCTTGTGGCAACAGGGCTTGGTGAGTGGCCTCTTGGCATTCCAAAAAGAAAAGGCTTGAATTAATTATTCAATTTTTTCTCAATACACTTTCCCAAATTGCATGCTTTCAAAATATTAGAACTTTGATGTTTTGACTTTAACATATTGAAGATATTCAGCATCATTGAATTGGTGTGTGTATAAATTTTCAACTTAATCCTACATGGTGGAAATGCTATTTTGGTGTTATTAATGGTCTCAAAGTCTTTTTAATTTTCTACTTGTACAAATAAGCCTCTTTCAAACAGTTCAATTGAAGATTGTTTGTTTCTGGATGAATCTAAAGATTTTACATTTTTATCAAGTTTTGTGTGAGGATTTCAAAAATCACATTCATTTTATTTGACAAAGTGGAGAAATAGCAGCGGTACATCAAAGAAAAGTGTATTCAGCAAAAATCTCTTTTCTGATTTACCTTTAATAGTTTATATGCAAATTTCATCATCTTTATTTTAAGCCCTTGAAAAATGGTGTAAATTAGGAAACAAAATATCAAATTCCTTTCTCGCAATTCTCGAAATTTAATTCTAGCGAAAATGGCCCAAAAGGTTCACAGTGCAACTGAGATTTTTTAAACACTGCGCAAAAATTAATGAAACATGCTGCAGACTTAACGATCTGGTCTTTATAATTACTCACTTTCGCGGTCTTGAAAAAATAATAAATTTGAATGCTCATACCAACCTTACTTTTCATAGATTTATACCCCATTCACACCTAAAGTTAATACATGTTTTAATGTGGTTTTAAAAAACCATGTTTTATATATACCAGTAAAACCTGTTTTAATGAAGCCAGTTTTAATAAACCTAGTTTTAATAAAACAACCTGTCAAAGTTGTTTTATTCGTGTTTTATCGAAAACCATGTTTAAACATAACAAAAATTGCCGATCGCTGGCGTGCTCGTACAGCACGAGAAAGTTGTTCAGATAGCATTATTACATATTTTTAATCTTGTAACAATTAAATTTATTACTATCTCGCCTGCGAGGAGTATTCAAATACAGCTGTCCGTCCCAAAATGGAAATTTTTGGCTCTTTGAGCACCGACACGGGAGTAGTCGTGTGTTCGAGTCTCATCTTGGTAACTATTTTTACTTTTTCGCCTGCGAGAGGATAGGTTTCCAACTAAATGTCCCAAATGGTCAATTGCAACGTCACAGATTTAAACTTCGTACCTAAACTCTCTAAAAGTACTTGGAAGTCATCTAAATGACGTTTCAGGCCAAAATTGGTATTTGTTTTCGACAAAATTTGGCACAGTTAACAAAAAAGGTTTGCTGAACATAATAGTGACATCATAATTTTGATTTTTGTCACCTAAATGTCAATTTAGGCCAAAATTGGTCCAAAAATTAAAACTACTTTATTTTAGACAAAATTTGGCAAAGTTAACAACAAAAGTATGCCGAACATGATGGTGACATTAAAATTTTGATTTTTTGTCACCTAAATGTCATTTTAGGCCAAAATTGGTCCGGAATTAAAACTACTTTATTTTCGACAAAATTTGGCACAGATAACAAAAAAAGTATGCTGAACATGATGGTGACATCAAAATTTTGATTTTTTGTCACCTAAATGCCGTTTAAGACCATAAACGTTTCAATCGCGCGACTTTTAACCATGGATGATAGGCTGTATTTTTGTTAGCAGAAATTGTAGAATTGGGTCGCATTGTGGATGTTTCATAGTTGTGCATTTTTAATAGCGAGATAGTTTATGCAGCGCCTGCATCTTGTTGAATTTAATACTGTAACACTTTACTACTGTATATACCTTTGTTTACGAAAAAAAAAAATATCTATCTATATCTATCTAACATTAGAAGATAAATGAAGCAAAATATAAAGAATTAAATGTAGTTGGACTCGTATTCGAATTAAGTTTTTATTCAGAAGAAAACCTTTTGGTGTATTTTACGCTGGTGGAACTATTATAGTGGTTATGCATATCCAGCATATCAGGAGCCAGTAGCTAGCTACACATTCATATTGAAAAAGGTTGTATATCTGAAGACACTTTGTTATTAGGCTACGGCGAAGTTTTAAAAGTGAAAAGACGATTTTTTTGTGGTCTGCTTGCAAACTTCCAGTTAAATAAATTTTAAAGAAATATTATTATGGTGTAGCTAATGGTGTAGGAAGAAGTTATTTGCGGAAGAAATTTTTGCGGAACTTTTTTTTGCGGAATTAATTTTTGCGGATTTTGCCCTAATCCGCAAAAATAAATTCCGCAAACTTTTTGAAATACTTTATGCGTAAAGAATCGATCTGTTGACTTTGCTTTACATTTAAAGGCCTCTTTAGCTTGACGATCCATGTAGAAATATTTTCGATGTTTTCAGTGACGATATTTTATCTTAGATTTGTTACAGCTTAGTATTCTTTTTTTGATATTTTGATGAAAAATAGAGAGATGATATTCCATAAATCGGATGTTTTTCATACACATTTAGGTACTAAATTCGGCTTTTCCCGACTTTCGATTTACCAAATTTCTTGCATCCGCAAAAATTTCTTCCGCAATATCTCTTTTGAGGTCGCTATCCGCAAAAATTTATTCCGCAAAATATGCCATTTTTGGGTCACTCATCCGCAAAAATAAATTCCGCACAAAATTCTTCCGCAAATAATTTCTTCCCTTAAGGTAGCTATCAGATAGATTCTTTATAAACTTTATTCATGGTTCTGACCAGAGAATATTTTTTACTCCTTTCAAAGAGGCTTTAAGTCAGAATATTGAGCATACTCAACAAATGTGTTTTGAACTTTAGGTGTGAATGGTACATGTAAGAACCGAGTTTTAAGGAAAATCAGTTTAAGTAAAACCAGTTTAATTTAAACCAGTTTTGTGTGTGAATGGGGTATTAGTTAAGCATAAAACAGCCCTGGTTTCTTGCCTGGAAACTAATGTAGTCAACCTCGTCCCCAGGGTCTTGTGGCCCCTGAGCCGTTCGCCGCTATCAACTTCATCAACAAGGCAAAATGCCCTGGGAACGAGGTTGTAATGTACTTTGCTGATCGGGAAAATCCAGCCGACCAACTAATTTTTGCTGGGACTTTTGACTCACCCACCACATATTTTTTACGGTGGCCTTATGCGAAATATAAATCAGGCATTGCCTTTCAAGGATTATTCATGGTGGATTAAATCTTGAATTAATTTTTAGAGACTTGACTTATTTGCAAACATATATCTTCTCTTCCGTTCGAAACACTTTTCTTCCAAGTGCTTCTCTTTCATGAACTCCGAAATTTTTGATAACTCACGTTTTTGGATAAATGACATATCGGCTCAAATCAAAGGCATAAAAACAATCCAATATTCTTAGTAATAACCCTTCAAAAAATTTATGTGTATATTAGCGGACCTGTGATATTACGTTTCAGGGATCCCTTAATTTTTTTAAATAGTTTTCTTGGTAGACGCTTCTTAATTTCAAGGCTTCTGACAGCCATTTTGACATTTATGTTGCCCGATAAGCAACTACTAAAACTAACTGTTCTGTATTTACGAAGCAGAATTAATTAATTCAAGATAAAAATTTTTTTATTCAAGCTAATCTTGACCCTGGGTGAAACCTCCTACAATAGTAAACACACAGTTTATTTCAAAGCAGTCGCTCCACACACAACCATTCGTTCCACTTTTTATCGTTATCCACACTTATTATATGACTCTACAGTTTAACAGAGGCTTCCATGCCTAAAAGTTTTCTTCGAATCTACAAAGACAAAATAGAGATTCTTTTTCTTTCCAAAATATTTTTCTTGAAGCTGCCTGAGTATCACGCCCTGGAGCAATACCGAACTGCATCCTATCTATATTAATTCTTTCTCTTAGTACCTTACCAATCACTCTTTCAAAAACTTTCATTACTTGATCAACGAACTTTATTTACAAATTTACCGAAAATAAAAAATAAAATTTAGTCCTTCAAAATTGTTTTCAATTTTACGATTTTCCATCGAGGAGATGTTCTGTGTTGAAATAGGCCCCAAATTCATCGCCTCAAAATTTTGCGATAGTTTTTGTTGTTGGAATTACAGTACTGGTCTCGAAAATGGAACGAAATAATTTCGCGGCCTCAAATACAAATTCGTAGCCTAGGTTGTGTCAAATATCTAAAAATAGAATTATACCTGCCCTGAATAAGGAATATTCTCGTTTTTCTATATATATAAAAGAAAGGCGAAAATTAATTCAGGTGCCCATCTCTAGAGGGGTATCCCAATTAGAGCGCCGATCCCTAGAGAGGGGGACTTCAAATATTTCCGAGCAGGTCCAAGTTTGGAGAAAAAGCTTTGCGACGGATTCGAAGTGACACGGATTGTTTTCGACCCTTCCCTCTTCCGCCTCAACAATGACGATGGCCGCGGGTGGTTCGTGTTTTTCAATGTCGTCAACGAAGGCGCACCCCATAAGTTAATTTGTGAGTTTGGCGCCCCATGCGTTCAATGTTTTTGACCTGGAAGAAAATAAACAAACAGGAAAGGAAGAAGAGAAGGTTAACTATATTTCTTTAGAGGTAAAAACTGCCAGTGAGTATTAATTAGATACCTTAAATTTATGATAGGGAACTTATATATAGGGCTAGGTTTATAAAAAATCAAAAAACGAAGCAAGCATCAATGTTATGGTAGATCATCATTTTCTAAAAGAGTACCAGTGTAAGAAAAGAAGTGCAAATTTTCACCTTAGTTATAGAACTACTAGCTAGCAAGGTCTATGCCATATAAATATAAAATATATATTCTATCACAACATTGACAGGTTTGTAACATTATTAATTGATATGTTTAAACTGAATTCAATTAAATAACAATACTGGCTTATATCTTATATTATTAGAAAAATTGACATTTTATTTTATAGCCAGAGTAAACAAATTTCACAATGACACGTTGTTGTTCTGGCTCCCAGACTCTACGCATATTGAGAGGCAAAAATTTGGCAGCTCTGTATGCAAACAATAAAGAAAAAACATGATAAAAAGTTGAATATGTATCAGGTGTTGTAACACACACCACACTATCAGTCAGGGAAAACTGCTAACTAAGAGTGTACTGCTAATTTGACATACTCCTCCTGAAAAGATAAACTGTTTTTCGTTTGCAGTCCCTGTCTTTCTCGTAATTTGCCCTTTGCTAATGAGGAGTCATTTGGTGACGAAATTCCGGACAACATCAATATTACTATTGATGAAAACTTTGATTTTGAGGCAATCAGAAATGGGAAGGGCTTAAAAATGGCCCATCTCAACATTAATGGTCTGTCATCCAAACTAGACTATGTTAAACTTTTGCTACATCAAACAAAACTTGATGTATTCTCCATCTGTGAAACCAAAATTGATGACACCATCACTGACAATGACGTTAAAATTGATGGCTATGTTTGTTATAGGAATGATCGGAATAGACGAGGTGGGGGTGTTCTGATTTTGGTTAATGAAAACTTGGATAGCCACCTTTTGAAACACCTATACTTCGAAAATGTTGAATCACTATGGGTGAAAGTGTGCCTGAAAAAAACTAAACCTATTTACGTGTGTGGGGTTTACAGGCCACCTGGAGGTAGTGATTTGCAGAGTACCGAAAACCTGTGTACTCATTTTAAACAGTGTTTTAATAAACTCCCAAAAGAAAAAGAAGTTTTTATCTTGGGAGATTTTAACTGTAACATGCTTTCAAAATATGCTCTTTCCTCCAAAATAAAGGAATTATGCTCCACTCTTTTCCTAAAACAACATATTACGGAGCCAACTCGTGTTACTGAAAATAGTAGCACTCTTATAGACTTGATACTTTCTAACAGTTCTTGTATTTCTAAAACTGGTGTCATGGATTTAGGCATCAGTGATCACAATTTAGTTTATGTGATCAGAAAATTCAAAATGCCAAAATTTGAACCTAAAACTATCAAGGTTCGTAGCTACAAGAACTTCAGTGAAGAGACTTTTCTGAAGGACCTCAGGAATTTAGACTGGTCATATTTTAATAATTATGATGACCTTGATGAAGCATGTGAGAAACTGAATAAAAATGTTAAAACAGTGGCTGACAAACATGCCCCTTTCAAAACACATAGATTTTCTGGCCGTGTTGAGGCATGGGTCACTGATGAATTAATAATAGCCATCAAAGAAAGAGAATTCTTAAAACGGAAAGCATCAAAAACAAAATCCATCATAGACTGGGAAGCTTTCAAACAAAAAAGGAACCAGGTAATAGGTCTCAAAAATCGACTCAAGAACGAGTACTATAATGATGTTTTGCAGGACTTTCAAAACCGGCCAAAACAACTTTGGAAAACCCTAAAACTGGTTCCTGATAAGTCAGGCAATACTACCTCGATAAAACAAGTAGTCCAAAACGATGGTACAGAAACTTCTCACCCAAAAGAAATTTCCAACACATTCAATTCATTTTTTGTCAGTGTTGGTGCCAAACTAGCCTCTAAATTTTCTTCTGACACTACTAATGTTAATCCACCTGTTAGCGGACACGATTTTCGGTGGGCTCGTATTGAGACCAAAAGTGTCGAAAAAATCATTAGTTCACCAAGACTTAATAAAGCTACAGGCTTGGACGGAATTGGTTCACGACTGCTAAAAGCAGGTTCGTCAGTTTTAAGTATTTATTTATCAAGTCTTTTCAACAAATCTTTATTTACTGGTTATGTACCTAAATGTTGGAAGACTAAAGGGGTCTCGCCTATTTTTAAAAGTGGCAATAAAACAGATCCTACTAATTATCGGCCTATCTCCATTTTGCCAATTCCTATGAAAATCTTTGAAAAGTTAGTGCATGAGCAAATGTCTCATTTTATTTCTGAGCACAACTTCCTGAATGACAGACAGTCTGGATTTCAATAACTCTTTTCCACAGAAACTGCAGTAGTCGATGTCTCGGATTTTATTCTTACTGAGCTCGACCAACATAACTTTGTTTGTGCTGTGCTGATTGACCTTATAAAAGCTTTTGACACTGTTGATCATAAAATTTTGTTAAAAGAACTATGGTGTTTTGGCATCAGAGATGCTGCCTTTGACTGGTTCGAGTCCTACTTAACGGGCCGAATGTAGCTGACTCTTGTAAACGACACAGGATCAGATCTGCTTCATGAAGACGCTTTTGGGGTGCCGCAGGGATCTGTGTTGGGACCCCTGCTCTTTCTTTTGTATATTGATGACTTAAAGTCTGTCATCAATTCAAACTACCACCATCTATATGCAGATGATACAATAATTATTTCGTCCCATAAAAACTTGGATACCCTTGTCTCCCAGGTCGAGTTAGAACTTTCGCAAGTCGACCTCTGGCTGAATAATAACAAAATGACTATTAATACGGACAAAACTGAAACAATCTTTTTCGGCAGCCACAGCCAGTTAAAAAAAGTTGAGAACAAAACTATCAACTATATGGGTATTCCTTTGAAGAGGAGCGAAAAAGTTAAATATCTTGGGGTAACATTTGATCAAAAAATGCAATGGGAAGAGCACATTAATGACATAAATAGAAAAATACTAATTAAATATTCTAAAATTAGAACCATTGCATCCTGTTTAACACCTCACACAAAAAACCTTTTAATTAATGCACTTGTCATGCCATATTTCAACTACTGCTCCTCGGCATGGGCTTGTGCCACCCAAGGTAGATTGGGAAAACTAGAAAAACGATTAAAATGTGTCCGTACCTTTCTTGGGATAGAGAGGGAATATTCAATGAATAATTTACTCATCAAAAACGATGCCATATTAGTTTTCAAAGCCATGAATCACATTGCTCCTGATTACATGCGCTCAAAATTCCTTTTGACAAAAAACTGTCATAATCATCAAACAAGAGGAGCTTCAAAAAACAGGTTCACACTTCCCTTGGTCAACACGGAATTTGGCAAAAAAGCCTTCCCATTTAGAGCTGCAAAATTGTGGAATAATCTTCCAGACCAAGTGACCTGTGATGGAAGTCTGCTTTCGCTTAAGACTTCCATCTCTAATGTATTTGGCAAATTCTAATGGAGATCACTTTTTAACTTTTTAATTTTTGTTTTTTATTCTTTTTCTTTTCAATTTTCACAGATTATAAATGTTAGTATGTTTGATTGAGCTGAGGCAGTCTAAGGTTTATCATTTTTTGTTTCTTTTTTGTTCTAGTGGCCCCCAGTGGAAACAATCCACTAACTATAGGTTTTTGTGATTTTCTGGGCTAGCCACTTTAAATATTTATTATTATTATTATTATTATTAATTTGGAACATGCACCAGCTTAATTTGATTAAAGGGCATCTAATTAAGCTACAGAAAAACATAAACATAATAAGCCCAGATAAGCCAAACCGAAGAACAGTCTTGTGTTAAGAAAATCAAAAAATTTTGCCAGAGCCGAAATCAATAAATAACCATTTTGTGATTTAATCCAAATTTGGCAGATATAATCTTAATTTGGTGGATACATCATTTTGAATTTATGGCTAAGACGGCATGTGCCACCTAATTAGGCGCGCATAGCACAAAATCTGTCAAAACAACTAATCGCTCCCTCGTTTTTTTCACATTGCGTTATTACAGACCCTGGCCTTATTTACGAAGGTAAAATAATTCATTTGGTGGCTCGATTTTGTACTAAAGGGGTTGAACTAGGCCCTTAAAAAATTAATTTATCCTAAATAGGCGCCGTGGTGCTTAATTAGTCTACCGTCTTACGCCTAATGTAGAGATTCTCCTAATTAGCAGTACACTCTTAACAGTTTTCCCTGACTGACTATATAAGGCATTGGCAGAGATGGCAGAGATGCCAACCCTATTGATATGCTTTGCGAGTGTAATTCTTAGAATAGAGACTGCATGAGACGTGACCTTGGTTCGCCCAGAGGGGAAAAAATTACGATTTTGAGACTTCCAGATTGGAGGAAAATACCTTTGCCAGGCGTATTTTTCAAAATCTTGCTGGCACACAATACGGAGGAAGTGAAGTCAGTTTGACAATCTGCGCAGGAAGAGGGGCGAGAACGAAAACACTCACAACCCTCACAAGTTTTTAAAGGACCAGCTTCTTTGTGTATGGAAAGGCTAAGGGTGACCTAATACAGAGAAAGTACAGGGATTTTTAATTTTAATCAAACTTTCTTGTCTCACCATCTTTTTTTACTTCCTTCTTTTCTGTTTTCAATGATTTTGTAGGTGTACATATATGTCCTGCTCGTTTTGCTGCGATAATTTCATTATTTTTGTTGATGCCTTGGGTGAGAAAAATGAGTGCATGTTTCGCTTTGTATTTTTAGTAACATCTAATCCTCGCATATTCTTTTTGTCGATGCAAGTGACAAAGTGGTTTGGTTGCCATCGGGAATCCAGGGTTGTATTGTTTGTGTGACACCACATGACAGATATAGTGAAATCTGTATCTATTGTTCTAGGTGAATGTGTTCAGCTGGTCCCTAATCAAACATGGATTCATAACTTTAGGATAGATGGGCTTTATTTTGCAACCAATGACATTGGAAATAGCAACCATTTGCCGTAAACTACTATAAGTCCCACGTTTAATGGACTCTACAACGTCCTCTTCGAAACCTTCATATTCAACGCTTGCATAAATTGCATCATATGATGTCTATTTCTCATAATTTTATTCAACCTTTTTCAAATGGAGTTTGAGAGCAAAATCTATTGAACCAGTGAGATATTTTGACGCAGCATTATAAAGACAATTACCATTGCCCAATGTTTTTATTGGAACTAGTTTTCCCGTTTCTTCTTCTGGGAGCATTTTTGCTGCAACTCTGTCAATTTGACTTTCCTCAAACATTATATCTGTCCCCACTGAAAATCATTGAAAGTCCTATGTGTCTATCACTTCATGACTCTCCAAAAAAACTCCATCATACTATCATAGTTATCACTCACATCTTTACTATTATCGATACGTACCATCGCTTCTCCATAAAACTTTTCATAGTGCTTTTTCCTCGTAATAAGATTCATACTTTCACAAAAATTCTGACCTGATTGTAGCAGAGTATGTTGTATTTCTTCTTCGATAGCGTGCACTTTGGTTTTGAAAGAAACCAGGTTTCTATTGATCGAATCCTGAGTTAAATGCGTGTTGTTTTTCTTTCAGTTTTCTCATAGTCTCATGTGACTATAGTTTTCTCAACGGAATAGCTACAACGTTCACTGAAGATTAAAGTTTTTGAATTTTCTATTTATTAAAAGTTCTAATTCGAACACATTTAAAAAAACAAACATTTTTTTTATATATATATAATGATAATAGAAACCGTGCTATTTCGGGTAACGAAAAAGAGGAAACATTAATTATATACCTTTGTTTTAAACAAAGTTCATTGAATGTTAATTTCTTCATTGTCCTTTATCACGAATAGCCGCCATTGAAATATTTCGTAATCTCTTTTCTAATTTCACGGGCACAATGAAAGTATTATTCTATTTAAAACAGTTTGAAACTTGCTCAAAGTTGCAAAGCAACTAAGCAATGAAATATATTCCTGCGTTATGAATGACTTTGGACATGTGTTTATTCTAGACTATTTTTCTAATCGTAACTTCGACCAAATTTTATTCTGAATGCGAAAGACCAGATTGAAAATTGAGCCAGCTTGGTTTGCTGAGCTATAGCCCACCTCCATATAGACAGTCTTAGCATAATTTTAAACGAGTAATTAAAACCGTACATACTTTCATAAATATTCCCTAATGATATACCCATGTGCACAAAATTGCACAGGGAAAACACTAGAAAGACAAAAAACAAACTTTTAGGATATTTTCTATAACTACTGAATAAGACTTTGTATACAAACATAATTGTTTTTAGGTAGCTGCTAAATGCTAAAAAAGCCTTACAAGTATGGAACCATACCCTATGATGATAATTTCAAGAGACAGTGAGAAGAACAATGTTTGTAAGTTTATCATTTTAAAGTGAAAGTTGTTAAAGGGATCCATCCATGTAGAAACAAATGAATGTAAATAAGTTAATGTTCCAAAAAGATAAAAGAAAAGAACATTCATTTTGCAATTTAAAAATAAATACAGTGTAGAGAATCTAAAGAATTTTGAATAACCGACATCATCTCCTGGATGAGTAACTAGGGACCTCCTTGGACCAAAATAGGACCAAATTGATATGTACGAACTAAATTCAATAATGACCTGCTTCTGCTTGTTATAGAAAAACTATACATGTGCCAAGAAATTTTCCATTTTTTTTATTATAGCCAAAGAGAGATGTCCTGGTGATGGTATGGAAGCATACACACTGAATAATCACATACAACAGCTTTCTACATCCAAATACAAACTTCCAAAATCAACTTACAGAAAGCATGTAAAATCTCATCGAACTGTAGATAATTTAACAATTGACACCAACAGGGTGAATACTAAAGAGTCTTTCATAGAAAATACCTCGTTCCGAACCCCCGAAAATACCTTAAGTACCAGTTGCAATCAAAATGAGGAAACTTTTGTGCGAACACATCAAGATATGCTTGTGACGATTGATAGTTTAAAAACACAGTTGAAGTTATATGAAGATCATAATAATCAACTAATTGAAGAAAAGATGAGGTTATCTCAACAGCTGGGAGTTCAAACTCAGGTAAATAATATTTAATATGATGTATATGCATTACGCAAAGATACATTCTGAAGTTAGTAATAGTAGAAAATCTTCTTTTGTTTTGCTAAGACATTAGGGTAGTAATTTCTGCGTGTATAGCAGTTTTTGATTTAGCATTTAATTATTTACTTTTTTTACAGGTCAACAATGAGATTAAGAAACTCTTAGTAGCATCCATAGGTGAAGATATGCAGCAAAAGTAATAACCAAACCTTTAATTTACGTTTTATTTGATATGAATATTGCGGTGTATTTCTCAATGATTCAATGCCATATATTTCTCAATGATTCAATGTCATATATTTTTCAATGATTCAATGCCATATATTTCTCAATGATTCAATGTCATATCAAAGTGGACGAAAATAGCTCAAACATTGATTTTGATAAAAACTATGAATCTTTTTATTACGCTTAGTTTACTAAATACTGAGAATTTTGGCTCAATGTTATATCTTTTATGGTTCTGGTTATATACTTTTTCAAAGATTAAATTATTTTCAATTGATGCATTAAAAAGAAAATTCCACCCAGACCCGCAGTGTTATACTCATATTTTCATCCTGTTTTTATATTTCCAAAATATACCAGGAATTGTTACCTGACTGATACAAAAATCTGATGATTTGATTGGTCTGCGACTCATTAAAACATGGCTTTTTGGAGCCATACAAACCATAACAACGCAACAAAATAAAAAATAAATTTCTGTAGCACAAAAAAAATAAATCATTTCATTCTAATTCATATGAACCATGATTGGAATTTGTTTTGTGTACTTACAACAAATTGAATGAAAGTATCAAAATCAAACATATGCTTTTTTTCGTTCTTGGTGACATGGGAATCACAACTTAATAAAATAGCTTTTATTTTTTGTTTATATAGAGAAATTCATTTTTCAATTGAGATGCAGTCTTGTAATAAAACGATACTGATTGGTTTTGATGTTGTACTGTAAGATACACCGCCCTCGTTCAAGGGCACAGACCTCACAAGTTCGATCTGTACTTTTGACCTTGCGCTTTGCATTTCACAGTACAACATCAAAACCGTTCAGTATCCATTTATTATCACTCATACCAAATTTCATTACATAAGAAGCATCAAACTGTCTGCTAAAAGGACCACTTTATCTTACAAAATGTAAAATACTTTGAGCTTTTATTTTTTTATGATTTTAACCTTATTCAAATAAGTGAAATATACTAATTTTCCCCAACATCTGAGGACTGTGATTCTGATTTTTTATGTTTCATAATAGCATTACTGAGCAGTCACAGTTATCTCCAAGATAGTAGTATGTAATTGTTTTTCCTCTTGGAGTTGTGGTCACATTCGGAAATTATTATTAATATAGATACGAACGCCTAATTCAAGATAAAGCACATTCTGATTTGGAGCTGAAACACCTTCATAATGTTATGCAGGAAGATAGGGAAGAGGTTGAACAAGCCATGATTCAAGCAGATGTGTGGAGAAGCAAATTTCTTGCAAGCAGGTTTGGATATATGACTATTATTTTTGTTCTAAGTATCTTGGTAAGTGAGGACTCTGAGGGGAAATTTTACACTCACACAGTTCCTTCAGTTTGGTTAACACTGCTGGAATCTATGTAAACGTAGGAATTGCTTTATTTCCTGGAAATCCCTAGAAATACTTTAGCTTTAGTAATTTTATTTTTAAATCTCTTTGACTTACATTTTAAATACTACACAATTTTTTTTGCAAGTTTTGCTAAAAATTTATATTTTGATTACTGTTTTGAATACATTACCCTGAATGAACAAATTTATAACAAACTAGTTTTATTTAGAAATGGTATAACACAGATTTTAACCCCTTGAACTTGTTCTATTGATTCTTTTTGTCTCACCTTATCATTCTTTTACTTCATAAATTGCCTTTTAATTGTAAATAATTATTACATGTACATAAATAGAAAAATAAAATTTTACTGTAGTTTTTTAGCATTGATAATGATTTAGTAAATTAAAAATTTTCTGCTGAATTTTAATATGTTGTAGCAACAAATTATTTCTTGTCAACTTTTAGTGCATTTTAAGTCATCACTTTACTTCTGCAATATAATTTGCTACCAACCCTTTCCACAATAATATTTGCTACCAACCCTTCTAAAATTAACCTGTGACTTCTTTTATTGGAGCCTTTTCACATTACTGTTATTATTCAAAAATAATTGTTGACAAACCTTTATTCCACATAAAAAAACTTTTCCATCCCTAATAATGTTTTATTTTTCAAATACTACTTGTACTGTTCCAACTTTAGGGGAACTGGAGTTATTCCTTTAACATTCAGACATTTTATACCGTCAAACATCGATTTTTCTGAGTATAGAAAGTATTTTGAACTTACTTTTGACATTGAATTCCTTACAGAAGCGTATGTCCAAGTGTTTGTGATTCCAGAGATTGATGATACGTGAATTCTTTGATTTTAATGTTAAAGGCAAGGAGAGAGCTGGGTATAATCAAAATATTGGATTGACGTTTAGCTTAAACGTTTCAATTTGTGACACCTTAGTAGTGTGGATGAAGCAAGTGTATAACTGGTTACTTAATCTTCGTAGGGTAATGAGTGATGAACTAGCACGTTGGAAGTCAGCATTGTATTATAAATATCGCGAATCACATACTGCTCTGCAAAGCTTATTAGAAGAACATTCAAAAATCAGAGCTTTGAACAATGCAACAAGAAGGTAAGTAGCGCCTTAATATCATTTTTGTCAGAATTTTACATTATCTAGATGACGTGGGTTCAACATTGCAGAACAATAGAAGTTATTTAGAAAAAATTGCAACAGAAAAAAGTTTTATAAAAAACGGTAGAACAAACTTAAACAATCATTAACAGTCTACACAATCTAGAAAAAAATGCCATTTAAAATGTGTAGACAGAGTGAAAACCGGGGATGTGGAGCATTTTAAGTGTTTATTGCAGCCAATGTTGCAAAACTGAAGAAAACAGATATATAATGTTCTATAACTTCTGTTTTAAGAACCCAGTTACAATAAGCCAACGTTATATTAACAAACAACCAACTAGAAAAAGGAGGACATTATCGAGAATTTAGCATAAAATTCTTTTAGAACTTATAAGAAGAAAATGCAAAATCAAAAACCAATAGTAAAATGAAAACTACTATTACAGTAGAGTCTCCATAACTCGAACCTCTATTACTCGAACGTCTCCTTAACTCGAACGAATTCGTTGGCACCGTGAAAATTTCCTAATAAACTCTTATAAAAAAACCTCTACTACTCGAACCTCCATAACTCGAATGTTCCCTTAAGTCGAACAGATTATTTTGTCCCTTGAAGGTTTTTGACTCCATAACTCGAATTTTGTGGCATTTTGAAAAAAATTGATAAGTTTTCCTGATCATTTAACTCTTTATCATTTTCATATTTTAATGTTTACGTGTGTTGTGGGCCTTATATTGTTCGAATGCATGATTCGAATGTTTTGTTTGTGTTTCGAACGACAACGCTTTCTCAATCAATTTTCAAAAACAGAATTTCATAGCAATCTGACAATGGCGTCTGTGGCAGGGTCAAAAAGAAGTAGAGCCGATAACAAGTCCTGTAAAATAAAATACAGTGCCCTCAAAGAGCTTGAAAAAGGAACTGCTCCAAAGGATGTTGCAAAAGCTTTCAATATTCCTTCAAGCACATTGTCGACGTGGAAAAAAAATAAGGAAAAAATCTTTAAACAGTTTAACAAAGGGTTAATCTCTAAGAGATCAAAACCTGAAAAATTTGAAGATGTGAACAAGGCTGTTCATAAGTGGCTACTTGTGATGAGAAGCGAAAATATTCCGATAAGTGGAGTGATTCTGAAGGAGAAAGCTCTTGAGTTCGCAGAAGAACTGGGTGTTGAGTCGTTTCAAGCTTCACAAGGGTGGCTAGCTAAATGGAAAACCAGGTTGGTTAAACATACTTTTATATTTAAATTTATATAAATCTTATGAATATTACAATAGCTTTGGTAGTTGTCTTTGCAAAATATCAATAGACTTTTTTTCTGAGATGAAGGATAACTTGCATGGAACTTTCATCCCCAAACCATCACCAGCATTTAATGACTTTCCAGTAATTGTTATTTTGCAAACATTGAAGCTGTCATTCTTGAGAAAATAAAAAATGACTTTTGCAAAACGGCCGGACTTCCCGAGGGGTAGATGACCTATGACTTCTCCATCATTTTTCTTGACTGCAACTGCATATTTATCCATTTTATTTGTCGGTTCCATAAAACCATAAAATTCGTCTCCGGTAGAGGGTGTCCAGTTACTTTTATAAACATGATAACCCATTACAAAAGCGTTGATTTCGTAAGTAAGAAGCCTAATGATGGGAAGTTCCTTGCAGCAAATAATGTCTTTTAATTTCTTGACTTGTTTGACTTCCATGGCATCCATACTTTTTTTAAAATTTTGTTCCGAAAACAAAGTAAACAAATTTAGAAAAGTCTAATCTTTTAGATTCGAATCAAGCAAAGCTTAAAGCTCTAATCACAATTGACACAACAACGGAGATACACACACACGAATGGCGTATCCTTCAAAACCATCGCCGGCGAATCAAGATCTGTCACTGAGGAGATGACACCACCATGGTCAGAGACAACCTTACCAACCATTTTGTCCCGCTATCCTTTGGAAAACATTTTCAATGCCGACGAATTCGGGCTCTTCTTCCAATGCCTTCCAAATAAATCTCTGCACATGAAAGGTGAAAAGTGCTCTGGAGGAAAGCATAGTAAAGTCAGACTTACTGGGTTAGCTGCTGGCAATGCCTTAGGAGAGCGCTTACCAATGTTTGTAATCGGAAAGTCTGCCAAACCTCGTTGCTTTAAAGGTGTCAAAACACTACCCTGTCGATACCGCTCGCAAAAAAAGAGCTGGATGTCTGGAGAGCTGTTCGAAGAATGGGTACGCGAGCTTGATCGAAAATTTTCTGTCTCTAAACGAAAAATTGCTCTGATTGTTGACAATTGCACCGCTCATCCTCATGTCGAAAAGCTGGAATGGGTAGAATTAATCTTCCTTCCTCCGAATACAACGTCGCATACTCAACCTATGGACCAAGGAATCATTCGTGCACTGAAAGCGAAGTATCGATCGTTAGCAGTCCGCAAGTTGTTAAAAGCATTGGATGAAAAAGTCTTATCCCGAAGTTCTCGATTCTTGCTGCTATGTTCATGCTTAGAAAAGCGTGGGACGATATTGACAACCAAACCTTTACCAACTGTTTTCAGAAATCATGAATTTCCCAGAAGGATGCTGAAAATGCCATCAACGAAGATGACGATCCATTCAAAGACCTTGCCAGTAGCGAGGTAGAAGAGGACCCAATCCCGACCCTCGATGCTGATCTCTCGTACATAAAACGAAGGTTTCCTGACCATATCGATTCTACCATATCAGTTGAGGATTTCATTGATTTCGATATCGAAATGAGCACATCCCATACAAGTCTAAAAACTGCTGACATCATTGCTGATATCACTGGAACTCAAGATGAGGAAGATGAAGAGGATGAAGAAGATGACGATGACAAGGATGAGGATAATCTTTCAAGACCGACGGCCGAACAAGTGCGTTCAGCAATCACCGTCCTTGAGGACCTAAGCGTTTTCTCGAAATTTGGGGAAGAAATGTTGGCTTCCCTGAAGGACTTGAATAAAAACATCAAACGAGATTATGATGATACTTGTAAACAATCAATTATAACTGATTTTTTTCAAAAAATTTGAGCAAAAAGCAACTAAAACGCTCTGTTTTTGTATTTCACCAACCCAGAACCCCCAATAAGTAAGACTACGTACTTAATATACTGTTTTTGTTCATCTGGTAGGCAAATAAGGGAAAAATTTTGAAAAAACTGGAAAACCTCTACTACTCGAACGTCTCCTTAACTCGAACGGTTTCCTTTTCCCCCTTGCCGTTCGAGTTATGGAGACTCTACTGTATTATTTCTTACATGCTCTAATTTTCTATCGTTATGCTTAACAAGTATTATTCTCATGTATTCTTTTAGAGGACTTATATCTGTGGCTGAATTATTAGGGTGCAAAGACCCCTCTCTCGATTCTCAAGAATCGTTGACCACCATCGATGTTGCTTTCATGAATCACGATTTAGCAGAAGCTTTAGTTGAAATCATTACAGAGGATAAAGAGAAAACACCTGATGAATATCAGCCTCATATGATTGAGATAAAACATTCTGTAATGGAGAAAGAGAAAGGGAAGACGAGCATGAGGAATGATATTATAGTTGAGGCTGATGAACTCACGCCAGCCGAACAGTTGGCTCATGAGGTAAGACAAAAATTTAACTTCAGTTCTCCATTATTTTTCCCGCTAAGTATACAAGTTAAATTTAGCGGTTGTACTTACACGAGTTTCTTTACATTCAGTTATTCAAAATTATTCAAAATCTAGTTCAAAATTGATCATTATAATGTTATTTGTGTTACATTGTTGGCGAAATATATGCTAAGTTTAAAATTGCTGTTTTTTACGTCATCAAGAACAACCTTTGCAACCCTGTAGGAGTGGCAACCTTGTTGTACTGTAATAAATTTAAAAAATAGGTGTGCTTGACCTAAGAGTATTATAAACTGTATCCCCTTTTTTCTCTAGGTTGTCATTAACACAGGTATACAAACCGAAGAACTCACTCGGATGAGGCACGATTATCTAGCTCACAATCGGATCAGTCATTTTTTATCCACCAACTACCATGTCACTTTTAATTGTTGCGAACAATGTAAGGGACCTGTCCAGATTGTGTAGCTAATGAAATATTTTTTTTTAGAAGTAACTTATTGATATAAATTAACTCTTAGTCAGTAGTGTGAAAACATAGGTTGGACGACTGCTGCATGGCTTTTAAATGTGTTTGATGCGAACCCATGTAACCTTTTGAAATGCGCCGTTTCGTTATTTTTTTGCTTTTTAAGGTCATTTATATTTTTGCAGTGTTTTTTTAACGTGGGATTCTTTCACGAAGAAAAGATTGTAAATGCGTTTCCTGTGTAAAAAACCTGTATTTACAACATAGAATATTTTTTTACGGTAATGATATTTGTAATGGAATTCAGTCCTGTTTTTGTCAGTTTGCTTCTATTTATAGATTGTATATATACATGCTTTAATGACGATGCCATGTGAAATCGTTTTCCTGGAATTAGAAGAAAAATATTGTTTACTTATTTGTTTTTTCTAGGTTTAGTCAGGGAACAAATTCTACAAGAATTTAATAACTATTGATTTATGACTCCTGTATATTTCTCAATTCTTCGCTTTTGGGATTTGTTAATCATTTGCTAAATTAATTCTTAGCTAATTGATTATGTTGTATACAAGGTATTTACTGTGGTGCTCTGATTTATTCAAAGTACCATTTCATAATTGTTTAGGTAAAATAATTACATCTCTGTAATGTTTCTTTTCTTCCAGCAAGTCGGGTAATTTGTTTTGGGAAAACTATTACGCCTATCATTGTACCGAGTCCCGCCAGCTCGATTCCGCTAGGCACACCCTGGGAACGAGATGTGTGGTGTCTTTTTTAAAGAAGGTATGAGTTTTGTGAATATACAATTAGGACCGTACAAGCACTCTCGTCCTCTTTTTGGCATTTCTTCACATGATATCGCCATCTTTGCTTTATATAAAAAAGTTATTATGCAGGTCTCTTGTTCTTCTATTTTGGTATACCAGTAAATCTCGCTGTCCTATCAATCTCGTCCCCAGGGCTTGTTGGGTTTTTTACATTGGGGAAAAACCTGCCTGTGTGTAACGCTTACAGAAAAGAAGCCGCCATACATCATATAGCATACATTGTGCGGAATAGCCATGTTGGATTGGGGGGAGGGGTGGGTGCGAATGTTATTTAAGATAAGGGTTTATGCAAAAACAACTTTTAGTGGGGGCGCTAACTTACCCTTTTTTCGAGAAAATGCTTTAGTTTGAAAAAGATAAGACCTATAAATAATCTTCTAACCAAGGTTCCTTTTACTATGGCTCACTTCTCTTCTATGATCCAAACAGTTCTCTTCTGTATTCTCACACTTCTCTTCTGCATTTTGACACTTCTCTTCTGCACTTAACACTTCTCTGCATGTGTCCCCAAACTTTCTCTTCAAAACTAAATTTAAAAATCTGGTCCGCAATTTTACACCCATGGTCTGTATATTTTTTTCACGCAACTTGGCTAACACGTGCTCAATTTACGAACAGCTTATTGTAGCAGGTCCCGAAGATGGAAGAGAGGTGTTTCACACTTTGGAAGAGAAGTGTTTCGAACGGAGGAGAAGATTTCGGAGGAAAGAAGAGAAGTGTTTTTATTAAGAAGAGAAGTGTTTTTATTAAGAAGAGAAGTGTTTTTATTAAGAAGAGAAGTGTTTTTATAAAGAAGAGAAGTGAGCCATAGGGGCCATCGTATTTTACCTTCTGTTCGTGTTCGTTATTTTTTCACCACATGCCCCCCCGGGCATGAGGTTTGTTAAAAAAAACCTTTAGCGCGCAAAAAACGCCAAAATGTTAATTTTGGCATCCCATTTGATAATTCCGAGAACTGACGAATCAACATGGCAGCGAAGGCTGGCGATAGTTTGGTTGAGAAGAAATACTTGGATAAATTGTCCCAGTGGGATTCCAGAACTACTTCCTTGGCCCCCCTTACAGACAAACAGAAAGAAAGTATCGTAGAGCTTAATACATTTACACAAAGACCAATACCAGAAAAGGTAGATATTGTAATTCCATCCTCCAGAACAGTCCAATATATGGCACCAACTCTGTTGCCACCAAATGTGCCCATGATTGGAATATGATGCAACTAAAATTGAACAAAAAATTACTATCACTATCTTATAGCCAATTGAGAACTTCCTTGTATAAACATTATTTAGACAGTTACGACGCTTGTTGCTAATCGATCTACGGTGTTATTATTTTTACTTCTTACATGTCACCATGATTCCTGTGAGCTTCGGTTAAGGCACTGTCGCCAGCTGTTTCGAAAATTACTCCTGCAGCTATAATATTGTTAATTTTTAACAATTTATACTCCGCAGGTTTCCATAGACTTTCCTATAGCCTAGCTATTACTATGGTTTTCCTCTGTCCTGAGCTTATTGTCTGTGATATAATTTATAAAACTGAAAAACACAAAAACATGTATATATTTATTATCTATATTATAATACCCGTATACGTCTGTCCATCTGCCTGTCTGTCACGCAAAATGGTAGCTTAGCTGCGCAAGTAGCGAGACGCACGCAATGCGGTATAAAAAGGACGGGTGAACCCGTGGATTTTTCCACGGGCTACCGACTAGTATATTCATATTAACAAAGATAGAGAAGTATATTTAAATAGTATTGTATATATATTATTTATTTTATCTTTAACATATATTTATTTTGCAGTCTCAACGAATGTACAAGCTCGTATGACAGGAAAAATATTTTACTTACTTACTTTACTTACTTAGCTAGTTTTGTTGTTTGATAAAGGAAATGTGCAGAAAAATTCTGAAAAACTAAGGGGCAATAAAATGCAGATACGGTAACCCTCTGAGACACATATATAAACACATAAAGTTAAATCCTAACAGCACACATTTCACAGATGGCCTGGAACAATGAGACCCATAATAGTACATTTTTTTTAGTACAATTTCACCAGCTAGTTTTTTTTGGGGGGCGCCATAGTTTAGTGGTTATAACTCTCGCACTTTGTGTGCGGGAAACCGGGGTTCGATTCCCCTTGGTGGCGATTCAACATGGGTGAGTGAATGTTACCATAGCCCCGGGTTAACCCAAGCCATGTGAGGGAAATTGGGGAGATGGCACACCGTGTGAGCCATTGGATGTTCCCGGGAGTTGTCTAGTAGAGCGCGGACCCTATATGGGTCTGTGTAGCTCAAAATGAGCATTAAATACTCTAGGACTCCCCATCTAAGCCATGACCCCTCCTGGAAATAATAGACAGGGTATATCCCTCGATATTTGTGAGGCTAGCCATGTAATATGCACATCCATCTATCTATCTATCTATCTAACTGTGAAAAGAAGCAAATATTTCACATAATCAATGCAATGTAGCTTAACTTAATACTATAAATCTCCTTAGACCTATCAAAATAAAGTCTGGCGAAATTGTACCATTGTCGCAAAATAAGGATCTGTGAATCACAAGTCTGGAAAAAATACGACATAGCCATCCACTGAAATTTGCTTCGATTATCCAAACCTTGTAAATTGTACCTATGGTAAAATAGTACCTCTGTACGCTAGAATAATGATAATATATTCCAATGAAAAAAATCTGAAAAGGAGAAGAAAAAATGATATATATAAATACACTCCTCCATTTGGCCTAAAACATTTTCGGTTGCTCTAATTTTTTTTATCGTGTGCAAGTATAGCAATACAAAACAAATTTTTATACCAATTCCATTACATTGGTCTGAAAGCACACCATAACTACTTTCAAATCAAAAATCTTTTTTGTACTCAAGTTATTAGTCTGTTTTGGTTTTCACCAAATAGGCCCAGGGGGCAGTTATTCATAACTTTATGAAGAAAATTATTATTAAGAAGATTATTAGTTCATATAATATTGATAAGTTTTCTGGTTTAAAATTTATTTTTTTGTTTCACTTTTGACATAAGTTTTACTGTTTATATGACCAGGAATGTTTTGAAATGTTCTCCCACACGCGTAGCTATAAAATTGTTGCTATTAAAAAGACTGAGGTGGAGCTAATTATACTACTGTAAGGGATCATCTACACAACCGTTTCAAAAATAATCGTTTCAATTGGTATAATATTTTATTAGACATGATCTTTATACAAATCATTTCAAATTCGTTTCAAATAATTTCAAATCGCTTCGTTGAATTAAAAATCGTTTCATATTCGTTTCCCAATCTTTCAAAAAAATTAAAATTAATTTGTTTCAACACTTTGTTAAATTCGTTTCAGTGCAAATTGTTTCAAAATTGCTTCTAATGTTTATCACACATTGCTGATTTCTAAAGAAATCAACTATCAAATTATGTAAATATCTGTATTCTTCGTCACACAAATTATTAAAATGAGATCATAGAAGGTGAAAACATTGCCGTGGATCGTGTAAAAATCATGAATACAGGATCAGAGAAAGCAAAACAAGATTGCTGTTTAAATACAGTCAAAACAGTATCTTAGAAAGCGAAAACATCACCATAGATTGTTTAAAAATCATGAAAACGGGATTGTAGAAAGCAAAGAGATTGCCGTAGATTGTGTAGATCAAAACTATGAATATGCAATTTTGCTAGTCCTTGCAAAGAAATTAACCTTGCATAAATTTTTGTGAGATCTGTCGAAGTGAGAAAGGAATGTCTAAAAATATTTTCACGTAATAAATTCATCACGTTTTTAATTGTTTTTTAATGGCTTTGGGAAACAATTCTGTTTAGAATTCGTTTCACAATTTGTTTAAAATTTTGTTAAATAATTAAAAACTACAATTTCTGTATTTGTGGGATCCCATGTTTAATGTTTAATGTTTTTTAAAGTGATAAATTACAGAATGTGTAAAAAAAGTAATAAAATTGTAAGTTATAGCTTGCAGTCAACAATTAGCCATTTTGTGATATTTTTATTGTCATTCTCATTTCGGTTCCCTACAAGAACCATGACTTATTGGTGCCATAGCTTTTATTGGCGTCGTAGCTTAGTGGTTATAACTCTTGCACTTTGTGCAGGAGACAATTAGATTCCCCCTTGGCTGAGATTCAATATGGGTGAGTGAATGTAATTGTTGTAACTGGGGAGGAGGGGGGTAGACCTTCTACTTTTTTGCTTAAATTTTCTTTTATTAAATTAGTAATCTAGAAATATATATACTTTAAATGATTTGAAAACATAATATTTTACTGCAGTTGATATTGTGTAAAAAACTCTGTATATTCCTTGTTAGAGACAAAATAAATAGAAACTAACTAACATGCTGCATTTTCTATTGTGTAAGCGTGCTTGTAGTTTCAGGAATTAGATGAGCATTATTTACTGTATAATAGGTCACGACGTTGATATCAATTTTATCATAATAACAAGTATGTTGGAAATAATGTCAATATTAACAATGATCATGATTTGGCGCCGTAGTTTAGTGGTTATAACTCTCGCACTTTGTGCAGGAGACCGGGGTTCGATTCCCCTTGGCGGCGATTCAATATGGGCAAGTGAATGTTACCAGAGCCCTGGGTTAACCCAAGCCATGTGAGGGAAATTGGGGAGATGGCACACTGTGTGGGCCGTTAGGTGTTGCAGGGAGTTGTCTAGTAGAGCGCTGACCCTAATTGGGTCTGCGTAGCTCAAAATGAGCATTAAATACTCTAGGACTCCGATTTGATACAGAGAAAGCTTTATCATCCACCAAAAGGTTTTATTTTTTCCACAGCAAAATACAAAAAGTTAAATGAGGAATTGATTTGTATTAAGTAGACAAAGAGCTTGTGTTGAAACACAATAAACACCTGCAACATTTTGAGCAATTTACTATATGCAGATTACTACGGAGGAATTTTTGTAAAATACAAAATGTACAAAGAAGGTATTGCTATCTGAATAGTTTTGTTATTAAAAAAGTGTATAGCCCATATAATGTGTGTGTAATCATTTAAATTAATTGCTTATAAATAAACACTCTAATTCGAATAAAATTACATAAAAGGGAGACTTCACTTTTAGGCATTCTAGAAGATGAAATTTCAAAAATCTTGATTTACGTGTGGACACAACAATGGTGGTTCCTGTTACGTCAAAAAAATATGCCCCCACTTCTATCATCGTGTTAACAGCTGTGAAATATAGTATCTGCATGGAAAGTCTCAGTAAAAAACAGTCTTTTTAGACTTTCATTGTAAAATTCTCTAAAATATGTGGTACTCTAAAATGTTCTAAGTGAAAGTAAATTATAAACTGTATATACTATATTTTTATATAAATACAGAATGTTGTGTATGAATTAACTTGATATTGGCTGCTTGAAGCAAAATCTTTCTCCAAAAAGCATGTGATCCTTCAGTTGTTGTGTTATTATTTATTAGTCGCTAAGCAATTTTCTCACGTCAGTAAATTATAAACATTATTTACTATTAGATATTTATTAGTAACTGATGCAAGGTATTTTTAGCCCATCTCAAGTTAAGTCCTTCTGCATTGATTACAACCAATTCACATTAATATCATGTAAAGTGATCAGAAGAGCCATGTAAATATGCAATATTGTATAAGCCATGTCAAGCAAAATAAATTAAATCATTACAATCTTTTTTAATGCATTCTTTCGATAGTTCAAGTAATGTTTTGGTCTTAAACTTTTCCTGTGCACTATCCTTTACAACTTTTTCAATTCTTTGAGTACTTTCAGGATACCTTTTCGTGTTTTGATCTGTGTATGATATTTCTATAGACAACGTGTAGCTTTTACGTGTTTTCTGTTTGACACACTCTTGTTTGCCAACAGCTGGCCTTAAATCTTCTACTGATGATATGAGGTTAATTCTGTCTGAAAATTTCAAAGTAGATTTATTTCCGTTGTTTTTGTATTTCCTCATTGTTGCTATGTATTTGTTTATATATATGTTACTAAGACAATGCTAACACGTTTTACCATAACAATTCTGTTTGAACTGTCTTACCTATTTGAATGTTTATTTTAAATTACTTTCGAGTTATTATTTTATTATATAACTAGCTATTATATTCACCAGTGTATTAAAATCTACAATTCCCTTCATAAAGTGATATGAAACTTTAATTATATCTTATCTTAGTTGGTTTCTATTGTAGGTTTCCTATTGTCATTTCGTCTATTAGATATTTCTTTATCTGAAGCATGAAATTAATTAATTTAACTAAGTGTTTATAATATTGCTGACTGTTATGGGAACAATAATATTAAAATCGTTATAGAAATTGTCAATATTGTTATTATACATGACTTGCAGCATTAAATTCTAGCTTGGGTCATTTTTTTCAGTTAATCAATTTAAAATGTAAAATAGATTTAATTAATATGGTGTTACCGTTTGTCATACCATGTGTCATGTCAAAGTTTGACAAAATTAAACAAGTTCTTTTCACTAAAGAAGAATTAAGGTTGAAATATTTTCACCACTTTTTTATTTCAAATGAATTCAAGGATTTATACATGGTATTGAGGTTAATAACTTGTATAAATTGCAAAATATAGTTTTAAAGCATAATTAATTTAATTTTTTGATTCAATTCCACCGTTAATTCCTTAATTACATTGTACCAATCCAGTTGCTGATAAAGAATTGCATCATCACTTTTGTACAAACAAAAATGTTGGCCCTTATTACCACATCACAATATGCTACTTGGATCAGCTGACTTTTCTTTGTTTTCAGGGAATATTTCATTCCACACGTTTAGTTGTGCTGGGATAACTATTTATTTCTTGCATGTTTTTTTTATGTTTTTTTTATGTTTTTTATTAATTGTTTTCTTCAATTTTTTAAAATATATAAAAAAATAGATGAAACACAAAAATTAAGTAAATAAAGCTGCAGATTAATTTGGTTTATGACCTTTAATATGTATTAATACAGCATTGATCCTATAATATAAGCTGGTGATGGACTTAGAACCTGGTTCCATTGTGTATGCCTCTTCCATAAAAAAAGATTAACAAATATGGCAAATCTGATTATAGAGTATCCTCACCAACATATGATAGGGAGATAGTATCGAGTTAATAGAATAGTAGAGCAATTTCTTGACAAACAGGTTGTGAATTTAAGTCCCACTCAATTTATCAGCAAAACTTAGGAAGCTAATGTGCAGGTTTACCAGTGTAATTAGTTATAACCTAATATATGCACAGCTGTTTCTATAATTTATTCAGGTCTTTGATGACATTCATTGTCATTTTTTTTAGTTTCGTGTTGAAAAAAAGCTCCATGAAAGCCTTTCTCAAGATGACGAGCTTTCGCGACATATTGCAAGTTTGGATCTGGGGACAAGAAAAATTGAAAATGCACAACAGGTAACATGAAAAATGAAACTTTTTAGAATTTCAATATCTATCACAAGCTAATGCAGTTTAATTATTACAGGCTTGTAAATTGTTTGCGAATTCATATGGGTTCTTGCTATACTTTAAGGGGATTAATTTTTCGAAACTTCTCAGTTTTTGATCAAATAAATTTTAATCAAGAAAAACAATATATATATAGGGAGATCTTCTATGAAGATTATGTCCCTGCAATAACTCTTGGAAAATTATGCTAAAACTCGAAAATTAAAAAATATATAGACTGAATTAAAAACTCTTCCCTGTTGTTACAGCTTGTCTTGACAATAATATTTTTGATACTTTGCTTCTGCTAATGATGTGTCAAATCCACCAAATCCCTGAAATTATTAGGATTGGTTCCTTGTGAAATAATGCTCCCACCAAAATGTGCTTTATTATTATTATTACCTATAGTTTTTCTCCTGGTTTTCTCAAGTAGAAGCTCAAATGGAAAAAGAACAAGAACAAAACTACAGGTATTTGTGGAGTTTTTGTGTAGTTAAATTTTAACGATGAATTTGATTAAGATGTTAAAAAAAATTTGTAAAACATATTTTCTAGAGTGTTAAATACTACTGTAAAACGGTAATGTTTGTTCACAGTATTTTTAGTTAGTTATGCCATAACTGGATTCAAATGGATTTTGTGTTTACTGATATTTGTGTTTGCAGGAATTATGAGGATGAATTGTTGCAGTATGTTTCCAAATGTGATGCCATTCTCAAAGAAGTTGATAAAGTTCTCAGTCATCTTGAAAAGTTAGAAAAACAACATGTTTTTGTTTCCACACAAACAAGAGCTCTTCATGATGCTTGTGAACAGTCCTTACAAGATCAGGTATTATATTCTGATTTACTGTGCTCCACCAAAAATAACCTAATTTATTTTCTAAGTTCTGAAACAGGAATGAAAAAAAGCACTTCGACTAGTAGTGTGTCATCTTAAATTATTTGCTTGTGTCAGGAAGATTTCTGCAAGTTATCTGCAACTCGCAACATTCTGAATTAATAGCAATAAAAAATCTGCAAATCCAATATGTTGTATGTTGTGCAGAAATTTTTGAACATTTTTGTATCTGTTAATATTATTATTTATTTTTTATTTATTTATTATTATTTACTATATATTTGTTTAGGCAAATCTAATGGATCAAGCAGAAAATATTTCAAATAGATTATCTTATTTTAGTTCATATGAATCTATAAAGCATGTAAGTAATATTTTCCATGTAGTTTTTACCATGAAAAACAGAGTCCCACAAAATAAATAATTCACCTGAAGATGTTAACCAATCAGAAGACAATAAAAAGGGTGAAAAATTTAGCAAAATTAAAGCACTTCTCCTGCCACCTCAAATCTTAAATTTCGGGACTTTGTCCAAATTGGGTAAATTCTGCCTTTTTTTTATATATACCTTCATACTTTTTTATTCCACCAAATTTAATGAGAAATATGTGTCCAAATTTTTCATTTTTATTCTTTGTTTACCTTTCTCTATGTGTAAACTTGAGATAAAACAAAGAAATATCATATAGGGTTCCTGGGTATCTCAACTCTTTGGGCAGCTTGTTAGGTAACAATTTGAAAAGGTTGTTAGACTGAAAATAATATACTTAGATCAAAATTACCGTACCAGAATTTTACAAAACTATGGTTTGTCACTAAATACATTACCTTATGAGCAAAATCTTCTGTAATGTAGACTATGTTCGCATATTTGAACCCAAAGTTGGATGATTCATACCGCAAATTTTCTGTGGTATTTCTGTTTACTTGACAAGAAGCTTTGACTAAAAAGAATCTATTTATAAATAGAAAAATTAAGCTTAACCTGGCCACTTGTGAATATTTGATTTTAACTTCACATAACCACTGATATTGTTGATGGTGCATTTTACATTGATCTTTTAATCATTGCTGTTTATGTTATTTTTGTTGAATTTAGAGATTGAGTAGTTCCACAATGTCAGTGACTGGAGAATCATTTTTACCTCTACTGAAAAAAATAGACGAGTCTATATCTTACATTGATTCACATGTAAGTAAAATATTTATTTTTATTATTTTCGTTGTTTGAACAGAGAGCTGAAAGTTAGATGTAATTATTTCCATGATTAGCCATCCACAGCAAATTATTGTGATTCAGGAGATATCACAAAATTCACATGTTATGTAAACTTCAGGATAAAAGCAAGGTGGTAGTTAATGGCTGTATGTGTTGGCGATAAAAGATCATTTTCCACCATGATGATGATTCGTCACGCATATTCAGCAAAAATAATCATAGACAATATTGTTCAGTAGATAAAGCTCTGGAAGCATCTCTGGGCTTAATCTGTATAAAATTATTATTACAATTAGTTACACAGGATAGCCTCTTCAGTTCTGTTATCAATTATCGTCCTGTGAAGGCGGTCCTAGTGCATTTAATGAAGCTTCAATTTGGGCTATAAAATCTGTGCGAGCGTAGCAATCAATGAACTAAACAACTGCATATTCTCAAGCCGAACACTAAACTGAAAGGATTGATTCACATTTACAGTCTGGAAACCAAGAACTTCCGCTCTTAAAGAAAATGTTCCACTAGCTGTGGATAGGATATACAATGCATAATAAGCTAAAATGACTGAATAATCAGTTCTTATATGGAACTGAAAACAATGAAAAAACTATAACTCAGTCTTTTCACGTTGTGATATGAGTGTCAGGATGGCCAAAAATATTTGACTTTTTTTACTGTTATAGCCAGAGTATAAAGAATCTTCAGTTTACGGAGCGCGTTTCAAACAATGTTTAACACAAGCTTTGGGACTGGTAAAACAATACGTCATCAATATTTTACGAAATGCTTCAAACCAAGCTTTAGCTGCCCTACATAAGGTATAGTACTTCTATTAAATATCCCAAATCGGTTTCAAGTGACTACATCATTTAGCGAATTTTTTTCCGAGGTTGAAGATAATATCCCATGAGTTAAAAAGAAGCAAAGAATAGCAATAATTTGATGTATATATGTCGCAAGTTTAAAAATAAGTTTAAATATAAAGAATGTTGAGATTATCAATCTAGTATAAAAAGCAATAAAACATAGAAAGCATAAAAAGAAAAGATATTATTTCTAATACCTAAAACAAAGTAGCAAAGGTTTTGGATTTTTTGAATTAAATGTGATGTATAACGAACGCCACCTTTCTTTCCTTTTTCTAGACATGTACAGTAAAAGCAACTCAGCAACTTTATTCTCAAAAATATCTTCATAATCATTCATATTGCTTGCTATATAGATGTTTCATGAAATAAGTGTGAAACTTGAGTTAAAACTCTTCTTCGATAGAATCTATGAATATTTATTTTTAATCCACAACACAAAAAATTCAACCCAAAAAATTAACCCACACTAACTCATGTTAAACTAAAACCTGAACCAAGCAGAGGTGTAGTTCATTGAGAGGGTCAGTAGACGATCAATAATGAACATGAAAAAATCCACTTTAGACTAAACATGGCTATGTAATTTATAGGTATTAACATTAAGTCCATAAAAAAATCCACAGAAATTCGCCTGTCGCTTACTTGCATGGTGAGCGTACGTATGACGTGTTGTACATATCAAGGGCATCTTTAGGACAAAGTAGCAAATCGAATACCATTTTGAACAGAATACAGGTATTATCTCTAATAATACTCGTTTTTCCGTCTGCCTTGTGAAACAGTGTTAACCATGCATGAAATCCTGAAGCTACAAATATCAAATGCAATATAGTTTCATTGACTTTGCTGTGGCAGGTGTACTCCCGTGGATTTTCCACGGCTAAGGACTAGTCAATATAGAAAAAAATTCGTCTTTTTTTAACAAAATTCATACTGTAGTCTTAAACTTTTGGAAGCATTTTAGTTAATCCAGAGGTGTTTTAAGGGCAGTAGGTAAATAGGTAGGGCCTCTTAAGTCGCTTAAAAAAATCCATAAAATTTGCAATCTAGCCCACTAACCTGTAACTATGGCTATGTCTCTGTCAGGCTTTAATATGATATTACATAACAACTAATGCATAAGCAATTATAATAGTTCAAGAAATATGCAGTACACCAATGGTTCAAAAAATTTGATCTCACTCTCCTTCGTTGTGAGAAACAATATGTGAGGCTAATGTTGTGAACCTTGTGTGAAACAACTTAACTGTGCAATAAATCTTACTCCTTCTTTTTCTCTTCTGAGTATCCCTTCACCTAGAAATCTCTTGCTGTACAAATGTAAGTATAATCTTCTGAGGAAATTTCCTCATACATTTTCACAAAATGTTACAACAGTTTCTGCTATATTCAGGATAACCAACCCGCAATGAATTTTACTGACAGTTCGTACACAGCTCTTTATGGAAAGTTTAAGACCCAGTCAATGCGAGTAAAGGTAACTTTCATATTCAGCATTGTTTTATGTTAGTACTACTCAGAATAAAACAGGACAATTACGTCATTTTCTATTTATAGAACATCATGGAGCAAATTGAAGAACGATCAGAAAATAATGCAGAGTAAAGTTTTACTTTTGTATATTTTTCAAAACTTGATACGATATTAATCGTGGTTATAATAAGAAAATTTTTATAAAGCATTTTCCATAATAAATCAAATTGCTTAGTGCAGGGAACAACAGTGAATTATTTTTAAAAGAGACATAGTGAATGAATGTTAAAGTTGTTTATTTTAATTTTTCAGGTACGAATCACTGATTTCAGACTGTCAGCAGTGTTACCTGGAATATCGTTGGCAGCTTATTTCACCCTACGTTACAGAAACTGTGCATAAATTTGCACAACAACACGCTAAGAACCCATGCACACTGGTAAGGTTTGATATACAACAAACACTAAAGACACGATTTATACTTATTTCAGATGATCTATCGTTTTAATAACAGTAGTAGTTGTATAATATGGTTTTTATCATGTTTTGTCTACCTATCATGACTTCATAAGCACTTTATCTGGAAGCAAGCACACTTGAAAACAAAATGCAAAACAGCTTTCTTGCTGTATTCAGAGGAAAATAATTGTGTTTTTCAGGAATAAGCCTTTTAATCTTCCACATGTTGTTTGGGAATTGTAGTATTTCTTTTGGTACATGTTTATGTGAAGAAAAAACATACAAATGTTTGCGATGAAAGTTTACAAACTTTAAGTTTATGTTCATGTACAAAAATCTTTTTTTGTACTAGAAGTCTTTTCTCAGGTCTGCAATTCTGGAAGATAAAGTTGTCTTCCCAATCATTCTTGTATTACAATCAAAAACAGCTGATGTCAGCTTGGGCACCAATTACACTGTGACTTACTTTCTTTTAGTTTCGTTCTGGATGTTCTTTTATGGTTCATGTATGTCAAGACGAATACCAATTATACCATGAATATTTCACAAAAGGAAAACAGAATTTTGAGTAAGATGTTGTGGTTTGTTTTTTGAGAGGTTTTGCAAAGCCAATCTCTTCACTTTTGTTAGACTTTGATTGATTTAAAGAAGGTTTAAAGAATGGCTGCAGGTACTCTCCATTATTGTACACTGCTAGACCTCAATTGAATACAATCGCGATAGCCCAATTTGTAAAGTTTCAATCACAATATTGTTTTAACAGGACTAACCCGATGTACACAAAAAATTTTCTCTCGATGTATACAAACATTTATTTGCTTGTCTTATAATATATACAAACATTTGTTTGTCTCGATGTACGCAAACGTTTGTCTCGATGTAGACAAACAATTGTTTGTCTCGATGTAAACAAACTTGAATCAGGTTGTTTACTGGACCTTGAAAACCTTGAGATCAGAATAGGTGACTTTGTACCATTCTTGGGAGAAAAACCTTGAAAACCTTGAAATTGCCAGACACCCGAAAAATGGCTTATAGGCTCGGATAAAGTAGGATTCAACAATTTAATAAGAATCATACTAAGTGTCACTTCTTTAAATCTTTTTTATGTTTTTTTTGTTAGTACACTAATGGAAAACTTATGTGGTATATTATACGAGACATTTCGCCCTCTTATCATTCACACGACCCACATGGAAACATTAGCTGAACTTTGCAACATATTGAAGGTTTGCCAATCTGTCTGTTGTTGCTTTTCGTACGTTTTCGTCACATAACAGTTGAGTTTCACTATACCTCTCTATTTTCTCAGGTTGAAATGTTAGAAGATCATGTTCAAAGGAAAGGTACGTTGCCAAACTCTCCTAAGTAACATAGATAGTTTTTTTATTAAGCATGGGTGGTGTTGCAGAGGTTTAATTATGTCTAAAATATTTCTCTGCGGCGATAGCCATATTCTGTTCAAAATAGTAGTCGAATCGCTGCTTGTGTTAAGGATACACGAAATACCAATGTCCGGGATGGAATATGTGCGACGGGCGACAATTTGAGGACCGGAAATGTACTAGTGCGGGTCCTTAAAATGTTAAACGGACTACCCACTAATTTTGCCATAGTTTTTAAAATACAGATGTTCAGATTGGTTGAGAATGTCTACAATGTTAAGCCGTGATAAATATTACATCTGCATACTTGCGCAGTGAGCTAAATTGCTTCGTCAGCATGTTGTTACACGTGATGTAGAAGGCTTATGGTTTACGGTTCTGGCGACCGTGGTTTAAATGTTAACGATGCAAGAGTAGCACTTCAAGTTTACCACTATAATTTGAATTGATTGATACTGGCATTCCTAAGCAAATTTTATTGACTCAGTGCCATTGTTTAGTTCATTTTATAGTTCCTTCTAAATTGTTTTACATAATGATTTCTTTTTTCGCTTTTATACTTTAGCTGAGCAGCTTTCATCTTTTCAAGTGATAGCTTCTGAAATGCTTGAGGATGTGCAAGAACGACTCGTGTATCGCACGCAGGTGATTAGTGGTAATTCTCGGTGGTAATTAAAGTCTGAGAATTTCGTCTACCTTAAGGGGATTAATTTTTTATGGATTTAATTTCCCTGGGCCAAAAGAATCGTATTTTTTGCGATGACTTAATTTGGCGAATCAGCTACTTTTTAAATTTTTTCGAGGATTAATTTTGCGAATTAATTATTTTCTTAATTTTTCGCGAGGATTTATTTTTACGAGTCAAATAGACAGACCTTTCCCGAATTTCCTAATTATGCCAAACTCAATTAAAGAGGTCGATACTAAAAATGATTCTTATCCCTAAGTTCCTTAGCAAAAGGTAGAACAAATTACCTAATTTCGTAAATATTTCTGTTCGTTACCTGCCTCAAATCCGTGCTGAAAGTTACGGTCAAACCCTTCATATAGCCGAGCTTTCTAAGAATAGCCTCGTTTTCAAAAATCTAAATAAAATCCAACCAGAATATTATATTGCTCTAAAAACTTCATTTTTGTCATGATAATTTAATATTCTATCTGAATATCCTTATTTGAAGAGCACAGAACCATTATAAAATTTTGGATGACGTCATAATTATTATAATTTATGAAATTCGGGAAAGGTGTATTTGTTCAGATAAATTTTAAATTTGATTTTTATAAAAAGGAACAAAAGCAGCCCTAGCAAGGAGGTTAAATTTGTAAACAAAATAATGTAGTGTCTTCTTTTTATTCTCGGCAACAACAAAATGCTGGTACACCTCGCGGTAACAATAATCATCGACTAAAAATTTTTTGTGAAATTTTAGTGATGGATTATTTTCACGAATTACCAATTTCGTAATTTTTCGCGAGGTTTTAATTTTGCGGATTGCACATTTAAAAGTATATCGCGTGTGAATTTGGCCAAATTTCGCGAAATTAATCGCGAATTTCGGCCATATTCCCAAAACCGCAAAATTTAATCCACGCCAAAAATAAAGTCAGGTTCTTTTGTAAGGGTAGGGCGAGATGAGTAATGAATGGGTAATAGACGTAAGAGAATGTGTGTTTTGTTTTTCACCAAAATGATCATGTATTTATTTTGTATCTTAGGGAAATTAATTTTCGCAAAAACTAATTTTCAAAGTTGCGCGAAAATTGAATTTGGCGAGAAAGGAATTTAATGACATTTTTTCTCGGTTTATACCGTGTTTCAATTGCTTTTATGTTAGAAACATTAAATAGAACTGTGGAAGTTGAATTTTACAAATTTATTTTATATAGTGATAGGTAAATAGAATTAGTATCATTTTTTAAAAAAGAAGAAAAAAATCTAAATTATGCGAGAATTAATTTTCGCGACTTTCGCAAAGAACGAGTTACTCAATAATTTTCCGAGGAACTGATTTTCCAGAAATTAAAGAAAAAAGTAATCGAAACGCTTTTGCAAGCTTTTGGTAAATCAATTTGGAGACCTCGTTTTTCTGTAATTTTTTAGCAATTTTTATGCAGGTCGTTTTATCCTCTGTTTCAGGCTTACATTCACAAGGATATAGCTAGTTATGCGCCAGCACCAGGTGATCTCGCTTATCCAGACAAACTTATGATGATGGTATGTTTAATTATTCAAAGCTTACCTCCTACTCAAATCAAATTGATTTCATATAAAAGAGCCTAAAAAGATGTCTAGGAAATTGATACATAATTTTTTTGAAAAATCTTAATGGGCTTGTACGATTTTTACTCAGAACTTTTGCTAATTATGCTAATTATGCATGACATCCATACAAGATGAAAGTGAGGCGTTGTATTTTATAGTTTGAAGAAAGCATATGAGATGTATGCGTATTTTCAGTCAATTTTGTGCATATTTTATGAATGGTAATGTTTAGCTATCATGATTATCATTATAGCTGCAATAGTTTTAAAGCATCTTGAAGATGATGTCATAATTTCGCAGAATTAGCAAAACTTTTAACGTCTATATTTCAAGAACCAATAAAAAAAGATTCCCATACTAGACAGAATTTCAATCACTTTTCTACAAACTCAACTCGTTTTGAAGTAGGAGAGGTGAGCGTTATTCATTAAGGGAAGAATTTTTGTACAAGCAATGTTGGACGTTATTAACTTTATACATATTATATGGTAATTTGTTAGAACTAAACTTTTACAGAAATTTGCCAGCCCTAGTTTGATCACGTGGTTTAATAGTAACATATCCCATCGCGTAAAATTTCTTATTGCTCAGAATGTTTGCATTTAAAATTCGCGATGAGGAGTATATTATTCGAGAAAATATTCTTAGTTGATTTCTAAACAAGAATGGGATTAAGATTTTTTTCATATTAGTTGAACTCATCAGACGGTGACACAGATTTAGAGAAGAAGACATTTAATAGAACTGGTAAGTACCGCATATTTATCTTTGAGCTACAGTTTTTGTGTATTCTATTTTTTCCTCAAACTGTTTTTACTTTCGCCTTACCTCACCATGTCGAGCTTGTTATTAAGTAAAAATTTATTTGCTAGATTTGGCGTTTGCAGTACACTATGAACATACGTACATAAAGCAAATCAGTTTATAAGAAACTGTACTGAAATTTGTAAGATTTCTAAGCAACTTTAATACAAATAATATTAACCAATAAATATATATAAACAACAGATTATATCTTGAAATAACGAACGTTGGTTTTGACAAGTGTTCTTTTTGTGTCTGCAAGGTAATCGTTTGTAAGCATTTCGTGAAATCTCATTTTTGGCCTGATTTAAAACCGAATAGTAAATTACGCTAAGTTTTAAGTAAGAATTTGACATAAAATCATAGAATTGCATTTGGGTGCGGATATTTTTAGTTGTTTGGTATTTATCAAAATTGTACTATGGTCATAAGTAGAGTTGTTTAATGTGTTTTCCATGCTAATGATTGCTTCTGTGTACAAGTAAATACCAGTGTCCGTTCATCCGCCCGTTCGTTTGTTGACATTTCTACTTGTCATTTACTTACAGAAAATCAGACGGCTGTTGTCGACCTCCAAGCAATGTGGTATCCTACCGTGCGTAGAACTTTGGTGTGTTTATCGAAACTGTACACCTGCATCGGGGTATGTGGTCCTGGTTTTTTTTGTTAGCTTGCTGTCGTAGCAAAAGGCATGATACTATACACAATGTTCTCGCTTTGAATAATGTGAATGTAAATGATTGCCTTAATTATAGACCAGAACAGTTGGTCATAATAATCTTCATATTAGAGTACATTTTCTTTTCTTTAAGCACTCTTTCAGTCAATTATTTATTGATTGATATTTTAGAAACCAACATTTGAGGGCATTGCTCAAGAAGCTCTCTCTAACTGCATCGTCACTTTAAGATACGCCAGCAAAGAAATCACTAAGAAGAAGGTAATTTTTTAAAAACGTGTTACGCCTATTATCTTTTATCGTTATCTTTTAGCGCCTGTACGCCCATTATTTAAAGTGGTGGTACTTTTAAGAATAGTAAATGGCGTTAGATTCACATGATACAATTTTAGCAGCACTGAATAGCAAGTTATCTCTTGGTTGCGAATATTAAATAGAACACTAAAATTTCTAAATTCATGGAAGTTTTGTACGATGACAAACATGATAAAAAAGAATTTCGATTTTATGAGCGCTCACCTCTAACCAACCAAGAAGAAAACATTTGAATTTGGTCTTCTCAAGTAAATTTACTTTTGTTGTGTGTACGGCTGTCAGAAAATTGCCCCCAAAACACTCATTGTGTGCCAGGATCACAATAACCTCATTGCTAACATTCGCGAGGGTGTTGTTTTTTATAATTTCATGTCGCTTCTCTTCTTCATTAGGGAGCAATCAATGGTCATCTGTTCTTAATAAAACATTTGCTTATTTTGCGTGAACAAATAACGCCATTTGATGTCGACTTTGCTATTAAAGAGGTGGCGTTGGATTTCACCAAGTTGCGTTCTGCTGCTTATGGTTTGTTTTCCAAAGGATCTCAACTACTTAGTATAAGTTCCAACAATGCACTACTAGAATTTCTGCTTGAGGTAAGTGCTACTACATATGCATTGAGACTCCCTATAAGGGACATCCTTTATAGCGGACACCTCTGTACAACGGACGCTTTTCTCAGGAACGAATGAAATGATAGTCAAACTCGTCCCAAAGCCTCTTAACATATTTTTCCATCGATTTAACTTTAGCGTCGCACCCTAGAGCTTGTTTTTAAAGTAACATTAGTCAAGGGGACAGCTCTCACTAGGGGACACCTCTCTCTCTAGTAAACAACCCTTTTTAGGGGATATCCCTCTATAGCAGACACTTCTTTGTTGTCGAGGATGACCGCTATAGGGAGGTTTCATTGCATTAATAGGTTGAAAAAAGTATTGCGATTTTTTACTTTCTCTAACCTCGGAGGAATCCAAGCTCTGACACATCTTCAATTTTATCTTATATATGTTATGTTTTTTTATTTATTTATTTTTTTTAGATTTTAATAAGGCTTGTATAATTTTAATTTTTAACTTAGGGTGTTCCTCAACTCACAGAATATTACATTGATTCAAAAAAGGTGATAATGATTTCTCGAAAGAGATAATTACTGTAAATGTGTGTTGGTCATATATAATATATGTTCATATACGTACGAAACTATACGATTGTGTGCATATATGTGTACATATGTATATATGTGTGCATATATGTATATATATGTACAAATGTATCTATATATGTACATATATGTACATATATGTGTATATATGTATATATGTGTATATTACACAGGCATATATATTTAGCATATATAATTATATACGTGTGAGCTGCACGAACATTAAGATGTTCTTTTTTGTTATGCGAATAAAAACACGCGCAAAATTGGTAAATTCATGGCCGACGCTAAAATTAAATGCGCGAAAAAAATCTCGCCCAAATAATTCATGTCATGCCTAAAAACTGGCAATAAAATTTTTAAAATGTTTATTTTTTCCAGGAGGTGGATTCTGAATTAAAAGTTGTATGTGAACAATTTATTACTGAAGTCACAGATTCCTACGTGGCTCCACTCAGCAACCTGTTAGACAAAATGGATACCCTTTTAAAAATGGCGGAGGCCGATGGAAAAGACGGAAATGCATTGTTAAAGCAACAGCCCTTTGCTAAAGCCGGTAGGTTGTTGATTACACTACATAGCCATGCAATATGAATGCTTTATAAAAAGCGGGCCCTTATAAAGATCACCTAACTATGCAACTGTTTTTTTATTTATTTTTTATTTTATCTCTAGTTGCCTGGGGTATGTCCTCGGTGAAACATTTAGCCATCTCCCCCGATTTTTTTCCCGATAATGTGTCTATTCCTTTTATATCAGAAAAACAGGCTCCCCTGGATCACTTTTAAGAAGGAAAATCACGGCGATTCTATGCCGTCAGATGGAGATCATTTTGTAGAACTCTTGTTCTGTTGCTAAATTTTCTTACCAGTATATGATCATCTATTTTTTTAGATGCTATACGTAAGGTGGTAAGCGAGACATACATGTTACTCAAATCAAAGCTACCTAGCACTATACAAAGCTTATCATTGTATATGGCTAACAAAGACACTGAATATATTCTCTTCAAACCAATCAAGGTAAACTGTAGTATATAAATCTTCTTGGGTGGTAAATATAAAGGGTGGTAAATGTAAAGCGTGGTAAATATAGAGCGTGGTAAATATAGAGGGTGGTAAATATAGAGGGTGGTAAATATAGAGGGTGGTAAATATAGAGCGTGGTAAATATAGAGCGTGGTAAATATAGAGGGTGGTAAATAAATAGCGTGGTAAATATAGAGCGTGGTAAATATAGAGGGTGGTAAATATGGGTGGTAAATGTAGAAGGTGGTAAATATAGAGCGTGGTAAATATAGAGGGTGGTAAATATAGAAGGTGGTAAATACTGAGGGTGGTAAAATAAGTGGCGTCTTTTAATTCAACTCTTTTAATCAACAGATTTTTAAAAAAATTATTAATAGTGTTTTATATACAATTTATATGCAATTTAAAAGTTATTTTATTGCTTGCATAAAGAAATCCTGATCAAAATAAATTTTGCACCATTACGCATTCGTTCTCATTCTAATTTATACGCTATCTAACGTTTACGGTCGCTTTGCTCAAATGTATTGTCTTTTTAAAACGTCACATTTGTTTGGAACATAAACAAAGGGATATAATGAGGGGGAAGTCATCAAGTATAAATAATGCTGCTTTGTTTTTCTTTTCTGGCAGGCGAAAGTGCTACGAACTTATAAACAACTTTCTACGATCGTTCAACAATACTACAGCGAAGAAGATCAACAAATTGTCGGCTCTCCTTCACAGGAACAGGTGACGATTTTATTTTTTACGCTGCAAGGTTTGCAAAATTTTAGTCTGAATTGCCAACCTTGAAAAGGCTTGCATTGAAGGTAAAATTTTAGAACATCCCTGAATAACCTGAAATTCCTTTATATGAATTATGTTATGGCATATAGTGATGATTGCCTAAATTCGGTGTATATATCAAACCCCAAATTTCTATAGTTATATGTCTATAGGAAATAACGCCTAAATAGACAACAAAGAATTTGTGATTGCTAATTTAGAAATATATAACTGGTGAAAGATCCCAATAAAATTCTTACTTTTTTAAAATTAATCTTAAAAATCCTGAAATTTGAGTATCATTTTGGCTGACGAGTCTGATCATGTTAAGTTTGAACGAAGCTTAATTTCGACTTTCCCATCGATGACGTCATAGTATGTAATCCCTTGACGTCATCGTTTGTTTTCGTCTGTATGCTGTCTGTCTTTATTTACCTGAAAACTTTTTGGAAACCATACGTATTTATTTGTGTTGAATTCGATTGACGTTTTCTTTTCAGTGGATTTGATTTTCTAACTTCAACGGATTCCTTTCTGATCACCTTTTATTTGTGACTGTTACATCAACCATGAAACGTTTCCAAAAGCTGTTTTAATAATTTTGAGGATAGTTTAAATTTACTTTCAAAAAAAATTACTTTATACGGAAAAAAATGTTAGATATTTTTTTTTACAAATTTTGTCCATTTCGCGTGTTTGGAGCTAGTTAGAATTATGATTTCAATAAAAATTACCATTGCGTTCAGATTTCATCTAAATATAGTTGCATATCACAGTTTCACAGTCATCCCTGTTCGAAAACACCCCAGGATATTATCGTAAACCAATGTGATCTGTGGTTTGATATTATTCACAATTTTCTACCTCGGAGTTTGGAATGTTGCCAAAAAAAACTTGTTATCACCATAAACAATCGTTTGAAAATTATTTATAAAGTTATTTGCGTCAGTATTGAATGATAAAAAGGACACACGTGTTAAGTAGGCGACAGATTAAACAATATCGTTAAAAAGGACGTTCTTCTTTCTTTCTTTCTTTTTCGATTTTTTGTACTGAGAAAAATTCATCTCAACACGTTGACCTTTTGATTAAAGCCTTGAAAAGCACGCTGTTTCGCTTAACTGATGACATGTTGAGAGTTAAATAATTCATAATTATAATTATACAGATTATTGGTACCTCCTTCATTTGGATAGTCTCCAAATCAAAAGGAATATTAAAATTAAACTGGATTTCCGGTTAGCTGTTTCGCCTAATGTCATCGTTAATACAATTTATGAGTTTTCTTGATATAAATAAAAATCATTTATTAACTAGTCAGGGATATTTTGTTTTATTGCGCCAACCCAGCTTCAACATCCCGGAAATTGTTTTTGTTACAGGAATCGAAATATCCATGAAACATTGCCAACGAGCCGAAGAAACTAAATCTCGTAAATCGCCTTATCGACTGCCTAAGAGCGGTCCGTCATCAGCTGGTTAGGGCGCGATATTTCCCCCGATATTTTCGGGGTTTTTGTATGGAGTTGAACTTTTGATGCGCAGCTTCGGTGCCATTTCATCTATTGTTTTTGTGAGGCAAAAACAACGGTATTCTTTGAATAAGGGAGATCATTTTCACCCACCCGAACATGTATGTTTAAGATTACTATTTCCATCAGTCACTACGTAGGGACAAGTTCTCGACGGTGGTGACTAGTTTGTATCGGCGAAAGTAACAGAGTAGTGAAGCAGGTCCACCCACGCGCGTAGGTTGGTTGCTATTGATTTGACATATTAACTAGTTTGTACACCGTACTAGTTTGACCAACATATCGACTTTAATTGTCAACGACTCAGACATTTTTTGACAAAACAGAAATTATTATATTTTTTTTAAGAAGAAAATTATTTTTTATAGTATAGTTTTATTGATAGTCGACTTCCGTTACAAAAATTAAAGTTCTGCTAACTAATTATTCTTGGAATCCATTACAATGCTAACAGGACATATGTCTGCGTCCATTTTTCTGAGAACGATAAAATTATGATCTCCTAAATAAGTTTTTAATTTTTTAAAAGTACTTATAGCGCCCGATTGGATGAAATTAAACGCGGAAGAGTTAAAATATGAAGGGCGTGTAGTATTTTATGTTGCATGTTCATTTTGTAGTATGCTTTAGAGAATTAATAAGAAATCTCATCTTTTTATCTGCACAATTTCTTATACATGAGGTGCGAATGTTTACAAAGTTCCGTATATGCGCGCACATCTTTACAAGCAATAAAAGAAGGACCACATAAAAAAAATTGACTATTTCCTCAAATTTATAGATTTAAGGAATAAACGATCTAAAAGGAGCTTGAATTGGTTTTTATTCTCTATCATTTTCTCTTTTTAAGATCAGATTTTAATTATTTCAAAAAGTAAGTTGCTTTTTTCAACTTGATTTTGTCGATCGTTGCGGTCTGTTGTTTATATTTCTTGCCTGTGTGCATGTGTGCGCATGTCCATTGTTTTAGACGCAAAATCAAAACAAATACGTCACGCTGAAACTCATCTATACCAAATTTATATATAAACGGTATAACCTAAGGGAATTAAATTTCGCGAGGACTAATTTTCGTGATAAATTTTTCGGGAAAAAAAATCGCGTAGTTAGCAAATCGTAATATTTCGTGAGCATTGTTTTTTCGTGAATTTCGCGAGAAAAAAGAACTTGATGACATTTTGTTTATTGTCAATTGAAACCCCTTTTTTTCAGAGAGATCAAATGAAGATTACTGGAGTTAAAATTCAATTAGAAGGAAAAATTAGTGTAAATCGTTTTTCAAAAAAAATCCCAATTAATTTTCGCGAGAATTAATTCAGTTAAGGTCTGGTTTTTTTGTCCCAAACGTTTCTTAAATTTGGGATGGGCGAGTACTAATTCACTTATAAATCGATTTCTTATAAAAAAGAAACATCCAATATTTAATTTAACAAAATTTATACAAAAATTTATTGAAAACTAAAGAATAAAATAATAAAAAAAATAAAACTCAATTTAATTTAAACTGATTACAAATTATCAAGCATCCTCCAATTAATTTTTACACCCCCTATTAATTCCCAAAATTTCTTCTGTTTTTAGTGTTTATGTTGTCCTATTCCCAAAATGGATTCTCGTACATTATGAGAATTCGTGAGAACTTTCAATTTCAATTTTTCTGATAGTGACTACAGAGTTTTAAATTAACAAAATAATAATACAAGAGTATTCTTTTTTCATTAAAAATATTCATTGGAGGCGGGTATATTTGTGGCGGGTGGGCGTTAAATTTTTGTCTTATCTAAGTTTTCGACTGAGTATAAAAAACACTGTTTTGGTATAATTATTTCTGTATCTTTTCCGTAGGTCTCGTTGCTAATGTCCTTCCAATAATGAAGAGAAGTCGTCGCTTGTATCCTCAATTTTCGCAATGCATCATGGAAGTGGTTGTTTCCAGGCAACTATATTAATATTTATAAACTCTTTGTATTGGTGTTATCCCACTAAATAAACTGAACATATATTTACCCTCGACATGTTGTATTCCACTAAAGCAGTATTTTAGTGTTCAGATTTTCATCTTAATAACACCTGTTTTTACTCTCTAAACTATTACTCCAACAAATTAACAGAAAAATTCTAACAGAAGTGAAGTAAAAGATTCTAAAGTATGTTTACTTACTGCGATGCATCCAATAAATGTTATGCCCTCAAAAAATATACGTCCACCAAATTTAGGGTACTTTTAGATTAAACGTCCCAAGGGCGTATAAAATACATTTATATATATTTTTCGTTTACTAACTTCAAAAGAGATTGTAATTGTTGTTGTTAAAATTTGTACCTTGCAGATAAAAATAAAAAAGGTTTAAATTGTGGTTTCCGTAATAAAATAAATAAAATAAGACCTTTCTTGCTTAACCGCCCTTTGAAATGCGATTTTTAAATAACTGCCCCGGGTGCTTAATCGTGCTTATACGGTACGATGTAAATAACACTAGATGTGGCCATTATGGATTTTATTTAAATGATCACACGAACACGACAAGGCGTGCTGCAGAAGAAGATCGACTGACTCATTATCTGGCCTTTGCAAGGAGAATTGAAATTTTACCCAGATATTTTCAACTACGTGTAGTACCCTGTTATTCATGCAGTGTTTCTTTCTCGACCTTAAGGATTTACTTGGTTCAGTTACTATAAATAATAGTTTGGAGCTTGTGTTTTAAGATATTTACAGGTAAGTTTTGGATACTTTTTTATGTCCGTGAAAACAGTTTGCAAGAAAACTAATCGCATTATAGATTCTGCACTGCTACAAAACTTTTTGAATAAAAAGAGAGATAATTGCTAACAGGCTGCGCTCGTTGAAAAACATTTTTGGTTACAAAATAAGGGTTAGATTCCAAAAGTAAGTTTTTTATTCTACTGAGAATCAGGTACTACTTGCTGTGGACATGTTGGAAATAATGGCTTCATATTTGTTGAAATTTGTTGAAGATGTTCATTTGGTAACATTTCTGCCAGTTTTGCCCTGTTTCCAAACAAGCAGTTCGCGTTTTTTCTTAGTTCTGTACTAAAGAGTAAAGCAACTCTCTGATCCAATAATTCCTGCGTTACATAGTATCATTATTTTTTATATATCCATATGAAAAAAATATTATTAAAATTAGATCTCTAAAATTGTTCTGTACGAAAAACCAGCTGTTTTTACTGCAGTTAACACACACTCGTCTGTCATGCTAAAAATGTGCTCTCTAAAACTTAGCTTTTTACGGAGTAAGCAAGCACGATTCTAAGCTCCAACATCGCAGCAAGAAAACTGCTCAAATAAGCAGAAATTTCTCGCTTTTAAAACGATAAGTGCTATGTGTCATGTCGTTCGAACCTTCACTGGACGGACGTACGTAAAGAATTTCTTGAAATAATCTTCTTTAGTAGCTACAATATAATCTATATATTTTTATAATCTTTAGTAAAAAGGCGCAAAAGTAATTTGTAGAAGAAATCTCCGTGATTAATTTTTCCGGTGCCTTGTTCACCAAACTGGTAGAACGTTTAAACGATCGTACTTTTACTTGCGGCAGTGTGTTCACGGTTTTTCGGACTTCTCAGAAAAACTCAATTGTTCCATGAAAGCATTTTTTTTTGTAAAGAAACGTCATGAACTTAGAAATATTTCCGACCTCGCTTGCCTTCATTCTTCCTGGATTTTTTATTTACAAAACATTCCTCGTGTTTTTGATCAGCTTGTTGATCTATTTATTTATTTATTTAAAAAAAATTAAATTAATGAACTTAACGTCTTGTTTTTTCTTTAATCGTTATATGCTACATCTTTCAAAAATAAATCTTTTGGTGGGCGTTGGACATCTTTTGGTGGGCGTTGGACATCTTTTGGTGGGCGTTGGATATCTTTTGGTGGGCGTTGGATATCTTTTGATATAACGTGTTTTATATTTCTACTCCGTTAGAGTTGGACAGGATAAGAGTTTTTTTTTCAATTCCATTCTTAAGACGCGACACGCTTTTAAGGGGTAGGTAGACCAAAAAGAACGTGATTTGGGAAGTTATTAGCTCGTGTTATCATCTCTGTGCGGCGACACCAGGGTTGCCCCGAAGTGAAAAAATTTCACATTTTGTATTCTCTATATAATGACTTTATCAGCGTCGGACAAACTGAACTTTGAAGTCTCGCCACCCCTTATGTCGGAACCCATGATTTTATTCAGTCATCCATTTTTCCTTTATTCCTTTTTATTATTTTTCATGTCATCGTACAAAGCAAACCTTTTTTAAAAAAAATATTAGTCGATCTGTTTTCTCGCGTTCCTCTATCCTCTGAAAATGTCACAATCTGATAGATACAATATTTATTTTTCGTGTCAATGCTATAGTGACGTGGGTATGCACTTCAGTCATGCAACATCACTCTATCCAAACAAATAATATTTGCAAAACTCTCCGTAATATTACCCTGATCAAATATCCTACTTTAAAAATGATGTTTTATAGAGTACTAATCCATTTGTAAGTGCGGCCACGATTAAGTCAGTAATGTTTATATTTAATTTGACGACTTAAAAGGCCTAAGAACTAAATGCCTAAAAAAATTAACCAATCAAAAAGTCGTTTGGTAATGTAAGTAAAATACATTTCTAGGAATTTAATGTAAATAAAAAGAGGATAATCAAATGCTATATATTAAATTTTATTTTTAAACTTTCAGTGCATAACGAATCGCATGGCTAACATGGAACCGGCTGTTATTTACCAACAAAAACAGATCTCAAAGAAAAAATACAGACATCGTCCATGCAATGTCATCACGTTCTTAAACATACTTATTTCGTTGTGTTTATTCGCGCTGTACTGCGAACAACGTATCCAGATTTATAACTTGAGAACAGCACTAGCTCAAGTGCAAGAAGAAGCCAAAAAGAACGAAGTAATTTATTTATTTATGTGTTTTCTTATTCCCTTTTTGTTATGTAAAGTTTATAAGCCCATGCAACACCTTTTCTGTAAGAGAATTATAAATCAGCGTATTCTGATTAATTGTAACCCCTTTAACTCCCTGACTTTATTTTTTTTTAGCAAATAACAACAAGAATAGGAATTTATATTTTTAATTTTCTCGGTAAAATATACGCTTGAGGTTACGAGTGACTTGAACTTTTCTCCAAAGTATGTATACATTTTTACATCAACAGACCACCGTATTTTTCTTTTTTTACAACAAGCGACAATCAAACCTTTTCTGAAAGCTCATTTTAAAGTTGCAAAATTTTTATTTGTTCTGCACGTGTGTTAATTACAGCCTTAATTCCTTTTTAAACTTCCCATTTTCCAACAACAACAACAAAAACCTTCGCCTGGCAGCCATTTTTAATCATTACATCAGTCGCTCTTCTCCGCCGACCTGAAATTATTAAAAATTTTATTGCTTTTTTGCGAATATCGTTGAATTTGGGGGTATTTGCATGATAAAATTTTAACATTATTTTTAGATAGTTTCAAAGCTCTCGAAACTCACATGTTGCAAAATTATGGCGTGTTTTGTTGTGTTAACGGTTTTTCAAAGTTTATTCTCTTAACAAAAACAACATTCTTAGAAACACAATATTTGTTCTGAAAATTTCGAAAAGCTTCCAAGAAAAGCAACGTATTTCGCGCTTTTTTTTATCAAAGGAATTGTGCACTAAGTTTGTTCTAATCTTATTTTTTTTAGCGTAAAAAAAGTTATAAAGAAAAAGTTATTAGAGGTCTTGCATGCAGCTCGCCCAATAAGATTAATCAAACGCACGTGTATTTTTCCAATATTTTCTTAAGCCTACAATTTCAAATCTATTTTTTATTATTTCCTTATTATTTCTGGTAATAAATAGGTTGTCATAAGGCAAAAATTTGTTTATACAAGGTAAATTGTTGGAATTACTTGTAGTTAATTAGAGGTCTGGGTACAAAATCAACCTTGTCCCGAATACTTCTTAGGTCTTTTTATCTAAACAAAAAATTTATAGCAGCCCTGGAGACGAGGTTGAAAAGTTCTTTTATTTGGAACACACAGAAAAAAGTTTCTAGATCTTAAAGGTTGATTTACACTGTGCAACTTTCCAAACCATGACGTAAGTAACAAAATGGCAAGAGCGTGTTTCTATGTTAGTTAATCTATCAAATTACCTAACAACAAATCCATTGCTTGTACGGAATCCTCTTCCTTACAAAATAGGATGAATTCTCCCTTCTCCCCATGTTTTCTTGTCTTCTCTTGCCTAAATGAGCTGTACGGTGGAGTGCATCTTTGGATTTAAACTCTATTTTCACATGAAATTTACCATTTATATGAGCTTGAGGTTTCCTGTAACAATTAATCGATTTAATTAAGATTATTTATATTTCCCATTTCCCAGACTATTGTAAACTAAGTTAATAAGAGTTACAGATAACATTTACATGCGATTTCTTTGGATAAAACGTGGTTTCTCTTTCCGGTAACAACAGGCAGTATTCCAACTTAGTTCCCAGGTAAAAGAAAGCTAAAGTAAGATTGGTGTAAAAGAATTCAACAGATCCCGAGGACGAAGTTGGAGTTTGGCAACACAATGGGCACAATATTTTGTACTGTGTGGTAAATTAAACCATTCTGAAATTCTCTGTTGAAAGTTTCTCTTATAAATTGCTTCTGACAAATCTTAATCCCAGATTCTCCTCCCTATAGCCGTTTTAATTAATTAGCGCATGTGTAGACCTAGTAAACAGCTAAAGTATTTTTTCACATGTGAGAGCTGCAAAACAATTTACACAAGAAGGACCTTAACGGCGTCAGTAACAATTGGGCATTTATATTTATAAGAATCAGTAAAATCTGAGGCTAGCTGTTAATATTTTTTGAACCTTTTCAGCCTTTTTTATGTTAATAGTAAGAAAATCTGTTCTTATAAAATTGTTCTTAGACAACAAAGTGCGTTACCTAGCGTATATTTACTTAGAGGTTCGAAAATTTTCCACCTTGTCTTCATGTATAGCGAGAAAGATTCTATAAAAAATACACAATTTTTTTTAACTTACCAAGCTGTATGTGATCTTGTCGAATCGCGTATGTCTCAAAGTCGAAAGTATTTATACCAAAATCTTTCATAGGGAAAATCCATAATAGTTTTTTGTGTCACAGGGAAATTATACGACACAAAGAAACAGGGGAATATATATGACTATGAATAACAGGGAAATTTTGCAAATGTTTTCTTGGAAATTTTATGCGATAACGTGACGTATTATATATTCAATTTTTTGTAGGACTTGCTTACTCAATATCAAAGATTAAACGATGGTACGTATACTTATTGGTAAGCGAGGTCAAAAACGTATTAAGTCTTATGTCGCGTGATTGTAGCAAATTTGAACCTTGAAATTTTAAGTTGTCAACAACAACAACAGTAAAAAATAACATCGGTTGAAAGTCAACTTAAAACTCTGTTTTCTTTCGCGGGCCGAAACAACTGTCGCGTTTTTTTGTCATTTTCGCAAAAGTTTATGCCTTTATCTTTGTTCGCGTTTTGGTGATTATGAATCACTAAAACGCGAAAATTCATGGATATTTTTCAACACGCGAAAGTTTTTTCACCACAAAAAAATCTTAAAGTTGTGATTGATTTCTTCTTGAATCTTGAACTACAATAACATTTGGTGTTTTTATCCTTCGTGGGTGCTACGAACATTTCTCGGATATCCCGATTTCTTGAAATAGTAAAGGATACAGACTTTCGATTACTAATAATAAGAGAAAAAAAAGAGAATTGTTGCCATTCGCGAAAGACCTCCCCTTGCAAATGAAGTGATTTTTGATATTTCGAAAGTCTGACGTAAAATTCGTCGCAAAATTTTGCAATGTTTTGACACCACGAAAGTTTCTGCCCCTAAAGTATTTGCCGAAACGTTGGGAACAATCGGTACATCTTGCTACGCATGCGCAGTAAATAATCATATTTTAGCGCTGACACAAATTACAAACCTAAGAGCTTCAGAAAATTAATCTTTGCGAAATTTAATTTTCACGATTTCTGTCAATTTTGCGAAAATTAGTTTCCACAAAAAATTAATTCCGTTAAGGTACTTTTTCTCCGATACTTGTGTTGAAGCCTCAATGTATAAATGTCAATTTTGAAAAGCCATCTTCGACCCCAGATTCCAATTAGATAAAGCCGAAAAAAGATCTGGGATATGAAGGTTAGACAAGACAATGGAGCAGTCAATCTACTGTTCAATACATTCTGTTTGTTTCAGGTGTGACCTTGTGCACGAAAATTAGTTTGTGCAAAAAAAAAATTGTGAGAATTTGTCGACCAAACGAAATCGTTTCCGTAAAGGTGTCTGTGTTTATTTTAGTTCCATCTCCACGAATGGCCAGATCTGTTCACCATGGCAACCATACGCATTTCTGTCAGCGAGTAAAGACCTGTCCGCAACAAATTGAAATGATCCAGCTCGCCTCGCCGAACGTACTGCTACGTGATATCGGAGAAATAACTGTGAACGAGGGTATGTATAATTCGTTCTTATCCACAGAGCTCTTGAGATAAACCTCAAAGAGCTCTGGGGAGGAGTATAAAAATTTCATCTGCGGTACCTTGGGTTAACAGTGATTCGCAATAAGGCGCCCATTCTACAAATATGCTCTTTAACGATAGAAGCTGTCATTTCTAAATCGTGGTTATTTTTTCGCTTACATAACAAAATCCGTTTTTCTCGTTTATTCAAACGTTATCTTAAAGATTTAGCCACTAGTTTAAGGCGAGCAAACTTTGATGCATTTGGGTATCAAATAACCGTTATTTTGTGGTTATAATATTTTCATTATTATTATAACATTTCGGTTTCTTACATTTAGTGGTGAAAAACTGGAAAGAGGAACATCGTTCTGGACAAATAACGTACAGCGCCGGAAAAATAGAAATTAATGCAGCCGGTTATTATCACATTTTTGCTCAGGTAGGTGTTTTTGCAACCTCCTCCACAGGGCGTTTTATTTTGTACACACACATTATGCCATGTTAGTAAGTATGTATGCAAGTAAGTAACTCCTTGATCATGACAACCTCCCAGCATCTATTTTCTCTTTACAAACGCTGGGAACGAGGTTGATTTACGAATAACTGTTCTTTGTGTTGGATTTTTTATGGGAAATGTATAAAGACTAACTTTCCCTGCATGTATCTTTCGAAAAGAAAAATCTACTGTCAACACCGTCCCCAGGACTTGTTGGGCATTTTATATTTAGACGTATTTTTATATTATACTAGTCGTTAGCCCGTGGAAAAATCCACGGGTTCGCCCGTCCTTTTTATACCGCATTGCGTGCGTCTCGCTACTTGCGCAGCTAAGCTACCATTTTGCGTGACAGACAGACGGACAGACGTATACGGGTATTATAATATAGATATTCAGGCCGTCCAAATATAAAAAGCTTAACAAGTCTTGGGGACGAGGTTTATTTACTGTCTTAACCCATTCTTTTCAGGATTTACTTGAGGTTTTTTGTAAAAAAAGGGAAAGTAGAAAATCGAAACTATTTTTCCAATAAATTTTGTCTACTATTATAGATGAAACGATCCAATACAAATTTCGTTTCAAAGTATTATATAATGAAAAACAACGGCGAAAGTCTGATAGCTGCAACATCAAACTGTGACGAATGTACGCAAGGGATTTCCAGAATAGTGTTCCTTCACGCTAACGACAAATTGTATATGAAGACTTCCAGAAACACGAAATGGTGGTCGGCTAAACGCATTATGTACTTTGGAGCTTACCGCATTGGAACGCTTTAAAATATCCTGTTTTTTTTTTACTTCTCCGGATACTTCTGTAAAGCTGAATGAAGATAATTTACACCAAACGGCTGCACGTAGTGAATGGCGATGATAATTTTAAGAATTACAATATTTGTAAATAAAAACTTGAGCCATATCAACCTCGTTCTCAGGACCTTTTGTCTACGCGCATTCTCGTCATCAGATATGCGAACAGAGACAACAGGGCTGGGATCGAGGTTGGCGCCGCATATAATTAAAACGCACGTAGTAGAAAGAAGTATTTGGCGTTTGGAAATTTCGTCATTTTTTTAATTTATTTAAAAATGAGATAACGACTACTGTTGCAACTTTAAACGCAAGGGATGTTGTGTATAAATAATATGCGACATAATTTCTTTCAATGTACAGCGAATGAGTTTACTAATTTTCCTGTGGAAATTTCTATTGTGTTGAAATGTTTCGACAGCTTACAAGGATTTGGCGTTGTTGTGGTGACGTGATGTAAATAGATAGTTCCCAGGGTTTAAAACAACTGTTTAGAACAACCTGGGAAATAATTTTTTTGTTTTTATAATAACATTTTTATCTGTTAACAAATGTTTGTTAATGGGAACTAAGTTCCCTTTATGATTTCGGACTCGAATGGAGGTCCCCCACCCGAATTGGTGTTTAACTGGGTAACAAATTTGAAATCTACATGCTCGTGCTTAGTTCTCGATAATTCAACGACCACTTTTGCCAACACCAAGATTTCTTTGTTCCATGTCACAAATTTATTTCAGTTACTGTATTTATTAATAATTCAGTGTTATGCAACCTCGTCCCCAGGGTCTTGCGGCCTCTGAGCCGTTATTACGGAGTGGCCAACTTCAACAAGGCAAAATGCCCTGGGAACGAGGTTGAGTGTTATGCTCTAGAAAATGGATTTTCCTAGTTGAATTCTAAGGTTCTCTTGAAAATTGCATAACCTGCAAACATCGCCGAGTGGACTAAAGAAATACAAACCTCCTCCCCATGCTTATTTGCACCTTAACGACAGTCAAAGCTGCTGGGATCGAACTTGAGAATATACAGCAAGTTACAGCTTGCCCACTAATCTAAACCATACGAATGTGCAAGACACACGTCCCCATAGGTCTTTTTGACATCAAGGCGCAGGGTGTTGCTAGCAAACTAATTTCCATGTAGTCGCAAAACATGCATCCCCGTTTTCTACCCCCTCAATATCATAAACTCTGGGAGAAGTTTCCCTGGTTGTTTTTCCCAATTTCGACTCGCCGGCTGAGAATGTTAGAAAGAAAAAAAAGCCCTGGTGTTATGTCAGTCATAATGCGCAGCAAAGTATTAGTTTAGGTAGCAAAATGTTTTAACATTTCTTTTTTTTAGCCGTTCCTCGTGTTTTTAATTTGGCTTCAGATTGAGGTGTTTTTTTTCACTTGTTCAGCATGAATGTTATTTTGTTCTAAAAAATTATGCCATTGTTCTTTTTTCAGTAATCCTTATTAAGACTGTTCTAATAAAACATCGTGTATTGTGCTAACGGAATTAACTCAGGAAAGTTTTTAGCAGTATGATGGATAAATGACGATATATGTACTCTTGAAGGGTAAAAAAAAACCAACAAACATCTATTTCTTTTTTCTTTTGCATAGACAACTTTCTGATATCATATAAATTATACCAAAATAAATAATTTTCAACGTAAAAATTTAAAGGTCATATTTATAAGTAAAAGAATAGGGGAGAGACTATGCAACTTTCTTCTGTATAGAGTTAACGTAATTTATGAGTAGAAAGAGGGGTGTGTACGTAAAGAAAGAAAGAAATATCAGGCAAAGTTATCATACGTGATACATGTGCTACATATAACAAGTATTACGACATTTATGAAAAGACTATCATCATAACATAATTACATGTATCACAAGAGCATCAAACTTTCCAATTATACGTTTTTTTCACGACACATTCAAGTCTTCCCTTCCTATTGTTTGTTCTCCGACAGCACTAGAAAAAGCAAGTGGGCGAGAGACAGTCGTGTTCAGCAACGCAGTCACATTCGTCGGCGGAAAACAAACAAATGGAAGTGAAAATTCGTAAGTAAAGTAAAGCGTTGTAAAAACAAATACTATTAACGACGCGGCCAAGGTATTTTTTAGTCTTTTGTTGACATTTTGCTCCGAGTCGATTTATACAGCTTCTTCCAGCTTCAACAATATATTATCAACTCTGTCCACCGGGAGCGAATGTTATAATTCAACCGGCGTGAATTTTTCTACAGTTCTTTTTACCAAGCCGGAAAACAAAGACGGAGCTATCTATGAAATGCGGTCTGGCGTTTTTCTTTATTGTGTAGGACGTCTTCTTAACACAATATCTTCAATTTAACCAGCTACGGGTTTTTTTGTATGATAACACAACAATTAAAATGTTCAGTATAGGCGGTCATATTTAAGAGCACCACCTTGTTTGTTGCAGTTGATCACAATCCATCTGAGTAACACGATATAACCCTGCCACAGAGCGCATAAAAATCTGTGCTCTTTTCTGGCAACAATATACTGTAATGCTTTCAAGTCTGTGCATTTTCAGTTTACAAATTGTCCATGCTTTCTTCATATCCATGACAATTATACGGCACCGACAACGACTTGAAATGTGAAGCTTCGTGTTAATCCAACCATAAGTTCGCCCATTTACTCTGGGTAAACCTTCACGAGCATGATCTTTAGGTTGGACAACACAAAACTTAAAATGTCTTGCTTCAGCCATAAAAATCTAATAAATTTTCAGCAATATAAACATATTGAACGAGCTTTCTTTTTACTACTCACTACAAGGTACAACACATAACAGCAAGCGCATACTTTCGCAAGTATACTCCTCGCTAAATTGCTACGTGTCATAAAAATCACAAAAAAATATTTTTTTAGTTAGCCTTGAAAAAATCCTTGCACGAATCGATGTTTTTGCTTGCGTAACACGGAGAAGAACGATAAGCAAATTAAGACGGCACTGCTCCCCGTAATAAACATATATATTATAAACTATTTACAATGGGTCGTCGACACAGCGGAACATGTCGGCTAGATTCGTACCCTACTTGTAACAAACACAGGCGGAAATATAGCATTACAGATTAGATTGTTCATAGTTCACCACAACCAGGGTACAAACACAATGAGTACAATATCTTAGACATTGTAGGCGGAGCTGGAGGTAACCTAACTTGAACATTAGATTACCTCCACCTCCACGATGGAGAGCATTGTCGCCTATCTAACAATGTACAAAAACGTTTAAGTACTGTGACCAAACAATACTTAAAACTAAACTCAAAATAATTACAATTATTTATACTGTCAAGATTTCCTATTTCTCATTTTCTGGTTGAGGTTTTTCTTGTTGAAACTCTGCCACATACAAACTTTTATCAATTGAAGGTGGGATTGGTTTGATCTCAGTTCCAAGCTCTTGTTCCACTTGATATAAGTTAAAGCGATCATCATAGGTGATCAAGTTTAGAGCAATACCTGAAAATAATGTGAATAGGTTTTAAAAACAAACAAAAGCAAATGTTACGCCTCCACCCGAAACTTGTGACTAAGTCAGTTTGATTTTACTTTGTATCTGATGTACACAACCTCTGTGGTAACAATATTGAAATGCCCTTACCCAAATGGCCAAAACGACCAGATCTGCCAATTCTGTGAAGATAAGTTTCAGAATTCTTTGGAAAGTCAAAATTGATAACAACATTGACTGCTTGAATGTCAATACCTCGTGTAAACAAATCTAAGGAAAATTGATTTCAATTATTACCCAACACAGGTCTTTGACAATATGACCTTAAAGTTAATGTAATTTTTAGTACACAAGGGATATATCAAGCTCATTAAAATGGTGCACTCCTAGTGATTGCACAGCATGACAGGTATATTGTTAAGGCTGTTCTTAAAAAATGTTTAGTTTCTGTCCATTGGTGAGCTGGATACATGGATACATGCTGGCCTGTATAATTTCATGACTCTGCAAAGCAGTCCTCAACCAATAAATAACAATATAAATAAATTTATACCCACCAGAGCACACTAAATTTCTGCATTGTCCAGAACGAAAATCATGAAAAACTCTGTTTCTATGTGACTGTTGCATGCGAGAGTGAATATAAAAACATGAATAACCAAGCTGTGTGATTTTCCTGGCAAGAAGTTCAACACGTTGCACAGAGTTGCAGAAGATAATTGACTGATTCACTTGAAGCTATGAATATATAATTAACAAAGAAAGCATTAAACACAGCAAATAATTTTATAATTTCTGTATACAATGCAATCCATACCGATAAGTTAATACTTCCAATTTACCTTGGAAAATAATGTATTCAAGCAATGAACTTTTTGTTTCTCCTCCACAAAAGCATAGTACTATAAAAGATAAATCTATATGCTAAGCAAATTCTTTATTACTCAAAACTAATTAACCAGTGTTTGAACTAGAAATAAGGTTGCTCACAAAAAACTGATTTACAAATTGCACACTAGCAATTGGAGCTCTAACTTTTTTAAATAAAATCTTTAGGAACTTGGTTTCAGAAACAAAACCCATCTTCACAGAGTTTCTGAATGAGCATGGATTTATGTCTTCATCACTAACACAACATTTTGTTTCCAGTTAAGCTTTAATTTCAGCCCTTCCAATTAATAGAGTTAAAAGAAAATTATCTTATTCATTTTGATTTAATCGCAAATACATTACTAAAATGTCAATTGCATGTTATGTTCCCTAAATGTTCAGCACATTTGACCCCAAAATACTTATGTGCTCTGTTCACACCAGTGGCCTTAGTTCATTGAGCCTACAGAGGTAATTAATATCTTGGCACACTTTAAAAAAATTGTTATTTAAGTGGTGGATCAACAGTGTGCTACAGATCAAAATGTTTTGATTTTAGCTTACTGGTTTAAGCTCAGCAATTAAAGAGAAGCCTATTAAAACTTTTAATACTCAAGAGATTTGTTGTGAAGTGTTCTGCAAAAAGGTTTCTTATTATAGAGACAGATTTCCTTAACCAAAGAATGATAACAGTCTTTTATTTCACAATACAGATCAACAAATCCCATTTTTTGTGCTTTTAAAAGCCAGCTGTGTTTGCGATTTTTATCCATTCATCCACTCAATGGTGGAAATATCAAGTTTGTGGCTTAAATCACTAATGAGATGAGTTAAGCTGCGTTAAGGTTAATGGTAATGTAGCTAAGGTAGGGTAAGTAGCTAAGGTAGGCTAATTTAGGAATTGATAAACATTTACACTTGTTCAAAATATAGGAAACATAGTAATAATTTCTTGTTTTAGGCTGTGAACACTTATTATAGAACAAAAACATCCAGCTGCTAGGATGTAAGTTTGGATAAATTAAGCTGTTATTGGTGAATTTTTATAAACTTAGCAAATTTCCTGACTTTTTTCACCAAGTTTTAAAACGTTTCGCTGTTTCTTCCACCTTCTCATTAACTTGTTTCAGAAAAAAATCCATCTTCACTGAATTTCTGAATGAGCATGGATATGTTTTCATCATTAACACACAAAGTATGAAAGAAACGCATGCAGCCAGAATTTTTAAATAAGACTATTGAGCCTGAATATTAAAAAAAAATATTTTAAAGCCCAAAATAGAATTAGGGAAATTGTAAAGACACTCACCTCAAAATGACTAAGGTTTTAATATAGTATGTATATGGAACTAGCTAATACCCTAGAGAGATAAAACAACAAAACATACAAAAAAAGTCAACATACCTGGGTAATTCCTTTTAATGTTAGTTCATCCATCAAGTTTATTTCATATGGTTTTGTCAAATATTCATCCTAAAATAACAAAAAATCAATTTAAACAAAATCAATACATTTAACCTTAAAAACAACATTAGCAGATAAAAATCATACCTTAAATTCTTTAACAGACAATGGAAACGTGGCTGAGTACAGCAGAATTTGTCGATTTTTAGGCAAAAGTTCAATTAAAGTATCCAATAGGTTCTTGAAGTCCATGGATAGGAGCTTATCAGCCTAAGTATATGAAAAATTAAAACATACAGTCTTAAATCAACAACGCACAATATTTTTTGTAAGAAACTAAGAATTCTGGTCAGATCTGCTTATCTTTTAGTCAATAACAAACTTGATCTTAAGTTGCTTTAAATTTTATTCAACTAATTTCATAATTTATTGAAGGGAAAATAAAAGAATTCATATTAAGTCAAATAAAGTTTTTGGTGACAAACCAAAGCAGGGTGTCCACTCCAAAAGTCGATTTTCCTGCCATTTAAGACATTATTCAGCCAAAAAATTTCTACCCTTCTTTTTCCTATAGCAGGCCATTTCTTGAATAAAACTATGCCAGAGCTACAAAAAGCACCCGCTAAAAAAATTATGAGTGCTATGGTGTGCGAAAAATCGCACTCGTAAGCAAAATTTACAAGTGTGACTCACATTTAACTATTTTTTGTTTACCGCAACGTTATATGTTATTTAAGCTGTATAGAAATGAATTTTGTAAAACGTATTAACCACAAGTGCAAGGTTGAAACAATGATGTGTTGGTAGATTCGCTCTATGTTTTGTGGAATGGTTCCAAATGGTCTTCCGTCTTTCGTTCGAGTCTCAGTGTAATGCACTAGCCGAGCATAAGAGTGTCAGCATGAAGGAAAGGGGCCGACTTTAATGTTCTCTATACTTTTTAAACAAATCAATCACGAAGAAATGAATGTTATGTAATCAGCGTAATAGCCTTTTTCATCACTCTATAATATTTTAGAAAAAGAAAAAATTCACGAGTGCGATAAAAAACACTCGTAAATCTTTTTACGAGTGTGCGGGCGAGTGCGCGTGCGATCGCACTCGTCTTAAGGAATGGCCTGCTATAGCTATGACTGATGAACCAGCCAACTGTTCAAGTAAGAAAAAGGAACAAAGGATGAATCAAATACAAGATAAAGATAAAAAAATGATATTGAAAAATAATAAAATGAAAAGCAAGGTGGGCTGTTTAATGTTAAAAAATCCTGACATTAAAAAGACCAAATTTTACTGACATTTTGCCTGTATTTTCAAAAGTCCCAACATTCCTGACAGAGTGGACAAACTGTCAAGTGGGCAACAAAGAAGTTATTAAAGTTTTCTTTTATTAGAGTTGTAATTTTTGCAACAAATAACTTTTTGTTTTGCTTGTATAGAGCAGAAGTTGCTAAATAATTTTTCAAATTCTGTTCAGTTGCTTAGACAGATCAGTTGTTGGCACAAACCATCAGACAATTGAACCAGCCCCACAGGTACAAATTAAAAACTGTGTTCAGTAAAGTCAGAAAATTTTCTTCATAATGTTCTCAGGTGAAGAAATTCTACAGCATCATCACACAGAAAATATAAAATAATTTGGAGCACGAGAAAAGCAATATAAAAAAACCATGGTGCACTTAAAACTCAGCATCAACCAAGAGATTGAGATTTCTGCCTGAATTTTCCATGTATTTTAACTTGACAACAATTTTGGATTGGACAAGCACATGCTTTGATCAAGGCAGGCATTTATAGATTTTAGAGAGCTTTGTACCTGTGGGACTGGTGCAGTCTGTCAAAAAGCATATATAAACTTTTGTGCAAACAATTCTAGCATTTAGTTGTTAAAATGTAGCTAGAAAACCTAGAAACAAACCTCGTCCATCACAAGCATCTGACACTGACCCATTTTAGCAATACCTTTCTTCATTAAGTCTAATATTCTTCCCGGTGTAGCAACAACAACATGAACTATGGAAAGATTCAATAGCAATAATTTTTAATTTAAAATGTATATAGTACTCAGTGAGTACATAACTGTAAACAAGGCTTACCAGTTTGATACAGACGCATAATATCATCTTTCAGACTGGTTCCTCCCAAGGTAACCATAACTTTAGTGCCCAAGTGATTGCTTAAATCTTTACATATTTGTGATGTCTGAAGGGCTAACTCTCTAGTGGGAACAAGAACCAAAGCTAAAACAAAAATATTACAGCCATAAAACAGACTTTTTCAGAATTTAGATTGTTACATTTTTAATTTGATGACTTTTCCCACAAATATAAAGTAACAGTTTTATGGGATATACAACACATGTTGGACAAATTAAAGACGGTGTTCAGTAAAGTCAGAAAATTTTCTTCATAATGTTCTCAGGTGAAGAAATTCTACAGCATCATCACACAGAAAATATAAAATAATTTTGGAGCACGAGAAAAGCAATATAAAAAAACCATGGTGCACTAAAACTCAGCATCAACCAAGAGATTGAGATTTCTGCCCGAATTTTCCATGTATTTTAACCATTACACTGCCAAGGACCTATTTGATAAATCGTACCCACAAATCAGCCACTTTTGGCCCAAATAGAAAATTTTACACACCACTACGTAAATTTAGATATATGGAGTTCTACAAAGAGTTAGAAGTTCAGTGAGCCCATTTTGGAAAGGTTATGAAAAGCTGTAACTCATTAATTAATAAAATATGGGAGATTCTGCTGTGTTATACAAAGATTTTTATCATGAATACAGTATGTATTTATTTTTTCATTTAGATTTAAAAAAAATGTAGTCAGCACGGTTTAGAAAACAATGAACATGCCTTTTTGGAAAAACATTTAGATAAATTTAACTAAACCTTTATATAAGTATAAAATATAGCCATAAAAACTGTATATAAACATGTTATTTGACTCTGAAACAACAATATTTATTTTGTAAAGACAAAAAAAAGTAAAAACAAAGTTTAGAAAGTTCTTATGAAGTTTTTGTCCATGCTTTATAAACCTCCTCATATTGTTTTTTAATGTGAGATATAAAAATGACCCATTTTAAATCCCTCTGGGACAGACTTGTCGGTGGATCTAGCACGTGGAAGGTTGGTAGGTCAACTGTCACTATCAGCTTGGCTAGTATTTTGGTCATTTCTAGCCTCAAATTCTACTTCAAAGCCTTCGAAATCAGACAACTCATTGTCTGAACCGAACAAAATATTATACTCGTTCTCTCCAATTGCATCTGGAATAATTTCTTCATCGAAATCGCTGTATGCATTGGCAGCAATCTCAAAAAAAGTGTTTTTTTCGTTAGCGAAAAACATGTCGCTTGCTTCCGCCATTTTGGATCGAGTTTTAATGGTAGGGGCACCAAACTTCACCAAAGTGCGGCCCAACTATCAGTCTTTAGGTGCCAAAATTTCAATAAATATAAACGGCCCGTTTTCGAGTTATCGAGTCCAAAGTAGGGTCGTAGGGATTCCCGGACCTGTCCGGGGCTGGGTTTTTTTAACGGGAGACTGATCCTGGACTGGCAGGTTAAAGGTTAAGGCTTAAAAAGTTGGTTAACAGATGTGCATTAAACTTTATCAATGCATAGATATTATAAAGGTTAAAGATTTTTTCGCTAAAATCACATTTGTTTGCATGTCCCAATACCTCGGGATCTGCAACTTGGTTTGCAATAAAATTTTCTGGGTAATGGGTAACTGCCCCTATATGTGGCAACTCAATCAATAAACAACCACAACACCCCAATAGATTTTCATATGTAATTTTAACTGATATTTTTTAATAAAGGTAAGAATCACGAGGTTGCTGAAAGCTAAAAGTATGTACAAGTTCAGGCAACTTTTTCAATAAAATTCGGCTTGCACAAATTATTCCTGAAATACAAAACATGTTTTTCAACAGTTATGTGCAAGACTTTTGAAATACAAAGCTCAATGTCGAACCGTTAATAAACACTCCTACCACTATGGAAGGGGTTTATTAACCAAAAAATTTCAAAAGGGTTTCAGCATATGACATTGATGCTGTACTATAATCAAAAAGTATATATATATGTTTTTTAATTTGGTGCAGGATTTTATTTTTGGTCAATTTACTTAAATGAATTTAACTTTGTCGGATCCATTAGAATCAGAAAAAAGTAACCAAACAAGTTGATCGAAGGCAGTAGTGGAAACTGATATTAATTAATTTTCGTTCTGCTCTATCTAATCCAATCTGTTTAAAGGCAAAAAAATTGTAGTGGAAAACTTATTTGTTAATGGCCTCTAAAATACCAAAAATTGCATACCTTGTATGTGGGTCTTTGTTGGATCTACACGTTCTAACAGCGGTATTAAATAAGCAGCAGTCTTTCCAGTACCATTTTTAGCTCTGGCCAAAATATCTCTTCCAGCCAAAGCAATAGGGATACTCTGCTCTTGAATTGGGGAAGGTTTTTCAAATCCTTTTTCAAAAATCCCCATCAACAGTTCACGTTTTAGACAGTAATCTTCAAAATCATTTCCTTTTGTGTCTGTTACATCCTATTTAAATAAAAAAAAATGAATTTAGGATTATGGATTTGCTAATATCATGCTTCTTTTTTACAGTCAAAAAATGGTAAAATTGTACCACCACGAATCCCATTGATCTAGGGTATCTGTGATACATTGGTGGTTAGGATTTAACTATATTTTAAATTGTTGTTGCTCAGGAATATTTAATCTACATAACAAGCTTCAACAGGGCAGAGCAACATTGAGGGTAAGGAAAATATGGCAAAATTGTACCATGGTAGCAAAGAGGGTGCCGACTCGCCGAAAGCGCCGTATACGTGAGGGCGGTCGCAGACGTTTTTTTGGGTTTTTTTCAAGGTTTTCATCTGTAACCGCCCGGAAAAGCCTGGGCCCGTCTGAAACCGCCCGAAATGCAACGCGTGCGAGCTCATTGTTCTTATTTAAATTTTGTCGAGAAGAAGGAAGGTGCTATTTTGTCGTTGTACTCTCAGTTTATTATTTGTGGGATTTTATTACAGCTATTTATGAAATAAATGATATAAAAAACAGTTTTTTCAGAAGTCTTCCACTACCACTGCTCGACATTAAAAGAATAAATTATACATAGTAAGAAATGTTTAAAAAAATGTTGTCTCGGGTTGATTCAGGTTTCTCCAGGCAAAATTTTAAGTTTTTTTTAAAACACCGGAAGTCGTCCGACTGCCCCGTGGTTTTTGTGGCGTTTCCAGCGAGTCGGCACCATCGTTGGTAGCAATAATGAGTGCAATTTTAGGATACAAAAATTTCAAGAAACAAAATAAAGCTTACAGCTGTTCTTATCCTTTTATCTTTAGGAGGAAGTTTCAAATTTGCCTTCCAGTCTGCAGATCCTTTTTTCGCATCGTGATTTGTTCTAAAAAACAGCATAAACTTGGTTACATGATGTATAAATAGTGTTAGAAAGTTAATCTACTATTCTCAAATATAGGATAATTTCAGAAAATTTCAATTTCATAAATTTTGATGCTAAATTCAAAAATATTGATTTTTTTAAACGATAAAAAACCTGAAGCACACATAAAAAATAGCATCCCACTTACACACTGCCATCTGCATGGTTATTCACGACTGCCACAGTGGAAGCCATCAGGTCTTCTTACAGCACAGAAGACTAAACTTCCAACCTTTTGAGTTAAAAAAGTGTTCTAAAAACACTCTTACTAATTTTATTTAAGAATATTTAAACTTCCAAACTAAGTAATTTATTTAATGTAGTTGCTACTATGTTAGGTATTGATGAGATACAATAAGATAAAAAATTTTAGACTTCAAGTTGGAGTACTCTTTTCACCTTACTTTGTCGCCTTCTCTTTTCAAAATGCCTGAGACGAACGTCGAACCAGTTTTCGAGCTTGACACGCATGCGCATGCAAAAACGGAAACATCAGAATCAGTGAGAACGGTGAACATTCAAATAAGTTTTCTGTATTTTTTTTCTCGCGCGCGCGCATACACCACATTCTTTACAAAAAATAACACGCGTATATTCCTTAAAAACTTTCGACTTTTTCGTTTCCATTTTTATAAATAGATTTTACGTTCAATAATTTGGGACATTCAAGGAATTCTCTCGATCCAAAGGCCGTTGTCACTGTTTGTATATCTGACGCGACAAGCGCGATACCCGTAAGAAACAAAAAGCTAAAAATTATAGTAGTATGCCTAAAGAGGATTAAAAATTGTTTATTAAGCCATTTGGGCTTTTTATATCTTTTGTATCGGATCAAGTGCTAGGTTCTTTTTAAAGGGTAAATTTGAATAAAATCAAAACAAAAAAATCTTAAGCCACGATATTTAATAAAAACACGACCCCAACCTCGTCCCCAAGACTCTTTTTCACTTTTTGATAGATTATATGTCACAGAAGAATTATATCATAAAGGCAAAGATACACAATTCAATTTATAAAATTCGACAAATTGGATCGTTATCATACAAAAACCAAATTCATATTCAATTTTAAAAACTTGGACCTAAAATGGTCGGTGCGTGTAGCACATTGTCCTCGCTTGATTTAAGGTTATCCCTTTTCGACTGGGAGACTTTTATCGGGAAAAATGGACATTTGGCTTGGGTTTATGCACAAAAGACGTGGCTTTGTTTTTGCTTCATTTTTTCATGTACCTTCTTATAGGGGAAAAAAAAAGTCGGGGAAAAGTGACTAAATTTTTTGCAAGTGATTATTTTTTCCCCGACTAGTACTTTTCCCCGATTTTTTTATACCCGACTAAGAATTTACCCCGACTTTTTTCTTTTATCCTAAACTTTTTTTCTCATTGTTACCACCACCTTAATAAATTGCAAGGAAGATTACAAAAAAGGATCGGGACATAAAAAACATAATGGAAACAAAAAGAAACAACATTTTGTATGAAAAACATAGATAGATAAATAAAAAAAATTTATTTTCTTATTCAAATTCCCTTGTGAGGTTATCTACAGGAATATAAAAAATTAGTCGGGGAAAAGTGACTTATTTTTCAAAAGTGACTTAATTTTTTCCCGACGAAATTTTCCCCCGACTTTTTTTTCCTCGATAAGGTATCTGCACTTCCTGCCGTAAACAAGAGTATGTTTAGTTGGAAGTTTTTTTTCTTAAATGCACATAGTATAAAAGGTGATTGATCCAAGCTTGAGGAAGGGAAATATATGAAACCTTGTGTAAATACTTTACGGTCATAATAATTGTTAACTTTGGAAAATTAATAAGTGATTAAATTTAATAACTGCTTTATTTCGCATGACGTCATCCTTCCATTAATGGTACGAATATCACTCCCAACGTTTGCTGTCATACGTTGCTTTGCCAACATCAACAACACAATCCGGCGTGTTTTGGCTTATCAAAATAGTTATGCACACAGCGCGAGAAAACAAACAAAAACAACTTAATACCAGTTAGAATATTTTATTGCTGACAACTAAACGTAATGGTATATAATGAGTCAGAAAAAAACTCATTTCGTTGTATAAACCGATTTATGCTTTGCAAAGAAAAAAAGTTGTTCACAAATTATTCATTTCAGCTCTTACATAAGAGGGTAACACCCTAACCCAAAAATAAACTAAATCTTAATTACTCAACAAAAATGAAGCAGAACAAGCAATAATACACCTTTCTTTTTATAAGATTATTAAAATTCTAACCAAGCTCTGGTCATTATTTCTCTATTGTTCTAAACAATAAACCTATTGTTTTTAACCTAAAATACCAGCCTAGTATTCTTATAAAGCATATTCTTATAAAGGAAAAACGTGTAAAAAATTCTACAAGAAGAAAGAAGTCAAAAGAATCCCTAAAGTAAACAGCAAAATAATTTCACAAAAGTGGTCTAAATTTACAACTATTTTGTTATTTTAAAATTCACCTGAGCGTCGAGGCTTTTACTATATACTACTCTTAAGCTCGTGACAAAAATCCAACCGTCTGAAATATCTCGTAAATTTCTCGTTGCTAAACGCAGCCACCATCTTTAGCTCACAGACGGAGATTCGAAAATTAAAATGTATTATAATTAAATTATAATTAAAATAAAAAATGATATAGAAATGCGACTGGGTTTCTTTCTAGCGACAAATAAATACTCCTGCAAGATTTTCGAAAATATTGAATTATCATGCAAGATCGTACGAACTGCTAAATTTTAACACTAAGAATGAGACATTGTTTAAGAGTTTAAAACTTCCTTCAACAGTTCAAAACTGTCTGTCTTGTAGATTTTCATACGAAGTGCGAGTTTTTTTACTCGAACAGCCAAAACTTTCGTAAAGAAACGTTTATAATCAGTAGCAACGTAAACAACGCATGTATAAATAGAGTCGTTCGACCTAGCAAGCTTGGATAAATAAAAAACAGAACAGCAAAAATAAATAAGTCAAATAATAAACACAAGTTTGTTACCAGGGAAGTCTTGCAACAGCAAAATTCTTTTAAAATAGTTTCATGCACACGACAGCCTGGTAACGAATGTGCAATAAATATCAACCAACCAAAAGCAAATAAATATTCACTTAGTGAAAGCACTGGAAATCGTTACTCAGGTCAAAATTATATAAAAAAAGATCATGCAAAGTCAAAGTATGTTCAAGACAGTCCAAGCTCTTCGAGGACGTTTTTCAACGTAGGAACCTCGCCATCCTAAAAGCAAAATAACAAGAAATATTCTCTCTACATCACAACAATTTCCCGTGTACAGTCTCTTAATCTTAATTACCTTAAGGGAAGTAATTTTCGCCGAATTTAATTTCGCGATTTTGACCCTAAATCGAGAAATTAAATTCCACGAAACCTACAATTTTTGCTTAGTCGCGAAATTTTTTATGATAACATTTTGCGTGACAGACAGACGAATACGGGTATTATAATATAGATGATTTCTGATACCGTTTGAAAACATTCAGAACAATATAAAAATGAACAAAAATCATTTTACAGGGTGCTCACTCGAAAGTTGACTTCTACTTTCTTGACATTTCTGATATTTTTAAGTTAAAAATCCTGACATTTTCTTCACTACTTTTTCCGATAGTTGTGACTGATAAATTACCTGACTTTTTAAGGAAGAAGAAAAAATGCCAATATACATGAGGGGAAAAAAAATGATGAAACAAATACAACCTGAAGATAAAAACTGATATTAAAAATAATACAGTTGAACTCATGTAATTCGACTCTTCAGGGGGTCTCACGATTTGGTCGAATTACATGAGTTGTCAAATTAAAGGAGTTTTGTTGTAAGGGTTTCATTCTGAAGGGACTGAAGAATTTGGTCGATTTACATGATTTGTCGATTTATGGGAGGTCGATTTACATGGGTTCAACTGTATATTAAAATAAAAATCATATGCATTACGGGGGCTTAGTGGAATGTTTAAAATTCCTGCCATTTTTTCCTAATATTTCATAAAAAGACCAAATTCCTGAGATTTTGCCTTTACTTTCAAACTCCTGACAAATTCTGACATTCCTATTTCATTTTCCTTTTTATATTTTTAAGTAAAAATGGCTAAAATGAATTCCGCTATATTTTAAATTCTGCGAATTTAGGCAATTTTTCAACCGCAAAATTAAATTCCGTGACAAAATGTCTTTCGTGGTAAATAGAACATTTTAAAAATATTGACACTTTTTCCTACTTTTTCTGCAGCTATCTAGTACACATGCAACAGCCTTTCTAACTCAGGTATGCACTCGGTAATTGCCCACGCCAATAAAGAAATGTTAACAAACCAAGCAGGCAAATAAGACATAACATATAAGCAACTTTTTGTCAGTGTAAATAATTTGAATTAGGAAGACAGTACAAAGTGGTTAGAAAATAAAAAAAGGTGAGCTTTTGTTTCGAGTTCGCACTTGTTAACCGATTGGATAAAATGCACTCTAAATTTGAGAATTATAGTATGAATCAAAGATGACATAAATATGTAAATTAATTAGGAACGAAACAACCATGTTCAGTGCACTATTTTCGTGTTTGATTTTTCTCTTTGGGGGGAGGGGGGCTGGGGGGGGGGCGGTGGTAATCTGCCCTCCATTGACTACGCCCTTGTTATCAGACCAGAAGAGACCATCAGTTACCAACAATAATTTCATTTCAGAGATATATTGATTTATTAGACATAGACCAAGCATTTTTAACTTTCTGCTCATTGAATAAGTATTCAAATAAATTTTAAATGTTTGTAAATCTCTACCATTAATTTATTTATTTTGGAGGGGGGAGGGTAATTAAATAAGGCAGGACTTAGGACTTATTGGGATTGAAAGGATTCGTTCTGATTAAATAAAAATACTAAACTTTTGTTTATCACAAAACGTACTGCCATAGAAAAGCTACCGTATTTCAACCCACAATATGTAACATACCTCTTGCACCAAATCTTGTTGTGCAATTGCTTTTAAAACAGTGTTTTTACTTGTCTCTTGAATCTGACCACCAAGAATTAACTCATCCAGCACATAATATGCCTGAAAAATAAATAAACAATGTGTTATAAGGAACATCAAAGATATAAAAGTTTGCACAGAACTAACTTCCTTTTACTTATTCAATTTATGGTCTCAAAAACAATTTTAAAAATGATTGCATTACTATAGTTTCTTTGCAAAAACAAATGCATTTACAGAAATCTTGATAGTGGTTAATTCACACTGAAACTTACATTGTCATTACACTGATCTGTTAGACTTGATAGTTCCTGGGGCAAAGCCCAGAGGCAGACCGAGAAAGACTTGGCAGGAGGTTATAAGGACAGACTTGATACAGAGGAAGTTGAGATCTAACAAAGTCTAGATTAGATTGGAAGAGGGTCATTAATATACCCCGTCCAACCCATGCTAGCATGGAAAACGGACGTTAAGCCGAGAATGATGATGATGCTGATGATGTTAAGATTTAAGCCTGAAGTCAATTAAACAAAATAAGTTTGACAACATTTTACAACGACACTTAATTGAGGTAAGAATTAAAGATCTGGTGATTCTAATCAAAAAACTTTAATATGCTACAATACCTTTTCGAAATTGAAAATAATATCTAATTCACAGACCTAAAATATAAAATTTAATTTACAGTCAATGAAATCAACACCTGGCGTAGATACTAAAAGTAGGAACCAACAGTAAACAAGAGTATTTTGAAGTAACCATCAGAGAACCAGCAGTAAATTATTGATTTTGCTCTAGATAAGGCAGCAACGGCGACAGCACAGTTGTGATTTTCATGCATATCCCTTCATAATATTAAAACTACTAAATATGATAAATAAAAGGGCACCAGGTTTTTTTTAGATACTTTATGCATTTGCTAACTAGCTACCTGAAGTTGTTTTCGCAAGGTCTAATAAATGCAACTGTGAAAATTAATTTTTGCGAATCAGTCATGTCGATATATTTTAATATATTAGGATTATATTATTATATTAAGATTTATTTTATAAATCTAGTATTTTTTTGCAATTTTATTTATTTCAGGCCTTTTTACTTCCTCATATCACCGAGGCTGGTTATATTTTTACCAACTACAAAAAAAAATAAGAAAACTAGGAAAACTAGTTTTTCCAAACGCTTTGCAAAGTTAATTTTGATGAAAAAGTGATTTCTCGTAATTTTGTGAAGTTTTATTTTCGCGAATTGCCCTTTCTGGGAATTTCCGTACAGTATACAATTTTCATGAATATGGATAAAATTCACGAAAAATTAATCAACTTAAGGTACTTTGTGTTCAATGCCACAATGTTTCTCAGCAATCATTTCATTACACCACACCAACATTTTTGAAAAGCATGCCAGACTAAACAAGTCATGGACTGTTGTGTACTTTATAAAATGTCGCACATTCAAAGCGGTGTGTTTCTTTTGCTTTTATCTGGTAGGGTACTGATCGTTCTATTGGTAACATTAAAAAAACTGCTGATTCTCTGTTGTTTACTTCATAATACTGGTGGTTCTCTAGTGGTTACTTCAGAATACTGCTGGTTCCTACTTTACGTAAAGCAAACACCTGGACGCAAAAGCAGTTGACAAAAAGTAAACAAGCTTACATTTCCAAAATATTTATCTAGTACTTCAACATATCTATGTATAATTTCCAATCCCAGTAGTTCATTATCATCACGTTCAATTGCAACGCAAAAAAATAAACTTGCATACCTTTAAAAAAAAAAGTTTGTCCACTGAAATAAAATAAATATATAAATATCTTACAATTCAAAAGGGAAAGGAAGTAAAGATTAAAGTTTGTAGTAACAGTTAAAAGTGAATTTTTGATTTTTGACTAAGAATACCTTTGGTTGGAATGTAATTTATTGATGAGACTTTTTCTAACTTTAATTGGGGTTTGTGACGAAAGAAACGTCATTTTATCTCTGTGACAGGGAATGACTTAACATGTGTCAAGAGATTTCTACAGCTTACACCACTTTTATCTCTGCAACAGGGAATGACTTAACATGTGTCGATGATTTTTTTTAGCTTGAAAAATTTCGAATTGTACTGATAAACACTTTTCAGCAAAGACAAAAATTATGCATGTCATTTGCTAATTTATTACAGGCATGAAATTTTACAGAAATTAAAAACAGTGTCACCAGACTGACTAAGAAGAACAATACTGAAATTTAAAATATAGATATATATATACCTCTTGTATACTACTTTTAAATCTTTGTACTCCAGGAAACTACACATTTTCGGTTTTCTTGACAATATCATAGTTGTTAAATCACGAGTAATTTTTTTCTTTTCTTTTAACGGCATTGCGTTGTACCATTTCTGCAAGCGCAATTTCCCCTGTCGACTGAAAAGTAAGATGTAACGAATCTAAAAAAAAGTAAAATGAAGCTATATATGTAATTAAATTTTTATTAAAAAAAAATCATTTTAAGAAAAACTAAAAGTTATCTCACCATCTTAAATAATTTTCGTTGTTTTCCTTTATGTGTATATATATTTAGTATTGTTTGTTCTAAAATACATTTCAGTTGAATATTCTGGTTAAAACTATATAAAGAAGCTATGATTATCTAATTTGGGTGTTTTTTTTGTGGGTGAGCATCTCTGAACAAGGTATGGTATATGATTTGATAATGAAGCTACAATTTGTGAGGTGAAAAATAAGGTTGTGTCATGGAGACGAAATTGAGCTACACTTTCAATTTTATTAAAAGAGTTTAACTATGCAACTACCTTAAATCATAAGATTTTTATACACACCTAATTTTTGTGCAGAGCCCACAGCTATTTTGGCTAAAAGCTTTGGCTTTGCCGAGCATGGAAATCTAACGGGCCTTCAAAGCCATAATGGCAGGCACAAATGGAAACCACTCTATCAACTTTAATCTTGTAATTTTCATTGATCAAATTCTAGAGAAACAGAGTATATAAACCAATATTTTTTGGTAATTGGTTTTCATTAATTTCTTCAATGTCAGAGTTGTTACATTGTATTTTTTTTCTCTAGATATTGTACTAGAGGCTTGTATTTGTTCACAATGCTGTTTCTGTCATTGATCACCATAAAATTGAGCTCATCCTGCAATTTTGAAGGCTGTCATTAGAGTTCAGTAGCCTGTCTGGCCAGTTCACGTTAACATTTCAAGATGGAATAACATTATTATAAAACATTGCATTACTTTGTTTTCATGCTCCTTGAAGCAATCAAAGTCATTTTTCATTTGAACAACCATACGTGCTGTTGAGATACTACAAATATTTCTTGAAGCATTCATACAGGTTGATGATATTATGCAACGAAGACAGTAATGGCGACCTTTAAAATGAGTTGAGTTAACAAAAATCTTTTTAATTAAAGAGAACAGAGTTGGATTTAAGATATAATGTACATATTTGATGTCATGCAGTTGTCTGTAAATTAGAAAAGCCACATTCATAGTCACCATTAAGAAAGATTTTCTTTTTTAGTCATCCAGGGTTCGAATTGGAAATATCAAGTCAGTTCGCAAGAATTTGCTAACTGTAGAGAAGAAAACCTCTTTGCAGCTGCGGGCTAGGAGCACTGTAGGCCACTTGCCATTAATCGCTTGATGATGGTTATTTTGTTGCAGCAACCGTTATATGCATAGGTGAAACAAATGGTTGATGACGACATGAGATTAGTAATTTTAACATTACCTTTGTAGAATGGTTCGCAAAGACGGTATTTCGATTCGCAAATTGCAAATTGCGATCTGCTAATTCGAACCCTGTCATCTATCAACATCTATGGTCTGCAGCAATTAAATTTGTGCTTGTAAACGTTCCAAACATAAAAGCAGGTTTGACCTTATTACCTTTGGGTTCAAATATACTGTAGACAACTCTATTGTCTTTTCTATTTTGATTTATACTATTAGCGATCTGGTAAACCAATTTAAAAGATACACCAACTTTGATTTGAAATTCTCCAGAGGGGATGAAATTATGGTAAAATATTAGATTACATGCCTTGAGTTGACTAAGTCGGTTAAGGGCATATGACCAAATATATATATACAACACTTTAAGTTTGTGAAAGAAATAGAAAAGACGTTGATGTTGAACAAATGGTATATATATATATCTTTGTTTATCTTCGTAGGGGAAGGTCGCCATTACTGCTGAAGATTATGCAAAATAATTATTAAATTCTGTAATAGTTTAACATTATCTACAATATGAGAAAAAGTTTTTTTGAGGTGGAAGGTCCCCTTTAATTATATGGCATACAGCTACCTTAAGTGGATAAATTTTGGCGGGTATTTAATTTGGCGAATTTCAGCGAAATTCGCCAAATTAAATACCCGCCAAAATTTTGATAACTGACTATTCACCAAATTAAATACTCGCCAAATTTAACATAATATTTATCGTTCGCCAAATTAAATCCTCGCCAATTTTTTTTTAAATAAGAAAAGAAAAATTTTTTTTTTTCAAAAAAAGGACTTTTTTTATATTCACAATAAAGAAGAATAGAATTTTTAACTCTATAACAAATCTTGTGTTTATATATACGTTTATTCTTATTTTTTATAAAACATAAAAATTCATTTCTTTGTGTCATTCGCCAAAATAAATCCCCGCCAAAATAAACATTTTTTTGTATTCGCCAAATTAAATCCTCGCCAAATTTTATAAAATTTATCATTCGCCAAATTAAATCCCCACCAAATATGTTAACATGTATTTATTGTCATATAGAACAAAGAGTAAGACAATATCACTGACCCCGTAAATATAGCTAAGAAGGTGTTGGGTTATACAAGAAAGATTGCATATGAGTATTGGATGAAAGTATTATTGAGCAAGGAAGAATATTAGAAAGCAAGAGAAGCTGTTGGATTCCATCAAAAGGATTATAGACTATCAGAACAAAAGATTACTGAGGAAGAAGAATATTAGAAAGTCTTATAGAAGACAAAAGGTTAGTGGTTTTATTATTTATCAATGGTAGCAGAATTGGAACGATCTATATTATGACCTCAACAAGTTACAAAAATCCACCAGTGTTAAAAGATGGGTCCAATTATATTGATTGGAAAAAGGAGTTAGAAGTGTGGCAAGCACTTACAGATTTAGCTGATGAGAAGAAAGCTTTAGCTGTATTTGCTTCGTTAGATGGTAAGGCTAAAAAGACTGCCTTACAACTTGACATTCGAGATTTAAAAACTGAAGATGGTATTACAAAACTTACAGACAAATTGGACAAGATATTTCTTAAAGATGTAAAGCATCGTGCATATGAAGCATATGAAAAATTTGAGCAATTTAAAAGGAAGAAGGACATGTCGTTACAGGATTATACCATTGAGTTTGAAGACCTTTACTATAATTTGAAAAAGTATGATATTGATTTACCAGATGCTGTTACAGCTTATCGATATTTAAATAGTGCTAACCTTTCTACGCAACAGAAAGAAATTGTTCGAGCAACAATTCCAGATTTAAAGTATAACTTGATGGTTGATCAAGTTAAGAAGGTATTTAACGAATCTTCAAATTCAAAAGAAGATGACGATGCGCCGGTTCAAATTAATGAGGTTTCGGGTGATAGTACTTCCAACGAGACATTTTATGGTGCTTCACACTGCAAGGTTCCTCACTCACGGTATGCAGACAGAGGGTGGAACAGACGGGGTCAGGGATATCATGGGCAACGAGAAACACAAGAGTATAGGTTAAAGGATTATCGTAGAAGCAGTGGAAATCGAAGTGACAGAGAGGAAAATAGAAGATCGGGTGATCGTCCCAGATGTTACATCTGTGGAAGTATTTACCATTTTGCTAGGGAGTGTCCAGATAAAGCTAAAAGTAAGAGTGATGAGATTAAACTTCAATTTTATACGGAGGAAATAATGGAAACTCTCGTTGGTGAGACATTTACCATGGCAGTATTGGATTCTGGTTGCACTAAAACAGTTTGCGGGCAGAATTGGTTAAACTATTATGTAGAAAGTCTTTCAGACAAGGATGCTTCATCAATCAAAGAAGAGCCATCATCAACAGTATTTAAATTCGGAGATGGTAAAGAAATCAAAGCATCAAAACGTGTCACCATACCTGCTTGGCTTAGTGGAAAATATGTTAGCATAACAACAGAAGTTATAGACAAGGACTTACCATTACTATTTAGTAAGCAAGCAATGAAGAATGCAAAAGTTTTTATTGATTTTGAAAACGACAAGGTTGAAATTCTGGGACAAGAACACCAGATCCAATTTAGTTCCACCGGACATTATTGTATTTCCATTAACAAAGAGGGAAGCGAAATTGAAAAGACTTCTGCTCAAGTATGTCTGATGATGAATAATTTGGATGATACTCAAGAAAAAGAAAAAGTGGCCCTGAAATTGCATAAACAGTTTGCGCATCCAACAAAGGACAAGCTTCAGCAGCTTTTGAGAAATGCTGATGTAACTGACCCAGATCTTTTAAAAATGATTGCTGAAGTTTCAGATAGTTGTGATACATGCATCAAGTACAGAAGAAATCAACCAAGACCAATTGTTGGGTTACCACATGCAACAGTATTTAATGAATGTATTGGCATGGATTTGAAACAATGGTCGTATGGTGATAAAATTTGGTTGTTACATCTTGTTGATCACTTGACCAGATTTAGTGCATCCTGTGTTATTCGAAGTAAAAGGAAAGAAATTATCATTAACTCAATTTTTAAGATCTGGATTTCCATATTTGGGTCCGCTAAAAAGTTTTTAGTGGATAATGGTGGGGAATTTGATAATGAGGATTACCGTAGCATGTGCGAGAATTTAAACATCAATATTGTTACAACAGCTGCTGAGAGCCCATGGAGTAATGGACTTGTTGAGCGACATAATTCCACACTTGGCAATACAGTCTGTAAAATGATGGACAAGCCTAATTATTCATTAGAAACAGCTGTGGCTTGGGCTGTTGCTGCTAAGAATTCCTTAAAAAACGTACATGGCTTTTCACCGAATCAACTAGTGTTTGGCAGCAATCCCAATTTTCCAGTTATAGAAATGAATGATCCACCAGCTCTAGAAGGAAGGACAAGTAGTCAAGTAGTTGCTGATAACTTGAACGCATTGCATGCTGCAAGAGAAGCCTTTATAAAATCTGAATCCTCTGAAAAGCTCAGAAGAGCCTTGAAACATAATGTAAGACCTTCAACAGGTGTGAAGTATGTAACAGGAGATAAAGTATATTATAAACGGAGATCTGATGATACTTGGAAGGGTCCTGCTACTGTGATAGGACAAGAAAGTCAGCAAGTTCTAGTGAAGCATGGATCAACATATGTTAGAATGCATCCATGCAGACTACGATTAAAAGAAGAAAAGTTAGAAGCACATGTAGAAGTGGAAATTGACAATGAAGAAAAACAGGAAACTGGAAAGGAAATATTGGAAGATTATGAGGAATTAAGTAGTGAAGCATCAATTACTAACAGTGATGTTAATAATGATACATGTATGGATACTTCATTTGCAAATAACAATTTATTGAAGACAAATGTGAAAGCAAAGAATATTATGCCTAACGTTAAAGATAAAGTGAAATACAAAACGGAAGTTGGTTGGAAAACAGGAACTGTGCACTCAGGAGCTGGGAAAGCAAGTGGAAAGTATAGGAATTGGCTGAATATTGTTAATGAAGTTGGGAATGTTGAGAATTTAGACTGGACAAAGGTTGAAGAGTGGGATTTTGCTGAAAAGGTATCACAAGAGGCTTTGATATGCTTGAATAAAGCCAATGAAAATGAGATTAAGTGTGCCAAGGAGAAGGAATTGAACAACTGGATCGAAAATAAAGTTTTTAATGAAGTGAAAGATAAAAAGCAAAGTTGCATTAGCACCAGATGGATTCTGACAGAGAAGAATGTTGATGGACAAAGAATTGTGAAAGCTAGATTAGTGGCACGAGGTTTTGAGGAGTTTGAAAAACCAATTCAGACAGACTCTCCAACTTGCACAAAGGAATCATTACGTTTAATGTTGTCAATTTTAGCTTGTAAGGAATGGGACTGTAACTCTATTGACATTAAAGCTGCCTTTTTGCAAGGAAAACCCATTGAAAGAGATATATACCTTAAACCACATAAAGAGTTCCAGAAAGATGGATATGTCTGGAAATTGAATAACACAGTCTATGGCCTTGCAGATGCATCTAGAACATGGTATTTCAGAGTAAAGGAGGAACTGTTAAAGCTTGGAGTTGCAGTAAGTAAATTTGATGCAGGATTGTTCTACTATCGAAAAGATGGGCGTCTACATGGAATTATGACAACCCATGTAGATGATTTTTGTTGGGGTGGTACCAAACGTTTTTTAAAAAATGTGATATTGCCATTACATCAGACCTTTAAAATTGGTACAGTGCACAACACAGCATTTCAATATTTGGGATTAGATTTAATGAAAAGAAAAGATAGCATTATTGTATCACAAGATTCATATTTGCAGAAGATTACAGTACTCCCCATTGATAAACACAAAGATAAAGATGAATTGTTGAATACGAAACAAAAACATGATTTGAGAGTATTGATTGGACAATTAAATTGGTTGGCTACACAGACACGTCCAGACATTCTTTTTGATTGCTGTGAACTAATGGGTAACATCAAAGATGCCACAGTTTCAGATATGCGAAGAGCCAACAAAGTGTTACAAAGAGCTAAGTGTGAACCTGTGGAATTGAAATTCAAGGCAATTGGAAACATAGAAGAAGCTAAACTTCTAGTATTTCATGATGCATCATTTGCTAATCTAAAGGGAGAAGGGTCTCAAGGTGGATTCTTAATTTTCTTAGCGAATCAACTAAATCAATCACTATCCCTCATTTCGTGGCAGTCAAGAAAATTGAAAAGAGTAGTGAATAGTACGCTTTCTGCAGAGACCATGCAATTGATCGATGCTGCTGGCAAAGGATATTGGATTCGATGTTTATTCGAAGAAATTTTCAATATTGCACCATCAATTCAATGTTTAACAGATAGTAAAACACTTTACGATGCTGTACATTCCACAAAACAAGTTTTGGACAATCGCTTAAGAGTAGATTTGGCTATTTTGAAAGAAATGATTCGAAATAAAGAAGTGAATCAAATAACATGGGTTTCAAAAGAACAGCAAATCGCTGATGTCTTACCAAACGAGGAGCTAGTTGCAAGAATCTTCTTTTTACGTTGGCAACTGGTGTACTCAAACAAGAAAAAGAAAAATAGAGGAGATCTGAGGAGAGATGTGTACATAGTTTAAACATTTTTGTTATTTTGTTAATACTAAATATTTTGGAGTTGTTCGTTAAACTGGCCACAATATGATTGGTTAAAGTTGCTGTTTTGTTTATGTGTCAAATGACTTATGTTGTTGTTAACTCGGATATAGCTGCATATGGATATCCATTCAATTCTGTTAATAAATTTGGTTGAACTAAAAAGAGAAAAAAAGAAAAGAGGGGAAGATTGTTAACATGTATTTATTGTCATATAGAACAAAGAGTAAGACAATATCACTGACCCCGTAAATATAGCTAAGAAGGTGTTGGGTTATACAAGAAAGATTGCATATGAGTATTGGATGAAAGTATTATTGAGCAAGGAAGAATATTAGAAAGCAAGAGAAGCTGTTGGATTCCATCAAAAGGATTATAGACTATCAGAACAAAAGATTACTGAGGAAGAAGAATATTAGAAAGTCTTATAGAAGACAAAAGGTTAGTGGTTTTATTATTTATCAAAATATTCCATTTTGGTCATTCGCCAAATTAAATACTCGCCAAAATTTATCCACTTTAGCTAATTTATGGAGTACGCTGATAACCAGTATCAGTTTTAATGGTTAATATCTTCCTTGTGCAGATGTTACTCATTCTTGCTTTGTTTTTTATCAAAGCAGAACATGCTATGGAAGCAGATAGCTACATTACACGGCTATGGGAAGATCAAAATTGAAAGTGTAAAAATTTAGGTAAAAAGGAACAAAGCTATAAAAGTATCATATGTTACACAGGCTAATTATTGCTTCTCCGTAACTGCTAGCTAGCTAAAGCATAAAGCTAAAAAGCATAATTTTTTGCCTCAAGTAACAAAATAAGAAATACAAAAATATCTGACTGGAAAGTAAAGTAGAGGATACATAAAAGGGTAAGGGTAGCTGCCCACTTCCTACTTTGTAACGAATCGGTGACGGCAAAGCTGACGAGGTTTGGTAGAACTATGGCGCGCTAAAGGTGTTTTTATTCAACGAACAATCGATGTCGCAGTATAACCCGAAAAGCGTGTAAAGCAAACACTCTATAACTCGAACACAGCCACGGGGAATCGGAAACCGTTCGAGTTATAGAGAGGTTCGGGTTAATAGAGAGTTGGGAGTTTTTCCAAGTTTTTGTATAAATTTTGTATAAATGGCCAATTAAGCGTGATTTTTCTCCCTTATTTGGAATGGGGACGAAATCTTTCTTTGTACAGGATAAAAAGATGATGATTGTAAAACTTCAATACCAAAGAATCATGTTTACGTTTTGTTCGAATGACATTCGAATCATTTAAGACCCCTCACGCATGTAGATATGAAACATTCGAATCAGTTAAGATTCTATTTACGTTTACAGAGCCAAAACAATGCAAAAAAACTGCTTGTGTCATATAAAGTTCTAGATACATGTTGCGACGTTCGAGTTATAGAGAGGAAATACCCGAAAAGACCAAAAAAACGTTCGAGATAAGGAGAGATTCGAGTTATAGGGGTTCGAGTAATAGAGAGCTTTTTATGAGAGTTTATTAGGAAATTCCCACCGTGCCGCCAGCAAAATCGTTCGAGTTATAGGGGTTCGAGTTATAGAGAGTCCACTGTATTCACTGTGACCTGGCCAAACAATTGCCCCATTACTTAAAGGAAACATCACTTACAGTCTGTGGAATACCTTTAACCTATTCACCAGGCATATATTTTACACAGGCACAGAAGAGATCTTGGGCTGAGATTGGCATATTTTTTAGCTATTCATAAAGATATAAGAAAAGACGACAATAAACAAATTTCATTTTTGTAAGCTCGGCTTTCTCATATTTCGTGTTTAACCATTCTCGTCCCTAGAGCTCTTTGAGAATAAAACCTCGAGTTTATCTCAAAGATCTCTGGGGTCGAGAATGGTGTTTGACCACAACCCATCTTGCGACCTAATCTCGTCCCCAGGGCTTTTTCCACTTTTTAATATGTGTGCTCACGCGTCGTGCACTAGCCACATATCAGAAAGTGAGAAAGAAGAAGAAGAATTCCAAAATGATTGAACATTAGAAATTGTTTTTCGTTCCTCGCAATAAGTAACCTTAGACATTCCTAAAAGCTTAACAACGACATTTCTCACACTTGAGACCAACGCCTCATTGCATACGTTGCATTTTAGATTTTTACTATGAAAAAACATAAAACAAGAACAAAAATGAAGCGACGTATGAAGCGATATTGGAGAGCTTTCATAAAGAACGTCAATAGGCGGGTCGTACCAAAAAACAAAACGAACAAATTCGCACAACAGAGGGAGAAGTGTGACTAAATCATATGCGTTTTTGCGGTGGCCCATATCTGCCACTATTGTCGAGCAGCAGATATAGATCACAACTGCGCAGTAAAAACAATTCTACTACGCAGTAGTCATAGTTCTACGTCGCAGTAATCTATTGCGCAGTAGAATTCAGTGCACTGCGCAGTAGAATTCGGTCCACTGCGCAGTAGGACATTGACTACTGCGCAGTAGAACTTCAACTATTGCGCAGTATAATATGGGGCTTTGAGTTATGCTTTTTAGGCAATTTTTCCGGCCTTCCATAATGGTTGACAAGATTTTTGAAACGCAAGCGTACATCGAGAAGAATATAAGATTACTTGAAATCAAAAGCGCAGTAGTCACAGTTTTACTGCGCAGTAGAACTCTAATTCTACTGCTCAACATTAAATGGCAGATAAGAGCTTCCGTACGTTTTACAAAAAAATTTCATAGCTTTCGTTAGCAGCTCGACTTGTTTTCGTCGGACCTCGTCCCCAGGGGTTCTTGCCTTTTGACAAGATTTCAAGAAAAAGAATTGTCTTTAGAGGCCTGGCTTGACTAGACTACCCTATACCTTTTTTTATACAAGCTACTTAAGGTTCAAACGAAGTGGTTTGTGTCAATGAGGAAGTGTGTCATATAAAAGGTATGCAGCGTTATTTAAGCAGTGTGTAGTGTCATTCAACAAGAGTGCGTTGTTAATTATGGCGTGCTATTGGAAAAGTGTACAATGTTAGTCAGGAAGTGTGTAGTGTTATTCAAGAAGTGTACAGTGTAAGCCAAGAAGTGTACACTGTTCAGTATACAAGGAGTGCACAGTAGCGGCATTTAAAGGCCGTGGTCACAATTTAAAAAAGATTTGCCCCTTATAAAATATTTCATCTCTAATGTTATTTAAAGCTTTAGAACGAATCCCTATTTATAAATTTCTGAACTTTTTAACGTTTCAAATTTCAATAGATTTACAGATTCCCTTTGCTCGCTGGGTCCTACCAACCAGTGACGTTTTTATTTTCAGCGCTGATTTTGTTTTGTGAGTTATTAATAAATAACAGTTTGTATCAATTCCTGGTTCACACCTTTGGAACAGACGCAGAAGCGGAAGCAAGCACTGTGTTGACACTATGAAGCAAGCGGAGTAAATGTAAAACATAAAGCAAAAATACCCAAATTATTTGACTAGTGGCTTTGTGGTATAGCGTTCGCCTCCGGTGTGGAAGGTTCAAACCCTGGCCGAGTCATGCCAGAGACTATAAAATTGTGAATCGATCTTTTCTGCTTAACGTTCAGCATGAGAATAGGATTGATATCTTAGGCTGTTGTCTAGTTGAGCGGCTGTTGTGCTTGCACGTCTCCCGTAGCTCAAATGGACGCTTTATATGCACTAGGACCCCTTTCGCAGACCTCATTGATAACAGTACCATTAGGAACTGAGGAGACCATCTTGGGCAAATAATAGTAATAGTAACTAAGCATGTGTCAAAGATGAACTTACTAATCGATTTAGCAATGCGAAACCGAAAAAAGACAAGAAAAACCATCTAGTTTGATCACACACTCGGATCATAACAAGATAGCGGAGAATTATAAATAGTTGTTAGTTGTAAGTACGCCAACTTAAAATATCCTGGAAAATTCAAGGGAGGGAAAATCCCGAACTTGTCGTATGTATAAGGGTCGATGAAGTAGTAGGCTGAAACGTGACAAACCATTAAAAAGCGGGACAAGATTTGCGCGCAGCATCAAGCAAACAATATGCGTCAGGTGAACGCCATTCTATGGTTCCTCTGTCTTACCGTTCCGCGAACTCACTCACTGAATCATGTTATCACATGAAAAAAAACGGACAAGCCGAATTAATTTGAAAGATTTTTGAATTAATTGTTAGTTAGTTTTTTTAATACAAAATAAGTAAATACAAGGCAAATGTTCTAAGTTTTCGCAAATTTGCTTCCTTTAACACCAATAAAAATCTTTTAAAATTTTGGATTTAAACAGTTCTGCAGGTAATGCCTTGTGACCGTAAACAGCTGGATTTACCAATTATTTAAGTATTGCTGACTCGAAAATGATATGAGGCGTTGTGTATGTTAATAAACAACTGAAATGTGAATATAAAAATCTCGGTTTTTTTTTGTACGTTGGTTTTAGAACTTTTAGCAATCAAATCCAACATGTACTGGCGGGTCCTACATTCATATCTTTAAAACAAAACCTAGTCAGGAAAACCCTTATCTCGCTTTGCTTCTTCCCGCGAACATAGCAGGAGGAGGGTTAAAAATTAGCCTAACTTTACAAAACGCAAAAGTCAACAAAGGACAACATGACGAAACAGGAACGCAGCACATTACCTTAACTGAGAAAGGATAATGATATTATGATCTTACCAGAGGATAAAGGCCGAACGACGGTTATTTTAGACAACAAGGATTGTCTTGATAAATGTTATGGCTACATTAGCAACGGTCCATACGCACGCCTCAAACGAGATCCAACTGAAACTATCAAGCTTCATACATTTAAATAAAGACAATAGCATCGATGATGTATTATAAACTTAGACCTCCAGACACTCCACTGTCCTGATTCTATGGTCTTCCTAAAATACATAGACAAGGAATTTTAATGCGCCCAATCGTTTCGTGTATCCTAATTTTCGGAATTTATCAGAATAGTACGAATCGAGGACGACAAGTGTATGGTATCATTTGATGTTACTTCACTGTACACAAATGTACCGATAAAGGACACACGACACATCATGAGGGAACTACTGCTAAATGATGATGAGTATGCGAAAAAAACACGCATCCCTATAGATAAAATAATGTCCTTGATCGAAGTTGTGCTTACAAAAACATGGTATTAATGTGACGGTAACTTTTTTACTTCTTCTTTGGCTATGGTTGGCCCTACTTCATATGTGGTACCTGAACTATATACGCAGGCTCACGAAACTACAGTTTTATCAACTGCAGATAACTCCCCTAAGGTTTAGAAAAGACTTGTGGATGACGTATTCTTAATAATTTAAAGAGCACATCTAGACGCATTTCATGAACATATTAATAATTTGCACCCAAAAATTCGATATACAATTGATGCAAAAGAACGGTACGCTTACTTTCTTAGACACTCTTATATGTTCTCGCGACAGTGGTGACTTATCGGTATCCGTATACCGCAAACTAACTCATACGGATCAATTTCTCAACTACACATCTAATCACCAAATGTCCTGAAAAGAAAGTGTAGTGTCCTTATTATTGGACAGAGCAGTCAATGTAGTCAGTGGAGAGAATGACCAAAGGAAAAGTTATCTCATATAAACAACGCCTTACTTGCAAACGGGTACTCAAGACAAACCAATAAAAAGGTTGAAAGGAAAATCATGAAAAAAACTAATGGTGACAAGAGGGTGCAGAAGATGAACCAGTAGCAACAATGTGCATGCCACTGTCGCATTCGAAAGACAAAGTATGTCTAGAGAATCAATCTAATATTGTCTACGAAATCTCGTGTAAGGATTGTGATGCTGTTTATGTCGGTGAAACGAAACAAATGTTCAAACAACGTGTACAGGAGCACGAAAGAGCAGTACGCAACGCAGGCTTAGATTGCGGATCATAGCTGGAAGAATGAACATGTTATTAACTGGGACAATAAAAAGACATAGACCGAGAGTCCAGTTGGACAGCAAGAAAAGTAAAAGAAACCATAAATAGTACAGAAAGAAATACTCATATCAATAGTATTTTCTATCAATTCCAGAGATCTGATTGATAGATTTTAATCCTCTAATTATCCTCTCAACTAATAATAGCTAAAGATGATTACGATCATTGCCCGTCGATGACAGCTGTAGCTGTCCAACGTAGCCTAAAATAAACTCGATTGTCCATGACATGACAATAAAGCTGTGAAAACAAATCATTTTTTTTTGGAAAACTTGCTGCATGTTTTAGTTTTGCTAAAGAAAAATCCCAGAAATAGATCCTTGAGGCTTGATAAGTTCTTCAAATAAAGAAACATGCAAGTATCACCTACGTTTGAGTATTCCTCAAATCAATTTTGATAGAAGTTCCAATCATAATTTTTTGGTTAACCGATTTAAAAAAACTTGATATTTAGAAAAAGAAAATAACAACACTTTAAAGTTCTAAATTTAGCACGTCCGTGCAATTGCATGATGACCGGAGTGATTTTTCTGAAAGCAAAGAGCAAAGTTTGACATTTGCACTTTTTGATTTCCTCATTCTTATATTTATTTTCTGTCTGTCTGACTATTTCCTGTCGTTAAAATATTTTTTTCTCCAATTTATAAATATAAAGAGTAGATACAGTACAACGAGAGTGGTGCTGCCGCGCTTTAAAATTGCCATTTTAAATTTGTGACAAATCTGTGTAAAGTGAACGAAAAATTGCATTTTTGTTACCAGCACGACAAAGGTAGATAAATAGGTAGTCCAAAAACTATTTTTCGTGATCATACAGTTAAAGTGGGCTATAGATAGGTAGATAGATGTGCATATTTTACATGGCTAGCCTCACAAATATCGAGGGATATACCCTGTCTATTATTTCCAGGAGGGGCCATGGCTTAGATGGAGAGTCCTAGAGTATTTAATGCTCATTTTGAGCTACGCAGACCCAATTAGTAGGGCCCACGCTCTACTAGACTACTCCCGGCAATATCTAACGGCCCACACAGTGTGCCATCTCCCCAATTCCCTCACATGGCTTGGGTTAACCCGGGGCTATGGTAACATTCACTCGCCCATGTTGAATCGCCGTCAAGAGGAATCGAACCCCGGTCTCCCGCACAGAGTACGAAAGCTATAACCACTAATCTACGGCGCCACAATATATATATTTGTTAATGATAGAAAAGCAGAAAAATTTATTAATAGAGACTGTTATTATTGGATTCATTATTTTTTAGGATACATTACATGAAGCATCATCGCCTTTTCTTTCTAATTCACAATGGAAATAAATAACTTCTGAATTTTGAGAGAAATTTGGCTACACGAAGGTAAAACATTTCAGACAGACTTTTTTAACAAAAATAGTGGGGATATTGAAAGTTTGCCACTGAAAGGTCAAAAAAAGTTTGCGGAAAGCTTCTTTGATTAAAAAAAATTATAAAGCGAGGTTTGGCGCGCCATGCCGATACGTTATAAACAAGCACGAGATGGTCGATGCAGCCGTCAAAAACAAAACAAAACAAAATGTTTCTCTGGTTAGCAACTTTGGAATAAAGAACTAGCTAACTAAATAGGTAGCTATCTTGCTAGTTAGCTATATAACTACCTATCAGTTTTACTACTAGACATTTTTGTATATTCTCTCTTTATGTAACTACTAGCTGGCCAGGTACAAGTCCAGTAGGACGTATAGTAGGACACCTGAACTACATTTTTCCAGGAAATTAACGATCACAAAATTAGCACGAAAAAATTAACGAAAATGCCTATAGCAACTTATAAACCAGAACTTAATTAATGCAATTAAGCTTCACTGAATAGACCTTTCCCGAATTTCCTAATTATGCCACCGTAGATTAGTGGTTATTGTGGCGCCGTGTAGATTAGTGGTTATAGCTCTCGTACTCTGTGCGGGAGACCAGGGTTCGATTCCTCTTGACGGCAATTCAACATGGGCGAGTGAATGTTACCATAGCCCCGGGTTTACCCAAGCCATGTGAGGGAAATTGGGCAGATGGCTCACTGTGTGGGCCGTTGGATGTTGCCGGGAGTTGTCTAGTAGAGCGCGGGCCCTAATTGGGTTTGCGTAGCTCAAAATGAGCATTAAATACTCTAGGACTCTCCATCTAAGCCTCAGCACCTCCTGGAAATAATAGACAGGGTATATTCCTCAATATTTGTGGGGCTACCATGTAAAATATGCACATCTATCTATCTATCTAACTCAATTAAAGAGGTCGATACTAAAAATGATTCTCATCCCTAAGTTCCTTATCGAAAAGTAGAACAAATAACCTAATTTCGTAAATATTTCTATTCTTTAAATGCCTCAATTGCGAGCTGAAAGTTCCGGTCAAACCCTTTATATATAGCCAATCTTTCTAAGAAAAGCCTTGTTTTCAAAATAATTATTTTCTTTAAATCTAAATAAAGTATATACAACCAGAATATTATATTGATCTAAAAACTCCAGTTTTGTCATGATAATTTGATATTCTATCTGAATATCCTTATTTGAAGGGCATAGAACCAATACAAAATTTTGGATGACGTCATAATTATTATAATTTATGAAATTCGGGAAAGGTGTATAGCATTAAAGTTTCATCTTCAGGTTTTTTTAAAACAATTGCTGGTAAAATAGGTAGCTAATTATTATAGCTAACAATGATGCCATCCTTGAAAATATGTTTACTGTAACAAACTAAATGACTGGATGCGTACATACATCTTATATGGCTTCTTAAAACTATATAATACATTTCCTAGACAACTGTGCAAATTCTTTCATAAAAAAATTGACTTGGACTTGGAGGAAATTGGAGAAAAGCTTTATACTAAAGGTGTTACTCCTTATAGATGAGTTTTAATGTTTGCATTTTTACAGGATTCTTGCGCATGTGCGGAAATAGTCAAAAAAATTGACAGGCAAAAAAATGCAGACCTTGGTGAAAAAAGTCAAATTATGGTTAATAACTTTTGTACTGTGGATACTAACATCTTTTCACTGATATATGATCTAAATCTAAACTACATGCAAGCTATATTCTAATTTCAAGATCAAAAGATGCCTCTACCTGATAATATTATTATTATAATAGTGATTCTTTTTCTATGGCTATGTTCAAATTTGCCCCAGAGTAATTAATAAATAAGGTCAGGCTTCTATTTGGAACTGCTATTTACATTTAACACACATCCTTGGTGGCAAGGGGTTTCTTTTAAAATGAAGGGAAGCACATTGAGTGCAGTGAGTTGGAGTTTTCATATGGTCCAGCTTTCGATTTTCATTAATTTTACTTTAGGGTTCTGTTCTCTAAGAAAAAGGGTATGCATATTCCACATTTGATCATGCTTGCATTACATAAGCTTCCTCTATTGCCAACATTCATGGTGGTATGGGCGGTGTTTAGTCAATACTATAGGGGATCACACATTTCACATTTGATCTTGCTTGCCTTTAACTTTGCTTCTTTTCACTGCTAGAATGTAAGTTTGATGTGACCATCTGTTTCGCATGCCTCAGTGGTGTTACTAAATTTTGGGATACAATTCCTGTATTACTGTGATATTTGTTCTTGTGTTGCATTTCCATGATGCTGTCGTAGTTGTGTTCGGACGTTATGGGTGTCATTGTCATGACATTTTCCCTGTGATGAAGTTGTACATATTTTTAAGACAGGGTTCTATTTGTGCCCGGATTGATATTTGTGAAAACTGTTATCTTGTTGTATATTGTACACACAAGCAATTTGGGGAAATTTGGGGATGCTGGGCTGCCTTCGTCAGCCTTCGTTTTGTGGTGTGTGCGTACTCATGAGATAAGGGCAATTTTACACGAATAGTTTTAAAAAAGAGAGAAATGAAACAATGAGAAGTTGTAAAAAAGAGAGATAAAGGAAAATACAAAAGTTGCAAAAAAGAGAGATAAAGGAAACAACAAAAGTTGTAATAAAAAAGGGAGAAAGGAAACAAAAGAGAGAGAAAAGAAAACAACGAAGGACTGTTGTAAAAAAGAGAGAAAAGAAAACAACGAAGGACTGTTGTAAAAAAGAGAGAGAAAAGAAAACAACGAAGGACTGTTGTAAAAAAGAGAGAGAAAATAAAACAACGAAGGACAGTTGTAAAAAATTGTGAGAAGGGAACAACGAAGGACAGTTGTTGAAAACAAATACGCTTTATGAGATTAGGATAGGTGTCACGGAGAGTGTTATTAAATTGGGTACACGCGCAGGAGAGTTTTGTGTCATTTTGCTTGCCCAGCATCCTCACCCCTTTTCGCCAAACATCGCTTTATATTAATACACAAAGTCGTTAAATGAAATACATTTGTCTTTCTAATATTGTGTTTTTTCTGGAAACATTAGCAATTAAATGGAGCTAAACACAGTTTAGCTCATGTTAATTGCAGTTTCCAGTTGGGTTGCTAGCTGGTTGGGTGAACTAAAATATAAAAACATATATTGAGCTTCAAAATTGGTGCATGAGGTTTTGTTTACCCGCATTGGGTATTGTCTCAATTAACCAGGCCAATGAGCCTAGCCTCTGTTACCAATGGCCTATAAATTAAGAATTTCACATCACATTGGCCTCTGACCTAAGCTGACAACATTGTCTTCAAAAAACAACGAAAGATTTCCCCACCCACCCACCCAATGCATTTTAACACTATTTTCTTTTTTTTTATGTTCAACCTTATCACTACTGGACCTTGGCGTCCATTGGTATCATGGTCACTTCATCGAGTGGGTCAGCATGGACATGAATCTTCACCGGCCGTCCTGTCCAATTGATTTAGCTACACGGTTTCCTTGCATTGATTCGATTTGGCTTTATGAATCACCAAGGTTTTTGTCCAGTGGTGGAAGCAATTGGCCTACCTCAAGCTCTAATGTTTTTTTTTTGTTTTTTTTGGTGTTCATGTTGGGCAGCATTTGTGAGTGTACTGTTTATGGTGTGTCATCGTGCGTGTACCCCAGCAAGGATACGGTGTGTTAAGCTCAGGTGTATGTTATAACATAGCGTAATAAACAATGAGACGGTTAAAGGAAAGGAAGGTACAACAGGTAGTTGTTACCTAGGAGAGTGAATACTTCGTCAGCCTTCGTTTTGTGGTGTGTGCGTACTCATGAGATAAGGGCAATTTTACACGAATAGTTTTAAAAAAGAGAGAAATGAAACAATGAGAAGTTGTAAAAAAGAGAGATAAAGGAAAATACAAAAGTTGCAAAAAAGAGAGATAAAGGAAACAACAAAAGTTGTAATAAAAAGAGAGAAAGGAAACAAAAGAGAGAGAAAAGAAAACAACGAAGGACTGTTGTAAAAAAGAGAGAAAAGAAAACAACGAAGGACTGTTGTAAAAAAGAGAGAGAAAAGAAAACAACGAAGGACTGTTGTAAAAAAGAGAGAGAAAAGAAAACAACGAAGGACAGTTGTAAAAAATTGTGAGAAGGGAACAACGAAGGACAGTTGTTGAAAACAAATACGCTTTATGAGATTAGGATAGGTGTCACGGAGAGTGTTATTAAATTGGGTACACGCGCAGGAGAGTTTTGTGTCATTTTGCTTGCCCAGCATCCTCACCCCTTTTCGCCAAACATCGCTTTATATTAACATCACAAAGTCGTTAAATGAAATACATTTGTCTTTCTAATATTGTGTTTTTTCTGGAAACATTAGCAATTAAATGGAGCTAAACACAGTTTAGCTCATGTTAATTGCAGTTTCCAGTTGGGTTGCTAGCTGGTTGGGTGAACTAAAATATAAAAACATATATTGAGCTTCAAAATTGGTGCATGATGTTTTGTTTACCCACATTGGGTATTGTCTCAATTAACCAGGCCAATGAGCCTAGCCTCTGTTACCAATGGCCTATAAATTAAGAATTTCACATCACATTGGCCTCTGACCTAAGCTGACAACATTGTCTTCAAAAAACAACGAAAGATTTCCCCACCCACCCACCCAATGCATTTTAACACTATTTTCTTTTTTTTATGTTCAACCTTATCACTACTGGATCTTGGCGTCCGTTGGTATCATGGTCACTTCATCGAGTGGGTCAGCATGGACATGAATCTTCACGGCCGTCCTGTCCAATTGCTTTAGCTACACGGTTTCCTTGCATTGATTCGATTTGGCTTTATGAATCACCAAGGTTTTTGTCCAGTGGTGGAAGCAATTGGCCTACCTCAAGCTCTAATGTTTTTTTTTTGTTTTTTTTTGGTGTTCATGTTGGGCAGCATTTGTGAGTGTACTGTTTATGGTGTGTCATCGTGCGTGTACCCCAGCAAGGATACGGTGTGTTAAGCTCAGGTGTATGTTATAACGTAGCGTAATAAACAATGAGACGGTTAAAGGAAAGGAAGGTACAACAGGTAGTTGTTACCTAGGAGAGTGAATACTTCGTCAGCCTTCGTTTTGTGGTGTGTGCGTACTCATGAGATAAGGGCAATTTTACACGAATAGTTTTAAAAAAGAGAGAAATGAAACAATGAGAAGTTGTATAAAAGAGAGATAAAGGAAAATACAAAAGTTGCAAAAAAGAGAGATAAAGGAAACAACAAAAGTTGTAATAAAAAAGAGAGAAAGGAAACAAAAGAGAGAGAAAAGAAAACAACGAAGGACTGTTGTAAAAAAGAGAGAAAAGAAAACAACGAAGGACTGTTGTAAAAAAGAGAGAGAAAAGAAAACAACGAAGGACTGTTGTAAAAAAGAGAGAGAAAAGAAAACAACGAAGGACAGTTGTAAAAAATTGTGAGAAGGGAACAACGAAGGACAGTTGTTGAAAACAAATACGCTTTATGAGATTAGGATAGGTGTCACGGAGAGTGTTATTAAATTGGGTACACGCGCAGGAGAGTTTTGTGTCATTTTGCTTGCCCAGCATCCTCACCCCTTTTCGCCAAACATCGCTTTATATTAACATCACAAAGTCGTTAAATGAAATACATTTGTCTTTCTAATATTGTGTTTTTTCTGGAAACATTAGCAATTAATAATAATAATAATAATAATAATAATAATAATAATAATAAATATTTAAAGTGGCTAGCCCAGAAAATCACAAAAACCTATAGTTAGTGGATTGTTTCCACTGGGGGGCCACTAGGTCTGGGGATTATAAACAACACGCGTCACAATGAAACTCGTCAATTAGAAATATATACCTGTATTCTGTCTGTCTGTTAAAAGTGGTTACACACACCTTCATTCATCCCCTTATTAGTTACTTATTACAACTGATAGGCAAACCTGTGGATTCATTCACAAGTTAACGACTAGTCTAATACTAATTCCTGTATCCTTTTTTAGAAAAAATATGCATAATTATATACTCTTGCTGTTTGTAACACAAATTACCAGTGTGGATGGCTATGTTACAGCGGTAATCGTATATTTTTGGTTTTATCCATGTTAAACACTTATTTATTTAAGCCACATAATATAATTAATAAATTGATGAGCTTGTAGATATATATAATCTGTGGCTGTGATTGTGACTCTTATAGTCTCTTCATGACTGGATATTGTTGAAATTTAATCATTAAAAGTGGGCTCAGTCTGAATGATGTTTGTGTATATATATTTGCACCTTTTTCTAATTAAAACAACCGCTTAAAGGTGTTTATGTCTTCTTAAGTCCTGGAATTTGCCTTTCTTTGGATTTTACCAATTTCCAGTAAATGTTTTAGAGTCAAAAAACATATTTGCCAACAATGATATTATCATAACATTATTTCTTATTCCAGCACTTAAAATATTTTATCCCTGGTCATGTAAGAATTCATAATAAGCAAATTAATTTTTTGTTGGTTAAAAAATAAAAAGGCTGTGGAGTAAAAACGAGACTCTTTAATTAAACCTTGTAACTATACTTATTATGGGAGAAAAAAGAAATATAAATATGAAATTCTATGCAAAAAATGTACACATATTTTGCCAATAATATAATGTTACTACAATTTTTTTTAATTTGCCATGATTTTTATTTTATAGTGTCAAAATTTAGTCTCCTTTTCCAGTAAATTTGAGAAGTAATATTTGCAGAGTACTAAATATAGATTATATGTATTTTATATCTATATTTTTATTTGAAGTTCTTTGTGAAATGTGATCTTTTTATGCTAATTTTAATGTTTTTTTGATTGTATCAAACTTTTTATCAGGGATATCAGAAAATTCCATGAGACACGTGTGATCATATGCGCTCACGCCCACACACGCGCAAATGTTATCCAGGTGTGTGAACTCTATTGCATATGCCAAAAGGATACATTACTCTTTTTTTTTTTGCGATGATTTTTTTTTGCGATGTTCACCTGCAAAGCTATTTTAGAACATTTATCTTCTTTACTTACAGTTTAAACATTAAGCATTATTCATTAAAGCTTGGCTTGTGTCTTCTTGTGGTTTTACAACTCTTCTTGTGGTTTTACAACTTCAAATATTATTCTTGAATATAATTCCAAAATTATATTATTACATGTTAAAAAGTTGGTTAACAAGTCTTTTTAAATTTTTTAAAAAGCTCTTTTCGTTCTCAAGATATTTACATTTAAAGAATTTCAGATTTAATTATGCTGCATAAATTATGATGTCATTATTTAAGTAATAGCAAATTTTGACATTTTCTGTTATCAGTAATTTTAGACCTGTTAAGGGATGTGCATTCAAACTTTATCAATGCATCATCATCATCATCATCATTCTCGGCTTAACGTCCGTTTTCCATGCTAGCATGGGTTGGACGGGGTATATTAATGACCCTCTTCCAATCTGATCTAGACTGTGTTAGATCTAAACTCAACTTCCTCCGTATCAAGTCTGTCCTTATAACCTCTTGCCAAGTCTTTCTCGGTCTGCCTCTGGGCTTTGCCCCAGGAACTATCAAGTCTCTACACTTTCTTACCCAATTATCCTCCTCCATTCTTTCCAAGTGCCCCAGCCAATTCAATCTTCTTATCTGGATAACATCTTTAATTCTACGGATACTTAGCCTGCTTCTTAGCTCATCTGAACTCTTTCTGTCTCTCAGACTGGCGTTACACATCCACCTAACCATTCTCATATCATTCCTTTCTAAACGGTCAAGATCTTCCTGCTTCACTGCCAATGTCTCACTACCGTACAACATAACACTTCTTACACAGGCCTCATACAACCTACCTTTTACCTCAATTGACAAGACTCTGCTAGTCAACAAAAGCAGTAACTCTCTGAACTTTTTCCAGGCAGAACCTATCCTGCAAGTAACACTTCTTCCAACACCCCCTTCACTGCCCAACATATCACCTAAGTAACAGAAGTTCTCAACTATCTCTAACGAGCCACTGTTGTACATCATTAAAGCTGGAAATACTTCATTCTCTATAATCTCACCTTTGCAACGCTTGCATACAAACTGAATGTCAGCTCTTAACCTTCCACCAATACTACTGCACTTCTTATGTACCCAATACTTGCAAGTCTGACAAAAAATTGAGTTACTACCAACCCCTTTCCTGCAAATGCATAGATATTATAAATATAATAAAAGTAAATTGATGAACATAATGTTTTTTGCCAAAATGACACTCGTTTGCTCGTCCCAGGCCTCTTAATTTTTGCTGACGACCTAATAACTCAGGATCTGCAACTTGGTTTGCAATAAAATTTTGTGGGTAAGCTTGTATAAGCCCTATATGTTTACTCACTTATTTCTAACATCACACAAATCTAACATATTAATCTGATTTGTTTTAAAATACCTGCAATGTTATGTTTATGTCAGTTTTATTTTATTATTATGAAATTTCAGATCATTGCAGTTTTGTAATGCAATCTCTCCTTGTTGAGAATTTTAATTTTTTTTTTCTTGTCTAAGGTGTTTATAGGCAGATTTCCATATTTATAAAGTTTTCACTTGCCTAGTAATTACTGGATAGATTAATACATTACAATAATACAAAAACAGGACAATAAAAGATATGTTTGTGTTTTTTAGTATCCGCCACATTCATCTACTAATCTCACTAGAAAGCAATTTAGCGACAAAGAAGCAGAATTTGGTCCTGAAATACCTGATGAGGGTTTACAGGTATGTTTCTTCAGATTACTGATCTTTCCAGATTGCTGATGATCATTATAAAAAAATTTTAGTTGTGCTTCCTACTGGATCAGCCTTTGTTTTTTTATTTAAATCAGTAATCATAATAATCAAAATCATTTTTGCACATCCGCACATTATAAATATAGATAAATATCATGGCATATCCCTGAGTCCATTCTCTACTCACCCTGATCGGACCTCTGATCCTAATGGGTGAGTATAATCAGTGTGATTAAATTAATGCAGAGATACTTTGCACATCACTAGCATACTGCCTGGCAGAGAGTCACTACCAGGCTAATAAATTGCAAGCCAATGAGAAGAATCTGCCAGGCAGTATATAAGTGAGTCACTGCCTGGTAGTATGTTAGTAAGTCATTGCCAGGCAGTACATTGATGATGTGCAAAGTAGCTCTACCTCAAATTGATCATACATTTTAAATGCCTTACGGAGGTTTATTTCGATAGAGTTATGATAATACATCTGCTTTTAGGGCCAGTTGTTTCTTGCGAGACCTTTAAATGCATGCCAATCTGTGTTTCCAGCAGTAGTTTCACCACATCGTGCATTCCTTTTAATAGAAGAATCGTCATCTCAGCACTCCTGTTCTTATGAGAAACAGGTATGTCAAATTTTAAGTTGTTTTGCCAGATTAACAGCTTTTTTTGTTATACCTTTTTTTGTTATACCTTTTCTCTGTTCCTGTTTCTAGCAAGTAAATATTGACCAATGACAAAAGCCATATAAAATGATTTTGTTGAACACCACCCTTAAAATGCAGCAGTAATCAGGAATATAATTTTTCGTATGTAGCATTTATTAAAAAACGGACTGAAAAGCACAGTCAAGAAGAAATAAGTGGCAAAGAAGTGATACATGCTGTTTATGACAACATAAATTTGTGCCTTATATTAAAGTTTTAATTACTAATAAATAATTACTAATTTAATAAAGGAATTACACATTTGTTTTTAATCATTTTGTATTATAAAAAACTAATAAATGCTGCACCCAAAATTTGCAAAATTGGAAAATAGAATTGGGGAGTTTGCTTTGCCACCAAAATTCTGTAAAATAAATTCTTAATTTCTTCCCTTCAAGTAATAATACTTATACAATGGATCATTAATTTTAGGTGTTAAACGCACAAAAAGCTGGATATGAAGCAGCAATAATTTATCGGAATTCGCCAAGTTCAGATATTGTAACAATGAGTGGTATGTTTATTTCTGTAAAAAAAATTGTTCTCAAAGAAATATCACCTGAGCAAATATCAATGACTGGGGAAGGCATTTTCATAGAGAAGCTTTTAATATTATATCTATAAACTAGAGGTCTTTTAATAGAACTTTGGTTTTTGTGCCATCGAAAATGAAATAGCTTTTGCTGAATGTTTTTTTATAAGATTTTTAAAATCATTACCAAAATATGTGGCAGTAAGCTTGGAAATTAGCTGATATCTTTTTTTACAATGTTACAACATACCTCTGCCTTAATTTTGAAGGGTTGTAGAACCCAATTCTCAACTTTACTGCTAAAATAATATCTTAACAACCAAAAAACTAAACAATGGAACAATTGATAGGTTGAAAGTGACATACATATGTGTTTCTAAGTCAACTCCATAAAGTCTCTGACTAAAGACTCCATAAAGTGCGCGACCCCATAAGGTTTGTGTAGAAAATAATTACATTGTCATGGCAGACTTAGGTGTTCATGTGTTTAGGTTTTTTATGTTAAATGTTGTAAGACACAGAAGAATAACATTTCCTGCATTTCACTATTGGGGACTATTAACTGACTGAAGGAAATGTTATAAAAGCATGTATTGGCTCTCACTTTCATTATTAAAAGTTGTTATATTATAAAATTTCTAGTTATTAACGTGGTTGACTTCCAACCGCATTAATAAAAACCGCCCTTAATTTCTGGTCCGTGTTAATTAAACCGCCCTTAATTTCTGGTCCGTGTTAATTAAACCACCCTTAATTTGTGATCTACAAAAAAAAACGAAAAAAAATTAAAAACTGCCTAGTGTATACATACATTATCATATACATCATATATATACATTTTTTGTCCTCAATTAAAATTTATTTTTGCGCATCGATTAAATTTCAAGGCTATTTCTCGCAGAGGTATGTTATCCTGAAAAGAACAAGACGGATACTAGATTTTAATAAATTTTCAACGAAAAGAAATACTAATTATAACTAATGAGTAATCATACATTCATCGTCACTACAGTTTTCAGCAGCTTCTTCGCAATTACTTTCTTCTTCATTGTCACTTTCCACTTCCTCATCGTTATCTGAATCTTCGATTTCATGGCCAACAAGTTCTTCCAAGATAGCTTTGGAGCTGTCGACATAATCCAAACACATTGGATATTGAACTTCTGCAACTTTTGCTGTGTAAATCGAAAGTTTTTGTATGTTCAGCCAGCTTACTTCCATTTTGATTTGTATTTCAAGCCCACCCTGAAGTAATGGGGATGGCCTCCGTTTTGCATCATTAACAAAAGCTTTGAATTTCGCTCCTCCTGCCATAGCATACCAAGTATAACGGGAAAGTTCTCTAGGAATATGTCCAACAGTTATTTCTCCTAATCGACCTCTCAAGAGCGCTTGTCCAGCCACCGCAAACTTATCGTACTTGTTATTGTGTTCACGCTTAAAAGATATTTTTTGCCCAACATACAGCTCCCAATTAACAATGTTGCAGTAAACATGAAAACCTCTAAGTGCAGTGAAAAATTCAAAATGTGTATCTGCCATAACTTAATTTACTATACACCAGAAAATAAAAATAAGTTTAAATGAAATTTCTGAGTTGATTTTTGTAAATACGCTTCCAATTCAAACGTTTTTTCTTTCTGTCTGATTATACAACAATAGGCACTAGAAGAAAAAGCTAAGTTTGAATGAAAGAGCCGGATCGAGAATAAAATTTATTTACAGAACATTTTTATTCTGTCTGGTTTTCCGGGTTGTTCTCCGTTGCAGAGCTAAAAAATTTTATACAGTACCCCCTTTAAATATTGTGACGTGGCAGAACAAAGGAGAGCCAAATAAAATGTTCTCTTTTGAAGGAATTTTTTTATCGTGGAAAAACACAAACTGAACCAGACGAAACAAAATTCAACTCTTGAGAAAAATGTCGCTTTTTAATTATTTTAAACGGACAAAGCCAACGGATGCCACTGAAGCATGCAAGTCTGTAAAAGAAAATCTACCTGAAAACATCAGTATACTGGAAGCCAACTCTGTTCAAGAAAGGCTAAACGCACAACCAAGTATAAAACGATTTACGTACAAAGAAGGGGAAAAGCAGGAAATAGCGAAGTACTCACATACACATACACATGGTACTGCAGCCGCAGTTAGAAAATTTAAAAAACTTTACCCAAGCTTGAGCGAAAGCACTATTCGCCCATGGCTAAAGAGATACAGAGAAGTTTTGAAAGAAAAACGAACATCAGATGTGCCAGTTTTAATCGGAAAAAAACGTGGAAGGCCACTTATTTTAGATGAAGAACTAGACTTGAAGCTGCGATCGATGTTAACGTCCTTAAGAACTGCCGGTGCTGGTATAAACATACATGTTATTAGAGGTGTTTTAATGGGATTAATTGAGTCAAACCCTGATAAATTTGGAAATTCATTAACTTTGAAGTAACTAGAACTTGGGTTAGATCATTGTATCAACGCATGAATTTTTCACGGCGAGTTGCAACCACGTCCAGGCCCGTGATTACACGCTCTTTATGGAACGAGGTCAGGTCATTATTTCTTTACGAAATTTCAGTTGCGACCGATAATGTAACAATGGCAAAGAAAGGTGAAAAACATATCTCCAGAGCGGGTTCTAGTGACAAAGGATGTATAACATTAACTGTTTGTGAATCTCTCGATGGAAAAATCCTCCCATTCCAGCTTATCTACCAAGGGAAAACGCAGAGATCACTCCCAAACTTCGGTTTTCCTGACGGTTTTTGCTTATCTTACAATGAAAAGCATTGGAGTAACGAAAAAGAAAGTATTCGCCTCATTGAGGAAGTCTTAGTGCTCTATATAGAAAAAGTGAAAGACGCGAAATTTTTGCCAGCAAATCAGAAAACCCTTTTAATATGGGATGCGTTCAAAGCCCAATCTACTGAGAAAGTAAAAGATGTACTCTCTCAACACAGCATCAAGTGCGTTATGGTCCCTAAAAACATGACGCATCTGTTACAACCTCTAGATTTAACGACCAATGGTAGTTTGAAGAAGTTAGAGAAGAGAGCCTTCAGCAAGTACTTTACGTCTTCGATAATGTCAGCCCTTCGCGAAGAACCGAACCGCGATGTTACTTCAATCAAAGTAGATTTGAAGTTGTCTACGTTTAAACCGTATCATGCCAAAGTGATGGTCGAGGCGTATGAGTTCCTCCAATCAAAGAAAGGAGTTAGTATTATAAAAAATGGTTGGCAAAGTGCTGGTATTACCGCCGCCGTTGAAAATACTCGGGAAATGGGTACAAATTATATTCATTTGAACCCATTCGATGCTATGGAGTAGACATTTCTACTAACTTTTACAATGAATTGTTGTTGAATAAAAAATGTTTAGTCACATGAAAATTGTCAAAACTTGTCTCTAACCGCGTTAATTTCCACACACTTAAACTAGGTCTTCTCAAGCAACCGCGTTAATTAATGACCTGTTATTTTTAACTGCGTTAATAACCACACAGCGTTAATTTCGTGTAATAAGGTATACCTATGATAAGTATATTTACAAATGATATAAGAGATGCTGCCATTTTGAAATCACTATAAACACCTTTTTATGATGAGAGTAGGACCAAAGATACGCGCACAGTGAGACTAGCTCAATTTTTAAAAGCACTGTAAAAACACGCTTTGAACACGTTTTGGCAATTTGGCAGTGAAAGAAACACGGAAAACATGAATCCTCTACGTCTTGCAACTTTTTTAATATAATAAACCTAAACGTTCAACACCTATAGCTGCAATGACGATGTCATTAATTTCTACACAAACTTTATAAAGTCATGCCATAAGTCACCTGACTTAACAATTAGTTTAAATGTTTTATCGTGAATCAAGATAAGCTCTCCAAACATAGGGTTAGATAGGCTTGTAGGTTTTACCTACTTTCAGGAATACTGCATGTAAGATCTTTTATGTAATTGCATTCTACAAGCACCTTATTTAATGTTTCAGGTGAAGGCCCTGGTGTTTCAGCGGTATGTGTGCAATATGTAAGCCTTCCTTTTTTTGTAGTTATTGAAGTATACCCAAGGGTCAATTTCAGTAAATTTAATCATAAAAACTGTTAACTTTTTTATAAATTTTTTGAAAAAAATTATTTCTGTGTTTATACACACTTTTAGTAAGAAATCATAACTTTTTGGAACCAGAAATTTTTTTGCTATGAGAAACTAAATGTCAAACATCCAATATAATTGATTAAAATCGATTATATTGTATGTGTGGCATAATTTTACTTTGGTGAAGCAACCCATTAAGAAACTAAAATAACTGTAGAAGTTAAGAAACTGTTAAAATTTTGGATACCGAGCAGGTTTTTTAATAAAGAAGAAGTTTAGTATACTAACTGGGGGTTTTTATAAAGAAAAAGTGTAGTATACTGTAACATGTTTTTTAGGAAGCTGGTATCGCGTTACAGGATTATTTATTTTACACAAAGTAAGTTCCGTAATATTCATTTGCAAAAAGATTTTTTCCTCATTGAGGATCACAAGTTTGTTCGAATTATAGAACGTTCAATTACAAGAAGTTGGACTGTTTGTGGAAATTATTATTGTTTTGATCGTTTTCAGTTATACTGCGTTTACACTTAAGTTTAAGGATTCAAAGAAATTAATCTGTATTTAAACAAAAACATATGTAAACTAATGTAAACATATAAAATTTAAAATTATCACCTCTATATTACACAGAAGTTATTCAGACACATGCATTATTGCCAGTTTACATTTAAAAGTTTATACGCATTCAAGCAATTTATTATAAAGAATTTTTCGGAAACCTTTCCGTTTTTAGTTTTTTTTGTTTTTACGCTGAATCTAAAATTTGCAAAATCTAGTGTAAACGCAATCTGTATAAATTTCTATTTTTAGTAAGTTGACTCATGAATCTAGATAAATTTGCTCTAGTGTAAACGCAGAATTAATATTTATGCACAAGGGATGGGATTCATCTAAATTCAAGAGCCTACCGTGTGAAAATGTCTATGTTGAGAAACCTGCTACAATAACTCAATTCAATTGGTTACTCTGCTAATTATCCTTTTATTTTCATAATTTATCTTTTTCTTTCCACAAAATTTCTAATCACGGTAGAAAATCTTTTTTTGGCAATTAGGTTTCAAAAATTCATTACATTTAAAATCAAATTTTAAATAGAGATAGTATAAAGCCATCAACTCTGATAAAAAATTGATTTAAATCAATGATGGTACGCTTTTGTTTTATTGTTATTTTTTATCAGAATTGAACCAATTAAATGTCAAATTAAGTAAAAACCGGTTTCCCGCTTTAGTTAATTAAATATTCCACAGATCAAGAAAGTGATAGCGCAGAAGTTTATCACAATAACCTCTTTCAAACATTCACTTCTGATATAGCACACATTTAAATTACACATTTACACATTCATAAGCCACTTTATAAAAAATATAGTCACCTTTCAAAAAATTAAGAAAGTTTTGCTAGTTGTAAAAAAAGTAAGGACCACAAAATATAAGTTTGATATAAAGAAAATTCAGATTTACCAGCAAGTCAATATTCGCATCATTTGTTTTGTGGTAGATTGAAAAAGTCAAAAGGTTTAGATCCCTGATTAATCAGACCTGACCGTTCACACGTTATATTGTCAATTTTTTCAGGACTCTTCACTCCCTCTTTCCATGTAAACAATCATAATTATTTGGTAGACCTCCTCCTAAATTATGTCATCATCTTCTTAATTTCCTTTTCCTTTGAAAAATACTTTGGAAAAAAACTTTTTTGTGAGGAATTAAAACCCTAAGACCTAACCCCAACCTCTAACCCTAACGTTCTTATAAGCAATCTAAACAGTTTTCATGAAACAGAAACGAAATAATTAAAACAAAACTCTAAGAAATACTCTTGTTATCACACCCATTATGCATTATGCATTATGCAAAGATTAATTTTCGCGAATCAGTTATGTTGAGATATTTCTCTAATATTGTTTCGCAAATGAACCATTTTCGTTTTTTGTTGAAGAATTATTTTTGCGAAGGGATCCTTCTGAAAATCTATTAATTTGGCATGGAATGACTCCATTGTTTTATCAACTACAAAAAAAAATTACCCAGAAAAACAAGAGAAGAAGAATTTTTTTTTGTTGATATCAATTTAATCATTTCTAGTAATTTTTCGAAGATTTATTTTCACGAATTAACCCTTTCCAGCAATTTTCGTGCAAACAAATTCTCGCAAATATGGATAAAATTTGCAAACTAATGAACTCAGGTAATACTGTTTATCTTTTTTTTTATTTAGTTCAATAATACAGATATCACCCATACCAACTATACCTTTGCAGTTGTATTTGGTGCCATTCGCAGTGGTTGTTGGGATTTGTTTTTTCTTTATGTTTGCTTTCAGTGTAAGTAAAAATGCTGTTTGTTTTTTTTGATGCTTTTTGTTAAGATTGGCACTGGATAGCAGTACACTTGCAGTTGGCTTATATACATTTAACAGTTCTTTGTAAACAGATATGTTAATGCGATAAAAGCTTTCACAGAGTTTCTTCTTGCAAGCATTAAGAATGTTTAAAGGTATTTTGATGGCTTTATTCCTTTTACGAAGATACTTGCAGTACTTTTTGAGAAGTGAGGAAATTCCACATACTAAAATGCCTTATTATTTGGTCTGGCAACAGCTATAATTTAAAATTAGCCTGACGTTGCTGACTGATGTGGAGAAAAAAACACTTTTAGGTGTATTTCCGAACCCATATTTACAGCGATACTAACACCGACCCTAATTTAACACCGATCTTGATACTAACTAGTGCTCCTTTAATGATGTTCTTAAATATTTTTTCTTTTAATTTATTGATGAGCACCATCCATCCACAGTTTTGCACATATCAACATTATTACAGTTATTGTAAAGAAACAATAAGATATTAGGATTGTTCACTGCACAGCTGTCTGAACCATCATGTGTTTTTTAATCATTGCGCTTCTTTCTCTAGCTTGGTCGTTATTGTCGTTATCGTGTCAGACAGAAGCGTGCCAGGTTGTCGCCAGCAAATTTAAAGAAAATTCCTACAAAAAAGTTTAAAAAAGGTATTTGAGCAAAATAGCACTAATAATCTCTGGATACGAGATTGTGTTACCAATCTCACCTAAGAATGCAAAAGATTTAGGAAATGCATAAAAAGGCTTGCCACACCTCAAAACTCCTTGATTAAAACGTCTCCTCAAAACCCCTTAATTAAAACACCTCCTCAAAACCCCTTAATTAAAACACCTCCTCAAAACCCCTTAATTAAAACGTCTCCTCAAAACCCCTTAATTAAAACACCTCCTCAAAACCCCTTAATTAAAAAGTCTCCTCAAAACCCCTTAATTAAAACACCTCCTAAAAACTGTTCCGTATTCTCCAGCAACAGTTAATTTATTTGGAATTTTATCCTTAAATCTCCTCAAGTTTGATTTGTTAAAAAATTTTTTCAAAATTTGCTAGTTTAAATTTGATGATCTTTGACTGTCTTAGGGGCAAATTCTAACCCTGTCCATTGTGTTTGTATATGGCACTACTTACCTGTCGTCGTTAACTCACCGACAAAGCTCTATGTGGTCCAAGAAATGCTAAATCAAGTTAATGCCCAATTGGAAAAAATTAATTTTCCTTGCACGGATTATTTCTTGGTCATGCAATCTATTTAAAGGCTTTAAAAGTTCTTAACAATCCCATAAACAATCATATAAGGAATATTGTCAATCTGTGAATGGGCAGGTTTCATGCCTACCCATTCAAAATTCCTTGTCGTTATTGGAACAGATTTGGTTCGGCCGGTCTAATCCAATCATTGAGGCAGGCATTGCTGGTACAGATTCTACGGAAATAAGTCTTCAGGGAAAACACCACAATCGTGGTGTCAGGGTTGCACAGTATGTTTATGAAGCAATGCAGCATTTGAAGCTCAGAGCTTTTCAATCATGGTTAGAAGAAGAGAGAAAAATGGACATTCTGGTTTATTGAGTCTGAAATATTTGAGAAGTTGTTACATGAAAGGAAGCCACAATATTCGATTGATACCTTAGAGTCGATGGATCACCTTTTTTCTGCTTTAGAAAGATTTGACACCAAACTTTGAAGCCGTGAATGGTTCTGTGGAGTGGAGTGTGGAATTTTACTTGACAATTATGTTAGACTTTGTTAAAGCTATACGTGTTGGCGATCAAAATCTTTGCTTACACCACAAGCAACGAATGCTCATTTGGGTACATGTTTACGATCGATTTAATCATGAAAGACACTTCACATACTACTAGGCTAGTCAACAAAAACTCTAAACAAGGTTAAACAACTGAGGATGTACAAAATAGTTTATTAAACGCCCAAAATGTCAGTAGATGCTTGGATGGCCAACAATGTTGTATTTTATGATGTTACAAAGAAAAAAACCCTGAAAACATTTAATACAAAGACGTCAACCATAAAAGTGAAGGACCAAAAGTTTGCCATTCGAGCCGACAGAGAGACTATTTCAAAGTTTCTCTCCATCCAACAATTACGAAATTTGAACCTGAGTGAAGTAATGCAATATGAACTTGGTGCTTTACCACTACCCCTGGCAATTTGTGATAGTACCCTTCTAAAAAGAATAAAGTTAAAGCCATTCAAGCATTTAGAATCTACGATATTAGAAATTAACAGGATACCAGATAGATGTTCAAGGATATTTGGTGGTATGGTTTTACTTCAGAAACTAGGAATAAGGCCCTAAATAGCGACCACATTCTGGATGAACCAGATGGTTGTGGTTGGCAAGTAAAGAACTGCAGCCTTGAAATACAGTAGATGGTGAAGAGACCAGCTCCAGATGAAATATTCGAATTTACCACCTGTTCATGCAAGAAGATGAGTTGCAGCACAAACCAATGTCAATGCTTTTGCTTGAATGCAGAAATTGCCAAAACGGAGAGATTGATGGTGATGAGCTAAACAACTGCGAAAGTAGTAGGGATGTTGACCGTGAGGATCTTAGTGAGAAAGAAAATGACAGCGAGAAAGACAATGACTGGATGAATATTATAACAATTTTTGTTTTCTTTGCTCCAATTCTTCTTCGATTTCCGAGAATTAATAAATAATTTTCAGCACTACATGTTTTCAAATCGTTTGTTGTCTATTCATCTACTCCTGAAAAAACTCTTCCATTATCTGCAACAGTAATCACATAAAGACAGTGTATACAACGATATTCTTTATAAAAATCTCTAAAATCTCATCACAATCAAAGTTTTCTATTTTTATCTTGACTTTGTCGATGGACAACTATGGTATAACATTTTCACATATCATTACCTATTACCTTTGGAATTCTCTCAAAAGGCTCTGTTATACTTTGTGGGTCTTATAAGGCCTCAAAGTGTATAAAAAGGGTAAATAATCATTGTAATTCAAAAAATTTTCCTGACATCAGCACTTTTGCGAATACATGCATGTCTTTTTATTCCATGTTCGAAAGCCTGTCTACAGGAGTTTATTTTGCCCAAATTTTAGAGCTGCAGTACAAGCAGACCTGAGATAACGACCCTTTTATAAATTTCTTATATCAACCTGAAAAAACCGTTACTTTCATATCCCGGTCTGTAGAACTCACAAGAAAATTCGAAATAGCAAACATCATGTTCCTGAAACTTCAGGCATATACAGACTCTATGGACAGGGTCAGAATTTACCCCTTATAGAGTTAAAGATGCCCCCCCCCTAGCTACTGGACTAATAAACCTGATATTGTATAATTTTATCCTTGCAGGTGATGAGTATGATATGTGCGCGATATGTATTGAAGAATACGAAGAAAATGATAAAATTAGAATATTGCCCTGTAACCATGGTAACTATACTTTTATGTATGGAGGAGGGCGAGGCAAAAGATGTCGCGAACAGCCTACTCCGGCTTTACAGAATTGTCAAAAGGGGTAGATAAATGGTCAAAGTTTGACATTGTCAGAAATAGTCTGTCTAAAACGTGTCTGTAAAAACTTCTGTTTAATTATAGTAGCGTTAATGAGGAAAACATAGTAAATTGACTTGATCATCTTTTGAAAGAGCTTTTAGTAATGCTGTATCTTTTCCCGTATTTCCTGGGGAGTAAGACTTTCATGTTTTTATTTAGCTTACCACTGTAAATGTGTAGACCCATGGTTAACATCAGGTAAAAAGCTCTGTCCAGTGTGCAAACAACCCGCTGATCCAGAGAAGAAAAAGAAAAGAAAAAATAAACATTTAGAGCCTTTCGATAATGCTAGTACGGGTTCGCAGCAAACAGCTACGGAGGAGAGTGCAGAAGAATCAACGGACGAGCGCACGCCTTTATTATCCAGCACACAAGAAGTGCGCCAGTCAGGCGCTATTGATGTTTGAGGGTGTTGCTATTAATATTATTTACGTGAAAACGTCACGTCACAACGTCTTACACAAATTGCACAAATACATGATGACTCAGTAAAATAGACATTCATGACGTCATTTTCAAGGAGAATTTATTTTTATGTAAAAAATTTAGTACGTTTTTAAAGTGTTTTCTGGAAAGGTCTTAAGATAGGGAGAAGGGAAGGAGGGAGCATCTCAGATTACCGGAAAATGCATCGAAATTAAAAAAAAATCTGCAAATAATTGGTTTCAAAGAGGTAAGGAAATAGCGCTAGTATTTGTTTTTTTCTAAAAAAGAATATTGGGCTAAGCTTCGCCTTCCTACGGCACTGAGAAACGTAAAAGTTAATTGGCGTAAAGACCTTTGATGTTTACAGATTGATTTAAATTGTTTTTATCTTTGTGTTGAAGATATTTCGAACAATCGAGACAAACTGTAGACGGCGTATGGTAGGCCCAGTTAACCTGCATGTTAAGATAGCATTCCAGACTTTACTTTAGTCTTTATTTTTTTATATCATATTTTTTTTGAAGGAGTTGTCTGTTTACCTCTGATTAAAAATGGTCTGCTTTATTTTAAAGAAGGTGTAATATTGTTCAGAGCACCCCAATATTATCAAACTGAAAAGAGCAGATTCCTGAGTACGAGTTTACGTGTGGTTATTAAGGTCATGTCCCACGTGACACACGTTAATTTCGTAATTTTTTCCAAATTATTTTGTCGCTACAAAAAAATCGTTTTTTATATGTAATTAAAGAGGTGTTTTTGGTGCGTCGTAGTGGATGCAGAAACATAGTGTAATGTAAATATACCATTGTGTTGATTGTATTAAAGTACGATTTACATTTGGTTTGAAGTTATATAAATTTAGTAATGTAATTTATGTAAATCTTTTTATTTTGGAAAGAATTTGCAAATATAAGTAAATTATATAAAACGCTTAACAGTCGTAAAGGAGGGGAGAAAATAAATTTCTACTTCTGATTTAATCCTGTTTCTCACAGATTTGATCCAAAATTCGTTTCTTAAAGTTTTTTTCGTAAAAAAGGAGTGCTGACGAAACGGGGGATGAGGAAAAGGGGTGACGCGGCAAGTCCGCCAATTTGTTATTTCTCAATAGCCAATCTAGTGAGCTTAAATTCGAAAGATTTCTACGATAGAGCCAATCTTGAAGGGGATTTCTTTCGCCCCACGAATTTGTCGGCGATGAAGAATAATGACACTAAAGAGTATGTAATGAGTCTGTTTGATGGCTGTTTAGAAATCTTTTTATGAAATTAACTGATATTTTATACTTCAAGAAAATCTACGAAAACAAAAATTTGGAGGAACAGGATGGTATTTGCAGTAGATAACTACATTTTTCACGCCTGTTTTTCTTTGGACATTCAATTTAGGATTATTTAGACATGATCCCGTACTGTAGATAATGTACATATGCCTGTGTATAATAACTGTGATTCTCTGTATAATTTTCTTTTTTAATAAAAATCTCAAATTGAGTTTACTTCACTTATTTTTTGTATTTGTCCACTGGCATCGAGTTTGCACTGAGCAAGGAGTACTGAGTGAGGAAAGTTGACTGGGATTTGCAAAATTTTTTCAAATTACCTGCAACATCAATTAAGAATTATTTTCATTTTTTCTATATCTCTATTGAATATCAAATCTGTTCTCAAGGAATTACTATTAACTGTCCATAACGTTTGTATCAAATTTACTTCGTTTAACCCTTGTGGTGCGGATCCCGTATATATACGGGATAGCCACGGGCGTTTTACAGGCCCGCCCAGCTGCGTCACAAGCAATTTCAACAAACTGGTTTTGCTCAGATCTGGTAGTAAGACCAAAACACTGCCCTTTGAAAAGAAAGTCGGAGTCTAAAAGCGCTTTGTTGTGAAATTTCGGCCCTACAAAATCAATAATTCATTCAAAAAATATCTCCGCAAATTTCGCCAAGTCCAATATTGCCACCAAAGCAGCGCAAATTCACCCAAACACAGTTTTGTGTCACGGCACACCTACTTGGCGTGCCCCCAATGCATTTGCTACACATCTAATGCTCGCAATCCGTTCTTACGTTAAACTAAAGTCAACTAAAGTCAACAGACCAGGGAGGTCCAGGGGGGCAGCGCCCCCCTGGCGGGAGGCGACGGACACCAAGACGCAAATTTCTGGACGCCAAAAAAAAAGTTTAGTTTTTTTTCTATCAAATAAGCCTGAAGTGAGCATCTAGTTCCTTTTTGTTCTTGAGTTATAGTCAATTGAAGTAGGAATAAAAGTTGTGTCAAAATTGGGCTTTTTGACAAACGGACCGCACTACTAGGGTTAAGTTAATCAAAAAGTTCCAATAAGTATGAAATTTTTAAAAAAATCTGGAAAACATGAGAAATGGAATTTTAGTCAAAAAATGTCTGGTGTTTTAAAGACTTACTACTAAGTGGAAACCCTGTTGTTTCTACCAGCTAACCTCGTGACCAGGACTCTATCAACGCAGTTCAACTGTTTTAACAATTTTGAAAATTACAATGAACGTAGAGATGATTTTACCTTAAAACAGTAAACTAACTCTCGTTAACTTTTGTAGGGTAATAGTTCGACATAACGAATTTTAAAGTTGAAATTCTACGTCTAATTCAGGCTAGGGTAATTTTTGTATTTATTGTGTTTATTATGTTATCCGAATCAAGTTACACTGCATAAAATACATTCAACAGATACCTCGTGTTTTCTGCTAACTTGTTTTGAAAACTTTACTAGAACAATAGCCGTAGAAGCCCAGGGTGGTCCATGACACCCGTACAAAGAATTATCGGTCATGTCAGTCGTGGTAAATATAGAGAAAAGAATTTGTGCAGAAGATGTGTTTTTAGTCAATCTAGAGAGATAAAAAGTTCCTTCTTTCCTTGTACGTCAGACTCAACCATGCTTTTCCTTAAAATTTGAGACCCTGGTACAGCCTTGAGAAAAAGGACTGCAGCAGAAAGTTTATTGGAAATAGCAATCTCGTTTCCAGGGCTTCCTTTTTTGTTTTCTGATATGTGGCTAACGTGCCACGCATATCAGAAATAAGCTCGGGGAATAAGATTATGGGAAATGACATATTGAGACATAGAACGAGGGGACAATTCTGGTTTGGCTAGAATTTCATTAATCTAACATTTATATTAACAAAAAATCCCAGAAAAATCAGGATAAGTTTATTATTATGTTAAGCACCCCAGGGAGGCCAAATTATTTTCATTTTATTTTTTCGTGAGTTCAATTTATCCAATTATTTTATTACGGCAGCCAAACACTACCCCTAAGGAGATTCGGAAACGCCTTCTTCGCTTTCTTCATTTGATCATATAGAGCATATAACGAAGCTGTTCATTTATCCATGGTGTTGTATCTGAATACACCAAAATATGAATGAGTCTCATTATTTATTTACACACTAAGTTTTTGTATGTTGTCATGAACTAAAAATACGACTTCAAAGATATTTATGTAACTGTAAATTGCTGAAAATATAAAAAAACTTAACACTTTTTCAAGAATTTCTCATGTAGTTTTTTATCACTTGTTTTAGTGAATAGGGTATATTTCTGAATTTTTGGGATTTGCAGCAACAAAGGCTATATTCCATTTTCTGATCCTTTTGTAATGTAATAGATTTTAATTTCTTTTTCAGCAATGTTTTAATTTGTGTTTTATCTCCAGCATTCTCTGATTGATATTCGTTAAATATGTAGACCTTCTTTGTAAAAATATGATTGCGGTGTGCAGCGCGTGGCGCCAACGCGGGGCCCTGCCGAGATCGTGGGGAGCCCCACCGCCTTGTTGATAAATTGACGCAGCGAGGCAGTTGTCAGAATGCAAATCAGAAGCGAGGTTAATGTTTTTTGAATTTGTTTTTGTCAAATCAGAAGAAAGTTTACATTAATTTCCAACTGGATAAACTAAAGCAGAAAGTATAGAATACTTTCTTTCTTTAAAATCGTTATATGCACAGGACCTTGCTACAGCTAATTTGGAAACAATACATAACAATCAATGTTTGTGATGTTTAGTAAATTTAATTTTATCAGTATAAAACGTGGTATTTTTACTAAGAAATTAACTAACAAATGGGTAAACTAGATAATAATATTGAGCTTCATAACCAGTTAGCTAGGTAACTAGCTGGGTAAATATTTTGAGTACAACTTGTACTTGTTGAACTCTGACAGTCAGGGAAATCCTTTGCAGTGATGGTAGGTTACCATTTTTTTTAAAAAATGCTTCTTACAATTGCATGATGACTATTAAGACTTAAAGGTATCCTTACTGGAGAATGGTTCACCCTGATCAGACCTCTGATCATGACAAGCAAGTATGTTTATATTTTTGGTAAATATAAGCAAAGACTGAGCTACTTTACTTTGTTTGCGTGTCGTCAACATACTGTCTAGAAGTAGTGACTCGTGGAAACATGAATGTGCCATGATAAACTACAACTGCAATGATAAACTTCAACTACATGATAAGCTATCTGCATGTGCGTTGTTAACATATTGTTGCATGTAGCGTAGTGGGTTTTTCTTTAGCTCGCAGTTCTGGTGACACTGGATCAAATCACACTCACTGCTAGGCAGCAGCATGTTGGTGATGCACAAAGTAGCTTCTCAATTTAATCATGTTTTTTTTAATGAAAGATATTATATAATACACTGGTCTAGCTTTAAAAATAACACGGTCTTCTGGGGGTGGAATTCATTTTCTGAATTTATTAAAATGTGTTGTGTTAAAGCATCTCTTGCAATTATCTAAGTTATATAGCTACATATATCCTGAAAAATTCTGGTTTATTCAGACTTACCATAATATTAGTAGCTCCATTAAAAAGGTTTTGTAGATAAATATTTATCTTGGTTCGATGTTGCTGTAACTTGCAGAAATGACACATAAATTCCACAATTTGGTTTTATAGAAAACTCAGCAAGGGATTGTTATAAAAGGAAAAGTTTTAATGAAATTGTAGTGTCCTGTAATTTTAGGATTTTCTTGACTGTCTTACATCAGGCTGTTTTGTGAGATTTATTGCTTGTCTCGCCATGCCTTTGTATACCGTATGTAAATTTTATATATCAACTTGCTAAGTCTTCAGATCTGTCAACTCTTACACAACCTGTCACTCATGCCCTAAAGGCTGTTTTAGAAAGTCAAATTTTCAAATTAAAATTTGTTGCTCATTAGGTAGTTATAAACAATTTCACCTTAAGCATTATTGCAAAGTTGAAAGATCTGGATTTGAGACCTTGCTACATCCTAAATATTCAATGAATTCCTTAAATGTGCCAATTCTGACCTATTGGCAATATCATGGACAATGTGACAAATTAAATCCATGCTAAATTTAGAAAATAATTGAAAAAATATACCCAAAAGTAAATCATGGCCAAATTAGAAACAAAAATTGGTGTTTCCTTTAGAAATGGAAAACAACTGTATACTTTAAAAATCACTTTGTATCTTTTGTATTTTTGGATATGCCAGAAGAGTGAAATTTGATTTTTTTTGTGTTGTGCAGAAACCAACAATAAGGAAAACAACTAAACCAATACACCTCTCCGTAAACGGACCAGTCTAGTAAAATCATATATAACAGATTTGGTTTTTAAAAAAACTTACTTAACATCTCAGACAATGAGGTTTCTTTGTTTAAGAGGAACGGAGCTTCGTTTACCCCCAATTTTTCGTATGTATAACGGTGAACAATTCTTTGTTGCTCCCATATCATTGTTAGGGTAAATAAGGGCAACCAAAACTCTGGTATAACAATAGGGTTACCAATTTACATGTCTGGCAGTGATTATATATACTGAAATTATCAATAACAAAATAGAAAAACTTATCTTGTTCAGATAAAGTAATTGAAAAAGGTTGCAAAGTTTTTTCTTAACAAAAAATAAGAAAAAACTATACTATCAAATATTTCAGAAAACATGCAGAAAAAACGTTTATACTTACATGCACCAGAAACAGGGTTGCCACACCTCCGCAAAATTCCCCAACTCTCCTCAATTTTGAAATCCTCCTTAAAACTCCTTAAAAATCTCCTCAAAATTAGATTTCTTTAACAGCTTTCTTCTCAATCTTAGTTTGACAAACTATCTGGTAAAATACATAGAAATGCTACATGGGTACAGTAAAAATATATATTTACTCATAACATTACTTTGAAAATCTCCTCTGAATGTTAGATGTAGATTCCTGTATGGTAAGTCCAAGAAAATTTGATTATCTGTTTTGTGTCACTGCATTGATTTTATACTTAACGCAGAACATTTTTCCTATTTTCCATCATTTTCTATTTCATCGTTAAAATTAGTTTACTGTCTCTCCCTAATAAAATTGCTAATATTTTTTATTTAAATCGTTGAATTTATGTCATTTTTTCCTTGTTTATTGTACGCATTTAACATTTTGGTTATATTTAAGTATTTTTCAAAGAACTGATTCTACTCTCAGTTTAAAACAGGACAATTTAAAACTGTGGCCTTCGATTTTTCTGGTTTATAAAATGCAGGTACATTCGCATTTTTAAGCAGAATAAAACACATAGTTTAGTTACCAAACCTAGTTACCAAATCAGTCACATAACAACAACCTTTCTATTTCATGTTGATAAGTTAATAAAAGCTGTTGCTTTATTTGGGAAAATTTTGCTGATGTGGTTTTTATTTAATTGTGATGTAACTTGAACTTGGCTTTAATTCTCTTATAGTTCATTTAATTGTTGTTTGTTCATGCATCATAGCATCATATAGCAATATAAATTTCTGACATTTGCCTAGTGAATAGGGCAATGTTTTGCTGACATGAAATAAATTAAATTAGAAAGACTGGACATTGATTCGATAACACTCTAAATAATTAGAATTTTGGCATCGACACTAGCCTGCAGACAGGGATAGATGAAAATTGCTGTATATACTATTTTAATAGGGGAAGAGAAAATAAAAGGTTTATTTTGCGAAGAATGCAAAATAACAAAAAAAAATATTTCTTTTGCTTAAACACACCACTATAAATAATATTATCACTCTAAAAACTACAACATCAGGCAAAGGCTCGCCCAATTTTGAGAAATGAGAAACTAGCTGAGCCATTAACTGCTCCCCCGATTCCAAAAAAGGTTTTTCTGGCTGAGCAATATCAATTTATCTCACATGGAAATCAATGTTCTCTTTCTTATTATTTACAGTAAAAAGAACCAAAATATATTTAAAAAAGATAAAATAAAATAAATAAAAAAGACTTTGTAATAAAATATGCGTTTATAATCTTATTCTATTTATTCAGATTGCTCGCCCAGTTTAAATTATTGCAACCTTGGGGGGGGGGGGGGGGCGATTTATAGCTCTGGTGTTATTTTTCTTATTGATAAGCCTGCAATATCATTATTGCTAATTTCTTTTTATAGATTGTTTTTCACTTGACATGAACAATTATATTTTGACAAAGTTTCTTTTAATTTGCTGGTGGTCTGTCTAAGTCAATTGGTTTAAGAACTGTACAAATCAATAATTATTGAGCTTTATCTCCTTGTACAGCAAGACAATGGCTAGGGAAAGTTATGTAAAATTGTATCAAGGTATTGTTTCTTCACCTAAAAGGGGCTATAAAACGATTGAATAACCTCAATCCACATTTTGAAGAATAGTGTGTAATAAACAGACCACTCAAAAGGTTAAGGTGCAGAAAATTATACACACTTCAGAACCACATAGACGTCTAGACAACCTGTTTATGAAAAATTTATTTTTTGTGATGTATGTATTTGGTCCTTTTTTATTTATTTTTTTCTAAAAAAAAATGTTTCCTTTGGTATAATATTCTTTTTGGCAGTAAAATAAGCTAAAGTCCATAAAATGTATTAAATATCAGTAAATCAAAAGTTCGTTTTGACAAGGAAACAGAGACAAACACGAGGAACTGTATTTGTTAAAAAATGCTTTAAATATAAGGAGAGCTAGCTGGCTAGTTCAAAAAGTTTATTTTATTAGAAAACTTGAGTTAAAAGCAAGGTAAGTGCTTATATTGAATAAATTATGGGTATCCATTATATGTAGAGAACTTTTCTGTCATTTTCAGTTATATTTGGATGCCTAATTTAAGATTGTTGTTTTTGTCCTCAGAGATCATAAACTTTTTAGTTTTTTTTTAGCTTGACTTTTGTGTAAGGGATCATCTACAAATTCTGTGCCAATTCGGCTCGTCAAAAATCGTCTCCGTAGTTGAATAACATTCGTCTGTTTGATTTCATACGAGCCGATATTATTGCTAGAAAAAATCGGCTGAAATCGAATTTAATTCGGCTCAATTCGTCTCTAATTCGTCTATTTTTTTTCGATCTAAAAATTTCAATTCGTCTTAAAATTTTCTCAATTAGAACATTATAAATCGGCTAAATTCGGCTCAATTCGTCTTAATTTTGTGTATTCTTTTCTGTTAAAAAAAAATTCAAATTGTCTCAATTGAAACAAAAAACGTCTCCATTGGAACGAAAATCGTTTAAAAAATTACTCTTTTTTTTAATCTTATTTTTTTCGTCGTAGACCTGTGAAAATTGCAACGCTGAGTTATTAGCTGTGCTAGCTTTTAATTTTTTCGTAAACTATACTGTAGAATTGATTTTACGCATGTATAGTTCACGGAAGTATAGTTTTGTTTTTAATAGCAGCGGAAAACGGTTTGCTTTTATCCTCTTTTCACTGACGTGAATCGTACGCCGGCGTAAAATTTTGTTTGCCGAAGTGCACTCCCCTTCGTCCCTTATGATACTTCTAACGCGTTCTAGGCGAAGTGAAAGTTCACGCCAGCGTAAAAATAGCAGAAAATTACATGTAAACACAACTTTTTTTCTTCCCAAACGTATAATGGGAAAACATACTCTTTCTGCATATAGGTGAAGTGAAATTCACTTCGGATAATAATTTACTTCAGCATATGTTTGATACGTGTAACCTTTCTCTTCGGCTAAAGATTGCTGGCGGGAGTCAGATATCTTCAGTTCTCTTTTTTAAATATATAAAAAAATTGATACACTGTTTGCACTGCTCGTTTTATTCATTAAAACTATCTGCAACATTTTTTTCTTACACTTTTCGATTTCCTTTTTCGCATTCGAAAGTTTTCTCCAGAGACAATGGACGCAACTAAAACGGAAATAGACGCAATCTTCTTTTAAAACGTGGTTGGGATGGACACAAGAGCAGAGGTATTTCTTATTTTTTTGCGACATTTCTCTTTTACAATTAAATAGATGCTATTTTTACAATGTTTTTCTTTAATATATATTTCTAAAATTGTAAATATTATTCGCATTTTTATATCAGAAACTGTGGCTGTAGCCTAGAGAACTTTGAGGCTAAAACATTAAATGCGAGTAAACTTGCGCTGTTTTCAAATCGATCGTGAGTAAAAAATTTACGAATTATTATTGACTTCCAGCGATATTCTTCGAGGGTATATTAAGGGTTCTGTTCTTAAGCTGGATTAACATGGTCGACAAAATTGTTTTAAGGACTTAGTACTGAAAAGTTTAACTAAAAAACAGTTTTACTTTTACGCAAACCAAAATTTTAAGGACATTTTGTGTTTCATCCATTGTAAATATAGCTTTATAAGAAGCAATGTTCCTACAAAGAAATATGTGTATTTTTTTGTCCAATAAGATATAGTGCTAAAGAATTGTAAAACTTGTGGAACGCTTTAACAGAAAAGATAAATCGCGTTTCGTACAAATTTTGGCGCGAATTTAATTTGGTGATGGGAAAAAATGATTTATATACACGTTTTTTTCTATAAGAACGCCTAAATTTCAGTCGAGGATGAATGTTCTTCTGAAAAATAGCGACATATATGGCCAGAGTAACAAATGATAAGGAAAATTTTTAGGTTTGGGAGAAAAAGATGTTAAAGTTTTCTTTTTGTAAAAAACAGACACGTATATACTGGCAAAGAATAATAAAACTATTCGGAAATAATTGTTTCTTCGTAATGTTAGACTCCCATTATTTTGTTCTTATAATATGTGAAGGAATTCTTAATATGTTCTTAATTTTTGACAAAATCTCAGCCTCAGCATTCTTATAAACTAGGTTCTTATAAAAAAACGTATACCTACGAACTCATAATAGGGCAAACTTTAAAACAAAAGGAACTGTGTGCATTTAATTATTCTTCGATTAAATTGGGGATGAAAGAAAAACTAAATTTGATGCCAAATAATTTTGCGCCAAAATTTATACGAATATAGATAATCAAACGATCCTAATCATAAACATTAGCCAAGTCTCTTTTCTTAACTTTTTGACATACTTTTCTACACTTCGAATTTATAACCTCCCCGATATCTTTTATGTCATCAAAATCCTCCCTCAAATTTTTCTTCGCCTTCGTAAGAATGGCATTCAGCCTGCCGGGGGATAGTGCATCCTTGTGCTGAATTTCGTTTTTGAACTTGCGAGGCCCGGCATGAAGACGCCCATTCGCAAGTTCTTCCTCACTAAACCTTTTAGCCAATTCCTTTTTAATAAATCTGGAACATCTGTTCACTTTTCTTTTTTTTGAAACTTGTTGAGGTATTGGCGTAACAGTTGGAAGAAAAGCACTACTGATATCCACTTGTGGCATGTCGTCTGACATGTCAAATGACAGTGGCACATCCAACAATTGCAAAACTCCTTGCAGGTTAACTTCTTCACTTTCAAGAAGCTCCATGTAGCCTCCTGCGGGCATTGGTTGAACATGTGGCGTGCTAGACATTTCTTTCTTCTTCAAAATTCTATTCTCTACTTTGACCACCCTGTCCTCTAGTCGTGTAGCCACATTTTCAATACTTTGTAAACAGACAATGATGCGCTGGTTAGCCTCATTAAATTCCCCTCTTATTGCCTCGATTCTATTCAAAATATCGGCATTAGTAATTTTTTCTGAAGGGGCATTAGTAGATTTTTCTGGAACCGTGAAGGATAAAGTTGGATAAACAAGGGACCAGAGCGCGGCCACTTTACTTTTTCACGGTTTAATTTATCTCTGGCAAAATTAGCTCGGTGAAGAGCAGCGCTGTTGAAGCACGAGCTCTCAGATAGTGATCTTTTTTTATTCTTTTTTTTTCCTTTGGTGGAGATAAAGATCGACTCCTTAAAGATTTTTCTTTTAAAATTAAATAACCGGCTGGAACTAATTTTGAATTTGGATGGGGAAAATCATGATCGTTATAATTTTGGCCCATTGTCTTGAATATAAATTTGTCGTACTTGGCATTGTCTACTTGTCGCTGGAATTCCTACATCAACCTTATTTTTGTTGTCGACAGAAAGTGAAAGCGTGTTTGTGCTATGAATGACTGCCAGTTCGTTGACCAAGTTTACTTGAGCACATGTGTATTGGAAGTCATCATGAGTGGCTTTTTCTCTATCGTTCCTTTTTGGTGGAACACACGCGTTAATCAAATGTTTATATCTCTTGCTTGCAATCGTCTTTTGCCGAGGAGGTACCATTAAACGTTGGATTGTGTTCTTGTTAACGGATATTCCCAATGTATTTTTGACGTGGTCGGATATGTTTTTTAAACTGACCCCATTTGTGTACATGACGTTGTCACGTCGTCGTAAATGTGCTTCTGCCGAATTTTGTTCAATGAACGATCGTATGCAAGGTACGATATTCGGATGCAGGTGTTCTGTAGCTGGTCTGCCAACCCTTTTTTTTGAAGCTAAAACAAACAATTTTTATTACATGCACACCTTATTATGTTAGAAACTATAGTATAAGAGCGTGAGTCTGAATTTGGCTAGGAATTAAGAACACCTTTAAGAACAACTTTACAAATATGCTGAGCCTCAGCCAAGTTTTCAAGCTTTTTGACAAAGTTACGGGTCGGGTTTTTTTCTGTTATAAAAATATACAATGTTCTTAGCATGCTCTAGAGTTTTGGAGCTCTAAAGACAATTTCCAAAACTCTCTCTATAACACAATCCTGGGGATATTTTCTCTTTATTTTAAAAGTTATTTTAATCTGTTACATCCGTCCAATCATATTCAGTACATTGAAATGATTTGCTTATTATAATAAAGCAGTATGGCAGGTATCTTTTTTCGTTGTTATTGACATGTATTTCACAACCTAGTGCCCAGGACTTAATTATTAATTGCTGTTAAAAGTTTCAAAAAATGTTACAATTAAATGTTGATGTTTTTATTTTTATTTATTTTCTTTTTTTATTTTCGCTACTTTTAAAGCAACAGGTGGCCACTCCATAATAAATATATATTTACAAAAAATATAATACAAGGGACACATGACTATATCCTCTCCATTGCTGCAAGTCATTTGATCATACACACTATGATTGCTGAGATATAAATGGATAGTAAAATAACAAAGAAATTATAAAAGAGCCTTTTGTACTTCGTTGTTACAGTTGCTCCGTGGATATTCAAGAGAAATATAAGTGAATTTTGTTCGATGACAAACATAACAAATTTATTTGAAAACAGAGATTCAAAAGTTTTTAAAACAATACGACTCTCATTTAAATATTAAATTTTAACGAAGATAATGCGAATTTTACACATATAATTCCTACGAATCAACAGGACATTTGAGTGAAAAATTTTCTTACCACTTCCCAAATTAGCTGCTGGATAGATCTTCTGAGTCGTCAGCCAAAAACCATTCTAGATCGCTTCCGCTATCACTATCGCTTGTATTATCAGTCATGATGTTTTTTTATAACAAAAAGAAGCAAATTATTAACTAAACTAGTCGATTAACAAATTAAATCGTTAACGAATGAAAATAATAATTTGTTTACATTCGCATACAGTCCAACAACAAAAACATTCGAAATTTTATTCTTTATAAAAAATTAAATTCGGCTCAGAACAATCGTCAAATCATCCCGACATCGGCTCATTTCGTCTCGCATTATTTTTTTTAAATTTAAGCTGATTTAAAAAAAATCGTCTTGAGTGTCAACTTGGAGACGAATTAAATCATCTAAAAGAACAGTAAAATTCGGTAAGGGAGACGAATTAATTCGTGCCAAATTCGGTTATATTGGGAGACAGAATTTGTAGATGGCCCCCTAAGTCACTAAAGTCGAAAACGAACAGCCATTAACAAGGTAAAATCTGTAGTGGATAATGACTTTGTTTTCTTAAAATATTCTCTAATCAAAAGGTTTGTTTGTACCATGTGTGATGTGTTTTTTGAGAACTTAAGCAAATTAGACACTGCTTCACTAAGAAATAAGGTAGTATTTTCAAAAAGATACATTATTCTTGTTATGTTTTTATGCAGACACAGCATCATACCATGAAAACAATTAGTTTCCAATAAGAGTTGTTAGAAATTCGTCAAATTATAACAGCTTCTCTTGCTCATAATTTGTTGCTCTGACAGTTAATACACTTAATAAATAATAATGAATAAGATGTTCAGTGGTTAATGAAGGGTTAATGAACGGCTGGCTGCTAGGATACTAAAATAAACAGCCAAATTAACTAGAAACAATTGTGTATTTTTAAAATAGAGACTTTTAATAAAGGGTATTCAGGCCTATCAATAAGGGGAGAGCAATTGCTCTTGCTCACGCAACGGCTTGCCCAGTTCTGAGAAATGAGAAACTAGCTGAGCCATTAATTGCTCCCCAATTCCAAAAAAAGTTTTTCTGGCTGAGCAATATCAATTCATCTCACATGGAAATCAATGTTCTCTTTCTTATTATTTACAGTAAAAAAGAACCAAAATATATAAATTCGTCAAATTATAACAGCTTCTCTTGCTCATAATTTGTTGCTCTGACAGTTAATACACTTAAAATAAGATGTTCAGTGGTTAATGAAGGGTTAATGAACGGCTGGCTGCTAGGATACTAAAATAAACAGCCAAATTAACTAGAAACAATTGTGTATTTTTAAAATAGAGACTTTTAATAAAGGGTAATTGTTATACATTTCTGCGTAAATTACAACATGACAAATATTTTTATACAGCCTAGTGATATAATTTAAAAAACAAACTTTAAGCGAAAAACAACAACTTAATATTCGCTGCCTTGTTTAAAAATGATTTGATCTTATTTTTTATATTTTTTAAAATATTGTCATATATAGAATCTCATCTAACGAATTACGTAAGTTTACTGGTTTACTAACTGGTGTTCTCTTTTATACTTCCTAGAGAGATTATTATTCAGCATTGACAGTACACCCATGGAAAGTTGGGTCCATTTGGGATTGTACTTCACTTTATCTATGTAATTGAAAAATACTTTTTTGAATTTACTGATCCATCTAGAAATTAATTTAATTATTTCTTGCTGGCACCCATTTAATACATACAGTTTTTAAAAGCAACTAATTATGTGAGCTGACGTGACTGACCAAAGATTGTTCAAGAACTTTTTTTGTAGACAATTTCTTTCAAAGCAGCAAACATTAGCATACCCTGATAATTAACTTTGATATCCATCCTTTACATGTTTCACTAAAAAGTTTTTAAAGCATCCGTTTACATTTTATGATTCTTAAAAAGTAGAATTTTCCATCAAGTGTGAATGTATGAAATGTTAAATTTTGAACAATGAATATATATAAATAATATTGAGCGTTACACACATTGCTGGTCTCTATTGTAGATGATAAATTTGTTTAATCAGGACGATGTTACTGTTTCATGCATTTTTTGATCTTTTTATGTAAAGCTTGGTTCTCACTATAAATCAATGCTGAGCTAACCACAGTGGCTAGATAAATTTTCACTTGTTTTGTTGCAAAAAACAAGCAGGTACTTGTTCTTTCTCTGTGAACTGAGTCAAAATCTCACTATTTGTACTTTTGTTAACTCTTCGTTAACCAATAACGATAATCAAGTTTAGCAATTGAGCAGTACTAAGTTTGTGTTTATTTTATTTTTTTAACATGTTTTAAGACTCTTAGTTTTGTTTTATTTTGAATGTTAAATTGAAGTACACAATTAATGGAAAGAAAGACAAAGTTTGATAACTATGTTTTGAGTTTTGCATCAGCAATAGTTGAATAGACAGATAGATGATAGATTCATGTTTTCAGCCTGAATCTATTGATTTTAGATTTATTTAAAGATCAAGGAAAAATCCATTGCACTAACCATTTACTGCCCGAGAATATTGACCACAATCAGCGTATTGTCCTCATAATGCAGGTGAAGAAAAAATCCATTACACTAACTATTTAGTGCCTAAGAATATTTACCCTCATCAGTGTATTGTCCTTATAAGGCGGGTGATAATTTCGATATCAGTATTCTCTACCCTGCAAACTAGTTAGTACTAGGCTTTTATTAATTGACAATTTCCTCCTTAATGAGTAGTTAACAGTTCAAGGGTTAAACCTTTATCCAACATGCGAAGAAAACATGCATGTATGCAAATTATATTAAAGGTTGTTGGTTACATTTTAGATTCTTTTAAAAAAGTAACCTTTGATTGTTTTGTTTTTTTTTAGCTAAATTTTATTCCAGACATGAAAGTTGCTTGTGTTTTCGATTTGTCAAAATAGTATAAATATGTCTGTATTGAAAATTATAATCAATTATTAGTGTTATCACTTTTAATTGTCTTGAAAGCTAATTAACAAAACACAACATTGAAAGGTCACTTTTTGTCACTGACTTTACAGTGGTTGACTGACTTTTCAAAATATAATGCATTTTAATATCATAATTATTTGTATTGATTTATAGAAAGAATAGCTTCGATTAATAAAATTCAATTGAAATTGATTGCTGTTGGGCAGGTATAATTATAATACATAGATTATATCCATAACAGTGTTTCTGTAGAAGCATATTTTGTAAAGAAGCCTGGTTTGTATTCAAGAGCATTGTATTATGCTTACTGAAGTTATTTAGTGGTGATGGTTTTGTTTATTATTGTTTTTTTATGTCTTGCAGGTACGGTTTATAATAATGTTTTTGGGAAATCAACAAACTTTTTTAATGTCTAGCCATTTATTTTCAGATAACATTACCTAACGTGGTCCCTATAAACAAAAGTCAGACCATTTGTATATTATATCGTATAAGTTGTTTTTAAACTTTTTACTTACTGCTGAAACTTCATCAGAAATATATTTAGATATATTTTGTCAAAAAGGGTTGTTGTTTTTCCTTTAGTCATTACATGAGCCTAAATGCACAGGTACACCCAGTGACTCCAGCAACCTGGCTAACAGAGATGCGATGCACATTTGACATTTTTTACCAATAATTTCCTTTGAGCAACCTCAGCTTCTATATATATAGTCAGTCAGCCATTATCCCAGCAGTGGCATTATTTTTTCTGATTGCTTGAAAATATAGACATTACAGAAAATAAAACTTTTGGCATAAAAATATTCCTTAATGGCACACGATACGAAAACCCATAAAAATATTCCTTAATGGCACACGATACGAAAACCCAACTGTTTTTGTGTATTAGTTGAATCTCAGCTGAATCTCAGACTTTTATGTGATACTAAAGGAAAATTTAGTATTTTTTTTTTACCTTCAAATCTGCCTGCTGGTAGCATTGATACCAACACAATTGATACCTTACCTCCAGTGGCAATATTATGTGACTGTCAGCATCACAAGCGTTTGAAAAAAAGGAGAACAGTATTTTTTGTGGGTACTGGAGGTAATGGTACCAGTGTTGTGCAATTTAATAAATTTTTAACACTGAACGCAGGTCAGATCATGATTATAATTAATATTCCTTAAAGCACTAATGAATGTATATTATTGTTGAATGAATTTTCGTGAAACTGTAAGATATTTTGATACCAAAAATAAACATGAAATTTTTTTAAAAATAATTTTAATGGTGTGCTTATGCTTATTTAGTCATTATTTTATGTATTAGTGTGAGTTTTAAGAGAGAGGGAAATAATTTTGACCTGTCAAAATTCTCTCTTAATACCCTCATAACCAGTCAGCTAATTAAAAAAAGCGATTCTTAGTTTTCTAGGGTCAAACATGCAGGAAAACATGCCTTTGCACAGTATATTGATTAATAAAGTCTATTGTTGGTCTCAAATTGTATTCCTGACTTCAGAGTTGTTTTTGATGTTTTGTCTAAGTTAACTATCCTAGTTTTTTCTAGCCAGGAGTTAGGGGGAGCACATCCTGCCTCCACCAACCTGTGAAACACCCTCAATTTCCCTAGGTGTATTTGGATTAACATCTGTGATTACCTCCAAAAAGTATTTAGAAGTTACACTTGTTATGTTTAAAATAAGTAGCTGACTCATGTTTTTGTAGTAAGAACCAGACCTTATTTTACATTGCCATATTATGTTTATCATAGTTTACATTGTGTTAGGATCTTTGTGTGATTTAGCTTTTTGTTTAAAACATAATAATAGGAGAATAGGTTATTATGCAATAATGTATTGATTCTTTAGCAACAACTAATGCCTTCATTTGTCAGCAATAGAAGGATAACAGAATTTTTTTTTTTTTGTATGTGAAGTGGAGAATTAGTTGATTAATACTTTTGGGATTGATTTTAACTTCTTTTTTTACATGTCATTTTTTACTAATTTAGTGATATTTGTGTTTCTATCAAGCTATAGGTTGTTAATTCTGTGTATTGAGACAGTTTAAATATAAAACATTTGATCAAATGTAATTAAGGTTTCAAACCATTTTATCACAAACAGATAAAATAATTAGTTCATGGATTTCAGTGTACTCACTTATTTTACCTTTTGTTATTTTGTACTGCGCCTTATGGCATTTTATATAATTAGCAATAACAATAATAATAATAATATGTATATATCAAGCCTGATTAAGCACAAGTCCAGACTTATGCAAAATGTTGATTGGTTAAGTTGGTAAAATATTTAAGACACTGTATTGATATTTGTTGTTGTTTTCATTGTTTATGAATTTTTTCAAATCTATTTTGTGTTGCATAGGTCATGATCCCACCATAATAAATACATAAATAAATACTTGATCTGTCAAGATGCCGATCTTAACGCAGGTAAACAAACAATTTTTATTGTACTTTGGTATTATATTTTTTTGCTTAAAATATTTCTTGTGCATTTGCAGGAGTTTTTACACAGTCATGTGATTAGAAGTTGTATCGAAGTATAAATTATTTTGAAATAACTACTGACGCAACTTCTTTTTATAGGGTGATCATGTTTGGATCCCAACTGCACCTGGAGAGTTTAGTGTTTCAATTGGTGCAGTAGTCAGGGAGCATGATGGAAATCGGCTGAAATTTGTTGACGATGAAGGAGAGGTATGCACTTTTCAGTTTTGTGATTTTCTAAGGATTATAACACAAATAGAAGTATTACTTATTTTGGCTATCGATTGCTGAGACACCTTGAAGGAATTAATTTCCAAAGGGAATTCATGGTCCTCTTTTAGAGAAAAATAAAACAGGTATCAGCTGTAATCTGTGGTTGCCAACTTCAAAGGGATCGTGTTATATCTGATTGAGATTTCCGGCAGTAAACATTGCTTAAAATTGTACCATGTTTGTTCCCCACACCAAAACATTAACCCCTGTGCAGTGTACAGGGGCAAAGAGATTTTATCACTTCACTTTTTCGAATTTTTTCTTGCTTTGCTTGGGGTGCGCGGTTTAAGGCTTAGGTGTTTTTTTTTACTAATAGGCTTGATATATATGTAGTAATTATTCTTAAAAATTACTTTGGTATCTGGTGTGTTTACCATAGTACTTTAAGAAGATAAAGTGTCATATACGTTAAAAATGTTTTATGCACTGGCAAATGCTAATCTGGACATGTAAAGCTATACTGTTTATGATTTCCACATGCTTTTTTTATTAATATTTTTTTTGCATTCTTTGACTTAGGAACATTGGTATCCAGCTTCAGAAGCAAAGAAATTGAAAGCTATGCATTTAACAAGTGCGGAAGGGGTTGAGGACATGGTAAATAGTCTTGGATGTTGTCGTTTTAAGGAAAATATCTATGGGGACTGTGACAATTTCATCATTTTAATGATGAATTTTTAACCCATACTTTCGCACATTTTTTGCTAAGCTAAAAAACTTACTTGTACTTCGTTGAATTAAGTTCACAGAAGACTAATAAATTTATGTAAAATTTTATATTAATGAATGGAAACGTTTGTTTTTTGGATAAAACCTAAGATATACCCTTTTATCTCTTTAAACCTTTTATTTAAAGGATACTTCTCTGCCAGGCTATGTTAGTTTTTGCTAACATAGCAATATTTGCTCACCCTTTTGTTTGCTGATTTACTTGTAACTCAAAATAGATAGTAATTTTAAAACTTTATATATTAATTGTTTGACGATTACCTTGCTCTATTTCAGATTCGTATAGGTGATCTTCATGAAGCAGGAATTCTTAGAAATCTCTTCAAAAGATACTATGAGCACAATATATATGTAAGAAAAGCATTTTAGCTGTTGATATTTTACACATAATCCAATACTGCCTCCTTTTGATTATACTGTTTTTTTCTATTTAGACGTACACAGGATCCATTTTAGTTGCTGTCAACCCCTATCAAGTGTATCCAATTTATGATGCCGCCCACATAAAGAAGTATCAAGGCCGCAAGATAGGAGAACTTCCCCCACATATATTTGCTATTGCTGACAATGCATATTATTTTATGAGACGAGAGAAACATGATCAATGCATTATTATTAGGTGCTTATTTTTTTAGCTATATAACCTCATTTTGATTTTTTTGCAACACAATGTTGTGATAAATCGCTGTAAAAGTATAACTCAAACATTTGCATTTTGAGAAAAATGAGTATTAGTGAATATGTCCAGAAGTTGATTTATAAGGCAAACCATCATTTCAGTTTCATTTCAGTTTCAGTTTAGTTTTACTGGCTGGAGGACCACATGAATTAATTTTTGGTACTATTTTTATCCAATGCTTGAGCACGTTAACTCTTTTGCTGTGTGTGAATAGGGGTTGTTTTTACCATACTTTCATCACACTTAATGGACATCTTTCTATATGTGGGGTAGCTACAATTTTTACTTTTGGATTTTAAAGTACATCAAGTAGAAATAAATAAACTTTTATTTTCTACCACCTAAAAACTCCACATTTAATTATTAATGATTCATACATGAATAAGTTTCTTCGTTCATAACATGCTACTAATCACCACGACCTGCTACATTTTGTGATTTGATTAGTGCTGGAAAGCTTATCTTTTATTATATAACTTTGAGAAAAATTGTTTATTATACATTATAATGTAAGTTTATATTTAAGTTATAATCAAAATGGCATATTTTTTCTCTAATTTTTCAGTGGAGAATCTGGAGCTGGCAAAACAGAATCAACAAAACTCATCCTACAGTACTTTGCAGCTATCAGTGGACAACATTCTTGGATTGAACAACAAATCTTGGAAGCTAATCCAATCATGGAAGGTACCATACTTATTTTTGTTTAATTTATTTTTTTAGGTAGAATTAGTATTTGTAAAACATGCTGTTTTTTCACTTTTGTAAAAAATGCTTAGGCGCATAAATGACATGTTTTGATGATGTTTTTACAGAAATTTGAGTTCGAAAGGCTGAGCATGTTACTATGATTTTTGTGCATGATAAATTTCCACTTTTGAATTTCATAACTGTGAACCTCAAATCTTTGTTTTAGCATTCGGAAATGCAAAGACTGTTCGCAATGATAATTCTAGTCGTTTTGGTAAATATATCGATGTTCATTTTACCATGAATGGCTTCATTGAAGGAGCAAAAATTGATCAGTATTTGCTAGAAAAATCTCGATTGGTGTCTCAGGTTTGTTTCTTTTTTAAAACTATTATATGAAAGTGCACAAAACTCACTCTAAATTCAAGAAGAAAAAACAAAATTTATAGGGAAAAAGAAGGGTATATTGACATTAATCAACTTTTTCATTTAACTGTCTGACAATACCACAATGCACATTAGGAAGAACTTATGGAAATTAGTACTTTAGAAACCAGGATTTGTTTTGTTCTATTGTGAACACAATCTTCAGTTGTTAGAAACTATTTAAAATTGTTTATTGCATAGTGTAAATCACAGTCTTAAATATATTTATCAAAATATGTCATGATGATTTCAATTTAAATTAAAAAAAAAGTTATAAGAACTTTGCACAGAATCATGACACATGATTTGGATTTCTTAGCATAACAACAAACAAAAGCAAAGTAAAACAAAATAATTTACTTTATTGTTTCACATGTTAGCTAATAATGCAGTACCTATAATCTAAGGTAAGTTCCTTTTAGACATTTTTTAAAGGGCATATAACATTTGTTTTCATTCAAAATTTAGATGAAAGATGAAAGAAATTATCATATATTCTATCGTATGCTTGTTGGGATGCGCGAAGAAGAGAAACAAAAATTGTTATTAACTCGTGCAGAGGATTATCATTACTTAACACAAGGTGGCTGCTTAACTTGCGAGGGAATGGATGATATGGAAGAGTATGCAACAATACGTGGAGCTATGAAGGTGTGGAATGTTTATTTTTCAGCAGCATAACTATAAGTTGTGTTTTCTTTGTGTAACTGGCAACACCATTTTTTTCACATAAATTTTTGTTTTTTTGTTTTTACGATACATGCTTTTTTGGGTCGCTGCATGACATTTACGATTTTTTGTTAATTGATTTTTACAAAAGTGCGTTTTATTTTTGTGTGCAATAGAAGAAATATGATTTTGAAATAACAATAAATGTGCCATATTAGCATGCCGAATCGCAAAACGCTGTAGTAAGTTTAGATTCAATCCAATTTGTTGCAGCATCTTGTGGCAAGTCAAATGTTTAAAACGTCCCACCATGCAAACCTTTCTCGTCAGAATAAATCTAGTCTTACATGATATTTAGGTTTTTGAAACGTTACTTTGAACATCATTTTTGTTGCAAGTAATTTTTCCTGTACAACCTTGTCAATAAAGTTGAACTGTTATAATAAAGAGATAAGTCATCACATTACATCTTTCCGTATAGGTTCTTATGTTCAATGATGCAGAAACTTGGTTTATGTTCAAACTGTTGTCTAGCATTCTACACATTGGAAACATTAAGTTTCAAAGTTAGTGCGTTTTTTTAATCTGATTGAATTGCAATAGAATGTTTATTTATAATATAAATATCTTATCTTAATAATTATTGGAACAGAACTTTTCATAAATTTTATTCCTCTTTCAGCTATTCACGATTCAAGTCTTGATGCTTGTGATATCACTACTATAAATGCATTAAATGCTGCAGCTACCATGTTGGAGGTATATTTATGTTATTTTATAAGTCAAATGAAAGGTCTAGAAGACAGCGTGCTTAAGCTTAACTTTATTTTTAAATTCTTGAGTTAATTTATTTTGTTTATTAAAGAAACGTTGACAAAATTTTTTTTCAATAAAGGTTCCTGCAGATAAATTTAAAGAAGTACTTACAAACAGATCTACATTTGCACGTGGAGAAGTCATCGTCTCACCTATTCGAGCGGATCAAGCAGCTGATGTACGTGATGCTTTTTCAAAGGGAATCTATGGACGAATTTTCATATGGATAGTTAGCAAAATAAACCAAGCTGTTTTTTCCCCAACAGAGGTAGGTCAACTATTGTTTAACTTTTGAAATGTGTAATTGGACCTATCAACAAAATTTTAATTTATAGTGAGCACAAGAAAACAATTATTTGACTACACCAACTAAGTGACCACCTTGAAGTGCAACCTTTGGAATTTTGTTAACAAATGTCACATTTTTGGGGATTTGGGATACTCTTTCAGCCTTTCTAATCATGTAGGTGAACAAAACAGATAGGCAAATAATACATCTAGTCAACAATTTTTTTCCGATGTAAACAAATTTGAGTAATAAAGGCTGTCGTTAAAATTTATACTGAAATACAGTAAAAATGTGCCATATATTATCACATATTATGGAGATGAAAAACAGTAATTCTACACCGTAATTGAACATTTCTCAATAGATGCCACAGAGATTTCTTTTAAAGCTTATAAAAAATTTATACAGGGTACCAAAAATTTCTATGCCACAAATTTCTGCATGCAAAAAAATATTTCGTTACAAATACCTAGATCTCTCACTATATTTTAATATCAAGTTTTTACATGATCGCTGTATTAAGAACCATTTGATACACTTTTTTAACGTTTTTTCTCTCAGGTCTTCATAGTAGGGGGGATTGGAATAGTAGGGTTAGAAATGTTTTTGATTTTTCATACTAGTAGGGGGTGAACTAGAAGCATTTGAAGTTTTGTTTAGTGTTATAACACAAGATGATAAGCGTCAAGTACATCAATTTTCTTCTTTTTGTATCAGAAACACAAAATTAATAATAAGTAAATAATTCTCATAAAACAGAGATCATCTTGAGTCGCAAAAACTTCAAAATTTTAATAGTTTACTGGACAAATTTTCAAAAATAAAATAGTGTGAAGAAGAAAGTTGAGCTCATATGAAAGATCTTTGAGAATTATTTGAGAATAATATTAGAGGTGAAATCAAACAATATTAATAGTGTAGATTATGACATACTTACTAAAAATGGGAGTACCCTAAATCACAAAACATGTCACAAATATTCTGTGTGTATTAATACTGAGCTGGAAATCTTCTTTTTACAAATCGATAAGATATTTTATGGGATAGTAATAGAAATAAGAGCCAAGCTATAAATGAGCAATGATTGCACCAGTTCGAAAACTAAAAAACTGAAACAACTATACTAAATTGTTGCTTTAAATATCTGCAAGAGAAGGCCATAGTTCAAGTAACAGCTATAGCACCACATGAAACACTGGATATAAAACACATAAACATCTTTTACCTATTAATGTGATTTATAAAAATCAAATATTGTACATTATTATATTGACAATTAATTATAACAATATCCTCTACTCTTCCATAAAAAGTTGACAATAACATATTCTTGTTAACATCGCTAGCCTTGACAGAATCTAAACATATTTTACCAACATTTTAAGTTGAACAACAAGAATCACTGCAGCTTAAAACGTAAAACTTAAAAATGGTTTAAGCGCACATAAAATTCACACCAATAATTCTTAAGGTAAGACTATTTTTCCATGGAAAAATTATTTGGCATATTCACAGTTGTATTATATTTTAACAGTGTTTACATCTATTTAAAACATTGAGTCGATTTGCATCCTTCCTTTTTTCATGTAGTCAAACTAGTTTTGAAACATAATTTCAGCTGTAAGTAATTTGAAAAAAAAAAAACATTGGTGAAGTATTTATCTGTTGACACATTTGGTTTAGGTTAAAAAAACTCAATCCTGGAAAATTTGGCTTGAGGTTTTTTATTTGTTTGTTACTTTAAACATTTGTGGACAATTATGTGTGCAAGAAGATATAAAGTTATACTCTAGAAAAAGGGAAATATAAAGCAAATTTCACAAAGGCAATATGTTTCAAAAAAAAAAAAAAAATTGCAGGTTGCACAATTAGAGATTGCCTAGAAAATTGTTGCATTTTTTATGAAATTGCAAAATTTAAGATTGGAAATGTGTAACCTTAAAAAACTAATATTTGCTTATATCTATCCTAAATTCATTTTGATAGTGAATTTACGGGAAAATGTGAACAAGGTAGCTAATATTACTTTCTACTAAAGTATAGGAGGCAGTAAAATAATGAAATCTGCCCTACTACTGAAAATATTGATAGTGGCTGCAAAAACCTAAAATGAGCTAACTAGCAAATTTTGAATTTCCTTCATGAATGTAACCAATAACTGACTTAATGTAAGGCTGGCTCACTCTGAGCGAACACAAATACACAGAGAGCAAAAAGTTTAGCTTGCTGCAGTGATGCAGATTCAATAAGGGCAGGAAACTAGAGCTGATATTCATATGGAATAAACCAATGCATGATTGATCAGAGGTCATTTTACGTTTAAAATTTATTTTGTCTAGAGAAGTAGAATAACAACATATTTTTCTTCCCTTTCTGGTGGTCCTTTTATCAGTCGTTAGATGAGACAGCATTGCAAAAAATAATAGAGCGCGGAAGCTTTATCAAACTCAGAATGAGAGAAGCTTTATCAAACTCGAAATGAGCACTTCTCAGACTTTTTGACAAGAATACTTTAAACACTTATCACTCTGGGCTACCATGAATAAAAGTATGTTTGCCATTTTATTATAGAGTAATGCAAAACGTCTATCTATTGGCGTGCTTGATATTTTTGGATTTGAAAGTTTTGGTGAAAACAGGTACATTTAATATTAATCTTGTATAATAATATATTTTGGCAAAGTGGATTTTTTCTGTGAAGTCGCTGAAGAAAGTATGTCTTATTTGTTAAGTTCTCTACAGCACACTCATCACAATGTCAATGCATTAAATTGATCTCAATACAACGAGTAAGATTAGTGAATTCATTGCATTATAGTTTTAAGTTTAAACCTAATAACTTGGAAACAGTTTGAAATAGTTGAAGTCAACTCCAGCCAGCCAGTAACTAGGGGCCACCTGGGCCAATTGGGTCAGTTGCCCAAAGCTATGCAAACTTGGCCATTTCAGAATTAATGACTTCATCAAAAATCCACTAAATTATAATATCTCTTTAATGGTTCATCAAAAGCACATGATCTTATGAACTATTTTGATCAGTGCTTTAAGGCCTAAACAATAGAAGCAATACCTACACAAATTGTGCAATCTTCTTCATTGTTCTTTTGCTTAAGATTTATTAATTATACTTCTCTTTTATTCTAGTTTTGAACAGTTGTGTATCAATTACTGCAATGAAAACCTGCAGCAGTTTTTCGTACAACACATTTTTAAACTAGAACAGGTATGTTTCCACAAGTTTTTTAAAAATAATTATTTATGTAATTTTACAACCCTAATTTTACAACACAGTCTGTGTTATCCGTTAATTCTGAGCAGAAGAAAGGCCATCATACTAACATGTTGACCATAGTTTGTGATCATTCTACTTATTAAATTTGAGACCTGTTTGAAAAATGTTAAATTACCCTATCCATTTAATTCCACAGTGTTGGAACAGTGGTCAGCCAGAACACAACGGTTTAATGATGAAAGATCGTCAAAAAACACTAATGGATATTTTGCAAAAAAGTTTCAGCATCTAAGGGTTAATTTCAATTACCTTTACTCCTAGAAAGAAGCTGATATATGAATTATAGATATGTACCAATCACCTAAGGTTACCTTTAAAATTAAAAAAATTTGTTTTTCTTTGTTTACAGAAAGAATATGATCACGAAGGAATCACGTGGCAACATATTCAGTTTGTTGATAACCAACTTACATTGGATATGCTGGCACAAAAACCAATGAATATCATTGCTCTTATTGATGAAGAGAGTCGTTTCCCAAAGGTATTGTTAATTTAATATCTTTTAAAAATTATATAATTTTGTTTTTTTGTGTACTTCATTATGATGTTTAATTATGTGTGTATTTTGAAATTAGATAAGGACTGCAAGCTCTACAAATTAGAAATTGTGGTACATTCACATGTATGTCACAGGAAAGGTTCTGACATAAGCAAAAATCTATTGCTGCCATTTTGTTCCTTTTATGACATACTATTATAAGTGTGCCAATTTTGATGCTGTTCGCAAGATGTTTAGGTCCATTTTTTGAAGCAATGAAACAAATAGTAAAAGTATACTAGCGAATCTGCACAATAATTATGCACTAATACTATACTAATATGTAGTAAGCGTGTTACATCAAGCATGATATCAAACAGGTTAGATAGACAGTATAACAAAAAGCTGTGTAACACAAATACACAAAATCAAAACCGAGTGCATAAAATTAAAGCACCTAACCTTATTTGAGAACATGCGGTTTAATTTTAAATTTTTGGTGCATGTTTGTTTAACGGGTAAACCTTACGTGTGTTTTCGAATCCCTGTTTACCATTTTCACCAACACTATTACCATCAGCTGTTTGTTCCTCTTTTTACGCATGCATTTACATGTTTAGAGTACCGATGAAACTATGTTAAACAAGCTTATTCAACATCACAAAAAACATCCATCCTTTCTTACAGTGATGTCACATGCTGCTCGAATGTTTGGAATTGTGCACTTTGCTGGCTCAGTATACTATAATGCTGTTGGTAAGGCCACACTCTTTTTTATTACTGATGAACAATTTTGATCTTACGTTTGTACAAGTATAGGCTCTAGTTAGTTTACACATTCATTTTTCCCTTAATTTCTTAGGTATTTTGGAAAAGAATCGTGATACGTTCAGCGGTGATTTGTTTCAACTTGTGGCACAAAGTTCATGCAAATTCCTGACCCACCTTTTTGATAAGGAATTGAAAATGGTAAGTGTTATTTAAATACAACATTTTTATTTAAAAATGGAACGATGTATGTATATATACATTTACTTTCGTTTTGCATTTTAGGGTGAAGAAACCAGAAAAAGATCTCCAACTTTGGGTGCACAATTTAAGAAATCTTTAGATTTACTGATGCTGACACTGAACCAATGCCATCCATTCTTTGTCAGATGTGTAAAACCAAATGATTTTAAAAAGCCTTTGGTAAATAACTTTACCGGCTCATTGTAAACCATTCGTGTCTGTTTCTTTTCAGTATTATTTTTTCAAATTTCCATACTTTAACATTGTTTCATAGATGTTCGATCGAGAATTATGTGTTCGTCAGTTAAGATATTCTGGCATGATGGAAACAATCAGGTGCGTATCAAAACATTATGTTTTTATTTACTCCGGATATTCACTTGGTCTCTTGAGGGTCCTACAAATGGAGTCTGATTGCATTTGAGGCTCCCATTTAAACTTCGGAACCTTTTTAAGCACCACAACTCCTCAGTTAGACTAGCATTCAAACTCAATTTTTTTAGGATTCGTCGGGCAGGATATCCAATTCGCCATACTTTTGCAGCATTTGTTGATCGTTATCACATGCTGGTGCGGGGACTGCCTGCAGCAACGAGACACAAAGTTAAAGAAGCATCACATATTATTGCAGGAAATTCTATTAGTGATAAAGATTGGCAACTAGGCCATACTAAAGTGTTTTTAAAGGTAAAAAGCTTGTGATATTGATTTTGTTTTGCATTATTCTTTGTGCTGATACTATAAGTATTATTATAATTTAGGATGCACAAGATCAGGAATTAGAAATGAAACGCGATCATGTAGTAACAGCAGGTGTTGTCCTTATTCAAAAAGTTTATCGTGGTCATGTTCAGCGTGCGCATTTCGTGAAACTACGTACCAATACAATAACATTGCAGAAACACTGGAGAGCGTTTGCTGCTAAACGAAGATACAAGAGAGTATGTTACATTGTTTCGAAATTAAATATTAAAGATATAGTCAAATTTGTCATTTGCTAGAAATTTTTGGTCCACCCTATAGGCTTATAGTGCATCAGTTGCACTTTATTGTTCATGTAACAAAATTGATACAGATTTCACTTAATTTATTTCTCTTATATGATATTCAATTCTTCGGTTTATCTGAAAAACAGATATTCTAACCCAAAAAGCTTTTAAATCTATTAAAAGTCTTATTTTGATTCACTTACCCTTGTTTAGATGCAACGTGGGTTTGAACGATTACAAGCTATGGTTAGAAGTCGTCAATTGCATTCGTCATATGAAGAGATGCGTACAAGAGTGATGCAGTTTCAAACTCATTGCAGAGGCTACTTGGCTAGACGAGAGTATAAGATTAAACTTGGTGCAATTATTACAATTCAAGCTGGATTCCGTATGGTATTGGCAAAGAAAGAGTTGATAAAATTGAGAAATCAGGTAGTTAAATTGATGCTTTTAAGTTTGTATTTTTAAAGTTTAAGTTTGTATGTTAAAAGTTGTTATGGCATCAGAGAAAAGGGAGAAGCATTTAACATTTTTAACCTTCTTTAGCATATTATTAAAATGGAAGCAGAAAGGGTACGCAGAGAAGAAGAAGCTCGATTAAAAAAGAAGCTTGGTGCAAAAGAGGCTGCTAAACGGGCAGAAAAAGCTGCTCAGGTGAGTGTCTTTATGGTTGTTTTAAAATATATTCTAGCATCTAAACAATTATCCCTATTCTATACCATTACATTTTTAGCAACATGCTTCATTGATGCACACAAAACTTGAAGAAGAGGAGCTCCAAAAGAAACAAATGCTAGAACAGAAGAAATCTGTTATCAATCAAGCAGAAGAACGTGCCCGTCACCTTAGAGAGGACGAAATCAATGATTCTGAAGTGGTTGATCAGATATTTGGATTTCTACCTGGAAATGAAGGCATGAACGGAGGAACTGGAACAAAGGCCTTTGGTGGTTTGGGCAGCTCTAATCAGCAATACATATTAGGGGAAGCTGAAACATCATCATTAGAAAAAGGGGAAGATTTAAAAGATTTTGTTTTTCCCAAATTTGCTACGACGTACTTCCAAGGACAAAACACACATGGTTATCAAAGCAAACAGCTTGAGAGACCTCTGTTATTTCACGAAGATAAAAGTGATAATATGGTATGCACATTCTTATTTGATGGTTATTTTTTGATGAATACGTGTTATAATGCTTACGATCTGTTTTCCATAAAGGCATACTGAATTCAATCAAAATATTTTAGGCTGCTCAAGCAGTTTGGATCACAATACTACGCTTTATGGGTGATATGCAAGACCCCAAATATGGTAATAAACATGACAACACTCCTGTAATGCACAAGATTTATGACACGGTCGGTAGGTCTGGCATGCGCAGAGGAAGTCTGCAAAGTTTAAGCAGTGGGCAACCTGCTGAAGGTGAAGTTAGCAAGAATAATGTGAAACGCGAAACTCTTCGTCGAAGAATTGCTTCTATGACGCTAAAGAAAAAGTCGAAAATAACAAAGGTATGACAAAGTATAACTTTGTTTTGTTATCTTGGTATCTAAGTCTTTGCACATTTGTTTCTGTGTTCAAACATCGGCATTTCTTAATTCCTCCCAATTTTTCCTTTTCCGTGGATAATCCATGCTACTTTCTTGAGGAAAAAGTTTGTATTTTCTAATTTTTTTATTGTTTAATAACAGGAAGTTGCAAACCAGTTAGCAGATGGTGTAGATCCAGATCAATCTGAACCAACATCAGCATTAAAAGCAGAAAATAGACCAACAACCAATCTTGATAAACTGCATTTCATTATTGGGCATGCCATTGTACGACCTGATTTGAGGTAAACAAATATTTCTTTTACAATGTTAGGAAAGTGTTTTTTTTTCTTATGAATCTTTAACAATTGGTTTCATTGTTTTTAAAAAAGTTTAATAAGAATTTGAATATGCTTTTTAAATGTATCATTAGGGATGAGATATACAGTCAGATTTGTAAACAGTTAACACAAAATCCAAGTAAATCCAGCTACACACGTGGATGGGTTCTTTTATCATTATGTTTGGGCTGTTTTGCTCCATCTGAAACGGTATGTTCTTTGTCAAATTAGAATTGATTTTTGACATTGCCAAGGAAAGGTTGAGAAATTAGAACAAAACAGGAATTTGCCAGTCCCTGCTTGCAGCTACCATTAATGGCTCACAGCTACCATCTTTGGCTCATAAACAGACATATGGCCAGCATTATAATATAGGTTTTTACTTTCTTTTGTTATTGGGTTTTATTTAATTTTAGTTTGCAAAATATCTTATGAATTTCATCCAAAATGGTCCAGACTCTACAGTAAACTATTGCATGAAACGTCTTCGTCGTACCATCAAAAATGGAACACGGCACCAACCACCAAGTTGGCTTGAATTACAAGTAATGTGTTCTTTATATTTTTTGTAAACATTGTCATTTTCTGTAACTAAGGCGATTGTCCTTCAGATTGTCTAGATCGTCTAACAAATACTTGTCAACATATTTTCAGGCTGTAAAGTTTAAACGTCATTTGATGTTACCAATAACATTCATGGATGGAAACACTAAGACACTACTTGCAGATTCAGCGACCACTTCAAAGGAGTTGTGTGAAGAACTTGCAAAGAAAATCGATTTGAGAGATCCTTTTGGATTCTCATTGTACATTGCATTGTTTGATAAAGTTAGTGATTTTTATATTTTCATTTAATAGAGGACAGACAAAGTATGTTTGAAAATAATAACCACTCACATTATTAGCCATGACAATGGCTGCCACGTTCTTCTCGTTCTTTTCATAAAAGTATTCATTGGGAATGCACAGCATTGTGTATTTTGCTTTTGTAGGAGTGGGAGGTGGTCATATTATGGTGAATTTAGAGCAACATTTTTTTTGAATGCTGCCTAATTATAAATTTTTTTACAAACACAGTAAGATTGTTGTTGTAAATTTGCATGTACTTACATGTAATACATTTAGTGGAGATAGATTTGCATGTACTTACATGTAATACATTTAGTGGAGATAGATTTGCATGTACTTACATGTAATACATTTAGTGGAGATAGATTTGCATGTACTTACATGTAATACATTTAGTGGGGATAGATTTGCATGTACTTACATGTAATACATTTAGTGGAGATAGATTTTCTTAAATAGCACCTACTGATTGTGGCATTATATATATTTTTGAATCTTCACTGTTAAAATAAGTAAAAGGAATTTTATATAAATTTTTGTCTTGAAAGAGAACGAACGTGAAAAAAAGTTTTCTTGAATATGGTAACAATTACCTTAAAAATACCCTAATATGAATGTTAGTATTTAAAAACTTAAATTTAGTCCCAAATTGTTTCACCCTACAGTTACTGCCATTTACATACGGTTGCAGTATATTTTACATTGTCATGTGACGCCACTATTGCGAGAGAGATAAATAGATAGATATAAACATTGAAAGTTGGTGTGGCGCTTATGTAAGGATCTAGAATAAAGTAACCAATGTCTGTTTTGTTCTTGAAGTTATATCATATTGTAATAACGTTCTTGTTGTCGTAAAAAACAAGTAAATTATATTATTTGTATGAAATAAACTATAAAACGTAGCCACATCGTAACATGACCCATGAGAATCAGTTTTAGCTGTCTTTTTTACAAGAAAAGGAACAGCATTTCTGCGTGTTTGTTTTATTTATAATTTTCTTTGTGCCCTCTACTACTACTTAAAGTTTCTCTCCTTCAGCTCAGATTATTATGCGTATATGTTAACCCCTCTCCAACTATGAGGTTTTATTTGATTTTAATGTTAGTTATTATATGCTCACTGCAATCAATGAAGGAGAGTGAATCAAAAGAGATAATAAATATGCTACTATGAATAATTAACGATTTGAATCTTTGGGAAAAACTAAACAGCTTAAAATTGATAAAATGTTCGCTACTTTTTTTCAAACAAACAGAAAAAAGATAATAAAAATGATTAGCTATTTTATCTGGTCTATATTTAGGGGAATGACAAGGCAAGGAGTATGTATATTATTGTAATGCTGTGTCTTCCTCTGAGCTAATACGAAAGTATTTTTTGTGCTAAATCCTTTCCATTGGTCTAAAAAGCACCCTATAACAACTCTCAAACTAACTAGCTAAAGTAACATCTATAATCTATAGGCTCTATAATATTAGCATAGTTAATCAAAATATTTCTATGTGAAACAAATTTAAGCTTTAAGATATATTTCGGGGGTTATCTCATGTCGGTAATAATCTCTTCATACTCGTACTCAAGTTTTGCATTTTTGATATTCACAGAATGGGCCCAGGACGCCTAATCATGACAATATAACCACTACGGTTTAACTAATGGAATTTTTGAATCATCTTTTATATAATATATTAACTGTTTGACTTATGTGTGAGAGAACTTATTTCATAGAAAAGGAAATAACAAACCAAAATGGTAGAAAGACATTCATTCTGTTGTGCTACATCCGGTGTGCAATGCCGGGTCTCAGCTAGTAACTAAGACTACATTCTTGAATCAAAATGTTTAAAAAATTTTTGCCGTTCGTCCCCCTTCAAGATTAGACTGATTTCATTATGTGTGTATGTACGGGTGTTTTGCACAGCTGTTTAATGCTTTAGGTTTCCAGCTTGGGATCTGGTTCCGATCATGTCATGGACGCCATCTCACAGTGTGAGCAGTACGCGAAAGAACAAGGTGCTAAAGAACAAAATGCTCCATGGAGATTATTTTTTCGCAAAGAAATTTTTTCACCATGGCACGATCCAACAACTGATCTTATGGGAACTAATCTTATTTATCAGCAAGTTATTCGTGGTGTGAAGTTTGGAGAATATCGTTGCAACACTGTAAGATTTTTATGTCTATAGTGAAATAGTATGTAGTATTCAGTGGCCCGTTGATAAATCCACGTGTTCGCCCGTCCCTTATTTACGGCATTTCGTGTGTCTCGCTACTGCGGTTACCATTTTGCGTGACAGTGACGTATACGGGTATTATAATATACATTGTACTGTCTACACGCACGTTTTAGGTATTTTATTCCAAAGAAGTTATGCAGAATGTGAATTGTTAATGTTCTTCTGTTTAGAAAGAAGAATTTGGTGACATAGCAGCCAAGCAGTATTACATTGAGCATCGCGATGACTTGAAACAAGAACGCATTCAAAGTTTGATACCAAATTATATACCAGACACCTACTTGCAAGGTCCTAAAACATTGGGGATGTGGACGAATATTATTGAAACTCACTATCGAAAGGTAGGTGTGGATCTCTACTGTAACAAGAATGTAACTGAAGCCTTTTAAATACATTGAGGAGAGAAGCAACATTCTTGAATCCTTACCAGAGATGAGTTCTAAAACACATTACAAATGTATTTTTATCTTCTACTGCATTTGAAAAATAAATTTCATCATTTGTACCAATGGTATTTTATTTTTTTATGTTTTTCTTAAATCAGAGTTGTTGACGAGAAAAACTTTGGAATTTTGTTGGCTTTATAAAAAAGATAGCATTTCTTTTCCTTATCGATCACTTTAAACAAATTGTGTTATTTTTTTAATCATTTGTGAGTTTGTGCTATTGCGCCTTCATGGTTTGTTTAAGTTTTTCAACAGAATTGCACATCATAGAATTATAAATGAAGCATGAGTATTTTTTTTGTTTTAGATTGTTCGCCAACTTACGGAAAAGCATGATGCTTTTGTAACAAAAATAAACAAAGGCGAATTACCTGTAAGTATAAGTTTATTTGCTCGGTATTTTTGCAAGAGTGAGTACTAAAACATTTTGAGGCGCGTACAGAGAGGTTGCTTCACTCACTCTGGCAGTCTGGACAAATGTATTGTGGCATTGATAAGGACTTTTAACAGAGATAAAAAAAAATTTTCGTTTAAGTAATATGGCTTTATCAATAAAGCATATTTCCAAAAAAAGAGCAAAAAAGAACTTTTATTTCAATTTTTTTATTAATAAAAGAATAAAATAAAATACAAAACTTAAAAGGTAGGGAGGAACTCAAATGCTCCATATCACGTGCAAGGCCTGAACAGTAACTGAACTTTTGCCAGTCTGTATTTCATTTGCTCGTGACGGTAGTCATTTTTGTTTTCACAGAAAAATTACCTTGAAGAGAAAGGAGACTGCCGTGAGCCGAAATCTGTCAAAGAGGATATAGTGATCCACGCCAAGTTCAGATGGCCATTGCTGTTTTCAAGATTTTATGAAGCGCACAGATTTTCAGGACCAGTTCTACCAAGAGATGACGTCATAATTGCTGTGAATTGGACTGGAGTGTATATAGTGGACTCGGAGGAACGTGTGCTTGTCGAGTGCTCCTTCCCTGAGTTGTTAGCTGTCACCGGTGGCAAGTATGTTGCTTAGTTGTAGTACTGTGGACAAAAAGATATAAGGAACGTACCAAGTGTAGCTACATGTAGAATTACTGTATAATTTTATGAAGCGGAATTTTCTCCACCCTAAGGAGATGTAGTAAATATACAGGACTTTATCTGTATCTTAGTTCTGTAATGGCGTTTGTGAATCCTTAGTGAATCACTGAAACTAAGTTGTAGGCTTTGCCTCATTTAAACTAACTTGGAGAATGGATGAAACTATAGTCCTTTGAGTTATGAAATATATAGTTGTCCTAAGGTTTTTACTAATAAACTATGAGTAATTGATGCAAAAACGAGTTGGTATAAATAGGGACGTAAAATTGTAAAAATTGCCAAAAAGGTAGCCGAGCTATTAAGTAATTACAAAGGTGCAGTTGTAACAATGTTTGTTTTGTCTTCATAGTGATAAAGTTCCTGGACAGAGCTTCACGTTGTCGACAGTAAAAGGACTCGAGTACACGTTCACCTCGTCGAATGCTGAAGATATACGCGAGCTGATTAGTTTCTTTTTGGATGGCTTAAAAAAGAGGTCGCGCTACGTTGTTGCTGCGCAAGATTACCAACCAACAAGTATGTATTACACTTCGCTTATTCAAAAATTAAAACTACCTCGCTTATTTAAACATTAAAATCACCTCGCTCATTCAAACATTAAAACTCTCTTGTCGCAACCTTAAGTAAAATGCGTTGCGCACTTCCTTTATATATCTCTTTTTTTATCGGGGATCAATATTTTTAAATATTTTATGATCAGCTAATTGTTTCTACATCTCAGAAGTTGATCCCACAGACTTGACGATTGTTTAATTGGGATTTTACACGGGTTTGGTTATGTCTCACATGTGAATCCCACTTCCTTCATGTTCATTTACAGTTTAACAAATTTTTAGTTACTGTAACCCCTTTTTTGAGTTATTTTTCTTTTGATAGAAAACACTTAGTTATGTCTCTACTCTTAGAACCTAGACGCTGAGAACCAGTTTATAGTACAACATGGTACAGATGGATGTCTACCTGTAAAGATGGAAAGCCCATCCTTAGTGACTCCTTTTTACCATTATAGTTTTGTCACTACACTTTCTGCCTAGTTCAGATTCAAGTTATAAGAATGTAAAAAAAAAAAAAAATTGCTAAAGCTTGCTTTACAGTTTGACAAAATATTTTTAGGTGAAACTACATCATTCTTGAGCCTAAAGAAAGGCGACTTGATTCTTCTTGAAAAATCAACTGGTGAAAAAGTGATGACGTCCGGCTGGTGTCGGGGTTATTGCGAGAGGACGCGTCAACGTGGCGACTTTCCATCGGAATGCGTGTACGTACTTCCCACGCTGGATAAACCTCAACAAGATGTTCTTGTGAGTTTGCAATACATGTCTTTTGAGACTTTACTGTTATCAACACACCTAACATTTTTTTATCCTTAACTTTTTTGATCTAGCTCTGCATACAGAGCTTTGGTCTAGACCTCGCTTCTGACTGACATGACCGCTTCACTTTAGTTAGCCAAATGATTTTTAAGATTTGCATTTGTCCTTTTTGTTTTATTGGTTGATACCATCTGTTAAATTTAGAATAAAATATATAAGGTTCCCTACGACGATGCGACTCTCATGTAGCTATGCGTCGTTTGCACGCACTGCGACTCTTATGTAGCGACGCGTCGTTCGCGCGCACTGCGACTCTCATGTAGCGACGCGTCGTTCGCGCGCACAGATGGTTTAACGCGCGAGTCTCGAGCTCTTAAACCCTATCATTTTCCACTTCAATATCTAAAACTATGTAAAAGCAATTGTCATCATCTTGAACACACCTTGAGAAAATTTATCACTCAAAAGTGCATTTTTTTTGTTAAGCCACTGTATTAAAATCTGCAAAATTTCTGAGCAACTTTAGGGTAAACAATAGCGGACACAAGCAACAAATTGTTTTTGGAATGTTGTTTTAAAAAGGTATTATAGCACTTGTTTTTGAGATTTTAAACCCGATAACTAATTAGTCTGGGTATTGAGGTAAAAATCTGACATTAAATCAAAAAAAAGTTTCTGCGCACCTGTACCTTTTGGTAGGGTTTTTGAAAGTCTTATTATTTTTTTTACTTTTAACTACACAATCTCTGAGCAACTTATCTATCAAGTTTAAACATTTGTTTAGCAACTTAAGTACCAGGTCAAAAGTTAATGCGTGTATTAATAGAGTATGAATATTAAGTACCATTTAGATACCAGTCTCCTTTACATGCTTCAACCCATGTACTTTAAAATACACGTGCTGCAATCCATGATGTACTAAAATGCTAAAAACTGCTTTCAAACGAACTTTACAAACTTTTTCTATTTTTTTTTTCTGTTAGGATATGTTTTCTGGTCAGACGAGTGTAGATTCGGACAAATTACTGTCAAACGCCCAACCTTCTTTGGACGATGATGATATACCGATACCCGAAGTTCCTCACACGTTGGAGAATTATTCCATGCAACATTTTAATCCACCACCAAAAAAGACTATAAGTAAGACACTGAATTCCATCAGAAAGATCAGGAAAGATATACCGTGGTTGTTTTCAAAGGTTAGTTCTTCTCTAGGACATGTTTGCGTGCTGCAGATTCTTGAGGAATTACATATTCGTACTTTTTTGCTCGATTAGTATCCACTAAAGAAAATGTATATTTGGCGCTAGGCTACGTTTATGTGTTCTTACTTTGTCTCCGTTATATTATTTTGTCTCTGTTATTTTATTTTGTGTATTATTTTTGTTTTGAAATTTTAACCAGGAGCCCATCAAACATCCCTTACTGAAAAGGCTAAACAATCAAGAAGACTTTGCAAGCAAGGCAACACAGACTTTCTTAGATATCTTTTCGTTAACCACATTTTCTCTAGCCAAAACTCAGTTCGAGGTTTAATTTTCTTGCAGATGATAATTTTTTAGGGGAGGTGGAAAATCTGGTATATATTTAAAGCCATGTTTGATCTGTTTTTTCTGTTGTTGCTGAACTAGGCATCTAAAGTTTCTCATGACAAAATAATTACTGTGTTTCCTCTATTTAGCGCCGCCCTTTTATTAGCGCCGCCCTCTTATAAGCGCCGCATCTATAATTTGGAATACGAAATAAGCGCCGCCCTCTAATAAGCACCGCATTTTGATGCGGCGCTTATTAGAAAAACAACTTTTTTTTCTCTAAATATAAATATATATATTTTTTTTCATCAATTCCTCGTGCAGGATTGGAAAAATTTATATTCATTGCAAAATATTTAAACTTAGCTGGAAGCATTTCAAAAAAAAAATTCTAATTGTCTTTTTTGTCCTTTGATGTTTGTACCCCGAAGTATTTAAAAGCAGAAATATTAAAATTTGTAACAAGCGCCGCCCTCTTATTAGCGCCGCCCTCAGTGCCGCATCTAAAAACATGTAAATTTGAGGAAATACGGTACCTAAATTCCTTAAATAATAATTATATTTAATCAAAGCTTATATGAACAAAGAGTTTTTTGTCAGATAACAGTGCGTTTTCTTTAACTCCCTTGTACCTATTATGAAATATATGGGTGATTATCCATCTTCTAAACAAATACGAAGAACAACCGACTTGACTGATCTCATCTTTGAACATCCGTTACTAAATGTAAGTGCTTAAAACACATTTTTATAATATTGTAATAATGGTAGGTATATATAGCTTGACAGGTTCAAACTAATCATGTTATGTTTTGCTGCAGGAACCTCTACGTGACGAAATATATTGTCAAATCCTTAAACAACTCACCGATAACCCGTAAGAACTAACTGCTTTACTAACACCTGTGGTTACTCATACTAAAATTAATCAATGTCGTTCATTGTTTTTTGTTACTTTTCGAAGTGCGAGCATTATTTTAGTGAGTGCGATCATGGTGTGTGCATGTGTGTGTGCATAACTCAACACTAATATATTGATGTAGCAATCTTCTGTTACTCAAGCACCCTGTGTGTAATATTTTAGGCATAAATTCAGTGAAGAAAGAGGATGGGAATTGATGTGGTTATTAACAGGCTGCTTTTCATGCAGGTATTTTTCTTACTTAAAATGTTTTTTTGGACAGTTCGTAACTACAGTTAACTTCCGGTAACTCGAACCTCTAAGGGACCGAGGAAAATAGTTTCGAGTTAAGAGAAGCTCCCGTTAATTCGAATTTAGTGTAAAATGAGATTATAGTTCGAGTTAAAGCGATGGTGAGGCAACAGTTGCCGGAAAAAGATGCAATCTCGGCAATGAAAAATTAAATTTTCCTTGACAAACAACATTATCTATCTATATTACATCGGGAGTTAATAAAAACTAAAAAAAATAAAAAATCTGACATCTATCTAGTCTTTGATTTCATTTTCTCGAGTAAAAAGTTCGAGTTATCCGAGGAAATTAACCTTGAGGGGGATGAAAAATGGGTCGTGTTAACAAATGTTCAAGTTATCCGAGGTTCAAGTTAACCGGAGTTTCTTATTAACGAAAAAAGTTCAAGGACCCAAGAAAAGGGTTTGAGATGATGAAAGTTCGAGTTTTCCGTTGTTCGAGTTACCGGGAGTAACTGTAATTATTTTTGGTGTTCCACAGGTAGCAGTGTTGTTACTAAACACCCTACTGTGAGTGCTACACAGATGGTTGTTAAAACTTGTGGTTATAATCTTTTAGTACTAACTTAACAACTGAAGTGAAATTATTCTTGAAGTCAAAGAGTCGTTCAATGGGTATTGCGAGTGATTGTTATCTTCGTCTTCACAAAACTATCAGGTGAGTTAGTCCAGCCCTCTCGATAATATCTTCGTCTTCAGAAAACTATCAGGTCAGTTAGTCCAACCTTTACGATAATATATTCATCTTTACAAATCTATTAGGTGAGTTAGTCCAGTCTTAGTATCCTCGTTCAAGTAGGCAAAATTTAACTAAAGTTTTAATTCCCAGCGAATTTTAAAGTTTTTTAGAAAACTCATCTTTTTGCCCTTTGAAAAATCCACGGTAATTTTCCCGTCGCTACTTGCAGCTACCATTTTGGCTCACAAACACCCATACAGACCGACAGAAAAATAGTCCTCCCACACTTTTTCCTCTACAATCCTGTGATACTGTATATATACAATACTGAAAACGTATCAAAACATGAACGGCATGAAAAATAGGAAAGTGGTTTGCAAGACCTTAACTAAGGCCTTTTCTGCTTCTCTTAGACAAGGGCCAAGAAAATATCCACCGCATCTAGTGGAAGTAGAAGCTGTTCAGGTAAATGCTATATCAACAGGCTAATCCTAAGCCTCCAGGCTAATGTGTATGGTATTGTTTTCCAGCACATCAAAGTGATCTTCATTTTTTTGTCATAGGAAAAAACAGTCCGTATCTTTCATAAAGTATATTTCCCTGATGACACGAACGAGGTATGTCGCGTGTTATCTATCTGTAATGATATAAATAAATTGCGTAAATTAGATCAATGGATTTCTTGTAGATTTAAGACAATTTGTACTTCATTAAGGACTAATGAAAAAAAAAGCGTTTCAGCTAAATTATTTTATTGGAATTTTTTTTTTGGTTTTTATTAGTTTCTCTGACGACACCTCTGCTTATAAATGTGTACGCAGCTCTACAAGGCGTGGTGTTGTACACCCGTTCACCGACTTTCACCCACCCGCTACCGTGCACGTTTTTATATAAGAACACCTAAGATTTAGTTGAGACTCTTCTTTTTAAAGGAATTAAGAATAATTTTTTTTGATGCGTTCTTGAACGATCGGTTTTCAAAAACGTAGGGAAACTGTCAAATTGTGGCTATTCACAACTTATCTCTCAGACCCGGTATCAAAAATGCTTGTTTTATGAATAACATGTTATAAGCAACGTGAGTCTCGAATTCTTGAGAAAAAAACGAAGCCATTTGTAAACAACAGCCAACTTGAATTGAGTAAATGAAAAAAAAGAAAAAGGACAACAGGGTTTTATAAACAGCAATAGTTCTAAAAGTCGTTTAATTTTTTTACGTCAAACATGATTACAACTAAAGTTTGATGTCACATTACGCACCGAGCAAGAAAACATGTGAATTTGATCTCTTCAAGTAGATAAGCCTGACTAAAAAAAACTTAAGCAACATTGAAGCTCGACTAACATTTTGTGAAAGCGTGTATGTCATTTTCTAGAAAGCGGCGTTCATTTTATTTTCGTAAACTCTTCTAAGCTTTTAAATTTGATTGAGTTTTTAAGATGTTGTAATTTTCGGCTAAATCTCGCTCTGAATGTTTTAATAAGCTGTGTTGTAGTATAAACCAAAAAAGTTTCCCTCTGTTGATGTGCTGTCTTTTTTGTAGGCGTTTGAGGTGGAATCCAGTACAAGAGCAAAAGATTTCTGCAATCAGATATCTGCGAAGCTGCAACTGAAATCAGCAGAAGGATTCAGTCTTTTTGTCAAGATTGCAGATAAAGGTATGCACAATTATATGCAGCGGTGCAGTCTGGGTATTTGGACATAATAAAACATTGTGGTTTTTGTTGAGACGTTTAAATTCATGAATTACTGAATATAATTGAATTTCAAATTAATATAATTTTAAAGAAAATTTATTTTGCATCTTTTGAAGGTACGAGTTGTCTTATTCGTACTAATTTTCGCGCGAAAATATTTTTGCTGCGCGAAATAACGCGCAAAACATTATGCGCGAAAATATTTTTGCTGTGCGAAATAACGCGCAAAACATTATGCGCGAAAATTTATACTTTTAAAAATATACTTTTTTTGCAAGAAAAAGAACTGATTGCAGACGTCATTTTAGCGTCAAATTCCTTTTTTGCGTTTTCTTGATTTACAATTTACCGAATATAAATATATCTATAGTTTTGTGTAACGCTAAATTGTATTATTTTTTTTTCTTGTTATTCGTGAGTGAAGTTAAATTTGAGTGAAATTTAATACGCAAGAAATAGATTTTTTTTGCATTGCGCGAAAATTTTATGAAAATTAACAAAAAGAAAGATCCATATATAGGGAAAATATTTTTTCTCAAATGCTGACTAAACCTTTTTTTTTTCTAATACCTTTCCGTAAATTCCTTATATTAGTGTTTTATTACATTTTGATATTTTGAAAATAAATTTTCAAATCTTTGTCTTTTCCATTTCGTTTGTAGTCGAACGGAGACGGTGAAATATTTGTGATTATCTAGTCTTCAACAATAAGGTTCGTGTGTAAGGATTTATTTGTTCATTTCTTATATTATTTGATGTTTTCTATTTTTTTAGTGATCAGTGTACCAGAAGCAGATTTCTTCTTCGATTTTGTTCGACATTTGATCGAATGGTTGAAGAAGGCGAAACCAGTATCATCGCAGAGAGATGGTATGTATTCACGAATGTTTTTCACAAATTATTTTTCAACATCTCTCATTTAACGCTTTTAAAATAGTTAATTTTAAACTGCAGATCCAAACTTAACCATTTTACGACTGTAATTAGGACAATTAGTTCACTGATTAAAGATCTTTCGACGACAAAAAATTTGCTGCCAGGAAACCTCCTGTTTGTTTTTAATTTTATAGTACACAGTCGAACCTGCACATAGCAGACACCTGAAAGTCATAGAAGAGTATCTCAACTTACTAGTGTCCGTTACATAGCATTTTTACTATAAGTGGATGTGATTATGTTTTTCGTTCACGCTTTCACGAAAGTTGTGCAAATGAGATAAAATGGCGAAAAATCTCCCTACAAGAAGGTCTTCTTAATTTTTTCTTAGATATCTTAAGAAAGGCATTTATTTTAACAAGCTTTTATCGCCTACATTCTTCTTAACGAAATGTATTTTTCTAGGTGCAACATTAAATATGAACTACCAAGTGTTCTTCATGAAGAAGCTATGGACCACCACTGTGATTGGGAAGGACCCCAACGCTGATTCGAGGTTTCACTACCATCAAGTAAGAAATGGTTGCCCTGTTTTGTTTGTTGCTTTTTTTTTGTTTTTGTTTGCTTAAGCACCTGTGTTTGTTTGTTTATTTTAATTACAAGTGAATTTGTTGTTCTTTTTCTACCAAAATCGCTTTTATCAATACACCATCTCCTTCTTGTTAATTTGACGTCTTTTTTATATTTTTTTTTTTTTAATTTATCATCTTCCTTTGTTTTCTTCTTTTACGTTTCATATAAAACCAGATTTTGTCTGAAAGGCGATAAGTTGTTATATTAAAAGTCCATTATCTTTTTTTTATTATTACTTATATTTTAATCCCGCACTATAGCAATTAGTAAAATTAATGTTTACCAATCGAAAGTGTTTCTGTGTCCTCATTTTAATCCTGTTTTGTACGTTTCAGGAACTTCCCAAGTTGCTTCGCGGATATCATAAGTGCAGCATTGAAGAAGTCATGACCTTAGCAGCGTTGCAATATAAAATTCGCTACGGTGAAGAGCGAACACACCTACAACACATAACGTAGGTCTCCTGCACTGTGTTTTTAATGAAGTTTGTTAAACTAGACTAGGTAGCACAGCGGTGCAAAAAAAAATCCGCTGAATCTTAATCTTCCAGTATAGATAAGGTGATACCGAGAAAGCGATTTAACTGCAACAATATCTTAAGTTTCCAGTCACTTTCACATACCGACACTAAACTTTTTTGCAACTTATATGGTATAATAGGTTACTTCAGAGAGAAACGACTTTTCCATACACGACAAGATCCACGAGAAACTGTTAATCGGTGTCTAAAAAATTTCACGTTGACATAACATATCAAGTACTAGCACCCCCTATCCCATGTTGCAGGGCTTACTTAATAAATATTTAAGATCACGTTCTGACTAATATCTTGTGTTGAATATCTCTCCTGTTTGTTTTCACGCTGCAATGTTTTTTTCAGACGAAGTCTAAAGAGCTTTGTACCGATAGAGATGATTCCATTAGTTCAACCTGTTAAGTGGAAAGAGGTAGCGTTTCCTTGTAATTAATCTTTACTGCTGTGATCTTACCTGAATTGTTAGCTAGTTAAAGATACGCCTCTTATAATTGCGGTTAGAACGATATTCTCCTTTTAACGCCTCCTTTCTAATAACCGCCCCACTATGTTTCGAAGAAATTTAATTAGCGCCCGGGCGGTTAATAGAGGAATTTATGTATATTCTATCTGAGTTGTTTGTGCAGGAGTTTAGTTTTGCAAATTTTTACTACTGTTGTGTTTTGCGAGTAAGCTAATGGTTTAACCCTTTAATTTTGATTTTAGGGTATCGAGTTTCATTACATGAATTTGAGTGACAAACGCAGAGAGGAATGTAAAGTGATCTTCTTAAAGATTATCGCCAAAAAACAGACATTTGGGTCCGCTTTCTTTGAAGTCAGAGTAAGACCTCTTTCGCATAACCCTGATGTAACCCTTATTAAGCGAATAGTGGTTTTGTAAACCCTGTTTTTCTCAGGCTTTGTCAACCACAACTATGCTGAAGTGGGATATTAGAAGAAGGGTTCCTTCTGTTTAAACACATCAATTGTTGTTCTTATTTTTTTATCACTTTTTTTTAGCAAACGACAGATACACGATTTACAGATCAACTGTTAATTGCTGTCAACAAAAATGGAGTTAATCTTATTGATCCAAAATCAAAGGTACATCCTACGCCTTATTTTTCTTATTTGATCATTTATTCATTCATTCATCCATTAATTTATTCATTCATCCATTCATTTTTTTATTCGTTTGTTTATTCAATGTTTTATTTGAGAACAATTATCCACCATTTTTTCATCCTTTCTTTCGGCTATTCGTCCTACCTTGAGGAAAGTAATTTTTAATTTTAAGATTGCTTGCTTTGCAAAAACATTTGTAAAAATATCTAACAGAAACCGCTAAGGGTTGTCAAAAAATATAATCCCTAGGAAAAACGTTTTTTTTTTCATTAAAAATTGGTTTAGTATTAAATTTATAGCAGTATAAATATAAATTTGCGCGAATTAGGTGCCCTTAAAATTTTCACGGATATTTAAATTTCGCCAAATGGGCGAAAAAAAAGTGAAATTTGTGAAAATATCTAGGTTGTACAATATACGCAAATGTAGCATTAACCATCCCGAATGACGATAAAAAACACGCAAAAAAATTATTTTCCCTGTACGCTTTTTAGGATCTTCTCGTCACATATCCTTTCACAAAGATCTCAAACTGGAGTAGCGGAAACACCTATTTTCACATGACTATCGGCAATTTGGTGAAAGGGACTAAATTACTGTGTGAAACCAACTTGGTATGTACCGTTGACCTTCTTTGTTGCAGTGAATTTATTCTTCTTTATGTTTAAAAATAGTATCTGTACGGACACCTCAAGGCTCTTCAATGTCGAAAATTCTCACAACTCCTCAAATCTCCTCTAAAGATAGATTTTTTAAACAATTTCCTTCTTAAAATACAAAAAAATGCTACACGTACAACAATAATTTGTTCTTTACTCTTTACTCTTTTCACCTTGTCAATTTCCTCTATGGAATACCATCATTGGCTCAAAAAAGGGTAAGAATTTTCATCAAAAGTCCTCAAATCTCTCTAATTTGACTCTATAAAAAGATTGGAAACCCTGTGTACTGCTACAGTAACAGATTGTAATAGTGTATTTGTCATCTGTTAATGATTACTTTGGTTGCCATAGGGATACAAAATGGACGACCTGCTGACGTCATATATTTCTCAAATGCTGTCGAACATGAATAAACAGAAGAACGTCAAAGGCGGAACAATCTCTTTCAAACGTTGATAACGAAACGAGCCGCTTTAAACTTTTGTCATCTGTATGACGTTTGGATAGTGCTATCGATGCAAACTTTAAAATATATAGTTATTTTTATTAACCCTTGTTAGTATTTTTTAAAGACAGGGAAAAAAGTATGAAATAAGCTGTAAATTTAAGCTTAATGAAACTTAAAAAAGCTTCCTGGTCGTTATTCTTTGTTGCTCTAAACAACAGCTGAAATCTCAGCCTGATATTCTTATATAGCATATTCTTATAAAGGAAAAAGCGTGTGAAACCTTTACGAGGTAATTATTTTGTTTGCCTGCTACATGAAGTCGTGTTTTGATTGTCAGTTTTCTTAATATCAATTTTTTACGTATTTGTACAGGATGTTTTTTGTTTAGAATTGCACGTTACTTTTTTTCTATCGTTTTTTTTTTAATTCTTGAATTTAAATGTAGAAGCTAACTTACGAAAAAAAAAAGATTAAACCCATTTTTAAAATACCACTCGTCGAACACAGCGTTGAAAAAAATATTGTGGTTTCGCGTTGTAGCGGTTATCTGGTTAATTTTCTATATAAACTCGCAACCAGACTTCTATAAAATTGGAACCAGATTTCTATTAAAATTGCAATTACATCTTTATACCTATCTTTTCTACAGATATATTTATGTATTTATTTATTTATAGCTAGGGAATTTCGCACCTGTGTTTCTTATTTATTACAAGAATATTTTGTAATTTTTTCATAATAATTACTAAGAGTTTTAACCGCACTAATAAAGTCAGCAAAACAATGATTTTGCTTTTGTCTTCTCACCCTCTCACCCTCCATTTTTTCCTAATCTTTTTCGGCTTTGCGTATAATGCTCTTAAAAATAAGATATCAAATTTGCATGGCAAGTTTCCTGTCCATGTCAGAGTGTACGGCCCATAGGTTCGAATTCGTTTCCGTGTCAGGGTAAACCTCCCGTGGTATGTAATCCCTCCCCTTGTGAAAATGAACGCCCCTTGTTTGTCGATAATAAATAAATTTGATCAACCTCATACCCAGGACTTTTTTTTATTTAAGGCGATTTTGTCTTCATACAAAAAACTTAAAAAGCCTTGGGACGAAGTTGAATTTCGATTTAAAAAACATCTCGTGAGTTTCAATTTCGGATGTCTACTGTCAGTTTTGGTTTCTTTTTTTCCTTTTTTTTTTTTTGCACAACGTAAAATACGTGTTGTTTTTTTGGAGATCTTACGTGGTGTGGGCGATTTTTCTTTTTATTTGACTGTATAATAAGTATCTTCAGTATCTGGTCAAATACTAATAAAAGTATTGTACAAATTAAAGGTATATCTTATCGAAACAGCTTTTGTTAAGATTTAATATAAATTGCGTGGGAGCAGGCTTTTATTGCAGAAACACAGATCTGAAAGAATAGCAAATTCACCAAGTCAGCGATCATACCGAAATGTGGACTTACTTGAATGTTCTTGAATGTGCTGTCATATAAAATTATAATATCTGTTATAAACAGTTTAAACCTTAAGATATTGACCCAAGTTTGTTTTCTGTAAAATATAATACATGATCTTTATTGTCCACTGATTTCCGAGAGGAAAGAAAATATGTTTTTGTCAACCCGGTTCATATAAGATCGATTATCCAAAATGTTTACTTTTGATTTTGTGCCAGAATACAGAAAGAACATAAAAACATGGCGGCAGTGAGTGTGGATGAGGAAAGGGGAAATGAGAGCGTAAGATCATGGTTTTCAAGAATTCAAGATACTTTATCTTTAGCAGTCTCTTCCACTGCAAGAATTATAGTTGATAAAAAGGCTTTCGAAAAAGCAGGAAGATCGATTGAAAAAGTTTTACGACTATGTCAAAATCAAAGATTGAATTTGAATAATAGTCCACCTTTTATGCTTGATATTTTGCCAGAAACCCATTCACATTTAAAACTTATACTTCAAAATTATGATGATAAATTACATCAACTTAATGAATATGAATATTTTAAGATTTACTTGGAGAATCTTGATCACAAATGCAAGCAAGTTTTGAGGTTATTCAAAGAAAGTAAGGATAGAGTATTTGATGAAAGGGACAATTCCAGAAGGAAACTAACAAAGTTAAGCTTAATATTTAGCCATATGCTATCAGATTTAAAAGCAATTTTTCCGCACGGCTGCTACATTGGGAATAATTTCAAAATAACAAAAGCTGATGCAGTTGAATTCTGGAACACATCTTTCGGACCAAGGTATAATCATTAATTTAGCAAATTTTTAAGACCCAGAATGTGATGTTGCTGTGGTCTCTGCATTATTAGTATATTGGTGTTTACTATCATAGTTTTTGTCCTATACCATACATGTCAGCTCACAAAAAAAATGAGCATGTGACACATTTTGTTTAGCATGAGGTTGTATAGCTAGGTAGTGAAAGTTTGCCAATATTACAGAAAATCTACCTAATACGCCATATATCCGTAATATATGGCGTATTAGGTAGATTTGCTGTTTTTGCCAGTTTTTACTAAATGGTAGCTAATTTCTTGTTGTGTTTTTGACTGTGTGTTATTGTGTTCTACTAGAAACATGCATCTTGCTCTGCACCCTTACCATGTGCTAAATGACATTTAGAACAGCTATACTGTTACTGTTTTTCGTGAAGAGGGGTGTTGGACTCAGTAGTGCAGCCCTTAAAATTAGAATTTTTTTACGTCGGCAATAAAACTGCCGACATGAGATACATTTTAACTCATTTGCGTCGGCAATATTTTTTTGTAGTAAAATTTTTTAGCTGGCAATAACTTTCGTCATTCACCATCTCCTAAGACGATGACAAATGGGAATGGAGTACAAGTCTTATTGACATACCTTCCGGATGGTGAACTTCGTTAGGTTAATAGTTCACTGCCAACTGGCTTTTTATGTTGCGAGATGAACTCATTAGGTATCATTAGGTTGTATATCGCAGAAGTCGCCGGTGACATGCTTTAAAAATGCTTGTCACCGGCACAGTTACTGTACAGGAGACCCAATTATTAGAGTCTTCACAGAACATCTCTCCTCACAAAACCGAGGGCAGGGCTGACTTATTGCCTGCTGTGTCGTGTGGAAGAAAGAACTTCTGGACTTCTTTTTAATATGATATACAATTTTTTTGATTACTATTATTACGAATCGAATAGCACCACAGTATTTCTGTAGCCTGAATGATTTTAGTTAGTGATAATGGCCTAACTTACTGAAAATCGAATGTAATTATTTTGAAGTCGCAAGGAGTGGGAGTAGCTTAAACAAAACCAAAATTATTGTTATTCAAAAATTTCACAACAAAATTACGTCGGTGTTTTTTTTGCCGACGCAACTACGGTATCTTCGTATTTTACGTTGGCCGACGCTAATTTTAAGGGCTGGTAGTGTGGCTGTTGGGAATCTTTAACAAAGCAATTTTGCAGGCGTCCTGCCTAGTGAACTTTACAACCGTATGTGCTATATGTTAAGAGGATCTTACTAAAGTTACATTTGTATTTAGAATACATGAATGAACCTTTCTATTTTCACAATTTCAGCCTTATCTCTGATTATTATTGTTCTAAATATATAAATAATCGTGACAAGGCACCATTATACTAAACTCGTTCTGCACTTTTAGTATTTTCCCAAGTATCAATAGGAGGTTTCAGGTCAAACTGGTTTGTTTAAATATTTGTGCACAATTATAACACCAATTCATGCAAGGGTAACACCAAACTGTGATGTTCCTCAAATGGTGTAATGGTAACCTAAAGTGCAGAAGTTTCATTTTCCAATGATCTACAATCCTAGACAAAAATATTGTCACAAAGGAAGTTTTTTTTTGTCATTTTTCGAATATGGACAAAAGCTTCACACAGTGAATGCTCTGCGACTGGCAGACTTCAAGTCGCTACTTTTGCACACGTTGGACAGGCAAACAGTGCTTAAAATATGTTAGACGTACTGTCTAGCACACCCGCACTATGAAATAATCCATGACGGGCCCCAGGAAAGGCCCAAAACTTGTCAAAAATAGCCATGCTGACGTCAGCAACAGTTAGCACATTTCAAGGGTTTTGACTCAACCAAATAACCAAAGATCTTAACTCCTAAGTCCACTCTGAAAATTCCGAAAATTGAAAAGTTGAGTAAGATTGTAGAGTGTTCAATTTTTTAAAATTTATCCTTATCATAAACCAGACATAAAAATTGACATGCAACTTCATAATTGGATATCATCTTGAATTTTTATTAACTATTCCTTGGAATCTTATTGTTCTTGATATGAGGCTATAAGTCCTCTAAATCTATGACATTTAACTTTTTTTGCCCTTGTAAATGCTGTCAAGGTTGACATTGATGACAGTATGGTGTTGTGTTGGTCAAGATATTTTAAGAGGAAAAAATTGGCTGATTTTTTTTTGATCACTTATTACACCAAAATTTTTTTGACTATCAGAAAGATAACTAAAAATGATAAAAGTCACCAATTTTCAAATTGTAAAACAACGTGCACCCCGAACTATCACATTTCTTATTCACAGCTTGAATATTCCGTGCATGGTTAGGTGTGGTTGGCGACGTCAGCAATGACCAATCTGTACACAAAGAAATTTTTTATAAAAAATTCATTTTATATACCTGTTGCCTGTATTGTTTAGAGCTTGAAACGCTGATCGCAAAAATGTATAGAACCATGTTCTTTTGATGAACGAAATTGAGATCTTGGCATTTAAATTTTTTTTAAGGACATTATATACCCCTTTGTTCCAAGAAGTGACTTTAAAGAAAAATGAACACATTGGATTTGTCTTTCACAGACACGCGCAATTGTCATATTATTTTTAAAAATATTACCACTTATCTGTTCAGTCATTGTCATTGAATAATATATGTAGATATTATCATGTCATGAACAAGCGAGTTTATTCTAGGCAATGTTTCTACAGCTGTCATCGACAGGCAATGATCGTAATCATCTTTGGCTATTTATTAGTTGAGGAGATAATTAGAGGATCGAAATCAACCAATCAGATCACAGCAATTAAAGTAATTAATTTTTTTCACAGACACAGATGGAAGTAATATATTGATTAAAATCTTTCCTTTTTCTAAAAGTTCGCTCTATGTTATGTTCCTTTTTTCTAGAAGTATGCTTTTTGTTACGTTTGTCCTGAACCATTTTGCACTTTTTTCTAAATATTCGCTTTCCGAAGTGCGGGTAACCATATTTCTGGAAGTTGATAGGAAATACTATTGATATGAGTATTTCTGTCTATACTATTTATGGTTTCTTTCACTTTTCTTGCTGTCCAACTGGAATCTCGGTCTATGATCTTTTTATTGTCCTAGTCAATAATATGATCATTCTTCCAGCTATGGTCCACAATCTCATTTTTGCCTGTATCTGCGTTGCGTACCACTCTTTGTGCTCTTGCACACGTTGTTTGAGCATTAGATAGATAGATAGATGGATGTGCATATTTTACATGGCTAGCCTCACAAATATCGAGGGATATACCCTGTCTATTATTTCCAGGAGGGGCCATGGCTTTGGTGGGGAGTCCTGGAGTATTCAATGCTCTCTTTGAGCTACGCAAACTCAATTAGGGTCAACGCTCTGCCAGACAACTCCCTGCAACATCCAACGGCCCACACAGTGTGCCATTTTCCCAATTTCCCTCACATGGCTTGGGTTAACCCGGGGCTATGGTAATATTCAATTGCCCATATTGAATCGCCGCCAAAGGGAATCGAACCCTCACAAAGTACGAGAGTGATAACCACTAAACTACGGCGCCGTTTTGTTGAAACAAAATGAATGCTCGATAATATCTATATTATTCAATGTCATTTTATTATATAGGAAGATGACTACTATGTAATGGTATAGTTAATGAATTACATGTGTAATCTATCTGCCTTTATGAAAATTTATAATAAGTAAATATACAAATTTCTCATAATGGAAATAATACTGACACCTAGATAAATTGTAATCTGTGTCTAATTATTTTGTTTTATTTTGAGCAGGTTTTCTTTATACAATGTTATATATAAAGAGATTTTTTCTCTGCTTTGAATCTATAGCTAAAACAAATTCAATAGGTAAAAAAATTGAAAATAAAATATCTATATATTTTTTATATTAATTTTTTGCTATTAAATAATAGATCCTATTACAAACTTTTACAGAACTTATTACGTTTAAACACGAAAAAGTTAAGCTTTAAGCTACTCCATTCCATAACTTAATTGCTCCTGGTAATGAGTAGATGTAGGTTATATATTGGAATTGTTATCTTGCTGTATTAGTCGTATAATCATAGACAGTCCTTGAAATGCTTTCTGTATTGTATTACTGTATTGCACAAAGTCTGGTTATGCATTAGTATTAGCCAGGAAAAAATATGTTGGTGTTTTTTTTCATAGCAGAATTGCTTGATTGGATGATGATATAAAGTTTACTTCCGTAACCTGGTTTTTAATTGGATATTTATTACAAATGCATTTTTAAATCAAGCAATCTTATCTTTCATAGTAAACTCATACGTTTGAATTTTCTTTAAGCTTCTTTTGCTGAGCAAGAAAACACACTGTGTATCTCAAAACAGTAGCTGCAAAACATATTTTTTTTTGCCATACGTTGTATATATGACATTTAATTTGGTTGACCAAAATACAGAGACAGGCTTTTATGAATAACTCTCTGTTCTAACGTACTAACCAAACACATGCTAGCAAAACAACAACATGGCATATTATCGTTATAAAAATATTTTCAACAGTACTAACAAAAAAAATTTCTGGATTAGCCCCTGCTTATACATCCCAGAGCCTAAGAAATTGGCTATTATTCAAAACTACGAAGTCTAAATGCTTAGAACTTTAACTTACAACATTACTTTATTTCATCAAGGGGAATCATTTTGAAAAGTTTTGACACATGGTTGTTAGGGAAAGTTGTATTTTCAGGCAATTTTGTGCATTTTATGCAACAAAATATGTAAAAACCAGAAGATATGTTAAATAACCACCTTTCTTTGGCTGTCAAAAAGTTCAAACAGATTAAAATTGGAATTTAAGCAGGCAGAGATATTTGGACAAGTTTTAAGCTTCTGATGATGTTACAGCAAAAGTGCCGACACAAGCAAAATGATGTTCCTTTCATGTGTCAAGTTTGATTCCATATATCAAAAGTTACGCCTTGTCTCCAATTATAATATATTGGATAACCCCTAGACCGAATTGGGTTTAACTAGAGTTTAATAACCAGGTTGCCTCCACAAGTTCAAGATGTTGTTTTAAAGAAGCAGTTTTCAGTTGTTTTTATAGAAAAGGTATAATGCACACATACCACACATGTAAATTAATTAAGGCATGCTATGGATAACACAGATGATATATTCTATAGCTATATATTTTATTGAAATGTATTTTAAAGTGTATTCCTAAACATGTTTTACTTTTTTAGTCGAACAATAGTGCCGTGGAAGCAATTTCGAGAGCATCTTCAAACAGTTCATCCAATTGGATCTAACCTTGAAGCCATTGCCTTAAAGACCACTATTGATTTTGTTGTCAATGAGCACGTTTCCATATTTGAATTTGATGTCTTTACAAGACTCTTTGCACCATGGTCGAACATCATACAAAATTGGAATTTATTAGCAGTCACCCATCCTGGCTATCTGGCATTTTTGACGTATGACGAAGTAAAAGAAACTCTCACAAAGTATTTTCATAAGCCAGGCAGGTGGGTGAAACTCTCTATCCACTTTTGTCACAGGACACAGACACTTTTTTTTGCTTGGCATACTAAAAGTATCAATAAATAAGTGACCATTGTATGCACTTCTAACATTTATATGAGTCACAAATGTTTTTATTTATTTATTTATTTATTTATTTATTTATTTATTTATTCCTTTCCATGTGTTTAGTATATACACAAAAATCCCTCTTCTGTTTTACCTCGTCACCATGTATAGTATGTAGTAATGATTTACAAAATTTATTTCGCGTTAGTTTTGAGGAAATAAAGCATTTCCTGTGTGGTGATAAGTCACAACAGTCTTGTAAAAGACTTTTTTTCTCTTTTTCTTTTATCAGTTACATCTTTCGTTTGTCATGTACTCGCTTGGGTCAGTGGGCTATTGGTTATGTCACTGCAGAGGGGACAATATTGCAAACCATTCCGCAACACAAGACATTAATGCAAGCGTTGGTTGATGGGGCACGAGATGGATTGTAAGTTTGTTTTGCCTTCATGCTTTTCGGAACTCCAAGAAACTTTATAGATTGTGTACGATTTCAGGGAAAATCAGTGAATTTTATAGATTTTGTCTCAATTACATGGAAAAGGGTATTTTGTTTCGACTTCAAGGGAAAATACGAAATTTTTTCGTAAATAGTCTTAATTCTCTTTTTTTTTGGCTTAAATTTCTTCGAGGGCGGCAAAATCCGAAAGGGACAGCCCCTAATTGTCCTTGATAATCTTACTTTTGTTTCCTATTCCAAGACTGATTACCTTTAAGAATTCACCAAAATAATACCTAAAAATACCCTTTCTTATAAAAACGATTGTACAATCCATAATCTGTTTTTTATTTCCAGTTACATATTTCCAAATGGACAGGACTTCAATCCAGACCTGCAACCATTCTTAGTGGAATCGAAAGAACAACATATCCAAGTTTCGGAAGAACAATACGAAATCTATGTCGAAATGGGATCAACGTTCCAGTTGTGCAAGATTTGCGCTGAAAACGACAAAGACACGAAGATCGAGCCATGTGGTCATTTAATGTGCCACTTATGTTTGGTACACTGGCAGGATACTGGCGGAACAGGTATGGAAGAAAAATTCTATCCGTTTTATTGTCTATTGCGTCAACTGATTATCGAATTTATCGAATTATTATATTATCGAGTTCTCCAAAAACATTGTATCAACATCGTAAAATCGATGAAACGAAGAAAAAGTTCACTCTGGATATTGGTGATTCTCAAATTAACTGGTGTATGTATGTATGATATGATAAAAACCGAATTACCCCATGTTCAGAATAAGGGGGCAGACACTGCTATGTTTTATATGTCGTCAGCATATTTTTTTACGGTTTTTTTTTGGGTTTTCTGCACGAGAGTATGCTTCTTATATGCTCCTAATACTAGTCTACTACTAGTAAGCCATAAACAATAGGCTCGATTTTCAAAAATAATTGATTATCAAAAATTCGTTACTTGTTAGGCACTTCTTAGTCAACAAAAATTAAAATAAAAGCAATTGATTTTAATTTTGTCTTTGCTCCACTTAAAGAAGCGCAAGTTTATCGACATGTAATTTATCAATGCGCCGTAAAGTTTAATGACATATTTGAAATAACAGTTTGAGGAGTTTGCTTGTAAAGCGATGTAACTTTTCATACACTTATCGCGTAGTGTAATTCAAACCTAACATTAGGTTTGAATTACACTACCAGGTTGTTTGTAAAACAGACGAAGTTCTGTAGCATATATTGCATTAATATATTTTAGGTTGCCCTTTTTGCCGTTCTGATATTAAGGGAATTGAGAACGTGATCGTCGATCCGTTTTCTCACAAATTAAAAGCTGAAAAACCAAAAAACGACACGCCGCCGGATAATCCTCCACGCGTCGGCAATAAAGCACCTTCGCCTCCCAATGAGTCTTTGCCTCGCTCAATGCCAATTCATAATAATCGTGTGGAAGAGATCAATCACGCCGAAATGATTCAGCCGCCTCATCAGATGCATCAACAATCACTGCCGCACCTCCCCGACCGAGCCAACCCTCAACGACCACAAAGAAAACGTCCGGAATCACCGGCAGCCGGCCAATTCGAGGTAATTTTTGTTTTATTTTTCTTATATCTATCAAGTTTAGTAAACCTTCCCTGGATTTTCGAAGTTTTAAAAATGTATTGGATTGATACTTGTTAATTCTTAACTCAATTTGATGTCAAAATGGACTGTGTTGTGACGTTGTTACGATCAGTCTTTTGTAATCTGACCTCACCTTAGCAACCACCTTTTCATAACGATACGAAAGCAGGACGTTTATCTCTTATTGGATTTTAAAAATACGAATTTATAAAGCTCTTATAGAGGATTTCTAAAATGTAATCCGATTTTATAAAGCGTTGATAGAAAAGTTGCGGTGCATCTGAGGTATCGAATCCAGGAAGGTTTATTAACGAAACGGGTTCACTGTCACTCTTGTAATGATAGTTGCACGGTTGGTTGGTTTTCTACGTATCGTATTGTTGTTGATTCAATCAATACTTTGCATTTAGTAGTTTCTTCGAAGTAAATCCATTGTAACAGATAAATGATTCTCAATGATTCTTTATGTTTTCATCTCTCTTTGAGTTTTTGGAAATCCTAATTCAAACATTCTAGATTAAAAATGGCCTTCAACTTTGTTAGCAGATCGTTTTAGCTCTAGCCTTCATTCTCTTGGTTTTAATGAAAACAAAACAACATATTTCCGTCTGCACACGTATTTCAGCTAAGTCTCTACGAAATATAATTGATTACCATAAATCTTCTAACAAACATTCCCTTCTATACAATGACCACCTGTAATAACTCCTCCCTGATAATCCAAAATATTTTATAAACGCCTAGATTAATCGCCCTCTTTTAATAAACGCCCCTTTAAAGGGGGCGTCAATTAGAACTACTTCTTGTGAGAAAGAGGCTTCTACGGTACCTATGTACACAAAGTTTTCGTGAAGAAAATGCAGGTTGTGTTTTTATTCATTCAGGAACAACGACCACCGCCATTGCCACCGCGTCTTAATCAACCAAGAATGAAAGTGAACCAATATCCATCCCACTAACCATAACCTATTCTATCATAACTACGTAACTTTATGCTAACTGTCTTCCAGTCACATCATTTCTTTTGTTCTTCAACAGGATGCAACCAATTGGGTTTCATCAAACATGACACGTGACACTAACGTAGATGACGCACAGCTTTTTTCCGCTACTGCACAAATTCCAAACGCTGACTTAACTGAACAAAACACCCCTCCCGTGATAGTAAGCCCGCCTCCTCTGCCTCATCGTCAGCCGAATTTCGAAAGTTGTTGGGACAGGCCGCAGCGATCACCCCGCTCAAGTCCGCTTCATTCTCCACAGTCATCACCTTTCCATTCTCCGAGTGGTTCGCCTACCAACACTCGCCGCAGAGCACCATCACCTGCTGTTGATGACGGTGCCGTACCACCGAGAATACCTCAGCCATACAAAGGAAATTCTTCTTTACTACGAGAACATGCAGTTAAAGCTAACAGCAGCGAGTTACTCTCGGAAGGTATCCACTCACGTTGTGGGTTGAATAATGCTGATACTAACAACGTTGGTTTTATACCGCCCATTCCAGCACGACAGCGAGATTCAGCTCCGGCGCTTCCAGAACGTCACCCATTTATGGGTCGCAGTTTGTCGCCGGTACCCGACAGATTTCAACCTGTTCGGAAGGATGGTAGCTTAAAAATGAAACGGACACCAATGAACATTGATCCGGAGTGTAATTCTTCTTTAAAAAGGCGTACTCGTTCAGACGAGAACTTAGACCGCTCTTATGATATAGAGGATTTCGAAGAAGTAGGAGAATTTTTCAAAAGGTCTTGTAGCATGAGTCAAAGAAAAAATGCCAACGAAAACACAAAACTATACGAGCCAATCTTTAACGCAGATCCTTTTTTGTTTCCGAAAAATCCACACGAACCTTCCTCAAGTGCGCACGCAATACCACCGGAACAAGAAGAGAAACCAATCTTTCAAAACTTTTCCCGTAGTGACAGTGTAAGAAAGCTGGACCCCGGCCGACCGGTGCCTCTACCGCCGTCTGTGGAGAGCGAACATCCATCCGTAGGGAACGTCTTAGAGAGGCCAGATACGTTGTCACTAGACTTTGCTGTTTTGAAATCCGATAATGATCCTCCGACACCGGTGTTGCCACCAAAAAAGAACCGACAAGGAAAATCTTTGACGTCTATGGAGAATGAAGGGACGGATAAAAAGGAGTTAAGCCCAGAAAGTTTGTTAGCAGTTAATTTGAAGGTGAACCAGGGTAATGTCTCTCCATTTAACGATGAATTTAATGCTGACGTGGCTTTCGGCTTTGTTACAACAAACGACGACGAATCGCAAAATCGAAAAGGTAATGAAGTATATTATCCCTTGCCAAACAATATGGCTGCGCTATCTGAAGTATTGCCTGAAAGCGAGGATTTTTACGACAGCAATGACGACAACGCGATGCAAAACTACGACTCGCCTGTTCCCATTATTCATTCTCCAGTCGACTCAAATGCTCCGTCGCGGTCTGTACATAGTTCAAGTTCGGCCGATACACCTTTGTCGGATCATGCTGCTGATCCATTTTCCGATCCATTTTTCACTACATCGACAGACGAGGCTGGGAATGCACCGCCCCCTATTCCACCACACGGTCGTAATATGCCAACCGCCGGGGTGCACCGCCGAGGGATGAGTCCTGCCACTTCGGTGGATAACATTCCTGAATCGGAATCTCGTGTAAACAGTGCTGTTGACCCTCTAACTGGTGAAGTCATTGTGGCAGGTCCTGGTAGGTTTTTTGACGGCCGACAAACACGAAATGACGCGTCGAATCCAATGCAGTATTACGACGAAGACTTTCAAATTTTAATGGCTCAGGGTTACTCGAGAGAAGCGATCAAAAAAGCGTTGACGGTTGCCAACAACAACTTTTCTATTGCACGAAATATTTTGAAAGAGTTTACTCCAATTTCCAAGTAAATGTCAGTTAAGAATTTTATCACGCGACAATTTCTGTTTTAGGATCTGGTAACTAAATTTGTATTTTAACGCGTTACACGATTTTCAAGTAATTGTTCGACCTCTTAGAGATCTTTAATTTGACAATTTTTTAAGTCTTTTTCAAATAAAATATTTGTAGAGCTTAAATTTGTGTACCGGACTAAAAGCAAAGCACTATACGCAAAATGTTTGATCCGTCCTGTCTGTATTTCGTTTTCGTCGTTTTTGTCGGTGTTTATCTCCATCATATTTTCATTATTGTATATACACACCTCCATTATATTTTGATATACTATTTTACTTTTATAGTTATTAGATTACTAGCCTCCGCATTATTCAGCGTTCAGTTCCTGGAACAATCTTCATGTTGTCATATCTAAGAGTAGAAATTTGTAAAAGTTTTACTCAATACGCCTTAGTTGCCCAACACGCCTTAGTTGCCCAACACGCCTTAGTTGCCCAACACGCCTTAGTAACCCAAACATCTATTAATTTTTTTAGTTTTTTTTCTGAGTAAACAGAATTATTTGCTTTTTCCTCAAAAAAACAGTCAGCGCATATACCTATTTTTGTATAGTTATTTTTTTGTTATATAATTAGATAAGGTCAATTTCGCAACTTTGTTCCCAGACCGGCTTGTTAGTATTAAATAAATTTGGGATCAAAGTTGCTTGTCAGTAATGTATTATAAATTGAAAAAAAACTTTGAACGATTTATTTTTGGGTCAGCTCCTACACATCAAATAAATTTGTAATTTTTTGGAATGGTCACCAAGAGACTTGTAATAAAGTAGAAAATCTGGTCTTTTTTGTTCGTTTGCAGGTTTTTTAGCGTAATTATGTCGAGTCTTAAACACTTTACCGCGGAAAAAAACAAAGTACCCATTCGCGAAAATAAATCCAGTTGGATTTCTCTCTCTTTTTTGCGTCTTCGCGAAAATCTTTTCCTTTCTTCTGCTCTGAAATTGTTATGTTGTAGAAATTAACAAGGCAATATTGCTCCTCGAATCGACAAACGACAGATTGGTGTATACTGAGTTAAATATTTTTCCCTTAAATATGTTTAAGATACTACAGACATTTTCTTGTTTTTGTTAAAGAAACATTGTCCATTAATTTCGGCTTCGTTTTCTTCTATTTATTGGTTACTGTGACACTCTTGGGGTAATTTCTCTTTTCTTTGTGTACATACTTTTTTTTCACTGAAATTCCTTCGAATAACGAAAACAATTTTCACGCGAATTTTTTCAAAGTGCCCATTCGCGAAAATAAATCCAAAAAATTTACCGGATTGAAGACTTTCTGAAAATGTGTATGCTCTCACAACTTGGTTACAACCTTGTCCCCAGGGCTATTTCGCTTTTTGATATTGGGATGGCGTTTAAGAAAGTTTCTTGACCGCCATCCCAATATTTAAAAAGTGAAGAAAGAGTCCTAGGGACGAATGTTTGGGTAAATTAAACCTTTTGTTTTTTTATTTATTTGTTTACTCGGTTAAAATTATTATCAGGAAAAAGTACCATGAAAATCTCGCACCTGAAAAACCTTTGAATTAGAAAGTTGTTATTATACACGAAAGTATGTACGAACACAGATGCGCACCATGACGAAATTGATCTGCGCGAAATAAATCCATCCGGGTTTTTTACCGATGTTGTCTTTATTTTGCGAGAAAAAATTTCGTAAATCAGGTCTTTGCAAATTATTTTGCGAAATGAACGATTTTAACTTTCTATATACATTAGAAGAATTAAAATGATTAAGATGGTTAAAGAGAATCTTTATTAATCCGATGTTCTTATGCTCTTGATCGATTCTTTCGCCTTTTAATATTCGAACTATCCACCTTATACGGAAAATGTTATATTGCCGTGACACTGGTAATCTTAAACTTTTTTTTTGCTTGATGAATTTGATGAAGATACCCTGGGGACTAGGATGAAAACAGTATTGTGATGATGACAACTGATGTCATGGCTTACTATACTTCTTGGAACACAAAACATATGTTGTTTTTTAACTGAGAATTTAATGCGTATAAAAAAGGTCTAGAAACGAAGTTGTTTGTTGTTATTTTTAACTATGAGTCATTGTTGAGTTTATCCTTTTTTGGTAATGATATGAACTACAACAACCTACTTTTCAATGTGTAGTTCGTGGAACGTTTCTTTGTTTTATAAAACGACCTGGGCATGAAGTGGGGCCGGTTTTTCTAATTCCATGTGTTTTACAAGATAACTTTTTCATCATCAAAAATATTATTTATTTTCTCAACCTTTAACATCGAAAATTATTATTATGACATTGACATCATTAGAAGCGTTGTTGAAATTTTTATTTGTTATGTCAGCTTATGTGACTTCTTTATCGAATGGTGTTGACTCTACACTCTCCTCCTCGCCTTATTTTTACATGTTCTGTGATCACTTCCTGAAGGCACCTTTTTTTTAAACACTTTTAAGGTGTATTTTCGTACACAAAACAAAAAAGTTGTTCTTCAAATTTGATTTTTATTTTGAAAAAACGCTGTTAAAGCGTTGTTATGTTAAAGGAATATTTTCTATACGAGCTCTGTGATGGAGAGCAGTATTTACACACCACACAGTGTAGCTATAAGTTTAATGATGGCGCAGACTTTCTACCTTGAAAACTAAAGAGCTCATCACGATATGTTATAAAAAAAATTGTCTTGCCTATTTTTGTTAGTGACTTAGAACTTTATGGTAAGGAATAATGTTAAACAAGACACCTTATTTGGAGCATTTTAAAGCCTGTGTTTTGTAACATTCGAAGTTGCGAGTGTATTCAGTGTATAAATTTTTATTGGTGTTTGGTATAAACATTCAACATGTCTTGTGGATGCTGTCATCGTTGGAGTGTATACAAAAGAACGCTCAAACGTGATTTAAGGTAAGCAATTACACAATCTGATTGGTTAAATTTGTTTAAATGCCTGAACATGATTGGTTGGTTTTCTCTACATTTCTTTCTTCTTTTTCTCCTTAATTTTAAAAGTTTTACCGCCTAGTCTGGTTAAATATTCAGTCTTTCCTTTTAAATTCTTTTACATAATACGAAAATATAGTTAGCTACATTTTCCTTGCCCTGGAAACAAGGTTGCATACATTAGTCACGAAAGAATAAGAAACATCAGTCACGTGACAACGTATACATTTTTGCCATACAACATACTATTCTAGTTTCAATTCTTTTATTTTCTAAATATTTAAGAACCAGCTTTCGATTAGTTTGCTTTCACCAAGGTCAAATCAAAATACATGGCTACAAAGTCACCATCTTAAATCACTCCACTTATTATGTATAGTGTGTGTGAGCCGACAATTGTCGTGGTCATGGTCACACTAGAGTGTTGCCGTTTTAATCAATAATTCTTTCTTCTGGAAATTAAAGTAATTTTATTTAAAATATATATTATATAACATATTGATAAGAAACTGTTAATATTTCGCGCTTTTTTATTTGTTTATTTATTTAGATTTGTGCGAATCGTTGCGGGATTAGAGAAGGGGATCAGAAAAGCAATCAAACATGATCAACTTACATCGGATATTTTCGATTCCACCTGCTCAAAAATACCGAATAAATTAGCTGTGGTTTCAGCTTATGATGATGTCAAATATACGTTTGCCGAACTCAGAGACTTAGTTAACAGAATTGGAAATATTTTCTATGATTCTGGCTACAGACAGGGAGACGTGGTTGTTCTGTTCATGGAAAATAGACCAGAATATGTCGCGTTTTGGTTGGGTCTTTCTAAACTTGGGGTGATCACGTCGCTTGTAAATTATAATTTAAAACGAGATAGCCTCCTGTACTGCATATCCGTTGCAAATGCTAAAGCCGTCATTTTTAGCAATTCTACAGAAGGTATGATGTTTTGCTGATGTCAGCATATGCAATTCTTTATGCACATTTTTTGTCCAATAAGATGATCTAAACGATTTACTTACTTCGTACAGTGATTACCTTAATAAGGGAATTAATTTTTGGCGGGAATTAATTTTTGCGAATTTTGCGAGTTATTGACAATTTCGCAAAAATTAACGGGAAACTTGCTATTCGTGAAATTTGAAAAAGTAATTCCCTAAAACTTTGATTTTTTTTTTACTTTTTGAAAAAACGTTTTTTTTTCTGCCTAGAACTACATATAATAATATATATGTTAATTTCATCTCCATAAAGGCCCTTGCAAAACGGTCTATTAAGGTAATCGCGCGACTGGAGTAATTAAATTTTTATTTTAAAATATTGTACGCGTTGATATTTCTTCGGTCATTTCGATGAGACAGTAACATAACTATTCTCACTGGTGACAGCTAATTTTACTTCAGGCTATCATTAGGTAACATTTTACGCCATAAACAGCTATTCAACGCTTTTTCTTAAAACGTGAATGTAAAAAAGTAAAACTTTAAGGAAAGCACAATTTGCGGAACCTTATTCTGTAAAATAATATTTTGCAGAACTAATTATCATGAAGTTCCTTCGCTTAAGGCTTAGGAGGGTAGCTTAAGGTAACCATTTTGCACTTTGCGCATTCCGTTTGTACACACCAGGCTGTATATAAGATTTCTATGCTGTGTATTAAATGTTGATATAGCTATTATTGGTTGTCATACATAAATGGCAAATCGGTTTATGTGGAAAGAAGCATGTACGATGTATGTCTTGGGAACAATTATAGACTGTGTTCGATAAGGGATAAAAACGGCTTGTGTAGGTATTCCGAGAAAATGGCAAACTTTCCATTGTTTTGCTTTGTCTTATGTCAAAATTTATTGTGAAACTTTAAGAATATCTTTTAAAAAGGAAAAATTGCATTGTGGGTAACCATGATGTTTGACAAATCTACCTTATTTTGACTTGATTATTCAAACAAAAATACTCAAATTTTACGTGACAATCATTTGCTTTTTTTCGAAGTTATCCCAGCTCGCTGTTTTTGTTTTCAAAAGCAATTTACAAATACTGAGTAATATTCTATAAAGATTCTTATGAGTCGTCGAGTTAGAGCTTCCATAGGAATCTGCGTATTTTTACACATGGCAGGGAGAAAATATCAATGACAATGCTGTGACGTCACAAAACCGGTTAACCCTGTTTTACATCCGAGATGTAATAACAACGGTAACACATGAACACATTTTTAATATCCGTTTTTAAAGTATAGAATCTGATATTTTAGGAATCTCAGTCATATTCTGATTTCTCTAGTTCCTAGGACTTTTTTTGTCCTTTTTAATCGGGCCTTGGGGACAAGAACTGGTCTTAAAGAATAACACATAATAGACCTGTGTACTTAGTGCAAGATATTGATCACTGATATTCCTTCCTCCTTCTGTTCGAATTATTGAGAGTCTGATAAAAAGGATAGCGAATACTAAAGTTGTAGTCATTTTAAACACAGTGATACCCACCCTCGTCCCCAGGAGTTTTTGCCTTTTTGATGTGAGAGAAGACAGTGAAAAATATTTTTTTTCGTCTTCTCCCATATCAACAAGGCAAGAATTCCTGGGGACGAGGGTGAGTGATGCCATCTTCTTAGTATCAATCAAATAGCTTGACAAAAAAATTGCATTTTCCAAAATAAAGTTGTGAATTGGCAATTGGGCTCCGCTTTGTCCTACACTTTCCCTAGTGGAATATATTCCCGACCTTACTAGATTTTGTCAATTGCATTTTTTTTATTTCAACAGAAGCATTAAGTGAAATACAAACGGAGTTGAAAGGTCTGGATTTCTTTTGTTACGGCCGGAGTGAGAAAATTCAATACGCGACAGATTTGCCTGGATTAATCGAGACAACGTGCACAAGTAATCCGCCGAGACCGGAAGGAATCTCTTTCTATGGTGAGTGTTACTTTGCCTCTTTCTTTTTATTCTTTATTATTTTATTCTTTATTATTTATAAAGGCAAACAAGTAGTAGTAATAAGCATGAAAGTTGATCAGTGATCTAGTCTCGATAACCCAGTCCTTGGAAAATGATGTGATTTGATCTTCGTGACGATGAAGACTTGACACGTGAGGTGAGAGAGGTGTTACCAGCCGTCCTGTTTTACTTGTTAATATTTAAAAGTCCAAAAAAGCCTAAAAGTGAACCATAAATGCAACAAAATTAGTTTGAATAATCAAGTATGCTGTATGAATTATCACTGCTACAAAAATATTGCAACTCTCTTTAAACATCCTTGTTCTAATTTGACGTGTGGAATGTCTACTGTTTCAAATTCACGTTGAATAAAAAATAAAAAATAAACTGTTGTCAATAGCGTGAGAGAAAGTCGGCGCCCTCCCTGGGAATTGTAAGTTGTGTTTGAGTAAGGATAAAGCACATCACGTAAAGGATATTTTCATATTTTCAACTCGTTTAACATATCTGCAATCAATCACGGTTATGATGCAGTCAAAATCTGTTTAGAGTTGTTGTGAACAATGGAATTAAGTTTCCTGTTTGTTTTTTTATTTGTTTTGTTTGCTTGTTTATTGTTTGTTTGTTTATTTGTATATTTATTTATTTATTTAGATAAGTTGATATATATGTACACATCTGGAACAACAGGACTTCCAAAACCAGCAGTAATTCGACATACAAGGTTAGTTTTCTAGACCTTCGTTAAACGCCTCACACCATATGATGTCGATATATCCTTGATATACCCTCTTTGCGTAAACAAAGTTCCTACGATTTTTATTTTGTACTGTTTATTTACTAAACTCACATCTCCATCGCAGGTTCTATTTTATGGTCAACGGAATGGCGAGTTCGTTTAACGTCACTCATCAGGATACAAATTATGTTGCTCTTCCTCTGTATCACTCCAACGGGGGAGTGGGAGGGATCGGAATGATGATATACCGCGGAACAACTGTGATCATCGCCAAAAAATTTTCGGCAAGCAGATTTTTTCAAGAATGTGCGTATCATGGTGCCACCGTGAGTAAACTGTCGTTTTCACCTCAATTCTTTCACTGGGTCTAATTACAGGCCAGCCTTAGTAGTACAGTATACTCTCGATAGGTGGGACACTCAAGGGACCGAACAAAAGTGTACTACTTAGCGGGCGTCCTACTTATCCGAATTTCCTTGTAAGTAGGGTTTTCATACAAAGGCTTAATTTGTCCTAGTTATCGAGAGATTTTTTGTAAAACTTAGCGAACAAGAGGACTTTGAGGCTAAATTCATAAATAAGAAATGGTGATAATTGCATTTACTTTTCTATTCCATTCAATATAACATAAGATTACACTACATTAAACGGAAAAAAATTCTGTCAATTTGCTTTGCCTGGAACCAGCTATTACTTCATTTTCGACAATTCTAGAAACTTTCAGTTTTTGATTAAAATCAATGCAATGTCTTCTGTTTCAAGAAAAAAATATGAAGTCATTCCATTGCATGTCCCACTTATCCGAAGTTTTTGCCTCAAGGGACCGAGAAAAAGTGTACTACATAGCGGGCGTCCTAGTTATCCGGTGTATCACTTATCGAGAGTATACTGTATTACTTAAGGCTGGCCTGTAATACTACTAAGGCTGTAGAATTCTTAGTAGTAGTATATATTCAGGTGATTTTTTTGAAATTTTGTCGGCTATTTACAAGTATTTTTTTTAATACTTCACAGTCAAATTCTTATAAACAAACGCCGACCCTTTTAAAAATATTGGCAAGAAATGCATCGCAGATGTGTTCTTAAAAAATTATAGCATTAATTTTTTTTACAGTTATTTAACCTGAATTTTTGTATCAAAATAGCATTTGGTAGGCAACCCAAGGTTTTCAAAATATATCTAGGAAAATGACATGTCAGAGAAATAAGGAGTAAGTATTAAGATGGAATGCTCCCTTACCTTGCCGATGTAAACGTAGAAATTCGAATTTTAGATGTTCAACTACATCGGAGAAACGTGTCGCTATCTGCTTGCTCAACCACCTTCGAAATATGATAGAGCACACAGAATACGATTAGCTATAGGAAATGGGTTGAGACCACAGATATGGTCCGAATTCAAAGACCGATTTGGAATTGCTGCGATTGGTGAATGTTACGCATCTACTGAAGGTAATAACTGGAAACTACTTTTGGATTAGAAACTATTTTTTTAAATATACTTTATATTTTGATTGAAATGGACTCCTTGTCTTACATAAGTTATCATCATTCGTCCATCGTTTTTACAGCCTAATGTTCGCTTTCAGTGCGGAAAGATCGAGTCATCCCAGAGACTATAAAACTGTTAATCGGTTCTTTTTGCTCAGCTCATAGCTTGATATTTTAGGCGGTTGTATAGTTGTACGGTTGCTATACTTTCTCGAATTCGGCAGGTTGAAATGCTCCCTCTTGCATGACCCTTAGCATAATAGCACCAGTAAAAGCTAAAGAGGATATCCTGAGGTAATAATAGTAAACAAATAAATACAGGTAATGCGAATATGATCAACATCGACAACAAAGAAGGCGCTGTTGGTTTCAATTCGGTTATTGCACCTGGTTTCTATCCAATACGCTTGATAAAGGTTGATCGCATGACTGGAGATATACAAAGAGATGACAACGGAATGGCAATCGCGTGTGAACCAGGTGAAGCCGGAGAGTTGGTAGGAAAAGTTCGAAGTGAGTACCCAGGTGATTAGAAGTATTCCATTCCATTAAATTAATCTGCATGTTACTAACATATAATTTGCAGAACAGAATGGATGGATATATGCATAATTTAAAAAATTTCTTTTTATGGCTTCTTATAATAATACCTACATCCTGTCTCTGCGCGATTTTATAGCCGTGCTACGAGCACACGAAATGTGATATAAAAAAGGTTTAGTGAACTGTCTAGTCTTATTTTTAAACCGTGGAAAATCCTCGGGAATTTGCCCGTCACTACTCAAAGCTATCATTTTTGGCTCAATTTCTCGTTTACCGGCGTATTTAAAAATTCAAAATGGCGATTGCGATACGAAGCTAATTAAACACATAATATTATTAGAGTGCTTAATTCTATTAAAAAAGTTAACCTTTTTCATTTTGTTATTAACCGAGTTCAACCCTCGTCCTTAGAACTTTGTTTGCTTTTCTGATATGGTTGGCGCAGTAACTCCATTTGCGCCTTTCTTATACTAAGAAATGAGTGAAAAGCAGCCATGGGGACTAGGTTGATCTGAATCTTACTGAGAAAACACTATTACATCTCGATTGACTCTCCTTCGTAGGTGATCCTGTGCATCAATTTGATGGTTACGTGGATAAAGAATCGACCGATAAAAAGATTGTTAGCGATATTTTCAATAAGGGGGATTCCGCTTTTCGTTCTGGTGATATCCTTGTGCAAGACGAGTTTGGCTATTTTTACTTTCAAGACCGCGGTGGAGATACTTTTCGATGGAAGGGAGAGAACGTCGGCACGGCAGAAGTGGAAGCCGCCATTAGTCGGATTTTAAACATGATGGATGTTGTAGTGTACGGAGTGGAGATTCCAGGTAATACCTGTTCTGTCGCAATATTTATCCCGTCGCTACTTTTATCGAAAAAAACACGTCAAACTTGGAAGTTGAGAACTTGGAAATACCAACCTAGATTCTAGTGCCTCTTGCGTCTTTTGGTATTGGGAGACAATAGGTCTAAGCGTGAGGTTGGGTTAGCATTTAATTTCAAAGTTCCGCCAAACACGAGATATATTTTGATATTGTGTTTTGTCTAAAGTAGAAAAGACTTGTGTTAACATTTTTTTAACATTGCGGGTGAGTACATAAAAAGAGAGAAGGGGAACTATTTCGTAGCTTTTAAAATAGAAGGGGTGTTCTTTAGAAGGGATGTAGTCATTGGATGTAGTACAAGATATTATGAGGTTTTTATTTTTTTTAGTAGTCTACTTACTGACAACCATAACAAAACTGCAGTGAATTAGATAATGGACCAAAAACCTGAACTTTTGAAAACAGAGCAATTATTATAACAATTTAACTGTTCGGTATCAGTACGATATTCTTACACCATTTCCAAATTGTAACTACTTCGCTTTTATTTTTAGGTATTGAAGGACGAGCCGGTATGGCTTGTATCGGAGATCCAGATTATAGAGTGGACTTAAATTATTTGCGTTGTGAGTTACTTAACAGAGTTCCCAACTATGCCAGACCGCAATTTGTAAGACTTTCCAGCGATCACATCGAACAAACTGAAACATTTAAATACAAAAAAGTGAAATTACGTGAAGAAGGATTCGATCCTCGAAAAGTGATCGATGATCGGTTGTATTATAACAACCAAAGGACTGGAAAATACGAAGTCTTGGATATATTAGCTTATCAAAGAATTATTGATCATAATATTAGGTTTTAATCACCTTCGCCGGCTGCCGTGCGGGTAGAATTACATCGTATCGAACCGAATGGCATCTCATGAAAATATACTTTTCGAATCCTATACTTACTTAATCCTATATTTACACATCTCACCAACACTTACACTTTTTAGGAGGAGTTTTAAAAGGTATCACAAATTACAAAAGGAACAGAAGAAAGCTGGTGTATATTTGCGAAATGCAAGAGTGAATTGTCAAAAATATTTATTACATCATCCAGAAATTTTTTTTCGCTGGATGTTTTTTGCGCTATATAAATTACCTTAAGGGAAAAATATTGTTTGTGGAAGAAAAAATATGCCAAGTATGCGAATAGGAATTTGAGAATTGTGCGAAATATGGAATAATCATGCATGTAGCCATAAAGTGGAAATTTTTGCTGAATTTACAAGAAAATTGCAGAGAAGCCGAAAAGAAGGTATGCAAAACAAAAAATCTCCATCCGTTTTGGCCTAAAAATGCAAAATTTAAGTCTGCGAATACATTAATTGCAAACATTAATTTGTGTTCTTTTTTTTCGCATCAATTTTTTTCCTTAAGATATACTGTGCGAAAATCTTTGAAGAAATTCATTTACATTACGCGTAGACTAGCTTTGCTGCGCTCCAAGTATGAACCTTTGCTTAGTTTTCTTAGTCACTGAAAAGAAAGTGTATTTGCAAGTATGAAAGCGAAACAAGACTTTTGGCCGATAGACTGCAATGCTGTGTTTGTTTTTAACAGTCTCTCTTTTAAGAAAGTCATTATAACACATTTTTAAGAAAGATGGTAGACCTACACATAGCGCAGCGAAACTGATTTACGGGCAAACTTTAAAAAATTAATTAATAATAAACGAATAAATAGAATATTATGCAAAATTAGTTACATTTTGTTTCTCTGTTAAAAACTGGGGGACACGTAGGGTAATATTATGTGGAAGTATTACTATTTTAAACTAAAAACCTTGATTCCAGGGTTGAAAAAAGCTGAAAAAGAGGTTGGGATAAACTATGAGAAAGAACATATCGTATGTGATGTTCTAAAAAATGTCATGTTGTTAAATTACGACTGTTCTTTGCTCGTCACCAATGTTTTTGTAATGTCACCAAGGTTTTTTTTAATCGAGCACTAGAGACGAAGTTTGCCATTTTATACACGGCTTAAACTTTCTCGAAGCCTGATAGTATCTAGTTGATAGGTTTGGCTATGATTTCTCCCACTGTTTTGCTCTCTGCGGTAAAGATGCCTGCAGAAAAACATTTTCATTGTTCTTCTGAATGTGCCATACATCTTGCCATAGATGAAGACATTGTATATACCGTTGCTGATCTGTAGAAGTTTGAGAACTTTGTTCGTCACCAACAAGGAGTGTCTACAAAGGATCAAAGATAAATAATTTTTTTGTTCTTAAGGTGCCCACTACCCCCTGGAAATGGAATATACTCTAGAAATAGTAGGTATAACTCATTGAAACCTAATCATTATCGTCCCTTTTAGATGCCTTCGAGGTTTATATCAAAAAGCTTCGAAAAAGAATATTTTCAACTTTGTTTTGGTTCTAGTTCCATTTTAATTCACCAGGTCCCAAAAACTTAAAAAGGGTTGGAAAACTCCCGGATTACTCCTTTAAAACTTCTGAACTTTTTGTCGCTTATAAGCAACTGAACTGGATTTGAAAAATAAGCAAAATTTTCCATATTTTTCTTACATAAATTACCTTATAGTCAGAAATTTTCGCGACATTTTAATTTCGCGATAAAAATTTTGGGACAATTTCGCGATTTTTATTTTCGCGATTCGTTGCCTTGAATTTTTTTCGCGACATTTAATTTTCGCGAATTTCATAGAGTTACGGAGTGGAGGAAAAACAAAATATGATTTTTAAGTGCGTTTTTCTACTCTAATAATGACATCTGTAAAAGGAAGCTTTTTTTCATAAAAGGTCAATGTTATAATCAATAAGGTAGCGGAAGAACCTTTATTTTTGATCAAGCGAGGATAGTACAACCTTTCAAACTCGCCTCGGCGTTTGCCTAAATAATGGTATTGACGTTAAGGAAAATGTCGAAACGAAATCCCATACTGTCTTTTAGACCCATGTCCTCCGACCTCTTCTGGCCTTTGGTATCTGGTTAGGAATGTCACTAGGGATAAAAGAATTAAAACTGAAGAGGTTTCATAGGTGTAAGAGTTAGACAGGAAAGTTTAAAAAAAGAGGAAATTTCATAAAAAAGATGATTTATAACACAAAATGCCATTTAGGTTAACAGGCAAACCGCCTTCTAAAATTGTGTTTAAAAGTGCATTTCTTCCTTAATTTTCCCGGGTTTTATCAAACTGGGTATCACCAGAATTATTTTGTTGCGAAAATTTTACGTCTGCTACCCTGTGGAGTCTAAAAAATGAAGAAAAAAAGAAATATTTCGCGGTTTTTATTTTCGCGATTTCGTCAATTAAATTTTTTTCGCGGCATTTTAATTTCGCGAAAATGCCCAAAAATCGCGAAAATCGCGAAAATTAGTTGTCGCGAAAATTTCTGACTATAAGGTACCTAAATTGCGAAAATTAGTTAAAAAAAACTAAAGCTCCAAAAATTAGGCAACCATTAAGCGACTTTAGATTTAGACATTAAATTACAAAATAAGCGACTTGAGGGTTGACCAAAATCCTAAGTTGCTTATAAAAATTAATTAAAGGATATTTTCATATTAACAAAATACAGGACCCTGCCAGAACTCTCAAGTTCTTTTTAATTCTTGCTTCTTTAATATTTACAGTGATCGAAGCTTTATTATTCTCCACCTGGAACTGCTATATTAAACTGGAGTTTTTTTATATTTGTTGAGAAACTTTTTTGGACTCGGAAAATTGGAATTTGAAAATTGAAGTCCATTGTGAAACTATTTGACTTTAGCGCGGGAAAAAGAGAACACGTATTTGGCAAAGTAGTTTTTTTCTGCGCGTGCACTTCTCAAATTTTGATTGTCCAAAATTGATACGGTACGCTGCGTAAAAGTTGTGCTTGTCATAATTATTTGCAAACAAAAGAATAATTACCTTACCAACCAATCAAAAATGTATGTATTTTTAGCGGTTCTTACCGACTAGCGTGCTCTTCTCTGAGGCTTATGCAAACTATCAACAATGAAAAAACACTTACGAAAATTGTATTCCTTTGTTTACAAATCCTGTTACCATGTGCGACAAAACATACGACAGATGAAGTATATCGCGTGGAATAACCGTCACAGCCGACACTATTGCCATGACGATCAGCATTTTCATGACTTTATTGTTCTTTCTCTGCATATTTTTGTCATTTGATAGTAACTGTTTTCTTTCCGATTTTTGCAATCTCCGATACACTAGTACCGTCGTCGTAATAAAGACGACGATAAAAACAACGTCACGTATACTGATAGTTATAACCAACGGATACGAATACCATAAGTCTCTAATGTCTGCTACTGCACAAGCTCCATTGGCGTCGACATGTAAAGTGACGATGTAATAACTTTCAAAAATTATAGACAGTGTGAACAGGCATAGCAGTAAAAAATGTACAGATCTTGTTTTCAATCTTGCTTTCATAGGAAAAACAATAGCTACGCATCTGTCGATAGCCATTATTAAAATTATACCAATGGAAACATCAGTAAAAATACGACCTAGAGCTGGAAGGAGCTTACAACCTAATACGCCAAAATGCCATGACTTATTGCACGTGACCGACCAGTATATAAACAACAGAGGGTTTATGAATGACGATAGCCCATCAAAAAATGCCAAGTATGAAATAAGAACATACAGCACGCGACTTCGTAATCTGCCACACCCAAATACCAAGAGCACTATTGCGTTTCCACTCACTCCGACGATGAACACCAACGCATAGCCTATGATGATTATTGTATCAATCTCATCAAGTTTACATTGGGATGTTTGACCACTGCTCAAATGACCAATAAGTGTTTTATTTGTTTCATTTGCCATTGGTACCAACATCCAATTATGCCGAAAGTGATGGATCTAAAAAAAATAATAATAAAATAATAAAAAATGCTTGTAAGTAGGCAAACTTGTTCACAATTTTGTACAGTCTATTTAAACTGCGTTATGTAATCGCTAACTCAACATGTAATTGTGAAAATTGTGAACACTGCAGTACACGCTTTTTGTTTTATAAGAATATGCTTTATAAGAATGTCAGGCTGGGAAATTTCATGGTAAAAACAATAGGTTTATTGTTTAAAACAATAGAGAAAATAAGAAAAACAACCAGCCTGGTTTGAATTTTGATATTCTTATAACGTGAGATATAAAAGTAAATTATTTCTTCTGTCCAGCCTCATCCCCAGGCCTTTTGTTTCGCTGTACCAATATAAATTGCTTGTAAAAAAGGAATCAAGGGGCCCTAGGAACAATATTTTTATTTTGGCATAACGCGCAATGTAATCAGGAAAACGTCAATAAAACATTCAACCTATATCCAACCCCAACCTCGTTCCCAGGGCATTTCGCCTTGTTGATGAAGTTGATAGCGGCCAATCCGTAATAACGGCTCAGGGACCACAAGACCCTGGGGACGAGGTTGATCCAACCCATATCCCATCAGTGTAAATGTTTTTCCAATGTATTTCGTTTTAATTTTTTAATAAACGAAGTTAACCATAACAAATGTTGCTTAAAGAGTGTTTGCAACACGTGAGAAAGTTGGAGAAAGAAGCTGTTGTTGCTGTATTTCGAATTTTATGTTTTCGAATTTTATGTATTTAACCCTCGTAGTGCGGTCCGTTTGTCAAAAAGTCCAATTTTGACACAACTTTTATTCCTACTTCAATTGACTATAACTCAAGAACAAAAAGGAACTAGATGCTCACTTCAGGCTTATTTGATAGAAAAATACCTAAACTTTTTTTTTGGCGTCCAGAAATTTGCGTCTTGGCGTCCGTCGCCCCCCCGGGCCTGTTGACTTTAGTTGACTTTAGTTTAACGTAAGAACGGAACGCACGCTAAGTAGGTGTGTCGTGACACAAAACTGTGTTTGGGTGAATTTGCGTTGTTTTGGTGGCCCGTAACATGACCAACAATCTCGGACTTGGCAAAATTTGCGGAGAGATTTTTTGAATGAATTATTGATTTTGTAGGGCCGAAATTTCACAACAAAGCGCTTTTAGACTCCGACTTTCTTTTCAAAGGGCAGTGTTTTGGTCTTACTACCAGATCTGAGCAAAACCAGTTTGTTGAAATTGCTTGTGACGCAGCTGGGCGGGCCTGTAAAACGCCCGTGGCTATCCCGTATATATACGGGATCCGCACCACAAGGGTTAAGCATAGTCATAAGAAAGTAGTTTTTTTCTTCCTCCTTTGACACACCATGTTCTAATTTAGTTTGCATTTTATCCCCTGTCTTCAACGAACATGCAAGTGATGCAACTGGGAACGCAGCTAATTATTTTTTTCATTAATATCTAGATTGGTATTATATCGTATTCTTCTTTTCTTGGCGTACACTAAAATGTTTTTTTTCCATATGTGTGATTTCAAACCAACCGTGGTTTCTTGTTAACAATTAAAAAGCATTTTCCACACAGTAACAAATGAAGAAATATTATGAAAGTAAAAAATGAACTGAAATTTGTACACATTGCTTTCAGATGCTTAGTGCGCTTAAACCCCTAATAAATAACAAAAGAAATATAGATTCGAAATTGAAAAATTAACAAGGAAAAAATCATTAATGCTTGGTTAAGTTGGTACTGACGAAACCAACTGAAACCAAAATATTAATTAGAATGATTAATTTGTAAAAATAATATGTTTTTGTACCTCAGTACCTAGGTAGCTCACATCATTCGGCAATTTATGCACTGGTACATTAGACTAGAATCCTTGGTGCTTCACTAGTCTTGGTAGTTAAAATGCCTAAAACTTCCTCCTGGTTTAAAAGCCTCAGAACAGAAACCAGTTTTTATATATTGCTATAAAATATATATTGCAATGTTGAAAATCAACAGTTTGTAAAACTATTTGTGAGCCATAAAACTCAAACAAAACCAGTTCCTCTGATATATGACATATGGTGCTTTCCCACAAAAAAAAACGTTAAAGGCTGGGAATTTTCGATGCACAAAACCTACACAGGTAAACTGCTCTCTAGATGTCCTCCCCATGAAACTTTAGGTTATTTGGCGAAGTGATAAAGAGCAAGATAATATATATACATTGCAATATATGTACAAAGCAAGAAATAATAACACACCTGAAGTATTTTCTAAAACCTTTCACATTTCTCAAAACAAATACACAACAAGATCTGCAGGTCAATACTATCCACCATTTAGGAAAACTAAAAACAGTCAATTTTTGTATCTACTTCGGAGAACATATTTCGATGTACAGTGAAAAATCTACTTTTATTTGAATTGGAAAGAGAAGCATCTTTCTTCTAACTCTAATTCTTCTTCTTCAATTTTAATTTCATTTTCATTTTTTAATTTCATTATACTTTTTTGTATTTATAAATAGCTATATTGATTAGGATATGTTTGTTGTTAATAAACTTGTTTGTAACGTTAAACAGAGTTATTACAACAAATAAAAACGTAACATCACAACCTCGTCCCCAGGGTCTTGTGGCCCCTGAACCGTTATTACGGAGAACTTTATCAACAAGGCAAAATGCCCTGAGAACGAGGTTGGTAACATCAGATTGTTTTATAAAGTTAAAGACTTTTCAAAAAATTCACTTTTGCCATGTGGTAAATTTTTTGTCGAACATTTTTTTTTGTTTGAGGCAAAACCACGAAAACATTTAGGTGTTCTAAATGCTCTAGAAAATTAAAAATTAATAATTTTTATCGAATGACGTCAATCGCCAAAAAATTGCGTAATATTAAAGTCTTGACCATTAAACATATTAACGATACATAAATAAAATATATGAAAATGGAAATAACCTAATAAATTAACAATATCCAACTTCGAACCCAATGTTTGGCATTTGTGATATGGGAAGCCAAATGCGCATTAATCATACCAATTTTTGTCACCACACAAGGAATCAACTTTTTATCCCTGTCTCAGTCTCTTAACAAGGTTCTCGGCCCAAAATCGCAAATGCTATAGCAGATAAAGTTACGAGTGAAAAGCAAAATACGATATCCCCGCCCAGTAACTGTTGCCATAGTAACTATAAAAACACTATTTTTTGGCTATCAAGGCAACCTTGTTAGCACAAAAATATCAAAAACAAAAGACCTTAACCGGGGCAAACTCGTTCCCAGGGCGCTTGTCTCTTTTCTGATTTCGGTTTTTATATAACAAATGGGCTGACAACGCTACACTTAAAGCGCCTTGAAGTAGAGACGAACCTGTAACATTATGAATACAAGCCAAATGCCGAATGCGCTACCACTACACCATCTCCGCTGCAACCCTCCACTTATTGATTTCCGCCAGCGAAGGCGGAATCTTTAAAATCGCCTGAGGAGATAGAGAGATAGAGAGATAGATAGATAGAGACAGCGCAGCTAGGCTGGACGCCCGAAACTTATCCAGGCTAAAGATTTTTTTCTGAGAACGAGGCTAAAATGAGTTTTAAGCCAATAAGAATCCTAACAGTGCAACAGATTGTTTTATTATCCAATGAACAATACTTTATTTTAAAGTTTATATGCTATCGAAAGTTAAAGCTCGTGCAGTGTAGCATAATGAAGATCGTCTTATAATGCGCCATCTTTGATGTTCCGTCATTTCTTTCTGTACAATTTTTCAAGCACGTAGACTAAAGCTATATTCAGCAGAACTAATTAATTAATTATTCATGAATTTTATTTTTTATTTATTGAGTTGTATTTTAACATTGCAGGTTAGTTACAATAATAATTGAGAATACTCAATGATTACCCCATAATTCTCCGTTTTCAAGATCAACTTCAAATTTTAAAATCTTTTAGGCAAATGGCGGAAATCTTCAAGCCCCTGGGCTTCTTGTTAATTTATTGAAATATGTAAAATATTAGTCTTTCCTGTAATCAAATTAAAACAGTATAAAAGAATGAAATTAGTGTTGAACTGCGGTTACATGTCATTAAGGTGGTACCCCTAGAAAAAAACTATATCGCAGAGGATTGTCTTTTCTGAAGATACTTGATGAGGATATCATAGTATGTGGTGACAGTACGACAAAATTAAGTCAAAAATTTCATTGATTGGTTGCCATGGTTACCCGTTGCTAGGAGAAGTATAGGCAAAATATGACATTTTGCTGCTCGACGCCTAACCAAATAACTGAATAACATGCGTTATTTCAAGCGCCTTTTTGGCCACTTTTGTTCCTCAAGGGTCACGTGTATGGATTGAGCGAAGCGCATTTTCGCAAGGCTGACTCGTCTTCCAGAAAACTGATGCGGTATTTTTTGGGCGACAGAAAAGCTAAAAGAGGGCGAAACAGGCAATATCTCGACAAAATAACTGAAAGACAAAACTTCGATTTGAAAATCGGTTTCGTTTAAACACTAGGTGGTACTAATGCCTGCATCCACAGAAGAAATTGTAAAGCGTGGGTGCTTCGATCTTGAGAATTCTTGTTTCGCGTGGATTCCGAACTTAAACGGCAAAAAACTTGTTTAAAGATTATTTTATGGACATTCTTGACTTGTGGATCGACAAAAGGTGTACGGCAGCACTATTTCGACCTGAAAAGCACCAAATACCTAAGACCTTAAGTCTTAACTCTAATTGATGACGAGTAAACTCTGACGAGTTCCCTTTGGAGGGTGCGTCGTAAAGACAGCTTTCTGAATGCGTGTGGAACACCACATTTAATATTCAGAACTGTCATATATTGTCTTAGGAGGCCCTAAAGTATCCTCTAGCTATTGCAAGGAATTAAACATCGACGGAGGGGCAAGAAAGCTGTCTAAAAATGCGAAAATGGTTGCTATGGGCGTTGCTATGCGCTTATATTTGTGGTTGGTTGGAAAAAGTGACAGAATGCGCAATAAAAACCTAAATTTGTCATAAGCACTACTTGCCACGGTATTTTAAGATGAATTTGCTGTCAGAAAACAGCTAAATGACAATTCTTGAAATTTAGAAATTTTTTCTAGGGGGACCACCTTAAACTGAAGTGAGTAAAATAACTATTCAACACATGTAATAACCCCCCAACCTCGTCCCCAGGGCTCTTCTACGTCTATCATACTCTGTCGGGTCAACTCCGTACCGCAAGAATACCATAAGCGTAGAAGAACCCTAAGGATGAGGTTGTACACTCCTATTTATTCTATACTATTACAAAAAAATGCGGAGATGGTGTAATGGTAGCGCATTCGACTTGTAATCATAAAGTTTCGAGTTTGAGTCCTAACTCCAGCGCTCTTTAAATGTAGTGTTGTCAGCCCATTTAGTGCCATCTACTAACCGCTAACTGGCTTGTGTAGCAGGCAAGAAAGTTAGAGTAATGCCAACCGTTAGGATGAAATCCCCAAGGACGTTAACACTTCCCGTTACTTACTCAGAATCCTTGGATCGCAACCGACATCTAAAGAAGAAATTCAACTCCTTCTTCAAGACCTCGTTACTGAAGCTGACCAAGAATTCCAATTTCGTCCTGTCACATACGATCAAGTGCTCAGAGAAATTAAAAATCTTCGTTCCGCTGGCTACGACAACCTCCCTGTAGCACTCATCAAACCCATTGCTGACCACATCGCATCCCCACTTACTCACATCATCAACACAGGGATAGCTGAAAACACCTTTCATCAGCTGTGGAAAATCGGCAAAGTAACACCAATTCCAAAAACAGAACAGTCCATTACTCCAGACCAATTCAGACCTGTCACTGTTTTACCGATCTTATCAAAGCTTTTCGAACGTTTAATGGCAAGACAGATCGTTGATTATATCGAACAAAACCATATATACCACCAAACGATGTCCGGTTTCCGCAAGCGTCACTCGACCGAAACACTCTTAATGAAGATTCGAGACGACATCGTTGGCGCGATGAACAAAGGCGAGGTCACGCTAGCAGAATTTCTGGACTATTCAAAAGCCTTTGACACTGTCGATTACAAAACCCTGTTGATTAAATTACGAAGGATAGGCTTTTCCAACAATGCTGCTATGCTGATGTTATCGTACCTCAGTGACCGCCGCCAATTCGTTCAGATAGACGACAAACAATCTGACTACGGAACAGTGTTATTTGGGGTACCTCAAGGTTCAATTCTTGGTCCTGTACTATTTAACCTTTATACGGTCGACCTACAAGACAACGTCAAGGGTGGGACCACAAACCAATATGCAGACGATACAAGTATCTATGAACATTGTAAGACTATAAACATACAACCTACAATCAACAACTTGACTCAACGATTAGACCAGCTGAAGCAATGGTCGACCACAAATAATCTTGCGTTCAATAACAGAAAAACGAAAATCATGCTTTTGTCAACCCCGAGAATGGCAAAACTTCACGACCTCATGAACCCCAACCATTCAACATTCCATATCCACCACTCGGACCAACTGATCGAACGCGTTACCGTTCACAGACTTCAATAAACTCTCTCAATCAGTTTATGCGAAACTATACGTTCTTCGCTATCTTCGTCGCACAGCAACATTTCGTTTGCGGAAGCAACTGGCAGAAGCCCTTCTAATTTCGAAAATTCACTATTGCTGTTCATTGTTTTGGAACCTGCCACTATTCCAGCTGAAAAAACTTGATAAACTATTATGCAGAATTGCGTCTTTTGTAACGCTGAGATATTCCACGCTCGAGGATGTAATACAACTTGGTTGGCTACCGATCCAGAAACAAATACACTTTGAAATTTTAAAACTTGCCCACAAATCGATTCACCAGGATGAGTTTCCATCGTATTTGAAAGGTTTCAAGTTGGGAATTGCTGGACGTGGAACTCGTAATGTTGACGAAGTTATTTCTAAGTATGAAATCAATGTGTCGGAGAAATTGTTTCTTGGTAAGGCAAGTCGCCTTCAGAATGATCTTCCCAAAGCTATCAGGGAAGAACCTGATCACAAAAAATTTCGTACTTTTTTGAAAAAATATTTATTAGACCATAGTCTTGCGATTTTTATTATGCAACATACCTAGTTGTTTTTTTAAAATCGACAATTTCTCAATATCCTAACTTAACATCTACTGACCTGATTGAGACCATGAGCAATACTTTATGCTTTGATTGATTCCTTCTGCTCTACTTAGTCAATATTTTTGTTCATTTGCTCGATTGTTTTTGTTTATTTCTTAAGCCCGTCGATTAATAAATATATTTAATATATGTATATTTTTATATTATATATTTTGGTGTATAATTTTCATTTTCATATGTTCTGGTCTTAATTCTCCGTCAGAATCTATTATATCGATGTCTTTCAATCCTTCGCCACTTTGAACTCTGCTAATCTTGTCTACAGTTTACAGTGTCTTTTTTTTATAGAATAACTTATTTCTTTATTTAAATATTATTATTATTTTAATAGGACGAATAGCCATTATAAAATATGGAAGTGCCTGAAAGACAGTTAATAAAAAAATAAAAAAAAATAAAAAAAAAATACTTACTTAATTACAAGAAAACGGACTAATACTAGACTGCCCAAAAGTTAAGAAATTGGAATTTCAAAAAAAAAGGAATATGACAATTTGAGTAAGAAATTGTACAGATAAGAATATGAAAGCTTGAATATTTATTTCCAACTGTTAGTTCCTTAGTTTTCGGTAAAACGCATTTCAAACTCATCACGCACGAATTTTTATCCACGCTGCAAATTTTTTGATAAACATATCTATATTTCCCGACTAAAAAAATCAACCTCGTCTCTAGAAACCCTCTTTCTCTTTTTTATATTCGCGCCGTCCTTATTATAAAAAAGCAAAAAGGGGTCCTAGGCAGCCTCATCCCTAGGACTTGCTAGGCTTTTTATATTGGGATGGCCTGAACAAGGTGTTTCGATTGGGTGTCCCTACTCTCCAGTGGAGGATTCGAAGTATCGTATGTAGAGAAAGGATGTTGTGAGGGTAAAGAGATGACACAAGAAACAAGGGCTCCAGGCCGTCCAAATATAAGAAGCCTGAAATGTCTTGGGGACGAGGTTGGGTCTTTGGGACGAAGTTAATATTAATATAGTCAAGAAACCTATCAAATAAACTTTTAGAGGAACAACCCTGGAATAAATTAGTGGAAAGAAGGACTGGATTTCGATTGTACCACAAGCAATTAAGAAAGTCATACTTTTTAAAGTTACATTGTCAATGTTCACAGCGCACTTAGGGTATTTCGTTAGATGCCAAATATTAAACGATATTAATTTTGCTGATGCCAGCGCGCCTAAATTTCCGGATTTTTTCCACCCCGTGGAGTTCAGTGTTCCATAAGACAGACATTGTAGAAAGTGCAGCTATCGCATTTTAAGTATCTGCACTTCGCCTAGTCCCTTAACGAATTAAATTTTTGCTTACCGGAGAGTACTGGCTAGTTTAAAAAGGTGTGTTTGATTGGAATCAAAAAATTAGTAGAAAAAGTTTTATTGAGAAGACATATACACATGAAGTAATAAATCTCCTTACCGCTGACTTTAATACTCCTCTTTAATACTCCTCCTCTTTAATACTCCTCTTTAATACTCCTCGCAAAGTTCACTAATATCTTCTGCGATATTTAAGTTCGAACTCATCAAATTTTAAAATTTCTTCATATATCGTGTATTTACGGTTCATGAAGTGCGTCATCTCAACAACCGCATGCTCAATTTGAGTGGGTTAACGTATTTATTTATTTATTAATTAATTTTTAAGTTTTGAGAAAGATCGAAATTTGACGGATAATTTTTGTCTTCTTTCTTTGCCCAATAAAAATGTTCTCTAAAGTCTAATGTTTTTGGAAGCTTATATGTATGCCTTGTTGACTCGAACAATTCGAAATGTTTCACAAAAATTAAGGTCGGCCAAATAACAAATAAAAAGAGTCTAGTTCTCCCAAAACGTGAAAATATGAAAGAAAACAGAATGGTCAAACAAAACGTAAACGTGTATTCAAACCATCAATAGAATTTAATATGACTCTCAAAAATTCAATAAAATAACTCAGCAAGCCCTAACATTATTGACAGAAAAAATTCGACCTTGTGTAAATTTTAAAGAAATCTCCTAATCAGGTTCCGTAGTAAAAGATAAATTCTAAGAAATACAACATTGTGATTAAAAAAAGGCAATCACAGCTTAATTCCGTTTAACTTGAAGTATTCCTTGGATTCTTCCTTAAGCTACCGGTCATACCATTATTTCGAACATTTTTTACTGTAGAAAATTTCATCGGATAACATCCTTTCTCCCGAGGTATCTTGGCCCCTGAGCCGTTATTACGGATCAAATTAATCCAAAAAAACAACAAAATTCCCTGGGAACGAGGTTGTCAGGATCAATAGATTAGCCAACACATTCTCCTAGTAGCGATCTTAGTTGATAAACCTCGTTTTTTGCTTTTGCTCCCATATTCCATCTCAAAATCTCTAAATAGATTAACCGAACTTTCGTTTACTTTGGTTTACCTTACCTTGGTTCAAAGTTCGTTAAGTTGTTTGATCAGACAATAAGCAGAGATAGCGTGCCCATTCGTGGTATGTCAACTTGTGTATTTACACGAGACAAGAGGGTGTATAATATTCCCTGTAACATATACATTTTAGCTGCGTATTTTACGGACTAAAAGTGGAAATTGAAATAGGCTTAAGGTCAGAAATACACGATCAGTTGAAACGTTTTGCAAAGCCTGACGGATTGTAGGGTGAACACAATGAAAAGATTTCTGTCTCCACGTGTTACGTTTAAACGTACAAGAAAGGACCATTGCTGGATGTATGTTTATAAATAAAGTTTCTTTTACAGCGCAGTTAAGAAACAGAGAGCAAAGGAAATGTCGGTCCAAATCAACCTAGTCTCTAGGGCTCTTCTTCGTCTCTATCATAATAGCCGTCGTCTGTCTGTTTGTCTGTACGGTACGGAAACACGAAATGCGATATATAAATGACGGCCGACCCCGTGGCTTTTTCCACGGGTTGACATCTAGTCTATGATATTCTGACGTCGTTGGGTCCAAATTAAACCAACGATTCTTAGCGTGAACTTTATGTACTAACTTTATATCTACCTTATATACTAACTAAAATAGGAGAAAAGTTTTGTAATAAAGCCGACTGTTTTTCTTGTATATAAGGGTTGGAACACTAGCAAAACTGGAAACAGAAGTATTTGGTATGAACTTGGTAAGTTCTTTCAACGTGTTTTTGTGATTTTAAGCTTGAAATAAGCTTAACATGGCGAGTCAAAAATGCCGAATATATACGTGCCTGTTGTGTTTATCACAAACGAAAAAAAAGACCTGAGGATGAGATTGAGAAATTAAGTTTACATTTGAATTAGAGAATTAGCTAACTATAACTTTTTAAAATCGACATACCTTTATTTCCTTCTTGTTTTAAATGCTGGAAACAACAACTTTTAAAACGACAAACATCACGAAATTTTTGTCCGGATATTGCGGTTAATTATATGATATTTTGTGTAACCACACGCTTTCTTGATAAAGTAAACTTTATGAGAATATCAGTTGCTTATAAAGCCATTGATAGTGTTAAGGGGATTAATGGCGTTAACACCGTTAATGAAGGCGCTAAATGTAGTGTAAATGTAGTGTGAATGGTTGGTGTTAACTGCGTTAACACCATTAAAGCCTTGTTTACACTGATGGCGTTAATGAGGGCGCGTTTAGACCTCAATAACGCCAATAACACTCTCTTTAGCGCCAGTGTTAAGATCTAAATTTTTTTTTGATATTTTGATATTGATAACTTTTTGATACGTTCTTGCCAAACGACATGATTGAACGAAACACGAGAAATAGACTGAAGCTGTACTTTTGTTGTCTATACCTTGTATATACCCTGCGTTATTTGACTAAAAATCTAAAAATTTTAACGACAAAAACATATAGAAAAATTGTCAATAAAGCGCAACCTCGTTCCCAGGGCATTTTGCCTTGTTGCTCCGTAATAACGGCTCAGGGGTCACAAGACCCTGGGGACGAGGTTCAATCAAGCGCATTCCTTGTAGGTTGTAAAAATCGTCAACTTCCGTCCGTCTCTTGGTCTCTTTAAATATTTTCCTCATCCACCTTCTTTTTGTTTTATAGCGCCTTCTTCGCTGGTGCTAGAGTAGAAGAAGTAAATAAGCTGCAGCTGCTTTTCTTATCGTATCCTCCATTTTAATCATTTACGACGCGCGATAAAATATGAAACTAATTGCCATAACGGTGTTATATCCTTGACGTAGTATGAATGAAATTTTTTACCACCTTAGCACCTTAACGCCGATAACGCTTTTAACGCGATTAAACGCCTTTAGCACCACCAGTGTGAACAAGGCTTAACGCTTTTAAGCCTAGTGCCCATCGCGTTAAGACTTGACGCAGCTTAATGACAAGGCCTTAAGAACACGGTATTGTTTCCTGAGCCGATCCTTAACGCCAGATGCGTTAAGGATGAAATCAGTTCCATCCTAGACGCTTTTTAACGCAGGCGTTAAGAATTTAAAACTTATTTCCATCCATTTTAAATGTTCTAAGTTCGATTTTATATAAAAAAGAAAGTTACTTAAAAACAAAAACAAATAAACTTTTTTTCGAAGCAGATAAATGCATTGAGACACAATAAAAAATTAAACCAGATACTGTAAAATCCTGGTGAAGGCTCACCTGATATAGCACAACCCTCCCACTGAATATAGGCACATTGGTTATAATGCAAAATCCGGTTTTAAGCCCAACCGGCTATAAGCCCATGGGCTTATTATCAGGATGTATTGTTTAAAGACCAAAACAATAAAGAAGAAGTCTTTAACCTCCTTTCTATTTACATGATAATCCGAAGCTTTAACCCTATTCGGTCCGGGGGGGGGGGGGGGGCGGACCCCTGACGGTTTTTGTTTAATAACTCTTTAATGCTATGTTGCATAGCTACAATACTTACTGAGTTTCAATATTTATCTATTAGACACCTGCAAGCAAAATATTTAGGTCTCACACCTTTCAGAGGCTTTGATATTGGCTATTACTCAAAACTACCCCTAAAAATCTCTATGAAACCCTTATAATAGGGAAAATATAATAACTTTCGTTAGGATTATGTTTAGAAATTTAAACTTACAACACAACTTTGTTTCATCAAGAAGAATCATTTTGCATGTTTTTGGCACGTGGTTAATCCGATTTCCTGATTTTTTTCGGATTTTACCCGAAAATCGGAAAAACCAGGATTTTCGGGCAATATTTGGCAATTTTTCATCGATCTATGTAAAAACCAGAAAATATGTTAAATAACTTTTATTTAGCTTTCAGAAACTTAAAACAGAACGTAAAAATTCGCTCTAGAACTAAAGTAATTGAATTTTACGCAGATAGTGGCATTTTGAAGAAATTTCAAGTTTTTGATGACGTCACAGAAAATGTTCTGACGCAAGCAAAAATTTATTGCTGCCATTTTGTTCCTTTTGTGACGTACTATAAGTATGCCAAGTTTGATTCAATTTGGACAAGCCTATGAAAAGTTATTGAGGGGGGGGGCGGAATCCGCCCCCCCCCCCCCGGTCATAATATGTTCCAAAAACGCTCTTACGTTAGTTGAGATTGAAAATGCCGATCTGAATATTAAGGGGCTGGAAGACTACGAAGTGCCATCTGCAGAGAAAGCATATGAGGAGTTTCAACTTCAAAGCGAGGACCCAGAAGATATTTTATTTTATTATGGTATTCTATTAGTTGAGTATTCCAGAAATAAGATGTTTTAAAGCCACCCTCGTCCCCACGGTTTTTTGTCTTTTTGATATGAGCTCATATCAAAAAGGCAAAAATCCCTGCTTTATTTTGGTTCTAGCAAAAACTACATAATGCTATTAAGCTCACCCGAATATAAGGTCTACCCGGATACATACTATTTATAAGCAGTTACAAAAAGAAATGCATACTAACATGAAAATTTTTAAAGTGTAGCATGGAATCTTCAATAGTACTGACCATCGACCCTTCCTTCCCTTTGTTACGAATTCCAGTATGACGTCATTTTTGAATTCCGCTTAGGGAAAAGTCCAACTTTGTCTTTAGTCTATCTGATAGTTTCAGAAGGAAAATGTAATAATTCTGAAGAACTGGGGTCGAAGTTGGACAAAATCCTTGCTGTCTTCGGCAAATGGCAAAATTTATATGAAGGATATGAATTGTAAAGGAATGGAATTGAGAATAATTGAACGGTCTGTTTCACGTTGTGAGTAACTAAAAACTAAGTCTTTGGTACCGTTTAAACTTATTTATATATATACTATAGATAGATATATACATTATATTTATATCTCTTAACTACTTTTACAATATTTGCTTTCTTTATCTATATTATATATATACGTCTGTCTGTCTGTCTGTCACGCAAAATGGTACCGCAGGTAGCGAGACGCACGCAATGCGGTATAAAAAGAACGGGCGAACCCGTTGATTTTTCCACTGGCCACCGACTAGTAATCAATAAATACGCTAATTTCGAAGTATAATACTTTAACTAAATATTATTTATTCCTGGTTACGAAGTTGCAAGAATGTATCCCATTAAATCTCGATCACTGCTTATCGAATCGTTTGGATATGTCCAAGTAAAAAATTATAGTGGAAGATATAATTTAATGGCAGATATGTTTTAGTTTCTGTGGTAGATGTGTTTCTGTGGTAGATATATCTTTGTGGTAGATATGTTTCTACCTCCGTGGTAGTAGTTATGTTTCTGTGGTGGACATGTTTTGTGGTAGATATGTTTTTGTGGCAGAAATGCTTCTGTAAATATGTTTCCGTGGGAGATGCAAATGATAAGTCATTTTCAGGTCTCAATTTCCAAAATGGCCATTCGTTCGGTATCACATTGTTCCTCTATAACACCTTGATTTTGACCGAGAAACGCTGTCGATGGCATTCTCTCTCTTTTATCAAGTTCTGTAGTAAACGATGGTCGGCGAAAAGCTGCGGAGCTTGTCGATGAACTAAGTCGTTTATTTCTTCGAATCGTCGTACGATAAGTGAGATGTCGACCTCCTTTTACACGACATATCACGATTCTTAAGTTATGTAAGAAGTGATCGTGCATTTTACCGTATATAAACACATTGTAGATGCTATTGCTGACTTGAAGAAGTTTTAAGATGCTGTTTATATCGTGAGTAGTTGACCTGAAAAAATATAAAAAATGTTATGTACAACGCAAGGAAGACTAATAGAGCGACTGGCGCGCCCAATCAGGTTCGCGTATTTAAGATATTGAACCAATCATATCAAGCTTAATGGAAGGTTTCATTGTCCCAACGCAATAAGTTTTTAAGATTTTTAGACTTGAGAATGAAGCTGCAAAATTTTGGTTACACGATGAATGCGCTACAAACAACTTCTCCCCATTATAGCCTTAAGGTCGACCAATGGTAACGTAATTAGATTTTTTAGAGATTTTTTCGCTTGATGGCGCAAGCAAAGAAGAATAGCAACAACAACAATAACAACAACAACAACAAAAACAAAAACAAAAACAACAACAACGAAATCTTCGGCCATGTTGATCTTATGGTGATATTCTTGACCTCCAAAGCGTTGTTACTACAGTAGCACTTTTAGGAAGTATGTTAATTAAAAACAATTCACTTCAACGCTTATTGTATCAGTAGTCAAGGCGTTCACATCTTGTGTGTCCGACCCTTAGTTTTTCTTCAGGAATTTTAATTTTATTTCACAACACCCTTACCGGTCAATATCCGTTAAATATCTTTTTATCACCAAAAGCCCGTTTCTGTAGAAGCGCAAACATTATTTAAGAGTAACGCGTTATAAATCCGAAACTGCGTTATTCAAGCGAAAGGTACAGGTAAAATAAACGATATTTAACTCACGTGTAAGGTAACCCATCTGAGTCCATCCATGATATCGTGAAAGTCAGATGAAAAATGTCACGTGGTATAACCGTAATTGCAAACACGATTGCCATGGTAACCAACATTTTCATTACACGTGACCTCTGACTGTGAATTTGCTTGTAACTTTGTGAGTTCTGAAGTAGTATTTGGTCAGCGGAGCTTTTCAGCTTCATGTACACGGCTAATGTTGTCAGGCTGAAGATAACAATAAATGCGATATTCCGCCACGCTGTTAGCACGATTAATGGGTATGAAAACCGCGGGTCACTGACAGTCATTACCGTGCATAAACCCTTTTCATTGATAAACAAACCAAATACGTAATACAGCTCCCATATACATGATAAAACGATGGTAATTCCCACGGATATATGTATCGATTTACGACTAAATCGATTTCTAAGTGGAGTAACTATCGATCTACAGCGATCGATTGCCATGGTGAGGATAACACCGATAGATATGTCGGTAAAAATACGGCAGAGTGTCGGTAAAACTTTACAGCCAAGCCAACCGAAATCCCATTTGCTATGGCAGGTTGCTATCCAATACACAAAAAGCCACGGGCCAAATATAGACGATAATAAATCAAAAAAAGCTAAATATATAATCAACAACTCTATAATGGGCCCTTTTTTCCAACTTGGTGCAAATGTTAACACCACTATACTGTTACCGATAAAACCAACCATAAACACCAGCACATAACTTGTTATCACAAACGTCTCCACCATATTAAGCGCGCATGTCTGGTTATTCGAATGTTGAGTGTTGTTATTTTGACTCCAAGAAACGTCCGCCATGTCTGATAGATTACTAAACGCCATGTTTTTGTACTTTTTTCACATAAATATTAAGAAAACTAATGTTACACACATGCTAGTGATAAAAGTAGGCAAATGTTAGTTATGTACATAAGTTTGCTATGATATTAATCTTAACACAAATACAACAAGAAACAATAACAAAAAGAATTGTACATATGGTAGAAGAATCAATAACTTTCGTTACGTGTCTGCTGTTTAGAAAAACGTTTTATTCAGAATAATGTGAATAAGTGATTTCTTATAACGCACACTACACAACCTCGTCCGCAGGGGTTCTTGACTTTTTGACATCAAGGCCTGGTTTTGCAATTCCTGGTTTTAGTCGTGCAATTTTAAGTAGCCAGGTCTATATTAGTTTCCAGTCTCCAATAATTGGGGAAGTGGTAGTCTTCCATTCTTCTTTTTTTCAACAAATCGCTTACATGATCAAACAGAGAAAAAAAAAATGCTTTACTGAAATTCTGGAATACAAGAATTATGTCTGGCTGGGAAACAACTGTATGGAAACTTAATGGTTCCGATTTTAGATTTGAACACTTGTTGAAATATTCCCAGTTGTTAGAGTTTTGACCCTAGTTATGCTAAGAAATTGGTCTTCTACAAGGAACCCTTTTTATTTTTTACCTAATACTCACCATCTCGAATAGTTTGGTCTTTATTCTTCCTATTTTCTTTTTCGATCACAAAAGTTGTCCCTTGCGAGTTTGAGGTTGAGAGAGGAGCTCAGTTAAATTTGAAGAATTATTACACTCAACGTAGCAACCTCAGCAATTCTTATTTTTATTTGTCCTACAGAAGATGTTTTGTTTTCAACCAATGTTAAATAAAATATTTTATGCGTCGTAAAACAATATTTTTTGCTTGAGAAAGCTATGAATTTTCTGTTAAAAAAAGTTAATAACAATATTATGTTTCTTAAAGAGTGATTCATAAATCGCCAATTGACAATTTAATTATGGATAAGCAGTTTACCTACCCACCCCACCTTCTTCTCCCACCCCTTATATCCCCTAAATTTAGAAGTCCTTACTAAGTATCTTAATTTAAATGAAACAGTACCGGTCAATTATTAAAAAATGCAAGAAAACCATCTATGATAAAATATGTATTTGCATTCAACAACCTGTTAAAGTGTTACCGGCGTTATAATGTAATTGTGCAAGTTCTGAGATTTTAACCCTATTCGGTTCAGTTGTTTTTGTAATGCCGTACTTTTGCTATGTTGCATAACTTACTAAATTTTATTTACTAGACGATACATGTCCCATTTTTACGTTAAGAGCCTCAGATATTAGCAATTACTCGAAAACTACCTAAATCCTATGACATCCTTATGATTAGAAAAATATATAACTTCTATCAGTCTAATGATGAGAGCTTCAAACTTGCAATATAACTTTATTTTGTCAAGGGGAATAATTTGTACAAAATTTAGACAATTTCTTAACCATTCGAAAAGTCGATGATGTCAAATAACTTTTATTTCCTGACGCCAAAACTCATTTTAAAACTGAAATAAATGGATTTTAGACAAATATGCACAAATTGAAGACTTCCGACGACGTCACAGGAAAAGTGCAGACATAAGCAAAATATATTTCTTTTATGCCATATGTAATCGTGCCAAAATTTGATGCCGTATGAGAACGCCTGGCAGAAGTTATGAAGGGGCGCGAAATCATCATCCTTCCCTACTCATAATACGGCCAAAAAACACCGGAATGAATAGATTTAACATCAGCGTCATAGACAGAGTTGTCAATGTTATCACGAGCCAAAACTTGCTAATGGTGCTAACGGTTTTAATGCCGACCATCCACACCACTCGTGTTCTCAAAGTTCAAATAAAAAAAATAAAAATTTATATCTTTATTTATTTAGTAAGTAGTCAACAAGTCGTAATTGTTGAAACAAGAAAATAACTGCATAATTTGTGGTGTATGCACAATAGCACCTTCGTCCCCAAGGTTTTTGCCTTTTTTGATAGCATAAATCCCTGGGGACGAGGGAGGGAACAATAGGCAAATGCCTCCCTTCAGGATCACGGCGAAAAAAGTTATAAATTCATATATCTCGTTAACGTTGTTAATTTATTTAGCCTCTTAATCAACGCCATACTGGTGCAAATTGTGCTGAAAAGAAGAAAAGGCGATTTCATTATTTCACAAATTAACACGATAAAACACGACAAAATATTAGCTGCGTGTTAAAACGTTTTCGGAATCTCTGACAAAGTGTTAATTTCGCGCCATTAAAGGAAGTTAAACCATGCCAACATGATATGATATCGCAAATCATTTGTACAAAAAATTATTCAATTTTTGTAATTCACACGGTGTCGTAAATGTTTTGACAAAAACCTTACCTCGTGTGGCTTTCAACTTACCTTCTTGTATATGCCACCAACTTTACAATTTTTAACTTAATTTACTTTGAAATGAATGTTTTTTTCCCACGAGTTTCCAGGGAAACCATCTGGCAAACATTTTGTTTCGCGATCTAACATTTTCTATTGTGAGAGATGGAGCAGCATCAGACAAAAGTAAGAAAATTATAAGGCAGCTGAATTCGTTGAAATAGGTTTTATACTGTGCTAGGTTCCCTTTTCTCAAACGAAAGCGAAATGCGGAAAAAGAAAGTTTAATTGTCAACAAACAAAAATTGCAAACGTCCTTCTTCTTTCTTCGTTTTTACTTTCTTTCGTTCAATTATTCATTCATTCATTCATTCGGTCAAGCGTTTACATTTTATTCATTCAACCATATGTATTTTTTTTTTATCACGTCCCTCTACAATTTTGTGGAAACATATAAAAAAGGCTGAAATTTGACAAAAATAAGAACAACTTAAGAACAATTTGAACCCAGAAAGAGACATCGTTATTTCCTGTTTCCTTGTAGTACAGTAACAATGAAGATTATGACAAGTGGAAATAAATAAATAAATAAATATTAGAAACTAGTGCAATGAATTAATCCATTTCTCAAGTCCATTTTAATGAAACGAAGAACGTGGTTATAAAAATGAAAAGTTCGTTCTTATAAAAAAAGGAGGACCATTTTCTCAAATAATTTTTTTATCACACCCATACGCCCTTGCGTTCTTCACACTTCAAAAGATTCGTTGCCAGCCTGAAAACAAAAAACTACGTAGTCAAGCACGGCCTTACTTTCCATAGAAGTGGACCAGAACACTTTAATTTGATTGGTTAGATTCTGCTTTCTGGATACGAGTAGCCATTTGCACGCAAAAAGCATTGAAACGGTGTGAAATCGACAAATCAAGCTTCAGAAGTGACAGTTTTCCACAATATGCTATTCACCTGTTTTTAATTATATATATTTGCATATAAATATTTTTAGTTATTTATTTCCAATATTTTTATGTAAATACTGTTTCATTCATTCATTTATTCATTTATTTATTTGTTCTTACTATTTCTTTTTTTATTATTATTTTATTTTTTTTATTTGTCAATCTTCGTTTTTCTTCTTCTCTTTATTTCTTCTAGTTTTACTATTTACAAAATTAATAATAATAATAATGAAACACCTAACATACGAGCTAATTCTGCGAGCGTTGCCAATTATATAATACAAAATACTTCCCTCTATGACCTCTTCGCCCTTTCCACTTTTCATATATCCCTTTTGAAAATTCTGAAGACAAACTTATACATGCTTTATTTGTTCTTCTCAATTTCATCACCTTTTAAAGTGTCAAAAAAGAAATTGAATGAAAAAAATTATAATAGTTGTCGCCCTTCACACATTTTGTTAAAAAAAACTTCTTTGATTAAATTGTCACGGAGATAAAAAGTAATTGAATGAATAACGAATTACGTTGGAATATATAAAAAAAATTATTTTTAAATTGTTTTAGCGAAATTTTACTTTCGTGCTTTTCTTTCGTGAAGACGAAAATAAATCGGCTCAAATACTTTACAGATGATTAGAAATGAAAAGAAGAAGAAGAAAAAAGGAAAAGATCTTATCATCAGTCACGCTTATACCATATGGTTTTCACATGCAAACACGAAAAATATGGGGGAGGGGTGGATGGAGAAACATATTGTAACCCATTTTACTTTGTAAGAAATTTATGCTTTTTTATTAAGAACAATTTTATAAGAACAATAAGGCTGAAAAATTAAAACAAAATAAGAAAAATGAAATAGGAAAACAAAAGGAAAAGCAAACTTGGGGAACTGCATCTTTTATGTCACAAATTTTCGCAGAATCAATTGCTGCGATTTAGAGGAACTGCTACTTGGTTTCATTGCATCGGAAATATCTGTAATATACTGTAAAATATAGAGACCAAAATAAGAACAATTTTAGGCTGAAAATGTTTAAAAAAAATAAGAATCCTCATGCTAAAGTCAGCCTGATTCTTATAAAATTGATGAAATACCTTCCACAACAGAAATTCCACTTCTAACAGAAATACAGCAATGTGATTAGTCATTTAGCTAATTATAGCTAATTATTCTTTCTCCCGATGACTTAAGCTTTTACTTCGAATCAGAACGGTCCACTAAAGGTTTATGAAATGAATTTTTATTTTTGGATTAAGCGTTTGTTTAAATTTTCAACTCAATTTGACTTCAGGAAGCAGAAGTTATTGTCACGGTCAAAGTCTTTCAACTTTTGAGGTAGGCCTCGTTTTGAAGCAGAGTTTAAAGTATAAACCGTTGGAAGAGGGTATCAAATTTTGAATATTCTATCCATTCTCTACAAAACATATAAGAAAGCTTAATAGTCTAGTGATTATACCACCCTCGTCCCCAATGTCTTTTGCCTTTTTGATATGAGAAGGCAAAAAACCTTGGGGACAAGGGTGGTGATTATACGTTCACACCATTCTCAATATAAAACTGTCTCGAAGTATTTCAAAAACCCCGAATTTACCGTCTGCACTTTTTTATAAGATTCAATAAAATCTGACCTGAGGCTGGCTGTTCTTTTTCTTTTTTCCCCTTTTTTAGCCTGATTTGTTCTCATGTTGATCTTAGTAAGAACACAATGATTTAGAATTTTTCAGTTTTTTGTTGTTGATGCAACTCTTTAGTTGTGTTAATGAACAATCACCCTTATATACTTCTACTATTCGTAGAGTTTTTTTCCGCAGTTATCGTGGGTTAAAAAAGAAACGACCCCAACCAATAAGCATGAGAATTCATATCTTTAATTTTTCAACGTTTTATGGAGAAAAATTAGACTCCGGTTGTTCTTAGCTTCGAAAACAATAATTCGAGTATGGGTCTGTATTTTGTTCTTATTTTTTGACGAAATCTAAGGCTTTTTTTGTTCCTATAAAATTATTCTTATAGAAAATAATTTTTATAACAAGAAAAGCGTGTATATTAACGTAGAATATCTACGTTAAAAAAATTTAACAAAGTATTGAAAACAATTTCGAATTTTATCTCACCTGACCGACCTCCTCCGCCAGCCCATATTCTCACCACAGTAAATTGATCGAAAATGCAAAGGCGATATGTAGTTTATATTATTCATTTTCATTATTGAGAAAAGGTATTAAATAAGCTATTTTAAAATTCTCTTTGATGTTGTATTATCTCTCTGTAAATATTACAGCTTAACTAATTTGTTTATACTACTCATGTACACAACTTCACGAAATCTTCCATTCTTGGACCGGATTTTTTTATCCGAGGCCTACGGGTGTGACCAATCAGTGTCCAATAGCTAAGTCTTCGTTCAGCTAAAGGCGATCAACAGCAAGAATAGCCCGAATCGATCGACGTCGCTCGATTTATATTCATAGCAAAAATTTAAAAAATATCTGTCGAAATATTTCAACGGCCCAAGAGAAAAAATTAGTGCCGGCGAAAATTTTGGCCAACAAAACTTAGATTGATAAGATACTCTCACAAAAACTTTTTTGTTTAACCGACAAAGGTAATATTTGTGGTGAAGTGCGGTATATGTCACACATTGTCGTGATTTCAATCAAGCAACTTTCTTATAAATAATAAAAAAGTATTGACCAAAATGTTTATCCTTTCCAATAGGAAATTCATAACTGTACACCAGAATTTGTTTCAACCCTTGAATGGGATAGCTGAGCATTTCTGTTTTATGTTGAATAACATATTTAGCTATATCGTAACACCAAGAGGAATTAAGCAGTCTTCACATAAAGTATTGTTGCAACCGATTTCATTTTATCTAGTCTCTTCATTCAGTCTTCAAAAATGTTTTCAAGCGATACGCAATTTATTTTGAGGTTAATTTCATTTTGTTCAAAAAGAAAAAGCTATTGCGCATGCGCAAAAAGCTGTTGATGCGCAACAGCTTTTTGCGCATGCGCAATAGCTTTTTCTAATAGTAATTAGTAAATAGTAATTTCTAAAAGTAATAAGCGTTTTTGCGTGTTTATAAGATATCGAACGTTTAGAGGTTAAATTAATTTGGAAAGAAAAGGCTTTAGATAATTTTGAAAACATTATACATCGTCAGACACGGGAATTTGCCTTGTTGATGAAGTTGATCGTAATATCGGCTCAGAGGTCACAAGACCCCGGGTACAAGGTTGATGCCTGCTCATCGACCGATCTGCAAAACTGTTATTATTATTGATAATGTAATTATATTTGAATAGGTACTTATGTCTTCAAAAAAACGTACGTAAATATTTGATAATAAAATACTGACCCTATTTGAGGGATGTTTATATTTTTAAAGTTTATCGGAAGGTATTTAATTTTATATTTACCTCACGTGAAATTATTCTGCACAGTGTACATTTATCAGAGTTTTGACTAGAATACAGCCTTAGTCCCCAGGACTCAGTTTCTTCCATTATGGATGATCTGTATTTCCAAAACTAATATCTTAGTCCTTTCGTGCCAGGCGCGTACATATGTAACCAAACAGGGGTTGCAGGTGGCGATGGTGTATCTTAAATGAGGAGCCTAAGGCATAGCTTCCTCATGGTAGCTGAATAGCTCCATACAAGGCAGTTGTTAAAGAGAAAATCGAAGGCAAAGTTTCTCTAAAGTTTTCCTTATGAGGCATGAAAGGAAATGCTATTTTTATAAGCAACACATTCAGGCTCAAATTTACTAAAAAAAACGCATATGCTAAGCATAATGGTAGGCTTAGCGTTTTAACACAGAGATGCCTGCATCAGCACAAAGATTTCAAAATTCGGTCGTTCTTGGCCTACAGTAATTCAAGAAGTAAACGTGACATGTAATACCATTTTTTTATCTTTCCATCAGTCTCTGTCCAGTGAGCAGTGTTTTCAAGTTTTTGAAATTTAACTTGTACAGGGGAAGTACATAGAGCAGATTTTCAAATATTCCGGTCCGTAAAATACGGCATTGGCACCTCGCTAGCCCAAAAACCATACTTTAAACCTAAAAAAGCCACGAGTGAGCTTTTCCCTTTTAAGGAGGTCTAACTCGGCCTATATACCTGGATAATTTATTGAAATCTCTAAAACCTTTTACAGTATTTAAAAGTCTATCTCAGAAACCTTGTTTTATGAAAAAAGCAAATTCCCTTCCAAGAATAGGTTTGTCAAAGTGTGAAGAATTGCTGGTATGTCGTCACGTCTTTTAATAATAATAATAATAATAAATATTTAAAGTGGCTAGCCCAGAAAATCACAAAAACCTATAGTTAGTGGATTGTTTCCACTGGGGGCCACTAGAACAAAAAAGAAACAAAAAATGATAAACCTTAGACTGCCTCAGCTCAATCAAACATAGCAACATTTATAATCTGTGAAAATTGAAAAGAAAAAGAATAAAAAACAAAAATTAAAAAGTTAAAAAGTAATCCCCATTAGAATTTGCCAAACATATTAGAGATGGAAGTCTTAAACGAAAGCAGACTTCCATCACAGGTCACTTGGTCTGGAAGATTATTCCACACTTTTGCAGCTCTAAATGGGAAGGTTTTTTTGCCAAATTCCGTGTTGACCAAGGGAAGTGTGAACCTGTTTTTTGAAGCTCCTCTTGTTTGATGATTATGACAGTTTTTTGTCAAAAGGAATTTTGAGCGCATGTAATCAGGAGCAATGTGATTCATGGCTTTGAAAACTAATATGGCATCGTTTTTTATGAGTAAATTATTCATTGAATATTCCCTCTCTTTCCCAAGAAAGGTACGGACACATTTTAATCGTTTTTCTAGTTTTCCCAATCTACCTTGGGTGGCACAAGCCCATGCCGAGGAGCAGTAGTTGAAATATGGCATGACAAGTGCATTAATTAAAAGGTTTTTTGTGTGAGGTGTTAAACAGGATGCAATGGTTCTAATTTTAGAATATTTAATTAGTATTTTTCTATTTATGTCATTAATGTGCTCTTCCCATTGCATTTTTTGATCAAATGTTACCCCAAGATATTTAACTTTTTCGCTCCTCTTCAACGGGATACCCATAGTTGATAGTTTTGTTCTCAACTTTTTTTAACTGGCTGTGGTTGCCGAAAAAGATTGTTTCAGTTTTGTCCGTATTAATAGTCATTTTGTTATTATTCAGCCAGAGGTCGACTTGCGAAAGTTCTAACTGGACCTGGGAGACAAGGGTATCCAAGTTTTTATGGGACGAAATAATTATTGTATCATCTGCATATAGATGGTGGTAGTTTGAATTGATGACAGATTTTAAGTCATCAATATACAAAAGAAAGAGCAGGGGTCCCAACACAGATCCCTGCGGCACCCCAAAAGCGTCTTCATGAAGCAGATCTGATCCTGTGTCGTTTACAAGAGTCAGCTGCATTCGGCCCGTTAAGTAGGACTCGAACCAGTCAAAGGCAGCATCTCTGATGCCAAAACACCATAGTTTTTTTAACAAAATTTTATGATCAACAGTGTCAAAAGCTTTTTTAAGGTCAATGAGCACAGCACAAACAAAGTTATGTTGGTCGAGCTCAGTAAGAATAAAATCAGAGACATCGACTACTGCAGTTTCTGTGGAAAAGAGTTTTCGAAATCCGGACTGTCTGTCATTCAGGAAGTTGTGCTCAGAAATAAAATGAGACATTTGCTCATGCACTAACTTTTCAAAAATTTTCATAGGAATTGGCAAAATGGAGATAGGTCGATAATTAGTAGGATCTGTTTTATTGCCACTTTTAAAAATAGGCGAGACCCTTTTAGTCTTCCAACATTTAGGTACATAACCAGTAAATAAAGATTTGTTGAAAAGACTTGATAAATAAATACTTAAAACTGACGAACCTGCTTTTAGCAGTCGTGAACCAATTCCGTCCAAGCCTGTAGCTTTATTAAGTTTTAGTGAACTAATTATTTTTTTCGACACTTTTGGTCTCAATACGAGTCCACCGAAAATCGTGTCCGCTAACAGGTGGATTAACATTAGTAGTGTCAGAAGAAAATTTAGAGGCTAGTTTGGCACCAACACTGACAAAAAATGAATTGAATGTGTTGGAAATTTCTTTTGGGTGAGAAGTTTCTGTACCATCGTTTTGGACTACTCGTTTTATCGAGGTAGTATTGCCTGACTTATCGGGAACCAGTTTTTTTAGGGTTTTCCAAAGTTGTTTTGGCCGTTTTCGAAAGTCCTGCAAAACGTCATTATAGTACTCGTTTTTGAGTCGATTTTTGAGACCTATTACCTGGTTCCTTTTTTGTTTGAAAGCTTCCCAGTCTATGATCGATTTTGTTTTTGATGCTTTCCGTTTTAAGAAGTCTCTTTCTTTGATGGCTATTATTAATTCATCAGTGACCCATGCCTCAACACGGCCAGAAAATCTATGTGTTTTGAAAGGGGCATGTTTTTCAGCCACTGTTTTAACATTTTTATTCAGTTTCTCACATGCTTCATCAAGGTCATCATAATTATTAAAATATGACCAGTCTAAATTCCTGAGGTCCTGCAGAAAAGCCTCTTCACTTACCTTCTTGTAGCTACGAACCTTGATAGTTTTAGGTTCAAATTTTGGCCTTTTGAATTTTCTGATCACATAAACTAAATTGTGATCACTGATGCCTAAATCCATGACACCAGTTTTAGAAATACAAGAATTGTTAGAAAGTATCAAGTCTATAAGAGTGCTACTATTTTCAGTAACACGAGTTGGCTCCGTAATATGTTGTTTTAGGAAAATAGTGGAGCATAATTCCTTTATTTTGGAGGAAAGAGCATATTTTGAAAGCATGTTACAGTTAAAATCTCCCAAGATAAAAACTTCTTTTTCTTTTGGGAGTTTATTAAAACACTGTTTAAAATGAGTACACAGGTTTTCGGTACTCTGCAAATCACTACCTCCAGGTGGCCTGTAAACCCCACACACGTAAATAGGTTTAGTTTTTTTCAGGCACACTTTCACCCATAGTGATTCAACATTTTCGAAGTATAGGTGTTTCAAAAGGTGGCTATCCAAGTTTTCATTAACAAAAATCAGAACACCCCCACCTCGTCTATTCCGATCATCCTATAACAAACATAGCCATCAATTTTAACGTCATTGTCGGTGATGGTGCCATCAATTTTGGTTTCACAGATGGAGAATACATCAAGTTTTGTTTGATGTAGCAGAAGTTTAACATAGTCTAGTTTGGATGACAGACCATTAATGTTAAGATGGGCCATTTTTAAGCCCTTCCCATTTCTGATTGCCTCAAAATCAAAGTTTTCATCAATAGTAATATTGATGTTGTCCGGAATTTCGTCACCAAATGACTCCTCGTTAGCAAAGGGCAAATTACGAGAAAGACAGGGACTGCAAACGAAAAACAGTTTATCTTCAGGAGTCTTCATAAATTGTTGATATTTTTTATCAGAAATACGCTCACATTTTTTATGAGCCCATAATCCACACTCGTCACAAGAAAGTGCTTTGTGTGTTTTTGCCACAGGTTTTAAGCATGAAGAACAGGGATACTTAACAGGACCTGGGTTGAGGCAGATGTCCCCTGACAAGAGGATTTTGCCATGGTAACTCATCGATTTTACATTGAGGAACAATTGGTCAGAGTAAAACTCAAAAAGATCGGGTTAATCAAGTGTACAAACTTTACCAAATGATTCCCCTTGATGAAAAAAAAATTGTGTTGTGAGTTTCACATCCTAAGGATAATACAAACGAAAGTTATTATATTTTCCCGATTATAAGGATTTCATAGAAATTAAGGGGTAGTTTCGAGTAATGGCCAATACTTAAGGCTCTGAAAAGTATGGGGCCTAAAAATGTGGCATATGCAGGTCTAATAGATAAATATATAAATTTAGTAATTGTTATAGCCACGCAGCAAAAAGGGTTATTAAGAAAAACCCATGGGGGGAGGGAGGAAGGAGACGAAATCCCCCCCACGCGAACCGGGGTTAAAATTTCTGTTACTCGATGTGAACTAAAATTAAATATTAAAATCGGAAATTGTTTTGCAAATTTAGTAAATATACGATTCTCTCCATTTTAACGAACTATCTTTCTAACTCAAGTCACAACAAGAAGCCCTGGGGGCTGTAAGAATTTCCGCTCGCTACCAAAATATTTGATGACAACCTGCTAATTCGTTGTGTTATCGTGCCAAACATTCGAAGAGGTTTGGTGCATGAAGCTCTGAAGATAAAGCACACAAGTGACATTATATCTTACAACAAACGCAAACAAAACGAAACGTGTCATAATAAACTCACATTTTAAAAGAAATTGCTAACAAAAAATATCATTCATGGTTGAAAGTCTTGCGATTGAAACGTTTATGGTCTTAAAAGGCATTTAGTTGACAAAAAATCAAAATTTTGATGTCACCATCATGTTCAGCATACTTTTTTTATTAACTGTACCAATTTTTGTCGAAAATAAAGTAGTTTTAATTTTTGGACAAATTTTGGCCTAAAATTACATTTAGGTGACAAAAAATCAAACTTTTGTATCACCATCATTTTCAGCATACTTTGTTTGTTAACTGTGCCAAATTTGGCCGAAAATGAAGTGGTTTTAAATTTTGGACCAATTTTGGCCTAAAATGGCATTTAGGTGACAAAAATAAAAATTTTGATGTCACCATTATGTTCAGCATACTTTTTTTGTGATCTGTGCCAAAATTTGTCGAAAATAAAGTAGTTTTAATTTTTGGACCAATTTTGCCCTAAAATGACATTTAGGTGACAAAAATCAAAATTATAATGTCACCATTATGTTCAGCATACTTTTTTTGTTAACTGTGCCAAATTTTGTCGAAAACAAATACCAATTTTGGCCTGAAAAGTCATTTAGATGACTTCCCAGTACTTAGGGGGTTTGGGTACGAAGTTTAAATCTGTGACCATTAGTTAGTCAGTTAGCAGTTGGAAACCAATACTACCTCCTCTCAGAGGAACGTGAAATCCCAGGGTCGATTTTTTCTCAAAAAATGCTCCAAAAGAAAAAAAACGACGGTTTTAAAGAATTTCCTACGCCTTAGGGCGCGGAAATTCAATAATATTTAAACACGAGATGTTACCAACAAACTTTACAACTTACTTCGAGGGACAAAGGAGTAAAACACGATTTTTCGCGGGAAAAAGTTTTACGACCGACTTTTTTTTAATTTTTTGCGTGAAAAAATTTTTGCGATTAAAGAAAAACGTAGATATATAGCAACTCAAATTTTGATGCATTTTTAGAATGTCACTATAAGCTTTTCCCACTCATCGCTATTTTCATTGTGATTCAGGCGTTCGAGAGAGAGAGAGAGAGAGTAAGAGAGAGAGAGAGGGGGAGGGAGGGGGCATAGGGTGTTTTACACGAAAATCATTCTGTGTTTATTAAAAATATAGACCTACTACTATTAAGGCTAATAAGAGATTGCTGAAAAAGATATTCGAACTGATTTTTTTTTTAGATTTGAATTTTGATGTAGTGATTCGAGACATCTATTGTGTAGTAATATAAACCAGGACATATATAACCAGTAGATATGTAAACACATCCAGTTTCCTGATACATCAATAAATTTCTTCTCTACTAATACTGCGACATCTGCATGTATCTCCATAATTCCAGTTCTAAAACCGTAAAAGGGCCATCATGCCGACATAAAGACGTTACAGTTTTTCGGTCACGGCATTTTCTAAATAACGATATGACAAAACATCTGTTTGATTGCGTCATAAAACAGATTCTGACGGTAAAGTCTCACGCCTACCGATGTTTGTCGGGAAAGAGAAGGATTGACGGTACGTCGACGAGTTGTATCGTCTCCTTTCCTTGACAGTCGTTGCTGAAGCAGTATATCGTGCGTCTTTCACACAAAACAAAATATTTTTAAAATTGTGCCAGAAGTGACCGTGCATCTTTCCATAGATGAAAACATTGTAGATACTGTTGCTCACTTGGAGAAGTTTAAGTACGTTGTTTATGTAATGTAAGGCAACCCTAAACCAAATGAAATTGAGATGAATTTTTAACTGTTTCGGAAACGCTAGGAAAGGAGGAATCTTAGAGAAATGTCGGGGTGATATTCGCAACTTTGATGTTGTAGGAATTTTAGCTTCTCAAAATACATAAACCGCGAAATTAAAGAAATAAAAATAATAATACAGTTATCGCGATAAAAACTTTGCGAGCATATAGTTTCGCAATTTGTTAGATTTTCTGCCAATTTCGCAAAAGTTTTTCGCAAAAGTTTCTAGCAACAGTTTTAAGGTAAAAACATTGCGATTTTTTTCTTGCGAAACTTCATGCCCGTCACTTTTTTTTGCGTGAAAAATTTCACTCGTCAAATTTTCACGTGCCCAGTAGTGATTTAAATAAGCATTAGACGTTAGTGCTAAATAAAAGTCTTTACTTACGAATTATTCAGTGGATTTTTTGGTGACGTTATCCATGAAATTGTGTACGTCAGATGTAATATATCGCGTGGTATTACCGTCACAGCAAACACGACTGCCATCACAACTAACATTTTCATCACCCTCCCTCGTTGGGAGTGCTTGCGCATGTAAGTTTGTGACGACAAAAGTAATCTTCGGTTCCAAGAACTTTTTAATTTTATGTAAACAGCAATAGTGGTCACTGCGAAAATAAGAACAAATGCGACATCCCGTAAAACTGTGAAAACAACAAGGGGATAAGAATATGAACGATAAACTATTGGTACTACAGTGCACTGTTCTATAAATATATATAGTCCATTGATGTAGTACGCTTCACATAAACATGACAAAACAGTGATCACCACCACTGCTATATGAATTGTTTTACGGCTGGATCGTTTTCTAAGTGGAGTAACTATCGATTTACATCGATCGATTGCCATGGTGAGGATAACACCGGTAGATATGTCGGTAAAAACACGGCAGAGCGTCGGTAAAATTTTGCATCCAAGCCAACCGAAATCCCAAACAACATAACACGTAGCACTCCAGTATATAGCTAGTAGAGGAGCGAATACGGAAGAGAGCAAATCGAATACCGCTAAATAGGCGATCAACAGTTCAATGATTGGTCCTTTCCTCCAACTTCGTTTGAACGTTAGAAGAACGATTATATTTCCGATCACTCCGACGACAAACACTATACAATATCCAACTAAGAGAAGAATCTCAGTTGTGCGTATAACACACTCTGGATGAATGTATTGCGTCCCATTTTGCGGCATAATTTCTGCTCTGGAAGAAAAATAAATGCACAGTAGATGGCCGTTTATTTTAGATGGGCGTCTTAACAACAAGAAAAAAGGATGGGAGAACACAGAAAAAAGCAGAAAATGGCTTTTACACCTTAGGGAAAAACGGAGAAGTTGACTAATTTTCCAGCTCGTTTGACTAAATTTAACTCGACTATAAATCTCAGAAGAACTTTACAATGTCGCAATTTTTCTGTCAATCAACTAGTTTTCAAACTAACACGAACTTTGATGTTTCATGTAAGGAAAAATCCTACCTTAATTTTCCTCGAAGTATTTTGCTCGTTTTGATATCATGGCCACGGACTAGTTTTTATAAAATTTCGCACAAATGCTGACATTAGCATAAAAATGTCAAGTTAAGGCTAGATTTGGCATTTAAAAATTTATGATAGCAAATTTGACATATAATACCATATTTTTATCCGCATCCCCTCTATCCAATTGAGAAAGCAGATTTTTAAAAGTGACTGAAATTTATCTCCTACTGGGGGGAGTACATAAAGTTCGTTTACATATATTCTGGTCTGTAAAATACTACAAGGCAGCTATTTTGCCTGACAAACGGTGACCATATGTTTTAATATAATAAAAAAAGTAAGTAACGAGACGAAATCTGTATCTGAGTTAAAAAAACTCTGGCTTCTTTTCCCGTTTTCCCTGACTTTCCCAGGTTTTCCCAGATTTTTTTAAAAAAATCCCATTTTCTTACAGATTTCCCTTGACCGCTGAGGATACAGTTGAAAAGCCTTATTTTTTTATGCAAAAGCAATCACAAGGAGCTGGAAAGAGCCTGAGTTGTATAAACTGGAGCTTTAGCTACAAATAAAGTAGGGTGGTTATATATTATACATCTTTTGCTTCCCTTTTATCTTCGTTGGCGGGCCATATATTAAAGCTTGGGATAGTCTACCTAAATTTTTGCGGAAAGAAATCTTCGCGGAATTTAAATTTGCAATTTAATTAGGCAAAATTGCCGAGTTTCGCAGAATATAATTTCGCGGTTCATTATTTTTTTTAAAATTTTGCAAAATTACTTCTCGCAATTTTGAGCTTAAATAAGACTATAAAAAAAATAGAATGACTTTTATTCATTTGTATATATTGTTTTGGTTTTTTTGAAACAATATCAGAAGTAATCATTAAAAATTATAAATTTCGCAAAAATTTCTTCAGTGAAAATTTCTGCTTGCACAAATTTTCTTTGCTTAAGGTAGTAAGTATACTACGACGATATTTAAGATACTTACTTCATTGTGACACAGCCCTTTTCCTTCACAACATATAAATATATATTTACAATCATGTATTTACGAAAGAAATACAGAGAAAAATTTGTCACAACGTCATAATAGACCAATCATAATTCATCGAAATTAGCCAACATACTGGCCACAGCGCTGAAATATTCATCGTGATAAATATATACATTCGTTCTATCTCATGTAAGATGAATACGTGACATTTGTGTGATTGCAATGCGGAAGATTTTGAGCGACTCTCATTCGCATATGAAGCATAAAAGCGTGTCAAAAAATGTCATTGTTGGGTCACGACATAGCTATCATGACGTTTTTGTCATGGTAACGATGACACAATGATGGGAAAAAGTAACGAATGGTTGCATTAAACCTATAAGGATATTATTTCTATCCTTCTAGAATAAATAAGGTAGTACTGCTGTAAATATATATATAGTTTCTCAATACGGTAGAGTTCTACGAGTTCTGCGGTGGAGAATGTCACTCTGTGGTATCCATTTTAGTTAAATCTACACGCACATGCCGTAACGGTAAAAATAAAATGAGTTAAGGGACCAAATTTTGAATGATATTTTGTAGCGACCTAACATTTTTGACGAATTTTAATTAAATTTTATAAACTTCAAAATAAAGCACTATTAATATCAAACTACTATTTAGCCATCTTAAAAAGACACATTCTAGAAAAACAGAACAAAAAAAAAAACAGGAGAACTCATCAAAGTTATCATCAGTTCTACAAAAGAAAAATAATTGTTCAGATATCAATGAGATATTTTCTAACTCTTACATATCCATGTCTACAAGGAGAGGTGCCAATTACTTGTGCTTTTTAGGCACACCCCTTGGCACTTTATTACAGCATCACGGTCGTCTAAGACAGTCAGACACCATTTTAATCACAACATATTATCCATGAAGGTGATTCCAATCCAATTCGAACTCATGCAAACGCTAAAAGTCTTTTCAGGTTAATTCAAAATGCGAATTTACTTGCTGAAGATTTGTCGTCGAAACCAATCACTACGCAGTCTTTCCAGATGCGTCAGAAAAATCTTGCGAGTTTTCATCGTCCACATCGACGGCTGCCGACACGATTTTTCTTCCTTTTCCTGCTCCTGCTTTTCTCCCACCTCGCTTCCCTCTTGTTGATGTCGTACCTCTTCCCTTAGGTTTCTCTGAAGCTTTCTCTGAAACGACGAAAGAATTTAAAAAAATGTCTTACCTTGAAAGAAAGTAACAGAGTTCTTACTCATTTATGCAACAATTTTTTTAAGGGTATTTAGGAAAATTTAGGAGGATTTTAACTGTTTTTTTAGGATATTCTTTACCGGGAAAACACATACAAATATTTAGGAGATATTGAGAGGAACTGAACAAGGAAGACCAGATTGGATTGATCAGATTTCATTTCCACATTAGTTTAATAAATGGTTGTTCTTTCCTAAAACATTAGGAGATTTTTAGTTTCCACAAAAGAATCAGGAAATTTTAGGATTATTTAGGATGTTATTTCTTTAGCACTTTTTAGGATTTTAAAGTAAGAAGTATTTTTACGTAACCTTCTTTCAAGCATCCACGTTTTATTGCTTAATTCCTTATTTCATCAACTACCCTATCTCCTCTCTCTTTAACTCTGACTTAGTTACCGCCAGAGACATGTAGAGAGGGTTTACACTCAGAGTCAACATTCGTTGACTTCAAATGGTCTGTAATTGTTGCACAACAGTAAAAACGTACGACGTTAATAGAATGTTGTACAACAAAGTGATCCAAAAGAAGTTACACAGCAAATGATGTACAGAATACATAATACATTGGAAACCAAGTGGAAGGGTATTCATACAATTCTAATGGGCGCTACAGTTAAAGATATGTTACTAGTGGTGTCGTTTACCACCTGAAGTGTTCGATACACGATCAAATGTTTCGAATTCGACAAATTGGAGTGGACAAATGCATCGTGTATCACCCATTTTATTAAAATATCTATTAACCCTTTCTACCTTCCTCCTATAATATAATGTGATAGGATTTGCATGTAAAGTTGCACACAGCAAAACAAATATTAGCATGCATTTTCACATGTTGAAAGTCAAAACTACGAAAATTAGTACCCTTGGAGGGTCACACTACCTGCCAAGACGCTGTTTTGATTGTAAACTTCTCCATTAATGTTTACATCTGTAATCTTAGGCTTCTTTTTCGGCGGACCATTTTCCCCCATTTTCTGGTTAGTATTATCAACCAACACTGATTTGTCAGTTACAGGCTTTTGGTCATAGCCTGGAACTACATCTCCCTCTGGGTCGTCGATGTCGGGTGCGACGGGCAAATAAAACAAACAATCGTCGTCCGGCTCATCGCCACTGCTGTAATATAACGGCTTTTCGATGCTTTCAACATCGATCTATAGAAACCATGAGATGATTAACACAGGTACTTCGTCATTTTGTGTTGTGCGAATAGCTCTAGCTTTTCAACAACAACAACAAAAACAAATCGACAAACAACAACAATAACAACAAAGCAAAATCGAAAACAAGGTCAACAATAACAACAACAATCACGGTCAACAAAAACAACAACAACAACAACAACAACAGTCAAACTCCAACCTCGAGTTCTTCTTGCTGGTCATGACTTGTGTTGAGTAATTCTTCTTTATCTTCGTCTTCAAGATCAAACTCACTTTCCCGTTCATCATATTCTATGTTTTCGTCAATCTCTTGAAAGTCAGGAGCAAAGGCGGACCAGTTCTCCTACAGTTAAAAGGCGAGTACTTTATCATGAAATGTTTAAAAAGTGATTTTAAGACAAGCCAAGAAAGTGAAACATTTCGTAAATATTGGTAGTCAGTTTACATTTTTTAACTCAGAATAAAAATACAGCCCCGTGGAAAGCAAATTCGTGTTATAAAATCATTTTGTCGGTTGTTATCGTTAATGCGAATAAAAAATTACCAGCAGGCTTTAGGCTGGTCATTATTGAAACATTACTATATTAGTGATTAGTCAATTTCATTTTCATATTGGATTGTGCGAACACTTACTTCGACCAGAGAAACTCCTTCTAGCAAAATTATTTTGTCGTTTTGACTCGTAAAAGTTTATTCAAAATGTGTTCTTTTTTAATGATAGGAAATGACAAAAATGAAGCAGGGCACAAAGTAACGCATTCAACTTACTTAATCATTCGAAAATGAGAACAATTTTTACTGCAATATTCTAAAATGATTTGTAAATTTAACACTCCGTTAGCGATTGGCAGAAGTTCATCTGGCCATATAAATTTTCTCGCGGAAGTGTCTTCAAACAAAGTACATAGAACTTACAACATGTGTCTGTGACCAAATTGAAACCAAGCCGTTTGCAACTGAGCATATGATTGGTCGAATAGGATGCCACTACAAAAGAGATAATTTACTGTTCAGGCGAAGCTAACTCCTTGCTGTAGATTGCGTTTTTAAGGTAAATTTCGAGTTGTTAATCAATAAAAAGAATTAGTCATGATCAGGAAACGTAGGAGAATTGATAGCTCAAAATTACATTTTATACTGTACACGCTTTTTTCTTAAACAACACAACATTTTGGTTAAGGCTCAATGTTGTTTAAGTATCTGTATTTAAAGGCTCAACTGTTGTTGTTGACTAATTTATAGTATAAAGTTGCGGAAATAGTGCCTGTAGGTAAACGAGTTATTGCGTTTCTTTTCGTCCAGCAACCCGTTTGTTCAAAAAAACAAATTATCAACGTTTGGAAATTGTAAAAATTAGCGCGCCTTAACGTTACGCAATTAAAGTAAAAGTATTTTAACTAAAAATGAAATGAATCAGAACGGAAGAAAAACGATGGGTGTAGACTGAACAACAACAGTTGAGCCTTTAAATACAGATACTTAAACAACATTGAGCCTTAACCAAAATGTTGTGTTGTTTAAAAAAAAAGCGTGTACAGTATTTGTCACCACCCCAGTCCATGGTATACACCGCTATAGGTGTATTACTCAAAACCCAACATCCCCAGACCAATGGAAACCTACAACGATTCGTGAAATAGATCGAAATATATCATGTATTTCACTTAACCTAAAGCCTATTCCAACGAAAAACACAAAACGGATCGAAATTTCCCGCTCCCTGATTCGAACACCCTTGTTTACATCAAAGTCCGCAGGCACTTTTACATACTCTGGAACTTAAATAAAGATTTAGGATCGAAAATTCCCGCTTTACGCTTCCTTTTGCGTCCAAAAATTATCCAAACATAAAAAAACGGATCGAAATCTCCCGCCGCCAGATTCGAACATCGTTGTTTACATCAAAGTCCGCAAGCACTTTTATATTTCCTGAAATTCGGTTAAGGAATTAGGATCGAAAATTCCCGCCTTTTTTATGCTTTCTTTTGCGTCCGACAATTATCCACTGACAACAACAAAAACATTACAGGAATTCCAGGTTAGGTATTTCCGCTTCCTAAGTTGTCAACGACATAGTTTTACTCACGAAATTATGTACGTCCTAAATTTTAGGTGAGTATTTAAATATTCGCACATAAGCAATTCGCGAGCGCTCATTGTCACTTTCGTTCTATTACACACTTCATATTTTCTAAGGAAAACGAAAGGGGTCTTTTGTAATTGCAAGGAGTTTGATCGGATACTTCCCTGTCGGGCAGGTGAAACATGTTTCACAGAAACAGGGAAGAAACGGTACCTACTCCTGATGACGGCCGTTTTGGCAAACCGATCATTCTCGTTGTTTTGGGAAGACCAAATTCACGTGTTTGCTCTCTCAGTCAGGCTAGTGTGGCGATAGAAACCAAACTTGTTTTAATCGGGTTTATCGGGTTTCATCGGGTTTATCGTTGTACAAAAATTTGCTGTTTGTTATTCCCCTTTTCCATTTTTTCATTTACTCACTTCAATCTAATGTTGCTTACATGTTGCTTCGTACGTTGAGAATTTCAATTCTCATGTTGTTTAAAGAAAAAGCGTGTAATGTCTCGATTAAACTTCCCCTTTTTTGAACCTGAGATTTCGTAATAAACGCCTCTATCCAAAAAGGGGCGTATACAAAATTCAAAAGAAAGATTATCAGAGGAACATTAAGAAAGCATTGTCAATATTTTTGTACAAATATAAGTGTTTTGCTCTTCCTATTTCACACAAACTGATTCAAATTTTAAATTTTATTTCAAATCCTTTTCAATAATATTTATTAGAAAAAGTTTTGAAAAAAGCATTAGAAATCGCTCTTGAATTCTAACGCTGCATTATTTCCCATTCGACGTTGAGATGAAAAAAACATACCACAACATCTACTAACAACTCTCCTTTAGTTCCATGTAAAATTTTCACCAAACTTCCGATGCTTTTCTCCCAAATATACAAAGCATGCTGTCGAGAGGATCCTAAAAATTTTTAATTTATAAAGAATCAAGTTGAAACAATCAAGAAAAGTTGGTTAACGTATCCGCGCGCATCAAACTTCTTGCTGGAGCATAAGTTGTTCAATTTTAGCCCATCTTCCTCTTGCCTCGTGTTATTTGACCTCAGAAAACATTATCGCTAATCATTTTAATTCTGAATTTTATCTCGCGGCTGTGGGAATCTCAGAGTTTCATGGAATATTCTGCGTCGGTGCCGTGTTTTTAACCGACACTCATAATAAAAATGGCGCGTCAAAATTAGCTGGAACGCTTGAAAAAAATAAAAGATAGGATTTTATGATATCAAAAAAAATTGGAAAAAGTAAGCGCATGTACATATTTTAAACCCATAAAATTTTTGAACATTTGCAATTTTTTCATCATTCAAACACATGCCGTATCTACTCTTTGGGCGTGGCATTCCAACCAGAAGATCAGATTTCTTTGACTGTACAACTCGATAGTGAATTACACACACAGTTCATAACTTAACATCAATATTTAAATACGCTTGATTCAATTGCTTAAGAAAAAAATGAAGCTTACCCGCCACAATAAACTCTCCATCGCCGGAAAACGCACATTTTTTCCACAGCGTTCTAAAATAACAACATATAATTTCTATATCAGAGTATGTATGTTACATTTTAAAAAAATGATCCTGCTATGAAAGTTATAATTTTTTTATTATTCGAATTATGTTCTTAGAACTCATTTGAACACAATACCTATGTTGACTTCTTTGTCAGGAAGTAAGCAAATTTAGTAACGATCTTTTTCTACTAATAAGAGTTTGACATGTTAACTACCATATTTATGCTGAAATTCAAATCAACTGAAATTAGCGCGGAGCGTGAAAGGAAGAGTTAAGAAAATGGCGATCAAAATGTATACAAGTCATTTATATTTTACAAAAATAAACTGAAAATAAAGAGCATCTCCCGTAAAAAAGGACTTCTTTATGAAAATTGTGACTTTATCTCTTTTGAGGTACTTCACCAACAAAGAATACAAAGCTGCGCGAATGGGTCTATATTTGTTGCGCAAAATTAAAAAGCGCGAAAATATGCATGCGCGAATTTCAACATAAGAAGTAAGTTAACAACGTTTATACGTCACTAAGTTGCTGTTGGGTCAAAACTTAAACAACTGTTGCTAAACAACTAGATAGGCTGAACATTTGGATAGTTAGCAAACAAGGCTTAAATCTAAACAAGTATAATAACAAGTAACTTATGAAACAGACTCTTCATTCTTTTGAAGGCTTCAAAAGAATGAAGAGTCTGTTTTCATGACATTAAAGGGTAGAAATAGCCAGTGAAAACCTGAAATCTTGTAAAAATTGAATATCACGCCTAGAAATCTTTTTACTCTTAGCAACTGGAGGCTGTAATGAAAATTGATGTACTGTTTATTTTTTTTCACTAGTTTTTAAAAATTGATTAAGAATGCTTTTTTGTTTACAAAAATTTAAGTGTTTGTATACTCTCACCTGTTTACAAGATCCTGCAATTTTATTGTTTGTTAACTCTCACCTGTTTACGAGATCCTGCAATTTTTGTGACGGCTCAGGTTCTTGTCCTTTTTTACATGATAACACAGCATCTGTATTGAATACTCTGATGACGCGATCTTGTGAATTAACAAGAAATGAACTGAAAAGAAAGACAAAGTTCGTTAATAAAAAATATATACAAGGAAGTGTAGATAAAGTATAAATTGGCAACACGTTAAGGGGAAATTCAAATGATTATCGGTAACTTCTTAGAGGCGCATACAAAATCCACATGGCAATGGAATGTCGTTTAGAGCATATTTGCTATGGACCTATTAATAAAATTATGAGTTTTGCGGCAAGATCTCTACACACTGTGCCACACCAGCTACTTTTAAAGCGCTCCTTCAAATATGCTCACTGACGAGATTTACAAAAAAATGTTAAATATCGTAGACTAGAAGGTCATGCACATAACACGACCCTATCAATCAAAGAACAAGTGCTCACAGGGAGGGGTCAGTAAGGCAGCCTTTACATGTTTTTTTACATAAATGCATTTTCATGTCTGATCTGGTCAAGTTTACATGTTTTGGGGAGAAATGAAATTGTGCATGTATACAAAGTTATGCTGCATAACTCCGATAGAAAGAACTCCGTATAACACAACATAATTTCATTCAGATCCATGTTAAAGCTATATCTAAACGAAACAAAATCTGCTAGATTTCATTTTAGTATAGAAACGCTTGCCAATTTTAGCTAAATTTGTGAGTAAAGTCACAAAATTCTCCATTTCCAAGCATCCGCCTGAGAATTGTCTATTTCAGTTCAAAGAATACGTCTTGAGGTCGAAATTTTAAGGTTAAAATTTGGTGATTTACGAAAGTTATTGCTCTCGTAATTTTCCAAGAACATTGATTCGCGAAGTTTATGTTCGCAAAAAACTTTATATATTCAAATGCGAATGCGGTCAAATGCGAAAGTTTATGTTTGTGAAATGCGAAATTCTTGCAAACTTTTCCATTCGTGAAAGTCTCTGGACTTAAAGTACTCCTACATATTTCTTAGCATTAATGCTTTTTTTGTTTTATTAATAACTATGCTATATAAAATTTCATGATTCAAGTTAAAATTAAAGCCTATCAATACCTTCCTCTTCTCGCAAACTCGATTGATTTGATTGCAGTATTTGCATTTGTTGCAGTGCTGATGCGAAACGACAATTTTTCCTACATAATGAAGAAAATGAACGTGTAGCTAACATGTCAAAAAATGATGAAAAATAGTGAAGTCAAAAGAGAATTTCCTTACTTGTAGGGTATCAGTATGGATAATTGTGATCTAAAAGCAAGTATAAGTAAAAATCTCAGGTGATCGACCTTACCAATAAAAAAGAAAATTACAATTAACACATTACAATAAACAACACTTTTTGTTACTGTTGCAGTGTGGTGTCCTAGGTAAACGTTAAACAAACTTTCTCGAGCTAAATGGATATCAGATCTATAAATTCAACAAATTAGACAAACTAAAAGTAACTGCTATCATGATCTCCTTGACTGATTTCAAAAACTTCCAACAATTCAAGAAAATTCTTAATGCAATTGTCATGGTGTGACAGACAATTTCAGTGGGAAAAAATCAAATATTTTCCCCTCAATATACGGTATAAGAACCAATCAGAATGGTTGAAAACCAGCATCGTTTGCTTGCAATTTTAGATTAAATTGACAATTATTTTAATGGAAAATGCAACGTTTATCTTTTTTCTTTGGTTAGTCACCTAATGTAGCAGAAATTAATCGCTCATTAACATCCGTTTTCCATGCAGTGAAGAAGGAAGACCTTGACCATTTAGAATAGAATATGAGAATAGTTAGGTGGTAATACTAGATAAAAGACAGAAAGAGTTTAGATGAACTGAGAAGAAGCTAATGATTTGTAGAATTATTGAGTTGGTTGGGACATTTGGTAAGAATGGATGAGGATAATTGGGTAAGAAAGTGTAGAGACATGATAGTTCCTGTAGCAAAGCCCAGATGTGGAACAGGAAAGACTTGGCAGGAGGTAATTAGGACAGACTTGATGTAACAGAATTAAGAACTTTTGGGACCTTCTGGTGGGCATTTGTTTAATAAGGAAAATTCTGTGATAAATAAATAATAACGTAATTCTCATACATTTTGTGCACCTTCAATTTTCACGCAGTAGAAACGCGTGAAAATTATTATTGCGGCATGGAAGCAAAGCAAAGTACTTTTCCTATATTGATAATACAATAATTACTACCTTTATTACTCATTCTCAACTGAGGGAAATTAAAGGTGGTGCGAATATAATAACTTGGATTCACAGAAATTTTGGGCGCGGAAAAATAAAGGGCGCAAAAAATAAAGGGTGTGAATTAAGGTAAATTAAACGAACTAATGTATTACCTTTCCTTTTGCATTACCAGCAAAAATGTGATCACCTTTTTTATCAAATGAAGCTATGATATTTTGTTCACACTAAAAAGACATGGTATAAGAAGTACATATACAACAAATCTAAACATGCTTTTCTCATATTGGGGCACTTTTTTTCAGTTACATTTGCTTTGTCCAGTTGTGAATAACAGAGGTTAATATGAGAAATAAGGATCAGTCAGATTTTCTTAATGTTTAATTCATCTTGATAATAGGGAAGAAGAACAATGCTATATTTAATGCAAAGTTCTCTTCAAATGGGTATAGAGATCTTTTTTAAAGTAGAGAAAGCTTACACTTTTCAGGATGTTCTTACTAGAGAGGCAGAAATTTCAGGTTCACACATCCCCTAAATTTCTTAATTGCATTTTTGAGTGTCAAACTTTAGCGGTGTTAATAGGGCTGAACACTTTGTTTCCAGTTATGCAACAAGCTGGATTCAGACCGTATAAAAGCTGAAAACCTTCATATATAACAATTTTGGATATTGTAAAGAATTTGCTTACCTCTCCACCAACAGGAAGAATGTGATGTTCACCATCCAGTTCAACTAACACAGGTGGATGTTTCACAGGGCAAACAAGGAACTTTTTACTGAAAATAAATATAAGCTACACATTTATTTTAAGAAACTTGTTTTGCAAGGCAGGCTCAATGTTTTTTAAAAAATCATCCATTTAAGCCTGAAATGTTTCCTAAACGTTTCTTAAGTTTTTAAGCATTTTGAGCCAGCATTTCATAAACTCATGTTTCTTACGATATATTTATGTAATTTTTTTCCCTTTTTTCCCTTTTAATCAGATTTATTTTTTCCTATTAATTCTGTTTTTTTTATTATCTCATTCATTATGATGTTTAATAATCGCTTATCTGTTAAAGGCAGATTTTTCCTTTTTTGGATAATTTAGAAGGTCTTTCTTGTTGTGTTTCCTATCATCAGGCTTGGCATTTTAAGCCTCATGTTTCATTAGCACTATCATTGTCATAAGAATTACAAGTACATACAGAAAATGGTTGAAATCCTAGTCTTTCGATGCAATATGACCATAATAAAAAAATAGAAATAAAAAGATATGAAGAAAAGTTTGTATTTTTACTCTAACGAATCAACACTTAAACAAAGAAATGTTTTTTGGTGTAATGTTCATTTAATAAATCCAAAACTATTACAAAGTTATTGAAACTACTACTTGTTTGATAATTTAAATTTAGCAAAGGCGAATCACAGAGTACTTTTGATAAATGTCATATGTCAATTTTAACAAAATATTAACAACAGCAGACTTTTATTCCGTAAAATACTTGGGTTAGTGAAATTTCGAAATGTTGAAGAAGCTCAGAGATTGTACTGCATCATACTGAATCAAATTTTAACATGAAATACATGTTTTTTGCAAGCAATGAAAAATCCAAAATCAGGCTGGGATTTGCTTACGCCGAGATCTTAATAAGGCTCAATTAATGCTTGCAAGATGCATATCACTATTAATGGGATAATTAATGGGATATGCTTATGAAAAACAGTCGAATCAGGCTGAAAACATGATTTATACACGCAAAAGCGATTCCATCAAGTAAACACTCTCATCATGCAATTCACCTCACATTTCATCATCATTTTTTCTTCCGTTTGTTTTGGTACTGAAATAGAACTGCAACATTCGAATGTCAAAAATCGAATGTGTTTATAATCGAAATTTGAATGTTTGCTACAATATTTTAATGAATGAAGGTTATAAGGACAAGGCTTATAAAGTACAGTACTGTATTCCTCTTTTCTTCTTTTTTAGTCAAAAACATACAGGAAAGAGATTATTGTAAAGCATTTTTGAAGGCTTAGCATATGCTTAAAATTTCCCCTTATCTGGGCCTATAGGTATGCTTATAAGCGCAATGCTTATAAAAAAACAAACATATATGTTAAAAATAGTTACTTTATATATTTACATTTCGTTATTTCCTTTTAATACATTTTATTTACGAAATATTGTATTATTTTTTTTTTATTTTCGATGGCCACGATTTATCGAAAGATACATTTTCGCATCTAATCAACACACAAATTTCAAGAGACTAAAACATACTTATTAAAAGGGTGAAACTGAACTTTGTGCACAGCAGATGGAAAACGATAACGCACATCACAATCACCAGAAAGAACATCCCACAAACCAACATTCCAATCTGTTGATGCAGTTAAGATTTTCTTTCCATTTCGACTCCAACTGAAACACAAAAAATATACATCATATATCTAGAGCCTGGAACAAAGATTTCAAACTTTTGAATCCTTTTAATATTTAATTATTTCCAAAAATTATTTAACTATTTTATTCACTTTACATATATCAAAAGTTAACTGATGTTTGAAATTGTGAATTCAGGGTTTTACTTTTTACCTCTTTTTATTTTTTATTTTCAATACAATTTTTATCTTGAATAAAAACAGATGCTCCTACACAGCTACTGAATAGTGAACAAAAAATTTAAGTGCAAGAGTTTGCTAAGCTAACCTGCTGCTAAGTATTGCATCAATATTTTTGTTTCAAATTACTGATAAAGGCTTCTTACCTCACAGAAGATATTGGATGGACATGAGCAACTATTATCTTTGCGATGCCCCTTGTCAAGAAATCCCAAATGACAAGTCTACCATCGTTACAACCAACAGCCAGCAATGAGCCAGTGCGGTTAAATGAACAGGTCAATGCAGCGCTAACAGAGTCCAAACTGCCATCAAATTCCTAAGCATTACAGAAGATATATAATAGTAGGTATTTTTACAGAGAAAGACTTTTTAATATAATTTGGCATTTTGCGAATTGTCATGCAAATGCTGATGCATTAGTAGAACACCTGAATAATAATTGCCTGCAAGAAGTTCTACTTGAAACGCAAGTTTGTTCACATAAAAAGCAAATAGCAATTCAAATTGGCAAGTTTTTTCCAATGTTAAAAAATAGATTAGAAAGGCTGCAAAATAAAAATTATTAACAAAGAGAATAAAAAAGTCTAATTTCTCAAAAAGCAATATCTCCTATAGCATTATGTGTGTAATGCTTACAAATAGGATGTTTCTTGTCTTATTTGTTAAACGACAAAGTTACCATTTTAACATTAAGTAACCATGTAAATAGGGCAGATTGGCAAAGATACATTAAAAGAAGAATAGTGAAACCATTGCATTGCACTTATAACTTTGAGGTGAAATAACTTGGAAACGGGTGGAAAAAACTGACATAATTTACTCGCTGGTAACTAGGGACCACTTAGGTCAATTTCCCACAGCTGGGTCAACCCACCCGTTTTGGAACAGATGGGTTGATGACATCATTAAAAACTATTTAAAAACCAATATCTATTTAACCGTGTAGATAGCATATGATCCTATACTTTTTCTTCATCAGCGTTTCAGTAACTGCAACTGTCAACTTTTTTAAAAAAAAAAATCTCAGTGTATCAATGAGTACTAACTGACTTCAGCAAATTTCAAACAACAGATATTTTCTATCTCCCCACGGGTTTAACAACTAGTGTATTAATAAAGTCTATTTCACATGTACTGAGGGAAATACAACAAAATATTCCGTACCTCAGGAAAGCTCTGACCAAAAGTTTCTATAATAAAAATGAACTAAAATGTACATAGTTCAAAACTGAAAATACGTTCTACAATATAAATTGAATACCATTTGTCACCTTGGATTTTGATCTTCAATCTCATATTTTGGAGTTTTAAAAAAAGAGGTACTGCAAGCAGCTTTGTATGCATGTGTAGTTATTGCTAGTACAGTTTAGTAAACGGTAGAGCATATACAAAGCTTTCTACAATGGTGTGTTAATACATAAGGCAAATACACAATACTCAAGCTTTGTAATGATATATTACATTTAAAAAGAAATTATATATATACAAATTAACAATTCAAATTTTTGAAGTTCCTTTTCTTCAAATTTTACCAGCCTTAATAAACCGACAAATGACTTACGTAACAAGGTCAAGTCTGTCATTACATCTTAGTTGTCAGCTCAAACATTTCTGGAAATTTGTTTTATGTTTCGTATTAGTAGCTGAAAAGTCAAAATCACCATGTTAATTTCCAAATAAAATAAACAATAAACTTCCCCCATTTATGCCAAGACATATTTACAAACTCCACAAATAACTAAATTCCATACACTACACAGAGTTGGTGTAAATAAAGGCAAGCACACTAAAAATGGGAGGAATAGGACAAATTGATAAAGGAGAATTATTGTCTAGATGCTGCAAGAGGAGGTATACATGCTGTTAATTTGTTGCTAAAATACAGCTTTTCTAATTCATGTTGGCACTCAGCAATTGCTGATGAAAATGCCAACATGTTAACAAAGTAGACAGGAATATAATATAGAGCATTTCATAGTTTTACTCCAAAACGCTTGGATATATGAGGGCGAGCTCAGGCGCCTTTTTGAATAAAATAACTATATAACTCCCGAACTCACCCAAATTATTCCAGAACTTGCCTGAATTAATCCGGAAGGCAAAACAGCGCTTTTAAACTTGTTGACTCTGCCACAAAAAGGCAACCTTTGATGTATTACAGAATTTTGTGACTTTATTAACTATATGTCTATCAATCAAATTGTATCAAATGAAGCCTATTTGAAAACTTAACGCCAACAAATTTTATCGACAAAGTTTGTTTGTGATACTATCACAGTTTAGCTGCTATTATGTTTTCCGTCAGAGTTATATATGTGCAAGACTTTTGGGATACAATGCTCAATGTCCTGCTGTTAATAAATCATTAATGAACACTCCTGTCACTAGAAAAGGCATTTTTAGCCCATGCAATTCTTGTTTTGATAGACGAAGTAAACGTTGACATAAGCTCTGTGCTTTTCTGACATAGTAAGTTCTTGTGGTGAGGTTCTAAGATAAAGCATTGATGCTTTACTACAACTAAAAAGTATAGGTTTTTTACTTTTTAAAATGGATGCGTGCTTTTTTGGGCAAAATTTGGAAGACTGAAGGGCCCCCAAGTTTTTTTGTCATTTTACGGTTAGTTGGCACCCTCATAAGGCAGATGTCACAAATATTTAGTGTTAGAGTCACTAGATTGACCCTATTTCCAGATCGCAATTTTTGATATTCAGAGTCGGAAGAACTAAAGTGACAAGAAATATTCTATGCTCCTTGTCTCCTTACAGCAAGTACCTGCCAATATTATCGTGCTTTGCTTTAAAATCCTAGCCATGACTATCAAGGGTCCTGAGAGCTAGTTTAAATTGGTGCACTGGAAGTTCCAATTAAACAAGGTGTGTAGTTATCAAAGAATATAGAATAGGTGTAATGATAATGTACTTACAGTACAGTCTGAATGTAATCTACCGCGTACACGCTAATATCACACCTTTGCGTGGAGGACGGCAGTCGTTTGACTTTTGTTATAATTAAATCCCTTAAGGTTTTGCGAGTTTATATTTGCGTGTTAAAAAACAATGCGCTCGCGAAAAAATATCGGAGCAATTATATTTCTTGTAATAGCCAGATGCATTGTGTAAATGTATTGATAAGCTATTCCCTTAAGTATTAGCGTGAAGTAATTAAATAATAAAAAATATTTCGCAAAGTTTTATAATACATTGCGCGATAATGTATTGTTGATTTAATTACTTAAAAAGATTCCAGCGCGTTTAATTTAAGAAACATACGAGAAGCATTGTTCACAACTATTAAATGCCGCTTTTCGTTTAAAATGTGATCTTAAAAAACATTTCTATCGCAGCTTTTCGTTTTTAAACTTTTAAAATGCGATTTAAAAAAAACATTTCTATCGCCGCTTTTCGTTTATAAACTTTTAAAATGCGATCTAAAAGAGCATTTCTATCGCCGCTATTCGATTTTAAACTTTTAAAATGTGATCTTAAAAAACATTTCTATCGTCGTTTTTCGTTTATAAACTTTTAAAATGCGATTTAAAAAAACATTTCTATCGCCGCTTTTCGTTTATAAACTTTTAAAATGTGATCTAAAAGAGCATTTCTATCGCCGCTATTCGATTTTAAACTTTTAAAATGCGATCGTAAAAAAACATTTCTATCGCCGCTTTTCGTTTATAAACTTTTAAAATGTGATCTAAAAAAACATTTCTATCGCCGCTTTACGTTTATAAACTTTTAAAATGCGATCTAAAAGAGCATTTCTATCGCCGCTATTCGATTTTAAACTTTTAAAATGTGATATTAAAAAACATTTCTATCACCGTTTTTCGTTCTTAAACTTTTAAAATGTGATCTTAAAAAACATTTCTATCGCCGCTTTTCGTTTATAAACTTTTAAAATGCGATCTAAAAGAGCATTTCTATCGCCGCTATTCGATTTTAAACTTTTAAAATGTGATCTTAAAAAACATTTCTATCATCGCTTTTCGTTTATAAACTTTTAAAATGCGATCTAAAAGAGCATTTCTATCGCCGCTATTCGATAATTTTTTTGAAGGCTAAACATTAGAATTTAGTCTTCAAAAATCAAACACTAAAATTACCTGGCTGCATGGATGAGCTATATACAAAATTACATTCTTTGAATCAAACCTTAGCATATTTCAGACCCTGCACATGTGCAATAAATTACGAAACCCTTGACCTAAACTTGCAGTGGCTGCACGGTTGTTGCCACGGCTGCAGGGTCATCCAATGTCAAGCATTGGTTACGGTTGGGTTTGAGCCACACAGCTATCATGTAGCAACAACGAAACCATGCAGCCACTCAATAATTATCAACGAAAAAAGACAGTGTGGATTCTAAAGTTGCTCCTTTTCAAATTTTTCAAGTTTTTATTCGCTGATCAACCAATCGACTCTATTTTTAGGATTGAACTGACTCTAAAACCATCATATTTGTGACATCCCCCTAATTCTTTAGATGAGTCCCAACACGTCATTTATCATGCCCGTCAAGATGAAGAAAAAAACTGTCAATGCTGCTAGCAACTCTGTTTCAATAATACACATGTGGACACATAAAAAAATAAGTCCAATTTTGAATTGAATTCAGCATATCATCAGACTTTACTCACCATATGTGTCTAACACGTTGGATGAAAGGTCCAACAAATGCAAGTTAGAGGTCAAGTGTGCATGTTATAAGCAGTTGACTAGGCCAGAGCCTCACGCAGAGGGGAGGTGTGTATTAGCTAGCTAGAGATAGTAGCTATGGAGAAAGCAATTGAACCTAAGTTTACTTAAATTAAAACCATTGTTAAGTACATTTGATGTAAAAACTGTACTGCAAATGTTTGCATTTAAATCACATAATATAAAAATATATAAGTATTTTATCCAAGAAGAGTAAGAAAGCCAAATAGATAGGTCAGCAGGTCAGGCGAGAAGTTTGAAAGCCTAGCTATACACTATAGGGGTCCGTGTTTTGAATATTATTGCCGCCGGTGAGTATCTACTTTGCAAAACAGAGACAGATGTAAACAAATATGGCTGACACATAACATAACAATGTTCCATTTCTGCTGCGATTTTGTTTTATAGGTTGTTTTTTTTTATAAAACGCTACTTGTCTCACTTTTTTATACAAAATTAAAAACCTTTACAAGTAACTAGATAATCAATATTGCCTTATCATTTTTACTCTTGCTAACTGAAATTTTAAGACTCTAGAACTTTAAAAATCGCGCTGGCCTCTAGCCCAGGAGACCCAGCATAATTTTTCTTACCACCAACCACAGGAAATCACAATAGTTAGGGCGGGCTGAAGTTGATATCCTCAAAGAAAGGTTAGTTAACTAGGCTACTACTGGTAAGAAACTCTTTGTGAATATAAATAAGGAATATAAAAATACTAAAAACAAAAAATGAACTGTTGGATTGTAAAGAAATTAAGCTCCATTTGTCTAGTTTTGCCAATTAAGTTCAGTAGATATAGCTAATCATTTAGGTAGTTAACTACATCCCAAAATTTGTCAAAATTTAGCTATTTTCTAATAACCAGTACTCACTTTTTCAAAAATGTGTAGCTATCTAGCTAGCAAGAAATAGCATTTGTTTGCTTTGCTATTCTTTTTTACTAGATTTGGAATTGGGTAACACCAATATTTCAAGGAGGAAACATTCAAAATTGCACTTTTAACATAAACTTAAATCTGCATGCTAATTCACCAAATTTTACAAACATCCCTCATCCCAAACAACGAAGAGTTTTGATTGATGACTACAGCCATTAAAATTAGGAACTTGTTAAATTTATTTAGAACATAGTTTAAACTTTTTGCTGTGTGTGTTTCCCTCTTTGTTCGTTTTTAAGTCTAACCTTTTTTTATTTTTATTTCGAATCTTGAATTCAAATATTCGAGTAAGCCATTTCTCATTAGGGAAAAAAACATGAATGAATGGAATAGAATTTGATTCAAATTATTCATAGTTTTCTTTTTGAAGTTAACCTAGGCAATAATCCATATACTAACTGTTTATTTTGGGCATTACCGGAGAATATTGACCTCCGTCCACATTGCTCTCGCAAATTTGCACAATACTTTTGTTGTCAGTCAATATTTTCCAGTAATGCCCTCATAAACAGTTAGTATAGGCTTGGTGTATAAGTATGCATGAAAAACTAACTGGTTAGGGACCGTCTCCACCATCGTTTCACATTTTATACGAATTGAAACGATTATGATCGTTTCGTGATCGTATCATCATTTTTTAAAATCGTTTCAGATCGTTTCATGAAACAAATTTTAAAATTACGAAACGATTACGAAACGATTTAAAATAAAATAAAATTTGTGAGTTAAAAAATGAAACGAATGGGAAACGATTTAGAAACAAAGTTCCGAAACGATTAAGAATCAACTTCTGAAACGATTCTGAAACAACTCCTGAAACGTATTGTAAAACGAATTTTGTTTTTCTTTGAAGCTTAATTAAAAAACAATTAAAACGCAATAAAAATCGATTCTTAAAAATTATTTTAAAGCAGGTGTCGATCCTACAGAAGGCGTCATTTACAAGCTTAAACTTCATTTATATCTACGTACGTTTTTAAAGAAATCTTATATTTATTGTTTATTCATACGTTTATAGTTTTTCTAAAAACTAAAACATCATGACGACATTGGATGAGAGTGAATTTGAAGATTTAGATTGGTTGTTTGAAAGTTATCCAAAAGATGAAAACTTAAATGTTGAAGATATTTACCAAGGCAAGAAACAACAAGTTTTTTTAGTGTCTTTATATTTTCGTATGTTTTCTAAAAAAAACTTTCTTGTTTGAACGTAAGTTTGTTTTTAAAATTATGTATTTCTATTTTCCGTTTTACTTTTAGAAATGCTGAGCAAAACAACAACAAACCGCAGCGTCCACGAAAATAATCCAGAACTTGTGCCGTGCATTTGCTTTCTGAATAATTTGTTCAGGTTTCTTGAAAGAGTATTCATATGTTAAAAAAATCAAAGAAAAAAACGAACTTAAAGTTCGGAATTTGAATGAAAAACATGCGCGTTTAAAAATGAATTATTTTTAGAAATTGAATACGTTGCAATGCGTAATAACACCTGTTGTTCTTTTCGAATGTTACTGGATTTTTATGTTTCAAGATGAATTCATTAGGTTAGGGCATCATTAGGTTGTATATCGCAGAAGTCGCCGGTGGCATGCTTCGAAAATGCTTGTCACTGGCACAGCTTAACATGAAGCAAAACTGTACAGGAGACTCAATTGTTAGAGTCTTCGCAGAACGTCTCTTCTCACAAAACCGAGGGCAGGGCTGACTTATTGCCTGGTGTGTCGTGTGGGAGACAGAACTTCTGGACTTCTTTTTAATACGATATACAATTTTTTCGATTATTATTACTAAACATATTTGATTTCTCTTTCCCCTTTTAAAAAGATTTTTTAAACTTTATTCAACATGTTTTTTCTTTGGTATTACATCACGAGAACATTCGTCCGAAAGCTGTATTAAGGTACAGGACACCTAACCTCTCCCATGTTCTGGTTATATTTAACTTGCATGGGTGCGTACTCTTCTCGCAGTATTCTCTGTGACGATGAAGGTCGGACTGACTTGTGGCATGGTTCCAAATGGTCTTCCGTCTTTTGTTTGAGTCTCAGTGTAATGCACCAGCCGAGCATAAGAGTGTCAGCATGAAGGAAAGGGGCTGACTTTAATGTTCTCTATACCTTACGTTCTTCATAATAACACCAACCGTTTTTGATCGTGGCATTCATATGACCAGGACTGTGTCGTATTAAAAAAAATAGCGAGAGAACATCAACTTCTTGCCGTATTTCGTTATAAAAAAACCAAGTCTAACAAAGCCATATTTTGTTATTACATTGCGAAAAAAGATTTTACGATATGCGAATATTATGTCTAATAAATAGATAAATATTATCTAAGAAAAAAAATAAGTTACTTGCGAATTATCCTTTCTCACAATTTTTGAAATTTTGAGTGCAGCGCGCTACGTAGTTAAAACTATGCGTACTTATTTAAAAACTTTAGAATTTACTTAGTAACTGGTTCTATAGAAATCGGCTACAAATAGTACACATGATAATTGCAATGTGATAAATTAGAAACGATTTTGAAACGATCTACAGGCAACGAAACGAAGCGTTTGCAAAAAAGTTTGAAACGATTTTAAAATGGAGTTGAAAAGAATTTATATGAAGCGATTACGATACGATTGCGAACCGATTGCGAACCGATTACGAAACGATTTTAAAGCAAATTTATAAATGTTGATACGAATGGGATACGAATTATACTGTTGGTTTTAATCGTTTCAAATCGTTTCAAATTCGTATAGAGATCGCTTCAAGAAAAAAATGATACGAATTGAAACGATCAAATTTGAAACGATCGTGGAGACGATCCCTTAGCCACATAACATAAAATAATATATATAATGCAACAACTGTTTAATGGTAATAAACAGTAAAAAGGATGTACTTAGTTATGTGAACTTTTCATTTTTGTAATAAACCTAAATTATGACTTTCCTTGATTTTATTTTTATTTTTGTTTTTTTGCCTATGTATCAAGGATAATCAAATTTGATGACATTGTTATTGACATAAAAATTTTTCACCAATGGTTTTACATATATACTGATACATTACATACTGATACATGTAAGATGGTTTATATAATATGGTTTATATAATATAGTAGTAATATTAGAACCTTTTGGTTACATTAGTATAGAAGAAAAATTATCATCATCATCGTTATCAAGTGCATAACAATGCCAAGTATGTATAAATCAATTCTAACAGTAATGATTGCTCTTTTACACTGTATTTGTATATATAATTAGTTATGTATTTATTCAGGTGAGAAGAAGTACTTCAGCAACATCCATGAAGCTGTGAAACACGGAGATGTGATTGAGTTGCAAAGAATGATACAACAAGGTGCAGATATCAATGGTGTTGATCCCAAATGCAAATTTTCTGCATTACACTGGGCAGCACATTATGGATCTCTTGAGGTTTAAATCTTTTTGTTTGTGTTTGGTTATTTCTGCGATTTGTTATCAATATTTTTCTTGATTATATAATATTTCATTATATTTAGTGCTTACATTGGCTGCTCTGGCATGATGCAGATTTGCACCGCCAGACAAATGAAGGCTGGACTCCTTCTCATATTGCTGCTATAAGAGGACGAAGTACATGTTTGCAAGTAAACAGATTGGTTCTAAGTAGATAATTAAAAATGTTTTAACCTAGATAATTTAAGGTGAAAAATGATGTAAAGCTTATAACGCTGATTAACAAGAAGTTTTTATTTTCATCATAATTTTGGACCTATAGAATAACATACGTTTTAAACATGAAGTTTCAAGATGAAATGCATATTTCTTAATTTTCCATAATCTGTTATAATGTATGCAAACTTTTTCTTGCTAAACCTTGTGCCTCTTTTATCTAAGAATGATAAATTTGATGAATACTATATATATGGTAAATTTCTGTTACTTTTCCCATTTAATCATATTTTTAGGCCCTAGCATCAAATGGTGCAGACATGGGTTTTGTTGATGCCAGAGGTACTTTTGTGTTACGTAAATTTTTGCAATATATATACTTTTGCAACATTTAGAATTTACCTACCTTTTCATAGGGAAAACAGTGGCACATTTAGCAGCCGCTCATGGCAACACTCAAGCTTTACAAGAAATCTTACGCAAAGGAGTTGTGAGTGCAAAAAACTATTATTATACTATTTACATTGCTTGCTTCTATTTTTAGCCTGCTGTGTGAGGAATTTATATTTCTAACCTATTATATGTGGATTAATTTTTTAGGATTTAGAATCAAGAGATCATATTGGTTGGACTGTGTTTCATACTGCAGCATTTCATGGAAGATTAGGATGTTTGCAGGTAAAATTTGCTTACTAACTTTCAAAACCGTTAATACGCAAATTTGAGAAACTGTAATAGTCTATAAAACTTCCCAAAGTTTTCTGTTTGTAAAATAGGTTATTATACTTTTGATATGCAAAAGGAGAAGGGGTTAGCATGTTGACAATTATAAACTCTGTGTTCTTTTTATTATTAATTTTTCCCTATTCTTGTATTTTTTACAAATTAATATATGTATTCCTGTTGGACAATGTTATTACAATTTCACTTCACTTTTCTTTTTTACTAACGTGTCTTATTTTATTTCTACTTCTCCTGCAGTTACTTATAAAATATGAATGCAAGACAGATACACTTGACTTAAACGGGAACACAGCCGGTATGTTTTGATATTAAAAGCTTTTATATTTTTTGTCAACCTAGAAGTTTTGGAGTGAAATTAAATTGTATTTTTATACTGCATATATCTTCTGCTAGGTTGTTTTAGTGTTTGTCATGACATACTTTATACTTTCTTAGCCTGTTTTTTTTTTGTTCAGCTCACTTAGCAGCTGGTGAAGGCCATATACCTTGTTTGAAGTTTCTAATTGCTTCATCACCAAACATTGAAAGGGTTGTAAGAGCAAGAAATGACCAGGTCTGGTAGTAATAATTAAAAATTGTCTACAATTTGCTGTTACATGTATATGTGGTGTATGTGCTTTTTTTAGTGAAGGACTATAACTATGAGGGTAATATGAAATACATAAAGGAGTGTAAAAATAGCAAAAAAATTCCACAATATGTCATATTAAACATTATTTTTTATATTTACTCTCACTTTTACCATTAACTCAATTGTTCTAGCAGCACCAATGTAAAATGTTTCTTGTAATTCGATTTAATATGTCAGAGGTTAATGATGAAATAAAGTTGATTTGTACAGTCCTATAGACATAAAAACTTTAGTTAAAATTTAAAATGTCATGAACTCTGAATTAACAGAATCATGATTATTCTGAATAACAGAAAACACTCTACCTAGCTATTCTTGGGGATTAGATCATTTTACCATTTATGGATATAAAGTGTTTACTTTTAAATATTTTTTCCATTATTTTACAAAGTATTCTTTCAAATTTTCAGTAAAAATACGTTTTGTGATTACTATACCCTAACTTGCAGTACTGGTATTGTATCTTTTTTATTTAGGGTGATACACCAAGGGATATTGCCAATCAACACCTTAAAAACAACTGCATAGAATATCTAAATGGAATTGGTTTGTGTTTTATTTTTTATGATTTGCTATTTCTGTTTTGTTTTATTTTATTTATTATTAATACGCTAAATCTCTGTTGTACTAAAGATGGCAACATTTCCGGAATTTTTATTGTTTGTTTAAAAAGATGTCTATTAGGACTCGTCTCGACTTTTGAAGCTGCTAAGATACATGTTTGCGACCGAACAAAAAAAAATCCAATGTTTATGCTGAAAGCTACCACCAAAAAATGAATATGATGAAATAATGAGATAAAAAACAATGAAAACCAGCCCTTACATGTTTAAGGCCTTTTTCAATATGAAAAAATTATCAAGAATGTAAAAGAGCACCAAATAACGAATCTACGAATATGTTCTTGTTCTTACAAAACAATTTTCCAGGATTTTTATCTGTTTTACTTGCTGTTTTGTTAAAAACTTTTTTTCGATTTAGAGTATGACATTGACCATCCGGAGGTTTCTGAAAGTAAGTTGATTTTGTGTTATCAGAAAGTGTCAGCGTAATAAGAAATTTCTATTGGGTTTTTAAAGTAAACAAAATTTTAATTGGTTTCCAGATATGGCGTTTCCAGCTCATAACAGTTCGTACAATGGAGATATTGAATATTTGCAAATGGTCATTGAAACTGGGGTTGCTTCTGTCAATGAGAGAGATGAGAAAGGAAGCACACCTGCTCATAAAGGTAATTTTTTTTGATTAGCAAGAGAGTCTTATTTGTTAACCTCTTTAGGTTTATATTTCTGGTAATAAGGGCCTGGTAGGAATCATAAAAAAATGTAGGGAGAATTATTCTCAAAAGGCATTTTTTATGATAAGAACTATTGACAGTTGAAACCCTCTGCCTTGATTTTTAAAAAAGTAGGTCTTAAAGATATGAACCTTGCTTTTCTTTTGGGAACATTCGCATAATAACAAAATTTTCCAAAATCAATCTTGTTTCTAAGGTTTATCGTCCTTTTCGTTATGACGTCGTTTAATTTGTTATTTCCTCTGTTACCGCATTCTATCTTTGCGTTTCCAATTCCTTTTGAGCAAACTTATGCAATTATGAAAAAACACTATAGCTTAAAGTTTTAAAACAACAACAGGGGGAGTTAAAAAGTGTTGCTTATAAAGCGAGGTTTAAGTGTTTACTCAGAATATCCTCATTGTAGTATGAATATTTTCCGAACATTGAATTATTGTCTCGTGTTTTAAAAGTAATCAATGGCAAATATGGTGAAATGATAGCGCGTCCAACTTTGAAAACCGAAAGGGTATTGGATCATTAAATAACAAATAAAGGTGTATAAAATTTGTACTTAGTATTTCCTATGGTTGTCTAATTAGTTAGAAAACAAAAGTAAAGAAATTTCTACATCAGGACAATTAACGTCTAATTAAAGGCTATCCAAAAGACGAACACATTCCATAAAAGGACAAGTCCCCTCCTACAGACAAAACCACAGTCAAAACTTCATAGAGTTTCTATATAGAGGACGGTAATTAGCCCATACTTTAATCATCAGAAATAGAATTTTTTAAGGATAAAAAACAAATATTTTATATTACAGCACACATCCGCTGAATGGAATGTCGTTAATTCAAATATGTGTTATTTCGAACATATTTCTTCGTCCCTTGCTTTATGAAACTCTTTTTTTAATTGCTGTTTAATTCAAACATTTGTATTCGAACATATGTCAATCCCTTCCATGTTCGATTTAGTGGATGTATACTGTATACTGTATGCACATTTCTATCTGTTAAATAATAGTAGACATAACATTCAGAAAACTTTGCAATAAAGAGTTTTTAAATATTTTTAACAAATAGTGCCTAGGAAGTAAGGAAACTATTTTAAACCAAAAATGGGTAAAAAAGATGCACGTGAATTTATACAACTTAAAGAGTTGCCTGTATCAATATTTTAAGAAGTATAATTTTGTATTAGAATCTAAACAATTCGACGTCAACATAGCATTCTTCGTCGTCGTCCAGAACGAAGCTAATTTGTCGTGTTGCATTGTTTATAATGAACTCATAGTTGCAGTTATGGTCTTTAACCTTTAACTTTTGCAAGTTTCTCGGAACCACTTGGTCACGTAAAGCATTATGTAATGCGTGTTTGATCGTATACATGTCCGTACTTTCCATACTCCTCTTTTCTCTTTTGTGTCCGCGATATGGACTCTGTCGGTCTGGCAGTTTTGATTCTGATTCGCCTGTGATTTCCACCTCCAATCTGTTTATGTATATGAAGCTTTCCAACAAAGTTAAAATAGCAGTGACTAATTTTTCATACGATGCCGGGATGGATAATTTTAACGTAGATAACTGTATGGGCATGTTTGCGTCAATTGCGTTTGGTATAGCTCTCTTGAGATTAGCCATCAGTTCGGAAACTTGCGAGGTATTAAGATTCAAATGAAGACTTTTGAATTTTAACAACCACGTGAAATCGATGAATATGCTGTGTTCTAACTCGCTCTTTTCAGAAAGCTCAAGTTCCTTTAATTCAACTCGAAACTCTTTTGTATTCTGACATTTATCCACCACATTTTGGAAAGTCTCTGAGACACCATCAATCATTTTTATGTCAATCTTCACATGTGGCGTACTTAATAGGTGAACAGCTAGTTTCTCCATTTGCTTGGTTGTGATGGGTTGATGTGTGTGCAAGTCAAATTTCTCTATGTTTAGTTGATACCATTCATGGTTTAAGAAGTAAATAAAATGGCCAACATCCATTGGTAGCATGTTATGCAGTACGAAAGTTAATTTAACTGATTTAAAGCTAAGTTTTGGTGTTAGAAATCCCTTAGATTCGTAGTAACAATGTAAGAACCATATAAAGTCATTTTGGAATGTCAGTTCCTTAAGCTTTTTCGTAGGTCGCAAATACGTTTGGAAGAGGTCATCGATAAAATTTTTGTTATGCACTGTGTCTAGGCAATGCACGAATGTTTGAGCTAGAGTTGGTGTTGATGTAGGGGTGGAAGATGCAATTCCGTGCAGACCAGCCACGAAGGGAAGACACTCCTTCAACCTACCGTCTTGTAGCATTTCCAATGGACTTATGTTCATCATGAAAAGGTAGATGCTTGTCAAGAAAATTTGGATGTTGTACTCATTCAGATTATTGGATGAATCTTCTCTACTCATTTGGTCACGATATGATAGCTGCGATGCTTCTATTATGGCGGACACAATTACTGGTTTCTCTATTAAATCTGTAGCGTCATTAATGGGTTTGAAGTCATCATCCCATTCTTTGATTAATGCAATCAGTTTGGACAAATATAGTTCTGTCGTGGTTTTGTATTGGTTCATGATGTTGCTGGTTCGCTGGACGTAGCAAATAGTGTACAAATTGGACGGAATGCTTGCCATATGCCGTAGCTCCTCATTTTCATTCATTTTCACCTTCAACCTTCTAAGAAATTGCTTTTGGTTTGAAAAGAAATTCATGGTGTAATTTTGTATGTTTTCGTTGCTGAATCCAACCACGTCAACAATGCTGAAGTTAATGTTTCCGAATGTTTTTTTTAACGTGTCGAAATCATCTGGGTGGGCTGTGATGATCATCTTTTGTGAGAAAAGCTCACCTTGGGGGATATTTGCTTTAGCTAAGCATTTTAAAATGTCAAACTCCTCGATTTTACCTTCTTGAACTTCCTCCAGAGCGCTAATCACTTCATTATCGTTGATCTGTGTGTATTTGAACCCATCGTGATGTACCCAGCCATCAATGATCAGAAGCATTTGGCTTGGTTTTGATATAATCTCTTCGTACGATATAACTTCGAAAATATGAGGATAAAAACGCGTGAGAACCCTCTCTAGATTTTCAAAACTTTGCTCTTGCAGATCCGTGAAATTGATGACAAATAAAAATTTGACTTCGTCGTAAATGCACCCATGCGTCCATTCTGTTACGATTTCACGTATGGTATATGTCTTGCCAATTCCGGATGCACCTCGTAACACAACGTAATTATTCGGCGTAAATATATCATCTAAATCTACGCTAGCTTCTCTGTACACGTCGTGGTTGTTGCGGCCATTTAAAGTGCTGTTAAAGGATGATCTCCTTTGAACGATGTGTTTGCGTAGGAGCTCTTGTTCAGTGTATGGTTGGCTGCAACAACTGCTCTCACTTAAATTTTGATCCTTGCTAACAGCGTAAGCGTACGTGGCTTTTAATTTTTTCATTCCCAACCGAACTTTGGTATCGATGTCTGCTTCTGCGTAGATAAGAAAAGAAAACATGAAATATACTCTAATTTCTATCAGGAAATTTCACTGGAATCAGTGTTCCGTAAAGCGAACATAACAATGCTATTTTTTATTGTGAGAAGGTACTGTCAGTGTAGTTTCTTTATGGAATGCCGACAAACTAAAATCTATCAACAACACCCGACGTAAATATATTTTGCTTTTCTGTTTTTCACAGAAAACTAATCTTAGTTGGCATTACGTGTTTCAATTTTTTAACTTGTATAATCGTTACAGTAAAATGTGTCGTATGTTTTTTTTTTAATTCTGTTTCAGTAAATCTATATAGAAACCTACCTGCGCTGACGTATTCTGTCATGTTCGATGCTTCATGTCCTAGGTGAATCATTTCTTTTAGGAAATCAATGTCGTTTTTCAAATCAACTAACAGTTTGTCTATTTCGCTTAGTTTTTCAAACACAGCTTTCCACGATACGTTTTTCGTTGTTACAAACCCTTCCAGTAAATTCAGAAGTTCCGCAATCTTGGAATTTTGATTTTGCAAATTAAAGATGGCGCCTTTGTTTTCATCTTCTTCGTCGTCTATGTCAAGGTTGCGTATAGCTAATGTATTCATTCGCTGGTTTGTTTTGATGAACTCAAACTGTGCTTTCATAATGGCAGGTGTATACTCTGGTGGAATGTATGTGCGACTGAGCTGGCATTTTTTTAAACCATGCGCTGTTTTAGTTTTCATTTTCAAAGTTTTTAGAATATACATTAACTCCGCCCAATCTTCATCGAACCTATGAAACATGATGGGCTCGTTCGAATCTAGATTCTCATTTATGAAACTCTCCAGTTCAACCAGTTGCGCACCCTTACTTTTGTCACCTCTGTGCAACCTACTAACTAACACCCAACCTCCCTTCGGCTTTAACTTCGTAAAGTGGCGTACCACAAACACAAATGTCCTGATATCGAATTTATGAATGTCAACTTTTCCTGATTTTGGATAGATGAGATCAAATTGTTCTTGTGTTATTTTTTGTCGCTTTAGATAATATTTAATATGATGTCGTTTATGGGTGAACTTTTCATACAGTTTTTCAGGATCTGTGGGTAGTTTGCACGAGCGATGGAGAATATTGTTATAAAGCTCTGCTCTGTAATGGTACAGTAAAGCCGTTAAGCGTAACCAGTATTCATGTTCCTTTAAAATCCTTGTGAGAAGCATGCTTATATACTCTCCATCGTAGTGCTGCTCATACGTTCACCTTCACTTTGCAATGATAACATTGATACCTATAAATTGTATTTAGTTCATTAGAAATATATCAAACCTAATAGGCAAAAAATTGGATTGAGAATAATGACAAATCCATATTTTGTTGTTGTGTTGTGACTGTAACAAAATAAAGTGAAATGAATTACTTAAAATTATTTTCCTAAGTTTCGCGCCAAACTTTATAGGTACGAATAATTTCGTTAAAGACATTTTACCTCAGTATTGAAGAAATGTTAAAACGGTTCGTGACTGGAGATTTATTACTGATAATTTTGGCAAATAACCAGCTGACAGTTTTTAGCAGTTTTTGAAATCGATTACTTTTGCTATATGGGCACCTATTTCAACTTAGATACCAACAACAACAACAGTTAAAGTAAAAAAAATTGTTACTTACATTTACTGCAACAATGAAATCATTTTCAGTTCTGCGAGAGTGTGACTGATTTTCAAACTTTTTTTCATCCACTTGTGGTTTATTTATATGATCTTTAGTCATTTTCACAGATGAATTATAGATGTTTGTAGAGGCTGCAAACTGAATGTATCCTATTCAGTGATCATACTTAGAAATTGTGGTTTTAAAGATTCATTTAGAAATAAAATGGTTGAATATATATTTTATTCTCCATTCATTTTTTTTATTTTGTTTCTTCAATGTCTATGCTGTTTCTTTAAGATTTAACAAATTTGAAGGTGAGAGCGCCTCATAGCTTTGAGCGCAAGTCTTTATAGACACAAAGCTGCAATTTCATTGTGGCAAGGTTATTTAAAAGTTTGATTAACTTGGAAAGTGTTCGACCAAAGCCAAAAAACACTGAAAAACACTTGATTTCTTTGCATATTTCATGTGTAAAACAAAAAAGCTTTTAAAGGTTTCATTTGCAACATTCGCAACAAAACTTGAACTAGAATTTAACTTTTGCAAGATGAAAAATTATAGTCAGAGAAAATCTATTTTTCTGCAAATTACTCATGGAAAGGCCTGGAAAAAGGCGCTCATTGCTTGCGTATCTTTTAAAAATAATGTGCTGGTTTCGCTTCATATCAATACATTTCGATAACGTCGAAAAACTTTAATGAAGGTGCAAGTGTAATGCATTATGTATGCATACTTGAATATTCTCTGCGTGGGTTATCTCGTATGTCCCATATTTTTTACTTATTGTAGTTGTTAATAAACTAAAATATTGGATAATAATTACTAATAATTACTAATAATTACTAATAATTACTAATAATTACTAATAATTACTAATAATTACTTGTCAGAATTGCCTTTTGCTTGCATTTAAATACACAATGATTTTACATATGTAGAGTATTGCCATAAGCGTTGTAAACCTTTCCTCTTGTTAGCTTTCCGCTTGAGGAACGGCGTGGGAAGGGTGCAAGTTTCTTCCTGACTTTTTCATATCTTACCATACTCCTCTGAAACTTTCTTAAAATTTTTGTAGCATTGTTTTCTTTGTTGACGGGTGGTGCTATGGTGTCTTTATTATTGCCAGAGGTGCTGTTTCGTGTTTTGAGATATTCAAAGTTACCGTAGTAAATAAAATACTTGCGTATAGGTGCAACTAAGTGCGTCCTGGCTGGTATCCCACAGCTGACAAACATTGTAAAGATCATCGACAACTGAACCATTTTCATGTATCACACTGAAAAAGTGTGAACCGATGATTCCACCATTGTAACACTGCAAGATCTGGCATAGCCACAATTTTTTCGCACTGTCGCTCTCTCGTCAGTTCAATTTACGCGCATGTTCGATAATTATGAAACAGCGAGACAGCGAGAAGTAGCGTGGTAATTTATTGTTATTTTTTGTTCAGGTCCAAAATACTTGTCCATTTATTTAGGTTCAATATTTTTGTATTCAGCGTTTTTTTTGTTCAGCCATCAAATGTTCTACAGGCTTAGTACTTAGTCCTGCGTAGTGCAGAGAAGCTCGCTTAGTACTCGCAGGTCGCCAATAGTTTTATCTTTTCTGACAATAAAGAGAAAATTTCTCACCAAGGCATTCCTTTTTTACAACATCCGTCCTTGTTTTTCTTTTGAAGCTCAACATTTTAGATATTTGAAAATACAGTAATACTATCTCAACTCCTGTGACTTTTAGAGACCAGAGAGTAATCGTTATAGCTGTCTCCTTGTGCAGACGAAATTGATGACGATTTAACGCTTTCGCTTTGTTAATTCTTTTGTCGAATGCTACGTAATACATACGCGAAGAATTTTGGTAAAATTTTAAAATAGAATCTTTCTGGCGTCTTAAACCTTTAGTACACGAAGCTTAAGATATGAGAAGCCCCCAACCTGTGAGATGCTGTTGCCACGACGATATTATGTCGTATATTGTACCTGTTTAGAAAAAAGTCGTCTAAAGCAAAAGGATTTTTGGGCTTTTTTGAAATTAGGTACATGAAAGTACTATTTTGCATTTTTATGTTAAATATGCAATGACGGCCAAGAAGATTGAATTGTGTTGCACATGGTAAAAAATATCAAGGAACTGGTCACTCGTCACGTTGATTTCGCCATAAAACCCAAGTAAATTATACTGTGACCATTTTTGTGTCACATGTTGTTAGGAAAGGTAACTGAATAAGTACGGTGGGATAAAAGCACTGCCCATTGTGTAACCTAGCATTTTTAGGATCAACGTCTTGTAGCATTTCCTCAATAAGACGTTGTTGGACATGAGATGAATCGGCTCAAAAGAACTAAATACCATAATAGAAAAACAACTTCGAATGAATGTTGAACCTGAATATAAAAATCCCTGATGAACCTGATAGAAAATAATGAACTTGAATATACAAACATTGAATCTGAATAAAAAAAGATGGTGGACCTGAATGGCTGAACCTGAAACAATATTTAAATGTGGAACACAGTTTCTGAATTCGTGGGTATGTCGTCCTGGGTGGGATAATTTTCTTAATCATTTCGGTTTTCCGTTTGTTTATGCAGGCGCAGTTGGTCGGGTTTAAAGGTCAGGCCCCATGCGTTCAAGAGATGGAATGAATGACTGCATGATATTCTAATTTTTCTTTTCTTTTTACATTTTCATCGCTGTCATTATTTTTCTCTCAATTTTTGCCTTAATAATAAGTACTTTTAACAAAATCTATAAATTATCTTAATTAGACATCAAAAAGTTTACTTATATACTTTCTCTTCTAAAGAATTTTGGAATGGCGTAGTTGTGTCGCGTTTACATGGGACGTACGGTTTACAAACCAGTTCGCTTAACAGAACCGCTTAAAAACATTCTGTGCAGTTTACAAACAGGTGTGTTAAAAACGTTTCAAAATACGTTTAAGTATCCTGAATGATTTAAATCTATGATCACTGTGATACAAAGCAACCAAATGTACGATGTTCGGCGTAACATAGAGTGCATTTTTCTTAACAGCGAATGTCTAAATCGTTACGAAAGTCTACTTCCGATGAATTCAACGTTAGATCACGTGACATTTCGGAGAGAAGTTATCTAACGTTTGGTCAAATGCGTATCGAATTTGTTATTTCTTAAGTGGTATATATCAATCAAAGGAGTCAATTTATAATTTTCGTAAGCTCTTTATCGAACGAATAAAATGACCTCTAACAATTTTGTAGCGTGGGATGAAAATTCGTGTGTTGTTACCATAGTAACTGTTGCGTTGGTAACAAAATGCTTGTTTGAACAGAATTTTAACATTTAATGATTCTCTCTTCTTGTGTAAAAATATCAAAACCACAGTTTTAAATTGATTTTTAAAGTAAAGAATTTTCTTTTTCACAATTAATTAAAACCCGCGACCATGCAGTAAGTAATTAATAGAGAAGAAGAAGAATCATATTGAGTGTCGAATTCTAAACGCTAGGACCTGACACCATGAACGCTTGGACAGCAACCCTAAATTCGTCAAAATAAGGAAATCCTTAGTCGGCCGTAAAACTGAATGCGCGAAAATAAAATTGCTTTTTAAGAAACCAATCTTTCTAAGCTATTCGCAAAATATTTCAAAACCTTGCAAAAAAAGTCTAGAAATGTGTTGAATTTCTTAATCGACCTGAAAATGCAATGTTTCAAATCTCGAGAGATTGAGGAAAAAAACCTGACTATCTTATTCTGCGTGCAAATACTGACCTCGCTTATTGATTGGTTAGTCGGTATTGTTCTTCGCTTACGTGGAAACATCGGAGAATCCCCTTTTTTTCTCAGTCTTGTTTATCTTTGTAATATTCGGACTGAAGGTTGTACACCCAGTTGTAAATGGTTCATTAGTTGATTTGGATTCAGTGTTTGCTTTTAGGAATTTGTTTTCGCCTAATTTTGATACCTTTGAAACATGCTTAGCTGACTAGATACTCCAACTTTGATGGTGTTAATTTTTGTAATGCAGCGTTAGAAAGTGCGCCGTTGGGTTATGATCTTGGAGAGTTTGACCAACAACCATTTGAATGATTTATTTCTTATAATATGTTCCAGTGCTATTTGTAATCCGTTTAAATTTTTTTCTTGAAAATAATTCGATGAATCAATTTAGTTGCAAACTATCTTGTTCAATAAATGATAAACCGACCTTCTATATAAATTTATTGTTTCACAATCAAACCGTAACACAAACTATTAACACTATTTAACGCCATTAAGGCGTAGAAAGGGCGGTATCTGATGAACACCATTTTGTGTTGATCGCCATGAACTGTTATAATTTGCGTTTGTCATTCGTAATCTTTGTAGTATCCATGAGAATTCTCCCGCTGTACTAATATTTCCCGCATCGGTATTTTTGTGCATTCTTGTTTGCCTGTTAAAAAATTAAAAAATTAAATTACTCTGCGGATTCAGTGTTTGCTTTTAGGAATTTGTTTTCGCCTAATTTTGATACCTTTGAAACATGCTTAGCTGACTAGATACTCCAACTTTGATGGTGTTAATTTTTGTAATGCAGCGTTAGAAAGTGCGCCGTTGGGTTATGATCTTGGAGAGTTTGACCACAACCATTTGAATGATTTATTTCTTATAATATGTTCCAGTGCTATTTGTAATCCGTTTTAAATTTTTTTCTTGAAAATAATTCGATGAATCAATTTAGTTGCAAACTATCTTGTTCAATAAATGATAAACCGACCTTCTATATAAATTTATTGTTTCACAATCAAACCGTAACACAAACTATTAACACTATTTAACGCCATTAAGGCGTAGAAAGGGCGGTATCTGATGAACACCATTTTGTGTTGATCGCCATTGTAATAATCTTTGTAGTATCCATGAGAATTCTCCCGCTGTACTAATATTTCCCGCATCGGTATTTTTGTGCATTCTTGTTTGCCTGTTAAAAAATTAAAAAATTAAATTACTCTGCGGGGGGTATAATATGAAGTTGCAGAGCAACCATTTTGACCTCATGGTTTTAATGCCGGTTTGTTCTCTTGTTTATCCAGCTGCAGGGAATGGTCAAGTGGAAGTGTTAAAATGGTTAATCGAGAAAGGAGCAAACAGTAAGTACCCTTTCGTTTGAAATCAGTAAAAATTATCATGCTGAATGATAATTGTGGAGCTAACCAGATGTATTGAAGCCTTCCTTGCACAAGTTTTTAAAGTTTCACAACTAAATCTAAACAGATTATATAAATTATATAAAAATTACAATATATTTATCGGGTTGCAAAAATCTAACCAGATAAACAGGGATTGGAAGATTGACGTTACAATTCTTGCTTTTTATTTAGTAAATCTGATGAATTCAACTGGAGAAACTCCACGAGATGTAGCTTTGAGGTTCGGTCAGTTGGCTTGCGTGAAGATACTGGGTGGAGAGACAGGTAAATACTGTATTTTCATTTTATCGACTTAAACATTCTGTAAGTGACTTTGGTGGTGGATCGTTCTTAAAAAATGTTTATCATGTTGTGTCTTTAGTGGACTGAGGAAATTAAAAACACCTTAAGAACCTGCTAAGTTTTCAAGCTTAGAAAGTTGTTACGTGAAAGTAATTAAACAAAATATCTCAACCGAGTGATTTCTTCTTTTGATAGATGACGAAAATGAAGAAGTAGAAGAAATGATTCCAGATGAAACTCAAATAAAAGCCGAGGCTAAAGGTTAACAAAATTATTTTTAACTCGAGGGAAATGTGAGACCTTAAGTATACGTTTTGGAAAAGTCAATGGGTTTGCCTGTGGTACATATTCCGGTCCTCAAATTATCACCCGTCGTACATCTCCTGGGCATCGCTATTTTCTTATCACAACAAACTTTATTGTTCGTGTCTGGTAGTATGTTGTGAAAAAGGGACTCAAAACATGAAAAAATATTGTTGTTGGTCATCACAGATATTTCTTAAAATCTAAGACGTTTAAGCGAGTGTTATAAAATGCTGTAACTACTATAGTACGTAAAATATTCTTGGTTATCTTGAGTCAAAGATCTTATTTTTGATGTTTACCGGTAAGTACATCCCAATCCTACTTATATTTTCAACCAAAAAACAGCCATGAAAATTCTGTAAAATGTTGCTAGGAAGATATATCGATACTTAGTTATAGTATAGTATCTTAGTAGATTTTAGGGTTCACATAAAAGTGTCAAAGTATAGATCTGCTTTTACGAATTTACGCGATGAATTTACGTGTAAAGCAGTTGTTTTCGACGTGTGTTTGTATATCGTTTATTAACATTTATAGTAAACATTTTTTTTTCTTTTTAACGTTGACATTTTATTGTTATAAACACGTTTGTTTATTTGCAAAACATCCTTCAAACTAGTCGTTAACCCATGGAAAAATCCACGGAGTCGCCCGTCAGCAAATTATTTACTCTGCGGGGGATCAAGAATCAAGCTGCGCGCAACCATTTTGAACAAAAAAATACGGATATTAATAAATAAGACAAATAAACTTGCAATCATAAGATTGTTAGAAAGCTAAAAGTAAGTGACCTAAATTGTTTATAAGAAGTTATGTAAGTGCGATACTTCGTCGCTGCACGTCTTGCATGTCTAAGCTATATACATACTTTGAGACTGTGTTTAAGAGTGTAAATTGGGTAAAGTCGCTGCCGTTAATACAACGATTAAATCATTTTATTGTTATGCCCAGAATTTAATGATTTTATCAATACGAATTCATGTTTACTTCTCGTCGTCGTATAGGTCGTGCGCAAAGAAAAATTACCGAATTAGCGGAACAGTTGGAAATTGCAAAGTTAAATTTTCAACAACTTGGTGGCGTTTTAGAAGAAGATAAGAAAAAATTGAAACAAGAACAAGAATGCAGCAGGTATGTAAATACCGTTAATCTTCTATATGACGCCCTTGTATTTAACGCCTCCTGGTAATAAACGCCCATATAAAAATCTCGGAACATCCGAGAAACGTTCGTTCTTGTTAAAAATATGGAGGTTTAAAGATTCTTTGATGACATCATTAAGCCGTTGATTCCGAAACGGATTCGGGTACCCACGTTTGGGAAACTTACCCAATTTGGTTCCAGGTTGTCCCTAGTTACCAAAGTTGTGAAAAATGACTGACGTCACCACCGCGTTTCCATGTTATTTGGCCTCAAAGTTTTAAGTGCATTGTAATAGCATTATATATTATTTTATCTTTTATCTTCAAATTTCCACAATTTCCTTATTATCCCCTGTTTCCTTAAAAAATTCATATATGAAGTTTGAAGTCTTGATAGTTAGGAAAACTTATTTTCGTTGTTGACTTTTCCTTTTTTGAGTTATCCTCCTAACTTTTGTTTTTATGTTTGTATTTAGAAAAATTCGCGAACTCGAAAAGTTATTGGAATACGAACGAGTGAAGCGCGAAAAACTCGAAGCTCAGTTAGATAAAATGCGCTTACATATTCATAAGTTGAATTTACAGTTAGAAGACGCTCAAAGCAGGATACCTGTCACGGTGAGTGCTTTTTTATAAGAAAATCCAAATTTATACAATTCTTCTGTACTACTAAGGTTGGGACGTCAGATTGTATACGTAAGAATAAACATGAACTCGTAACTTTCGTCAATTTCGCGAATTTTGGCATGATTTGCGAAAGGTACGCGAAAACTTTGAGGTAATGTTTAGAATGGTAAATTTCTTGAATTATAAGCTGTCAATCGTTGAATCGAGGATGTCTGCCAACCCCTATCCAATTTGGCCGATTCGCAAAACTAGTTTATGTTAGCGAGTTATTCGCCTTGCCAAAGTTTACAAAATTTTTTATGAAAAAAATCAAAAGAAAGCTTCATGGAGATGGAAGAGTTTAGTACGAAGTACGATGGAACAAAGTGAGAAATTTTTCCTCGCTTAAAAATGGTTATCCGCGTTGAAGGGTTATCTTCTTCTCAAAAATAATAATTACAAGTCGAAGTGACTGGTAAAAGAGTTAAGCCAGGAAGAGGGATTGGATGTCCTTAATAATTATTGTCTGACGGCCATTGACTGGATAAGAACAAAAATACTGTTCTATACAAAAGTTTAGGAACATATTTTTTGATTAGATGGTTTTTATGGAACTTTTTGCCATTGGAAGCTCTCCCGAAGAAAAAAACTAATTTTTGCACTGAAAAGCGTTTCTGTGAAAAATCTCTCATTTTAAATATATATTTTTCAAAACAAGAAAAGTGTGTTTTTTCAGCAACGTAAAGTATATCATATTCAATAGTGTTTGAAAAAATAATTTGCAAAAAGAGTCAGATTGCGAAAATAAGATTCGCAAAAACTTCTTCCTTGAAAGTATTTGCACTTACCTCATGCCTATCTTTAGCCACTTTTTAAGGTTGCAGAAGAATTGCCGCCGAAGCAAGTGAAGAAGAAGAAGAAGAAAAAGAGTGTTCAACCTGGCATCTTCTTGGTGCAACGGAATACAGGTTTATACAAACCACTAAACGCAAAATCCACTAATTCAGATGGAAACAAGGTACGACCAGCGTCTGCTAGCTATTCCGAAACATCTAACAACATAAAAAAACCTACGCCTCCAAACCGACCACGAACTGCGGCCCGACATCGTGCGAGTCCTGCAACAGCCGATTCGGAAAAGTCGTTCACCACTATTGAAAACGCCATCATGTGGGAGAAACTGCGGAGGAGAGAAGATACATCCTCTCTCCATTCAGAGAGCAGCAACGAAGAAAAACCAGTCACTCCTGTGGCTGATGAGCGACCATCAAGTACTACTATGAAAGTGGCTACACCCGAACCTGATGAACGACCCCGATCGGGAAGTGCTTCAAGTCGTTCTAGTTCGGATACCGAAGAAATAATAGGGGACGATTAAATAAGGTTAAACTTTTTTTAGATAATCTGAAGCAATTTTATTGAATATTCGCACTAATTACTGAACTTTTTACTTTGTGTACATTTGTAAATAAATTAATTTATTACCATAAGATGTTAGATGTATACACTTTCCAATTTATTGTGTAACATTGACGTCATTGCAGGATTAAAGAAAGCGGTTGGTTTTAAAAACAAAATATTTTTTACAACATGTACGTACAACCTCGTACCAATGGCATTTTCTCGATTTTTCGTATCAGAGACTGCGCAAAAAATATCTTTATTTTTCTGCACCGTCGCCAACACAACAAAGCGAAGAAAGGTCCTGAGAACGAAGTTTCGTGTACATACTATATTCCGGAATGAGCACAAATTAAGACCATTACATTTTGTTCAGATGTGCTGATGCATGCAAATTTGCTTCTAATTTGATGCAGTTCAGCGCTAGGCACGCCTTGCCTAGCGCTTAAAAGTGTCTATTTTTGTGCATCACTACGCAGATCACCATATCCTTAGGGCGTTGAAATGTCTATTGTGAGGGGCGCCACCTATCACGATATATGATGAACGTCATGTCAACGGGGTATGGTTGTAACACAATATTTTAGGCTTTATAATTATATTTGACAACAAGTGATTTGTACAAATTTGCCTAGTAAGTGCGTTCAAACTAAAATAGCAAAAAAATGCTTTAATAAGTACTTAGTTACAATAGAATGACTGCTACATATATAATTCAGCTACACAAACAAAATGTTAATGACGCCAAAAAAACTGAATAAAAATATGAAAAACAATCAACGGTCAAGGTAACTCTGAGGTGAGAAAGATGGACTGTTTCTACCTCCATGGTTGGACTTACTATAGAATTTATAAAAGTTCTTTAACAAGTCTTAATTATTTTAAAAAGCTCTTCTCCTTTTGAAGAAGTTTTTCAATCTAAAATGTCTTCTCCGCCATGTTCTTGTTCTTGGCGGTTGTGTTGTTTCCACCCCATTCACTTCTACCCCATTCTCGTCCATCCCATCCTCTTCTTCATCTGGGTAGCATTCGTATTGCTTTCCACCGCATGTGTCAACACATATTTTATATTCTTCACATGGTCGATTGGCATTGCAGTAAGGATCAATCTATAAGAAGAAGTTGATTTATAGCAACGTATTTTTTTAACAAAAGAGCAGGAAAACGCTGTTCAATGATGCTACTTGAGCAGTACCCAAATAAAGTCCGCCATACTCGACTTAGAGCCTGTTATTTTGTGTATAATTTACATATTCGCTACCGTTGTCACTAGCATAAGAAGAGAGTGCGAATATTGTAACCCATCGATTATCCAAAAGATAATAATAATAATTAGAAATCCTTAGGTGGCACTTCAAAATGCCATCAAAGGATTTGTTCTCAAACTCAAATAGATTTTAATTTACCTCAGTAAGGAATATAAATTTTCGCGAAATGTTATCTCGCGACTTTGGCTTAATCGCGAAATTAAATTAGGCAAAATCCTAAATATTTTATGATAATTTCTGTTACTTAATTGATGGTTGATACAAAAAAAAGGAAAACAATTAGTTTATAACAACCTCGATCCCACTGCTCTTTGTTTTTTATAAACCGGGATGAGAATAAAGCCCTGGGGTCGAGGTTAAGTTTATAAATAATTTATACAGAAATGAACAAATTGTACTTGTTTTTGTTTTTATGAACACTTAAAATTGCGAAAAAATTAATTTTGCAAACTTGTTAAAAAAATAGTGGTTCGCGAAATTAAATTGTGCGACTCTTAGCAACTTTGCCTATGTCTATCGCGAAATTAAATTCTTCGTTTTTTTTCAAAAAATAAAACCAACAAGCGTAAGTGTGAAAGAAAAGAATAAATTACGTTCATTCGATTATCTGTTGAATTATTGGTTGATTTCGTGACGCAATCTTGTTTACAGGGTTTATATTTTATCCTACTGAAATTATACCAGGGATGCAATTTCGTCCCCAGGGTCTTGTGGCCCCTGAGCCGTTATTGCAGAGTGGCCGCTATCAACTTCATCAACAAGGCAATATGCCCTGGGAACGAGGTTGCAAGGGATGTTGCCATGAACTACAATCATGTACGAATTGTAATAACACACCCTGAGAAATATTGACATAAGGTCTTTGTACCGTTTTATCCCTTTATTCCCTTTTGCCACTGTAGGATGCATGCGGAGCAAATCATTTCAACCGAAATCAATATCTTTCTGAAAGAGACAACATTGAATTTTTGCAGGCGTTTCATTAACCTCGTCCACAGGGCTACTACGGAGCCATCCCGTCAGAATATAATTGGCGTTTTATGGTAAAAGGATTTTTAATTAATAATATTCTGTTTTTTAAGCATTGAGATCAGAAATTTATTTCTAAATGAATGGTAAAACAAACCATAATTCATTTTTTCATTTCTTTTCATCGCGTCACTGAAAATAAGATGGAAAAAGGTATCATGACTGAAGAAATGTGCAATATTTCGCGTGAATAAACTTGTGCGAATATAGCTATTTAAAATTTCCAAAAAAATGCACTTTCGCAAAAATACGTGAGACAGTATATGCCAGCAGTTGGGAAAAAAACATAAAGTATAAATTTACGCCAATAAAGATTTTGTTAGGGCAATCTGTGGCTGCCAATTTACTCAATAAAGATCTAAATTTACGTTTCTGCAAATTTTTAAGAACAGCGAGGCTGGGGAATAACTGAAAAAGAAGAATAAAATAAAACCAATCAACTTCGACCCAAAGGATTTTTATTTCTTTTTCATAACGTGACGATATCAAAAAGAGGTTAAGAACGATAACAAGGCAGAAATGTTTTGAAGGATCTCAACAAATTTAGATTTTGTACCATAAATATCTGTGCTGTGCTGTATGTGAAAAAAATAAAAAAATGCTCGAAATATAAAAACAGAAATAAAAAACAATTTTAAACTGAACATATAAAAAATATAAGTTGAAGTCTAAGTCATTCTGGTGCTTGTTGAAAAAGGGGGAAAAAGTGTCAGATACATCTTTGAAGATTGATAACGATATGTTAAAACATAGTTCCCAGGTCTTCTTATCTTGTTGACGCACTTTGACGGTCGTTCTATAGAAAGACCTCCAGATGCAACCTCGTTTCCAGCGCCTGTCGCCTCTTTTTTATATCTTTGTCCTGATGTCAGAGAAGATAAACAAGATGATCTGAGCACGAGGCTGCTCCACATGAGAGTCAAGACAGTTGAACAACATCTTTTCAGGTGAAGCATGTAAAAAAATTTAAACCAGATTGTACCTGACGCTGACAATCAAGCCGATTTGTTTTTTAAATTGCTTGTTGAAGAAGTCCTGGAGGCGAGGTTGTATGTCAATTATCAGACGTAACTAAGGGATCGTCTCCGAGATCGTTTCAAAAAAAATCGTTTCAAATCGTTTCATTTTTTAATTAGCATAGCATGTGATACGAATTTGAAACGATTTTAAAGTAATGTTTAATTTTTTAAAATCGTTTCAGATCGTATGGAAATCGTTTCACTATTTTGTAAATCGTTTCATTAAAAAATAAAATCGTTTCATAATCGTTTCATAATCGTTTCAAGATTGTTTTATTATATTCTTGAAATCGTTTCACGTAACCATAATTCGTTTCAAAATCGTATCATTATGATCGTTTCAGTATATTTATTTTAGATCGTTTCAAAATCGTTTCAAGGTGTTTGTTTTACATTCTTTTAACATAAAAGAAATTATTAATCTAATAAAGGTCTCTCAATAAAACCTACGCGCTGTCACATAGGTAAATTTCTACATCGTAAAAAATCGCGTATATAAAAACATTATTTATAAAGATTTGCTTTCGGAAATTGTTTCAGCATATTTATTTGAGATCGTTTCAGGATGTTTGATTTAAATTTTTTTTTACATAAGAAGAATAAAAGCAATAATTATTAATAGAACTCATTACGTTAGGGCATCATTAGGTTGTATATCGCAGAAGTCGCCGGTGACATGCTTCGAAAATGCTTGTCACCGGCACAGTTTAACATGAAGCAAAACTGTACAGGAGACTCAATTGTTAGAGTTAATAATAATTTCTCACAGATCTGATTCTTATTTAGAAACAACCTCGTTCCCAGGGCATTTTGCCTTGTTGATGAAGTTGATAGCGGAAACTCCGTAATAACGGCTCAGGGTTACAAGACCCCGGGGATGAGGTTGATTTAGAAAATGCATTTATTACGAGTGTTTTTATATATTTTAGTGACGATAGCACAACACCTCGTCCCTGGAGCTGTTTACATCTAAACGGAACCTGAAAAGGTTTTTAATATATTTATTTATTTATTTTTTACTTTACGACAGAAAATTTGTTTGTTGCAAATCTTCATTAAATAATTCCGTCGCTCGCGCACTAGAAACACGATTTCGATAGTCGAATTCGACAAACTTGATTTAGTCATCCTGGTCCCAATTTGATCCAGATAAAACCTGGTTTCCACTTATTATGCAAATTTTGGACCAGATAGAAGGCACTTTTTTATTATTTGAATACTTTCGCGTCAAATATCATGCCTTCATGCCTTGTGCGTAGATCCTAGGAGGACAGGTAGATCAAAAATTGATCTGAACCACGTGTCCAACCCAGCCTGATCCAAATAAGTGGAAAAAGAGGGTTCGCGGTCAGTAAATTGCGGATTTGTCTTGGGAAAAAACAAATCCACATGGCCACGGAATGCTCGACAAGAGAGAAACGACGAAGGAACGAAAAACAAACAGTTTGTTGTTTTTGAGCTGACTAGTATCATTTTTTATATTGGATTTCGATTTATTTATTTATATGATTAGTGTTTGAAGTGCCCCAGCTAAGTTCTACGACTGGTGATTACTAGGCTTTGGCACGAGGTGACCAACAAATCAAAAAGTGCACCGATGCATTTTTTAGCCCTCCTTATATTTGGGATCTCTCTCTAACTGAATAAAACCCTAATTGTTTAAGACTTTAGCTAGGGGTTGCGTCCATATTTATGTTGTCTCACAAAATGTCAAATCAACGTTATTGTTCTGCCCAATCTTGGAACGCGCCCCGTCTTAAGACTGGCCAGGCCAATCTTCTGACAGTGACAAATGGGCGGCCAGTCTTAACCCCTTAAGCGTTACCTTTTAAAAAAAATTCCATGCTTTTTTTCCGGGTTATTTTGGCGAAAAAGCACATTTTTGACAATGGCGACTTAAAACCTATAAAACTCAAGAAATAGTGATAATATAATAATAAATACAGTAGACTCCCGGTTATTCAAACCTGCACTTATTCGAAATTCTCGGTTATTCGAAGCGATTTTCATTCCCCTTGAATTTTCTAACTCGTTTTAGAGAAAATCTCTCTCAGTTATTCAAACTTCAGTTATTCGAAAATTCGTTTATTCGAAGTGGTTTTCTAACCCCCTTGGCTCAATATTCTCTCAGTTATTCAAAATTCTTGACAATAGCTGGAGTAAAAGTGAGAATTTTCAACTTCAAACACTTTTTATAAAAGAAAAATAGTCTTTATTCCTAAAAATAAAACTATGCACAAAGCAATTTTTTTAAAAGTTGAATGCACAAATGTAACCAGCACTTTACCGAGGGCAAAAAGCAAACTTTTATTGAAAACTATTTCACAAACACTTCATAAGAATATAGATATGAAGAATGGTTATTGTTGATATTTGTTTTAAGTAAACATTATATTTGTATATTTTAACGTTTGAAACACTCGTTGCGTTTAAAACAGTAGAGTAGAAATTTGATATGAATACTTTTTTATTCAAATCCCTCCAAAAAACCCGTCAGAGTGAAAATTGGACCAAAATAAGAAAATTTTCAGTTATTCGAAATTTCGGTTATTCGAAGTAAATTCCTATCCCCCGTGGAGCTTCGAATAACCGGGAGTCTACTGTATACCATTTCAAGGTGTCATGAAGATACCTTAATCAATTTTACACATTTGGAATACAAAATGGCAGCCCAGTAATTAAAAGTCATCCTCCGAAACCACATTTTTCATTTCTTCGGCTAAATTTTAGAGAATTCTTTGCAATTTCTGACGTATTATGTAAAAATTTATGTAAAAATTTGAGAGGAGAGTATCAGGAATTGTAAAAAGACAGTTATTATGATGTTAATCATTGTTTTCAACCGTGATATAAAGCCCAACCTTTATTATACAATTGTACGTATCATAACGTATCATATCATTGTACGTAAACATAAAACAATGTCCCAAATAAAATAAAAACAGTGTCAGTGCTAAGAAAGTGTAGTCAGTATTTTTTCAATTGATGATATCTTTCAAAACATGGTGCTGCAGAGAGACCAACATCACAGCGCAGGCATTAATAGAGGCTTTCTTTTCGCACACCACACCACGTTTCCGATCTTGAAATAACTAAAACCTTTGTTTACGTCGGCAAAACAACTTCTGCGCGTGCGCATTTGAAAGATAAATTTATGTAGAATAATTTTACGGCAGTCGAAAGGTCTTGAACGTAATAATTCGTCTCAAACTAGGCGATGTTGTGAAGTAGCTAGGTTTGCGTAATATTACGTCAGAAACAAAATATGCAAGTTCTGGACTGACGTAATATTACGTCAGAAACACTTAAGGGGTTAAGAATGGACTGCCCAATCTATGGACGTACATGCCCAATCTTAGAACAATTGTGAAAGACAAACAGAACAATAAAAAATTTAGACTCTATATCTCTTTAAAGCAAGGAACTTTAAATTGAAAATGTTCTTGGAAAATCAAAAGGCCAAAATTTTATACCATGTATATATGTTCTGCCCAATCTTGGAACGCGCCCCGTCTTAAGACTGGCCAGGCCAATCTTCTGACAGTGACAAATGGGTGGCCAGTCTTAAGACTGGACTGCCCAATCTATGGATGTACATGCCCAATCTTAGAACAATTGTGAAAGACAAACAGAACAATAAAAAATTTAACTTTAAATTGAAAATGTTCTTGGAAAATCAAAAGGCCAAAATTTTATACCATGTATATACATATGTTTAAAAAAATTGAAACTACTCAACTATATTAGCTAGCTGGCTATAGCTCGCTATCTGGCTAAACATCTCATCCAATGAAATTACCAGCTAACTAACTAATAATATGGTTGAATACGATTTTTCTGATTCTTTATAAATATAAACATTTCATTTTTTAAATTTAGCCACTAAAAGCTGTAAAAATGCTAAATGTATAACTCGTGCTCTACAGCTACCTAGCTAGCTACGATTTTTACTCTACTGTGTCCAAAAACTGGCCGGTCAATTCAACAGTACCCAAAATATGATGTTTTAATGTGCCTGAGAATGTTTGTTGGGTGTTGCAAACAACAGAGCTCGTGTGGCACATCCCTTCTTTAAAATCTAAAAGGCGTCCGAAGATGGGCCTAACATGGTCTTTTGCCCAATCTTGTGACGCCCTGCCCAGTCTTAAGACTGGGCAATTTTATGTCCAAAGATTGGGCAGTGTCCTAAGATTGGGCAGAACATTATCACTAGCTAGCTAGGTAGGTATAGCTAGCTAGGTTCATATATTATAAATTGAAAAACCTTAAAATTGCAAATCATAAAATACATTCCTGTCGTCTATTCCCAGTGCCCAGCCCCTGTAAAACGGCAAAAAAGCAAAAAAGCTCAGGGGCCTTTCAGGTGAGTTTCGCTTTTTAAAATAAACTCCAAATTTTACCTGAAAAAGAACCCCACAGGAACTTACTATGTCAGAAAAACAGGAGAGTTCATTAACGGTTTATTCACAACAGGACATTGAGTCTTGTATCCTTAAAGTCCTGTGGCGCCGTAGTTTAGTGGTTATCACTCTCGTACTTTTTCCCGGGAGACCAGGGTTCGATTCCCCTTGACGGCGATTCAATATGGGCAATACACCTTTACGATAATTCAATTGTACATGCGTTCCTACGGCTCTCCATCGTTTTACAATATCGAAAAAAAGGAGGTAAAAAACGTGTTTTTATGAGAGTTTGTTAGAGACGAAAGCATATTTTCTCCAGTTTTTTAACTTCCTTTGTATCAATTTCTTTCAAATTTTCAGGAAGCGTTAATAATAATAAGATACAACTTATGTGTACTTTTCATTAAAAACAAAACGCAGCAAGAAAAGTTATCACGAAAGAACGTGTTTTCTCCTTAATAAACTCTTATAAAAGTGTGATGTTTACCTCCTCCGATCGCAAAATAAGCTGCGATGGAGTGTTACTTTTCCCGAATTATCGTAAAGGTGTATTGAATATTACCATAGCCCTGGGTTAACCCAAGCCATGTGAGGGAAATTGGGTAGATGGCACACTGGTGGGCCGTTGGATGTGGCAGGGAGTTGTCTGGCAGAGCGCTGACCCTAATTGAGTTTGCGTAGCTCAAAGAGAGCATTAAATACTCCAGGACTCCTCACCAAAGCCATAGCCCCTCCTGGAAATAATAGACAGGGTATATCCCTCGATATTTGTGAGGCTAGCCATGTAAAATATGCACATCTATCTATCCTGTCTTTGAAACATAACTTTGAAGGAAACATAATGCCAGATATACTGTAATGGTACCACAACCAAACTTTGTTGCGAAAGTTTGTTGGTGTAGAGTTTGTAAAAAGAATTTATTTGAAACAATTTGATCAATAAATATATAGTTTGTTAATACAGTCACCCAATTCTGTAATACTTCAAATGTTGCCTTTTTGTGGCCGTGTCAACGAACTTAAAAGTGCTGGTTCTGCATTTCGGGAATAATCTGGGTGAGTTCAGGAATAATTCAGGTAAGTTTGGGATAATTTAGGCGAGTTCGGGAGTTATCGCACAAAAAGTGTGAATTTTGTTTAAAGTTGACCAAGATCGCCCTCATATATATGCAAGTGTTTTTTGGCGAGTCTACATCATCATTGCCCAACGTGTTTACATTTATATTTATAGACCTTATAACATAAACACATATCATACCCAAACTCAAGTCACATCTGGGCATTATTTGACTGTATTATCTGGATTATTTTAAGAAGGAGTAAACTTCTTAACCAACCTCATTTTTAGGGCTCTTTTATTGGAACTATCCCTTCAGAATATCATGGTTAAAATGGAGAATGTTGGTTTTGGATATGCTGAGGTTGAGAGCAGTAAAAGGATGCTACTAGCCATAGTAGAAAAGTTTTTAAAGCTTACCTTCTGCAAAAACAAGTTGATCTCATATAACAGAGCTTGAATAGTTGTCTATAAATCTTTTTTTTTTTACTTCCAACACGTCAAAATTAAAAAAAAATTATACTAATATTAGCAAATGTGGCAAAAAATATTAATTTGTTACATAAAACAGTATTCTGTATTGTTTTAGCTAACATTATTTTTGCTGCGGAGGTAATCTTAAGTATGATCAATCCCTATTCACAAGCACTAATACATATCATTCTGATTGAAGAAGACAAATCAATTAGAATATATTTTTTCTAAAAAAATCAATCTTTCAGGGCACAGTGTTGAACATTTTATTACATATCAGTAAATCTTGAATCCTTGAAGACCTTGTCCTTGGATGCTGGATAATATCTCAAATTTATACATCAACCTAGAATTTGAATTGATTCAGAAATTTTAAAAAATTGTAGCATGAGACAAGGTTTGTAATTAGATGCTGATACATGAACATAAGCTAAGACAAGCTGTGGTGAGAAATAAAACTTCTAATACATAGCCTTTACGTTTTAGTAGTTTTTGTATGCTACCAAAAATGCAGGGTCAAAGCTCAACCCTTTCCCTTTTTTATAAATATTCAGAAGATAATGACAGTTTTGTCAATAGATAAAAGACTTGATGTGGAGCACTTTGCATTGCCAAAATTGTTTCTATAGTGCCCAGGAGTGTTTTATTCTTTCAATGAATGTGGTCACAACGGTATAAGTATAGTCTTGTGTTTTTCACTTGTATTTTTACTATTTTAGGGATAATCTTATTATGTAAAGTTTAGTGAATTAATTTCTGTTATAAATCATATCAAAAAATTAACTTGCAGGACCAATGTTGGATTTTATGCGTGCGATTTAGACCTAAAAATGCCAATTCTGTTTCTGGCATGTGGAGAAGTGCCTAAATTGAAAAGGTCTATTTCGAGAAACTTTAACAGGGCTTCCTTATTTTACACACAAATTTTTGCCTATCACAAGTCACAATATGGTTCCTTACATTGATTACCTGGCAAGAATCAATTTAGCAAAAATGTATATACCTTGGACTGGCCAAATTTTAACACTTAGAGTCTCATTGGCCAAAACATCAGTCGGTTTATGCAGGTTGTTTTATGACTCAATTTTTTTTAATTGTTTGTCGCTTGCAACCTTTAGTTTTAAAAATAAACACCAACATGTTGGCATAGAAGCAAGTGCAAGGTAATTACTGACTTGCTTATTAAAACTCTAATACTCCCTTACTTCATAAATCTAGCTAATACGTTGTAAATCAATGCCTTTTACTTTTTAAATTTATCTAGAATTTCAAAAATTACAAGTATATCACTCTAAACTATCATTTTGTAAAAAATTTCTTATTTTTTTGTTTAGTCTTACATATTTAAAAATACCAGAAAAAAATATAACTACATCCCAATATGGAAAGTTTGGAAAAGCAAACCACATATTTAGAAAGCATAGATCTAACAGGTGATGAGCCAGTAATAAAGATAAAGGCTGTTGAAAAAAATGTTCCTGTTGTTAGCATTGACGTTAATGGAGGGAAGAATCTCTCAATACCACAATATGATAAAAAGAAAAGGCTTCAGTAAGTTTTAAGATTAAACTTTGATATAAAACAATATTTTCTTTTATATTTTAAATTTCCAAAAACCTTACACTAATTCACCATGATTTAACTTTTCTTTACCAGCTATGTGTGTTAATATGGCAAACCTTTTCTTATTATAACCTCCAAGAGAACTTTGGTGCAATTAACTGAGTTCAAACATAAAAAAGTTTACTTCTTAAGACTTTCTTGTTTGGAGACAACTAAGACTTTGATATACCTTGCAGATTAAGAAGGGTAATGCAAGAATTAAGAGTACTTCGTCAATTCGTTGTCTTATGGAATAAACAATCACTTTGAATAACCAAAAATTTAAATGTGTTTGTTTCTATGAAATCTAGAAAGTATAAAATGTTTTTTTAGGAAGTGTGAAGTTTGTCTGGAAGAATATTCTAAATATACATGCCCTGCATGTAAAATGAAGACATGTTGGTATGTATATTACGAATCGTTATATACTACGAGCAATTAGATGCATTTAAGAGCCAATTCAACCTTTTTAATTCTCATATGCACACAGTATAATTGCCAACAATACCAATGTGTTAACAAAACAGGCAGGCAAATGGTCCTCTCTAACTATGTTGGTCTTTTTATTCTACACAACTTAATCATAATAGTAAATTCAAATCTTAAAAACAGACCCAATATTTGTTTAGTTTAAATTGTGTACAAAAACATAAAAAGCAGACTGGTTGTTCTGGAGAAAGAAATAAAACCGAGTTTGTTGCCCGAACAGAATTTAATAACATACATTTATTAAATGGTACGTAGTTGTTTTATATATATTAAGTTCGTTGAATCGTTTTCTTTCTTTGTTATGACCAGGGAAATTAAAACTTCCAAAGTATATGTGCAAGTCATTGAAATACTGCCAACAATTTTTTTAATACAAGAGGTTTTATATTTACCCATGTATACATAGAATTTTATTTATTCAGATTCTGCAAAGTTTCCGAAACTTTTTGGTTATTTATTAGATTACAGGCTTCTTGAAGAAGCGAATCGAATTGCTGACAATGCAAAAAGAGATTACAGGGTGAATTCAAATTCCAAAACCACGAGAAAGGTAAAGCATATACCTTTCTTTAGTAATGTATTTATGGGTGTTACTCTGGTGACCAAAAACATCATGTATTGGATTGATAAAAAATGTTCTCTGTTCTGACAGACATCATTAAATTTGAAAATCCTTAAATGCGAATATCTCGAGAACAAATTTTTTTTAAAAAAAGACTTAAACAACTTTTCAAGCTCTATAATATAAAGTCCAACATTATGTTTTACCTGGAGATCCCCTTAATTAAAATTGCAGGTAGCGTAAACATGTAAAAAAAATTTTGATCATTTTAACAGAGTTAGATTTTAATGACAGTTTTTGATACTGATTATGCATTTTCTTCTGATTTAGGGTAACATATTGCAGAAAGCTGCTGCAAAGAACCAAACCAAGATATATCGCATGGCGAAAGGAATGAAACGTTGGAAAGAAAATAGAAGTCAATTTAATATCAAGTATGTAAACAAAAAATATCCTTTGAATGTGTAAAAACATTAAAATGTATTTTTCTTTGTAAAAATTTGCCATTTTGTTTTTACAGGGAGCAAACAATTTATTGGACAGTTAAATTCGTCTTTGTTGATATTGACCAAGAGTTAATTTCAAGGTATTTAAAAGAGTATTTTTAAGCATCCCTAAAATGTAAATCTATTTAAATCAGCATTAACTGTTTGAGATTGTCTTATTAAGAAAAAACTAATAAATTTTTATGACATTAACATCATAGGTATTTAACTGGTTAACAGTTGAGTGAACATAAAGTTAAAATTAAGGAATTTAGGTCAACTGCTAACCAAGGCAGTCAATAAAGAAAATGCTAGGCGTGCAGCACATCACACACACAGAATTGTTTCCATACCCACAGCTACAGAATTTTTAATTCTTTCGAATAGTTAGTATATTTTCGTAAGCCATCGTGGAAAAAATTATTGGCGAGCAATATTGGTTTTGTGATAGTCAATCGGTCGTGTGATTAAGGCCTGAAAACTGCACACTCGATCCTGTTACATGTGTGTTTGGAAGTGTGACAAAACTGCTCGGATCGTGTTCGTGTTAAATACATATAATCACAAGAAAAATTATTTTTTGCTGATTGTAGGGTTAATGTACTACTATAGTCATAATGTCCAGATGTCTTAGTTCAACTCCCTCAAATTTCTGCACTACAATTCATACCATGTTCAGTGATTTTTTACAGCAATCATGGAATAGCCATGAATTTTTTTTTTTAAATTTCTTTCTTTTTGGCTGCTGGACTGTCACATGACTGAAATTGTCAATAAATTGCAGTTTTTGTGCAAAGATTTTTAGCAACCTGTCTTTTCAGTTCCTCTTTTATTATTGTTATAACATAAAATGACTAATTCTCGCCATATCAATACTGCAATTTTTACAGTTTGATTATAAACGTATCAATCGAGCTGACTGACTGATGGAGTTAAAAAAATTGGCTCCGGTAATCAAAATAATTGGGAGTTGATTTCGTTGTTTTGTAGATATTCAGAGAATGAGAGCATGGAGGATATATTGTCAGTCTACATCAGAAATGAAAAAGTTGCTCCTGAAAATAAATTGAAGTAAGTTTTAAGTCTTGTTGTTCACTCATAATTTGTAATTTTATTTCTTAGTATGAACTTAAAGACATGTGAAGGTACCTTATAACTTTTCAACAAATTGTTTTAATACTTGTAACTTCTTAACGAATTGATTTCTTTCTCTTTTGATTTCATTCTCGTAATTTCTCAACGAATAAATTCATTTCTCGTAACTTGTCAACGAATTAATTTATTTCTTGTAACTTTTTAGCGAATTAATTTATTTCTCGTAACTTTTTAGCGAATTAATTTATTTCTCGTAACTTTTTAGCGATTTGTTGAAAAGTTAATTTATTTCTCGTAATTTCTCAACGAATTAATTGATTTCTCGTAACTTGTCAACGAATTGCTTTATCTCTCGTAACTTCACTACAAGTTGATTGATTTTTCGTAACTTGTCAACGAATTAATTTAATTTTGTAACTTCTCAACTAATTAATTTATTTCTCGTAACTTCTTAACGAATTGATTTAGTTCTCGTAATTTCTCAACGAATAGATTTACAGAAGCATCCGTACGCAAAGTTGCGATGATTTTCTTTTATTTAATAGATACGCACCTTATCTTCAAAAAAGTGATGATGTCACTGTGTTCTTCAAGCAAGAATTAGATCCTGGTGAAAACAATTTACGGTGAGGATTTCAATGGTTTTACTTCGAAAGCATTTTATTTATCAGTAGAACTTTTCGAGTTATTTCGATGCTGTTTTTTGTGTATTAGGTGGCTAAGATTGATAAATATGAATGTGAGGATTAGTATTCAGTCTTGCTAATCCACGTCGACATTTCGCGATTGCTGAGGCGAACGCAGGCGTGTTCACAACAATTCTTACTTCACGTCGGAAAATTTTTGTTCGCGTGGTTTTTTCTTTAAGTTGGATGTAATTTGAAATTACAAAGGTTTAGCTTTCATTTCTCTCTTAATTGTATCTGTGTGGAAGTGTGTGACCGCAAAACAAAATATAAATTGCCAACGTGAAACACAAGTGCCGGATGAAGCAGGTAAGTGATATGTGACGTCGGCAATTTTTTAGCGACGTGAAATAAAATTCTTTTTTCAATAATTAAACTGCCTTATGTTTATTTAAACAATCCATGCAAGTGTCATTTCACTGTTCATCTGTTTTAGTTACTCTGCTATTGATATTAAAAATACGTTAAAAGAAGTGTTGATGCAAAAATCTATACTTGAATATCCAGTCTTTCACATTGCGCTACCACTAGCAAGTGAGAAGTTAAGAAATGAACCGTATGTTAAAGGTAGGCGCTCAGTATAACTTTTATTTGTATTATACCTCATTGGAACGAATTAGTGATTTCTCTATCTCCACCGAGAGAACCTTCCTGTGGTGCTTATGTTTGGTTGTTTAATCAGAATGGTAAATCCTCCTTATGGCTGAGGCGAAACGTGTGTAATTTTCTTTGGAAATGTTCAGATACTGTAGCTAGGGTGTGGAGCACCAGATATCCTGATGATCTATAATAAAAACATAAAGTGTATATAATTAATTTAAGATATAGTTTACATATGTGTTATCATCTTCAATTATACCCTAACGCGGTATTGTAAACCTTCTGGTAGTACACACACTGTGCTCATACTAACACATTTTCTGGATACAAAATATGTGTCCTCACACATTAAACAGAACTTTTGACTTTCTGCAATCCTTTTACTACACTACGCACTTTGATACTGTCTTATTCTTTAGATAGTCATTTTTGCAGCCTTCTTCTTCCAGTTATTTCACGAAATACGCTTTTGTCTTTATTTCCAAACTCTTCATTATTTTTTTCTCCGCCAGATCATTTAATGCCTTGAGGGACCTTTCTGTCCATCCACAAACCCAAACTTTATAACATCTTGTTGCAGCTGTTTATTTTGCTTCTGGATTTTGATATCTATTTGTATTGTACCTTCACCAGATGCGTGAATTTAATTAGCGATTTTGCGAGCGAAATTTTGATTTTTTTTTAGTTTTCGCGCGAATTTATTTTTGCAAATGGATAGTTTCAATAAATTTCGCGAGAATGGTCAACTTCTATTTTATATTTTATAATGTTTAATGTCTTCTTTTCACCCGTTTTTATAGGAATACCAAACTTATAACCAGGGTTGTCATTATTCTTACTTCTCTGTTGTTCTAAACAATATGGGTCTATTATTTTTAACCTGATATTTCAGCCTGATATTCTTATAAACCATGTTTTTATCGAGGAAAAGCGTGTAGTACAAAGTTACGACTATTCGTTAAATAGTTGAAGGTATTTTGTCCTGCATCCTCCTCAAAGTCTATGTCCCAATTCGATTTGTCAGAGCAATTTTCATCTCTGTCATTGACATTCTCAAGACGTTAGTAAGAAGCCACCGACTGATGACTCTTTATTTCTCCATCTGACACAATGTCAATGAAGGAAAAAGTTATTTCTCTCTTCACGAATGAGGTAATTGACAAAAATACGCGAGAAGATATTTTCGCGAATGGCGACAGTAGCATTTAAAGCATTTCGGAAAAGAAGAGATTGCTATTAATTTTTGCGAATGACGTAAAAATGTAATATTTTTGAAAAACAGCATACACACAAGTGCATTTTTGAGGATCCTATTCATGATATTTTTTGACTTGCTAATGAAACTGCTTTTTTTTTAATCTGAGATAAAAGTTTGCTTCTCGCTTTCTTAACCATCTGTGTGACAAACCACGATAAACATAAACTATTTAGTATCCGTTCACCATAATCTGCTTTATTTTTCAACTCCATAACCAAAACCACCGTGGATGCCTGCATATTCGTTTCCTTTTTACCAACATGTCTATTGAGAACGCCCCCCAATCTTATTTTGACTTGTTGATGCAACCAGTTTTAAAACTGTCTCTGACAACATCACTTAAGCCTAGTTGCACGCGTGCGCCGGCAACAGTAACACAAATTTTTAAATAGAAATTTAATTACGTTCGACAATGATGACTTTCCATCCATTTTCCCACACCATCTGTTCCAGTCAATCCCACGTACTGTGCTGCTCTAATCAGTTGCTTTCCTCATAGTTGCATCTTTTCACTTCACCTCCCGTACGCAACCATCGATCCTTCCCTGGTCATCTTTTCAACCCATATCAATGCAGTCCATACCATAAATATTCAGCAACAACATTTTCTCTTGCTCTTAAATTGAAATTGAATTGAACTCATAAATTGAAAAGATGAGTATTCTGTTATATTTAATCCTTATCTAGAGATACCTTACCAGTCATCAACCTGATATTCATAGGTCTGTTTTATCTACTTTTTATTTTTATCTTTAGAACCGAATATAAAAGAACAAAATACCACATCAAGTTCCTCTGACTCCGATTCGGATTCGGATTCAGATTCGGATTCGTCCGCCAGTGAAGAGATACCCAAGAAAGTTAAAAAGACTTGACCTGTGTTCGTTTATTTGTTACAATAATATTGTTTTGTAAATATTTTTTTGTTTTTATTTATCAAACACAATATGCAGTAGGACGCCCACCTGGCGGGGTGTAGGATGTCGATTTTTCTCACAGGTATTTCGAAAGTAAATTGAAGCGTAATTAGTCATTTATTATTTGACAAGCAAAATTATTTGTTGATGGACTTTTTCGATGATTTCTTAAAGTGGCGACGTTGTAAAAGCAATACATGCTTAAAAAGCCTATAACAAACCTCTTGAAGTGTTTTTGCCATTTGACATGAGAACGGTGGGGAGTAAGTGATAGCTGCGCTGACATGAGTAACAAATCCGGGGGACGAGAATGAGCTAAAACGTAAAGATGACCTTAACTAGAAACGCACGCGTCTTAAGTCTGTGGTGAACATTATTCCTCACATTTTTCAAGGTTTTATGAAAAACTGGCTGGCAACATTTCACTGAATCTGGAAACTTGCTATTCCAAAATTGAAAGAGTTAGGCGCTACGGAAATTTAAATTTCAATGTTTAGCGGTTGCCTGTCAGTATTATGACCTTGCTCTGAATATGCGTTTATTAGAGTCATGGTTACATTTAGACATTAACACAGCCTCGGAACTATTTTATGACTGTAGACATTCTCCTAGTTACGCGTCCTGCACGCGCAGATAGAATCTGCATTAAGCCGGCACCAAACTTGAGTCAACACTGATAAAATTATCCTTAACACTTTATTTATTTTTTCTTAAAGATTTATTTTTGCACTTTTCAGGAAGCGTACAGAAAGTTAAAGGATCAGAAAAAAAATTTAATGGCCATATAATGTGTCATTATTGATCTTCTATTTCATCTCGCCGTCTGGAGATGTTAGAAATAGAAAAGCCCTGGGGATGAAGTTGATTCCTGATAATAAAAAAAATTATTGAAAGTCGAAAATACTAGTGAAATTTAGTTCCTGTAACGTTAAAGTGTCTAGATATATGAATTAAGTCCCCTGCTGATTGTTTGACCAATATTTCGAGGTCCATAGTCTGCAAAGTTTCCGTTCAGAAGTTTTAATATGTAATATCTAATATGCTTTTACAATCGGCCGTAAATTATTAATGTGCTTCTCAAAAATAAAAACAAACTTTAAAGATGGCGTACGGTCTACGAAAAAACAAATCTCAAATCGCGATGAAACTTTATACACTTTTATGTTTATTTTTTGTATTGTGGGGATTTGTAGAAAGCCGATGTGCTGATAATGATCAACGGTGCCGACGTTGGAGAAAGGATGGCCAATGCATGAAGACTGAGGTTAGAAGAACTTGTCCTCTAAGTTGTGAGATTTGCAACCCTCATGATAACATTTTTGAAGATTTACACAAATCCGCGGATCAGGGCATAATGACACTTGTAGTATTTGCGATATTTGTAGTAATAGGAATTTTTGTAGCTCTGATTAAAGTTTATACTACTGGAGGGTGCTGTCGCTCTAAAGGTACAATGAAAGGGAAAGTTGTTGTCATAACAGGAGGAACTAATGGAATTGGTCTAGATACAGCGTTCCATTTGGCAGCACGTGGAGCTCGTGTTATAATAGGTTGCAGAACACTTAAGAAAGGTTTAAAAGTTGTGAAGGACTTACGTTTTCAAAGCAGACAAGAACTTATAGAAGTTAGGAAGCTTGATCTAAGCTCTTTGGAATCTGTGAAAGAATTTGCTAGTGAAGTCAGTGAAGAGGTTGGAAAGATAGACGTGTTGATTAACAACGCGGCACACATTTCTGGTAAAGACCGCGTTGTTACTTCTGATGGATACGAACAAACATTTCAAGTAAATTATTTGTCTCACTTTTTACTGACAAAGATGCTGATAGACAAGTTAAAGAAGAACAACCCCCCAAGTAGAATTATCAACGTGGTGTGTGAAAATTTCAAGAAGGGAAATCTAGATTTTTCTGATTTACAAGCTAAGAAGAATTTTGCAAATATTAAAGCATATAATGATAGCAAATTGGCTTTAATGCTCTTCACACACGAATTGAGCAAAAAATTTAAAGGTACACAACTGACTGTCAATGCTGTCAACCCTGGGGTGTGTGTGACTGATTTATGGAACAACGTATTTCCATATAGCTGGAAACTAGCCTGGATATTTATCTATCCGTGTAGTTATCTATTCTGGAGACCATCCTCAATGGCTGCCGAGACATCCTACTACTGTAGCCTAGAGCGTGAGTTGGAAAACGTGACAGGAAAGTATTTTGCCGAATGTGAGCTAGCTGAATGCCCAACATTAGATGACGAAATTGCACGAAAGCTTTGGGAAGTTAGTGAGCGCTTAATACTTCCAAAAACAATAGCAGCCCATCAACGAGAAGCACAGGAAGAGAGAACTGAGGAAAAAAGTAGTGACGAGAAACAAGAATCTTCGAATGCACATTCAAAACATTTAAAAGGGGATTAATTCTTCAGTTTTTGTAAAAGGAACACATGTATATACTAGCTCACAAAAAAACTATAAGAGATTTTAAGAGAATTGAAAAAAAAAATTGTAGATAATTTAGCGTTTGATTTTATTCATAAAACACTTGAACAAAAGTGAGATTATTTATTTAACGTTTTGTATTTATTTGACGAAGAAATGAGTGTTATATCTGATAAGAAGCATAAATAATAAATTACAAAAAACGAATATAACTATTGTAGTTGTGGTTTTTATTTAAGTGTTGTTACGAACCGCTGATGATTTAGAACCAGGGAATAAAATTTATGTTGCCGTGGGAAGGGGGGTAGAACCCAGGGATGTACTTGTGTCACTGCTATTTATAGTTGTAACACGTGTCGTGATAAGCAATTTCGTATGTACTGCGTAGAAAAAAAAATCTAGTAGTACGTTTACAGCTATTTCGCCGATTTCTGCTACCACTCCCAACAGATTATCTTCGATAGTATTATTAAAACCTTCCTCGCGCTGGAAATCTTGCATTGAACAGTTCAAAAACAACTAAAATTACTGTTTCATGGACTCGTCTTTTCACAAAAATATTTATATCAGTCAATATATTACAGTATGGTTGAACATGCTAAGACAAATCGTCTGTGCTCATATTTATATATACAATATACAATATAATAAACATAATGGATTTAGTATTTGTTAAAACTCGATGTATAAAAACGGAGTCGACTTTAGTTCTGAGCTTTTTCTAGTACTACCCGAATATAGCATATAAAGTGTTAATACCACAACGAGTTAAGAAGTAAGAGTAACTTTTAAATAATCCAAAGCTGGAATATTCTTAGAAAATCGCCGTTTTATCCTTTATAAGATTTTACTAATTGGAGAGAATGAAGACCCGTAATTTCTTATGAAAGTCATGACGAAACTTAAAGTACAAAGGTGACAGGTATCTACTCAACCTGGTCCCCAGGGCTCTTTTCTCTTTCAGCCCTGGGAAAGAGGTTGGTCTCTACCCAGTAGGAGAACAACATAAACGGTTTAAGAAGTCAAGACAGTGACAAGATGAAAACAAGATATAGTACAAATACCTGAAGGGAAGAAATTTTGATGGAAAGTAAATTTAGTAGAATCTAAAATGCCGGATAAAAAAATATGAACTTTCGCGAGAATTTAATTTTGGTGGAGAGCAAAAATAAATCGTTTTGGCAGAAATTTAATGTTGCGGATGACAAAAGTTGATCTTTTTCTTTTTTTTATAGACGCCGTCAAATATTAAAATTTAGAATTTTTCATAAAAATCCTATTTTCTTACTAATTACATTTTGAATTCGTCAAAGAGCGAAAAAAAAAAATTTTATTTGACAAATCCGTCAAATTTCCTTTCCGCCAATATTTCTTCAGTTAAGTTAAACTCAATTTTTCCAAAAATAAAAAAAAAATTAAAAAAAATATGATGATGCAAAGGTTAAGTCATCTTGTGTATGAAATCTTTAAAAATGTCAACAAATCGACTCATCGCGATCAACTTTTCTCTATGGATATCTTCCAAACGTCGAATTCGTTCTTCTTCATGCGCTGCTCTTGCCACGACATAATTGTTAACTCTTTCGACAGTTTCACGTAAATTTGCCATTTCTTGGCTACATTCACAATTGCAATTTGATTTAGATTTCTTAATAGGATAATATTGTTCAGCGTGACCGTTATGATTTCCATTTAGCTGTAAATTTTCATGCAGCTTTCGCTTATGACCTTGCTTTGAAGGCGAAGACCGCCCGTTTTCAAAATATATATCTCGTGCGTTTTGAGGCCTTTGTGGGTACTCACTGCTTTCTCTCAGCTCTGCGTTATTTTGGTACATCGAGTTAGGGTGCATAAAATTCGGATTACCAGAATAATTTAAGATGCTTGCGAGACGCTCATAATACTTACACACGCGTTTAAAATTACCAGGCCGGCCGTTATGTTCTAGTACCTTTTGAAAATCTGCTTTTAGGTTTCGGAACTTCTGATTGCACTGACAACCATTTACGTCAGAATCTAACCTTTCTCGAATGATTCGAGCTACGTCTTCCCAAACCTTTGTTTTTCTCACACGCGGATCCTTTAACTGGTCCTTATAAGTTTCATAAAGGTCCAGAAGAAGTTCTACTTCACCTTTTGACCACACATGCTTATCTTCAGGCGGTGTGGTGGAAGGTGAGGGCGGCGCTGTACTATTAGAATGATTATCGCCATCAGAACTCTTGCTAATATTCCTGGAGAGGAAGCTTGGTGCTTTGTCGATACTGGGAGGGGAGGTTTGATACAGTCGCTGATAGTCACTACCCACTGGAACGTAACCAGCGCCGTTGTGTGCATACTCCGTGCTGACGACAGCATACTTTGGGTTGCTGTTAGAAATTGTAGGGATGTAGTTGGTGAACACTGACGGTTGGGCGATAGTAGACATGTAAATGGGTGGTAAAACTTCGTTTTGATATGGATACCTTGCTTTGTTGGAGTATTCAATTTTTTCTTTAGTGTGAGGAACTTCAGGTGCGGATGTAGTTTCTTCTACAGTGCTTTCGACGTCAACCTTCACCTCCACCTGCGTTTCTCGTGCTTCTTCACTCATGTTTTCTTGCGCTGCACGCTCAACTATATTCATACTAAAGAAAAAACAGAAATGTAAAGTTCACAGTAAACCTGAGAAATCGTCACTTTTAAGGAACGCCTCTTGCCAGACACATACGATAAAAGTTTCCCAAACAGTTTTGAAATGTTCAGTAAGGTAACAAATCATAAATATTAATAATCAAGACTGAAGAAACAAGTCACACGTTCGTGTCAGCCTCTCATGTCTGACTCTCGTTAACAAGTGCTGTACAAAAAATTAAAACATTCATATCACACCTGTAGGTAATGCGCATGCGTAGTAAAAACGTAAAAACGTGTCATGAATTTTAAACATCCAAAAAGTAAAAAAATTCTTGTACGAAACAAAAATATATAAATAAAAGAATTTAAAAATAAAATCAACCAACACGCGAAGTAACTTCCAACACTCAATTTGATTCTTTGAAATAAATTATGAAGGCGCAACGCAAACTTCTAAACGCTAATTAAACGATATTAATGTTCTAGGGAGGCTTTAATTAATCGATTCCCTGTGCGTATATCAACTCACATTATCATCACCTGGGTCGATCTTTGATACCACCGAAATATTTCGAAACAAACAAATATCTAGCGTTTACAATTGGAGGTGTTTATTATTGTAAAAGATATGCACAATGACGAAAAACAAGATGTCAAAACCTCACTTGTGCATTTAAGGACGTCATCACATGTTTATCTGGTTATTAAAGTTTTCTGTTCATTATGAAAAAGAATTTAAAACGCTTGTTCAACTATAAAAACTCCGTGCAAACACACATGGGAATGCATATGCAAATTGAGTTCGTGCCAAAGTCACGTAAAATTTTCTCTTAAAAACAAAAAAATCTATTTCAGAATCCTGTTTCACTTTACAGGAACAAACTGTTCTAAACATGCACGTATACAAACGCTAGAAAACTGAAATGCATGAACGGACGTGCTTAAGAAATCAACTGGTCAGCTGCCTATCAACCCATGACTGCTTTTTTTCCCGCTCTAAAATCAATTTCTTTTTACAAAAGTATTCATCCCAAGTTGATCACTGTCAACACTTCTTATTGTACAGAGCTCACACTGCAGTAATGAAATTTGTTGTTTACTGCACCATCTTTGTTGTTGTTTTCACAAACGAAATATGTGTGTTTGCAAATTAAGTGGGTTGATTAAAAGTGCAGTTTCTTAAAATATTTGAATATTTCAAGAGTTATTCCTAGGAAATTCCGCACAAAAAAGAAAAACAAAATATAGAGAATATATGTGATATAAACAATACGAAAACCCAAAATACGCCAAATTAGGTCCACGTCAAATTTAAAATACTAACCACGTCAAATATAAAGGCTGCTAATAATAAATACAAATTTTTATTCGGCAAAAGTTTCGAGCAAAGTCTCGTAAATAAGACTGCAATTTGAAGCTTAAAGATTCCCTATGAGTTCTTTGATTATATTTTAATATTAGCTAGCCAAAGTTTCTATGACTTTCTTAAAAATTTCACCACTGAATCTGTGTTCTTTATAACGAAGTTGTGATGTCAAATGAATAGAAGACTCTCGTAATAGGGGGTGGGGGTTGTTCGAGGTAGAGAAATTTGGAGATGGAGAATTGATATGAGAAAAACAACCGAGGGATCAATATACTTTTACTACTGTTCGACATAAAGGAGATTAGACTACTGTCAAAGGTACAAGAAGATTGTTCAAAGCAGTAAGCATTCAATGTCTTGTAAGTAGAAAGAGATTTCTAAACGGTTTCTTAAACAGTGTAAATTTAAATGCGCTGAAATTATAGCTTTTGTAGAAATCATAAGACAGCTTAGCGATTTAATTGGATATTTCCGCCGTGTTTCGTTTTTCTTTTAGTTAGTTTAAGACCGATTTATTTGTAAACAAGCATAACAAGAAAAAACAATTTTACGCTAATTAGAAAACACCATAGTTATTTGTTAAAACTGTACGTATAATTCAAAGGTGTAGTATAATGAGGTATAGTTTTAACGGGATGAGTTTCAGATAACCTGTGTAATGTCTGTCTCTAAGGAATTTAAATGTCATCGCATTAACGTTTGTTAGTTTTTTACGTGAACGAAGACTGGGTGGGAATGCGCATTGGGTGGTACTTAAACGGTGGTAAAGAATTTTTAGAGATTTTTTTAAAAATTAAAAAGTTAAAAATTTTTTCCGGCAAGAAAGCTTTGGAAATTATTATTCTGTTCAAACACAGTTTTAATTAAAAAGATGGTTTATTTATGGCATATGACTTGTTATTCCGAAAAGGGGGATTTAAATTTTCTTAAATCAAATATGGCGAATTTCAAAGATGCTAACCCTAGTCGTGCTGGGGGAGCTGATTCAGCCACCTTTTCCCGGGGTCAGAAAAGATACAAGATGCCCTGGGGACGAGGTTGGCTTATAATAACATCTTGATATTTTGTTACTTTTTCCACCTCTTACTTACCTTTAATTTTCCGAAATTTTTTTTGGGAAAATATGCCGAAGTGTTACTATGGCAACCAATTCTTTAAGCTGAGTGAATTCTGCAGAGTTTTTTTAAAAGAAATCTTATGACGTCATTATCCAAAATGCTCATATCAGCATTCTTTAATTAAATTGTTACTTTAGGCCTGGGCAACACTTTTTTGTAAGTTTCATGTCAAATGAACAGCAACTAGCGAATCAGTCCCTTCCCAGCAATTAGGAATCCCCAAACAGCCCAGCAGGAATAGGGTTGAGAACAACCAGCATTCTTTTAATCTCGACTTGATCGAGTTTTACGTAATGAATTTAAAATGTTAGTTCAACCCAACCTAGTTTCCAGCGCCTGTTGTCTAAAATCTAAAATAAATATTATCAGAAATCCAGCAGGGTGTTTGGTTAAAGATTACCGCTCTTTAAGTTCCACAAGGTCTATCCTAAAAGCCTAACTGATAATATATATAAAATCCTATATGTTAAAACGTTTTTAGCTAAAGATTTAGTGTTCTGTTTAGCATTTAATATGTTGTTATATTATATCGAATTACCAGTCATGAATCTATACATTTTTTGTAGAGTTTCATAGAGTTAAAATATTGTATTCCTAAATTTTCATAAAATTTGAGTGGTTTGGTATTTAGTTGCTTGTAAATCGTTTTCTCATAAAAAAAATTCGTCAATTTTGTCCAACAAACTCCACGGCAAAACTTTAAGGTGGAAAATTTTTCGAAATTAGTTTGTTGATTATATTTGATACAAAACAGTTTAATTCTATTTCTAGCAGCGTTATTTTTTTTTGTGGTTCATCTCAGCTCGTTAAGAAAACCAAAATAGTTATACAAATTTAAACTTGATTCACAAACATCAAAACTTCATTCAGAAACATCAAAAAAGCATTTCCAAATACGCGCGCAAATGAACACCAAGGGGGATATTTCTCCAGCGAGTTAAATGGAAACAAAAGCGAGAAGTCTATGTTAATGCTAAGTTGTTCGTTTCTCTCTGCTCTTAATGTGAGTGGACCTGATAAATAAATGACATATTAAATAAATATTGACGTACAAACATTTTTATCAAACAGGAACTTAAATGTCCACTTGCTTCTCATACAACGACAAGCTATAAAACATTTTGTAAAATCTGTTAAAATTTTAAATAAAACCCGTAAGTGACTACTTTTATTTTCCTGGAAAAAATTAGCAAAGAATCAAAAAGAAAATATTCTAATTTCGAAGCCAAACTTAAACAACAAAAATTGAACTGGCAAAAAAGAAACAGCAAACGAAATAAAAAATTCCAGGAAACAACACGAAAACGCTTCAAAAAGGAAATATTACAATCCGCCAACCTTTTTTAAAAACTTATACTTCTTTGAGTAGCCACAGCTATACCAGTCATGCAATGATGCAGTCTTCTAAGTTCTATTACAGTCCTTATGTTCTTCTGTTCTTGAGCCAAGGGATTTGCGTGACTTTGATTTCTTCAAAAAAATAATATTTTTGTTCGTAATCATAAGAAAGAGTTCAAACAAACAAAGAAAATATTATTACGTCAATTAAGAATTGTTTATTGCTAAACATATCACCCAGGTGAATAATTTTCTCGAGGTTGAGTTTTCATTTGTTTGTTTACCGCTTAATGTTTTCAATTACGGACACGAGAACAATATCAACAAAAACATAAAAACAATTGGACCGCATAACCTTAAATAATACACATTGTTTTGGAAACAGACACATCCAATGCTTTTAATAGAGTTTCGAAGAGAGCTTGAGGTTAGCGCAAAGTAAAATGTTCTTTTCTTCTGGAAATAATACGTAAAAAGGTTCCATTCTTTTTGTATGTTATCACCTCGCTGCCTGTGACATTCGTGAAAGCGCATGAGACGCATGAGTAAAGCGCGCTTGAGGAGGATTGTTTGACTAATAAAAAGGCCTTTTTTTCGTTATCTTCAAACAACTTTTAGTGAAACTTACTCACGAAACGCCATTATGACTATTCACTCGGTCACCAATAGCAACCATGTGGTGATAATAGCAAATGCTTAAGGCAATTTTTACAATTTAGGAGGTCGTAAAAAAGTTCTAGTTTTCAGGTGGCACAAAAAGGGCAGCAATTTTTTATTCTAGTAACTTACATGAAAAATTAAACGCTTTCTTTAAAAAGACCAGAATTCTAATCAAACTAAGTCATCAAATTAAGTCATTATTCTTATTTCTCTATTGTTCTAAAGAATAGATTTATTGTTATTAACCTGAAATCTCAGCCTGATATTCTTAGAAATCATATTCTTATAAAATAAAATCTTCTTATAAAAGAAAATCGTGTATCAAGCGCAACAAGCAACATGTGAAACGAGTGAGTTCTATCGATAATGAATTTGAATTCGAATATTTATTAACACAGCCTTTATTATTAGTTCGAACAAACGTTTGCCGCTAAAAGAGTATAAAAAGTTATTTCCTCTTTCATGACAAACATTTTAAATAATTGTTTAAAAAACAAAATTTAAAACACATAGTTAGCGGTATATGTTTGTGTTCTTTTGTAAAACTGTCAAAACTCTAAATATTAATAACCCTTTCACATATAACCTATTGTTATTGCATTGTATTTTCCCCGCCGACTTGAAACAGCTAACTAATCATGCAGCATTCTACGATGACAAGGTAAAAAAGGAACTATTTCCGTTTCATCTTACCGCCCAGAATTTGTCAGCCAATCAAATTTAATTGACTCGCCCAAAGGACCAATCGTCACAAGCGTAATCCAATAATGAGCCAATCATCTCTCAGATAATAAATTAATCATTAAAGTGATAATAGACACATGTAAACATTTCATCGCAAATAAAGTGGCTTTTTGAAATAATTTGTATTCTAATTATTCAACCGGTGCTTGAAGTGGCGAGTTCAAAGACACGCAATCAAAGTTACTTTCCTTGGGGATAAACAAAGGGCCGGTGACGTCCTGAGGGACAATAAACTATTTCAAAGCTTTTTATTGTGTTTATTCGAAATCGCGATGTTGTTTGTGTTAATTGGTCTTTGTTTAATTAACAGATAAAATGATAAAAAATTCAAACAATAAAATTAATAAATTTAATTACAAGCGTGATAATTAATGTATTGAACAAAAAATACACAAAATATTTGTTTGAAAACTTTTACTCTGTTGTTTACAAACTTTCCGAAGCAACAAACTCACTAAACGCGCGTTGTTGTTTTGAGTGTATAAAAAACTTTCGATTGGTCCTAGTACTGAAACTTATAGTGAGAAAATCGCAAAATCACGCTGACTAGGTTTTTCATATAGTTATGGCGTGATATTGAACATTATTTCTCTATAAAAACGCCTTTTGTGAATTTGACTTAAAAAATGAAACTATTGCTTTGTAAAAATGTTCGTAAAAATATAGTAACTTTCCTCTGCAAAATCAAGTACTGGAATATGTCGTCCCTGAGAAATTAGAATTTTTTGGGGCTGCACTTTAATTAATCCTTCACAATTTAAAACAGAGGTTTAACAAGCTGAAACTTGTTGAAAAACAACATGCTGCTAACCATATACACAAATGCATCATTTATACATGTAATTTACCCATAAGATAAAATTTAGGAAATGCTTGGTTTTTGTGCGCCTCAGAGTGCATAGCCATAAGCGTGCCAATGTCTGTGAATCATACACTCTGAATATATTTGTATTCTCTGAGCCATAAATGTAAGGTTAAGGAACCATTTTGAAAACGCAAAACGCTTTGTTATTAAATATGGCTGCCATTATTTCAAAATAAAAACACGGCAGCTAAACAAGAAAATAAATTCATTATTTAAAGCGCAGTTTGTGAAACTTGGAATTTCCCAACTTTTCACACATAAAAAAATTTAGAAGCTGTAAAAAAAAACAGATTCCAAAACATTGTTTTATCACGTTTCTGGTTTCTCTACAAATCACGTCTAAAAACTTCCTGGGGAGAACTCGAAGTTAAAGGAAAGCCATGTCACAGTAGGTGATTGTACTTCTCAAGCACGAGATCCTATTATTTTCTTTTGGAAGACGAATGCCTGTAAATTATTCACAACATCTTTCTTTGTGGAGATTTTCATCTTTCTTATAAACTTTTTTCAAATTTTTCATTAGTAAACTTTGCATGATACAACACGTTGGGAGTGGTGCAGAGCTTAAAAGTTATGTCATTCCAGCACGAATTGCTGAAAAAAAGGTTTTATGATGAAACAAAAAATCAAATGATTCACCGATTTCCTTTATCCTGCTTGCTCTTTTCACTCGATCTGTCAAAACGAACCCAAAGTCTTCCCGGTTAGGCTCATTGTAAAAGAACTTTTAAAGGAACACCTTGTGCGTTTATTTGAACGGCTATATGATAGCAGTAACCACATTGTTTGTCACAAACACTTGGGACTGCTTATTTCAAATTTTAATTACCCAGCATACAATTTATGGGTGAAAATCTAAAATGCTATGTCAGAATGACTTGAACCTCTAGTGATTATGAAATCTTAAAAGGAAGTTTGCTACTTTTAGGAAAATACCTAGCTCATAAATCAGCATAAAATTGCTGTTTCTTTCTTTGGACATCTCAATGTAACTATGCATTTTGCTACAAAAACTACTTTATGAAAAAGAAAAAGAAATTAAGATTCTTCAAGAAAATCCGGAAAATCTTTTACATCATAAGTTAGTTAGTTATCTGAACTAAAAATATAATTACGAAAGCTTTATAGAAGAAAAAAATGCTGACAAGAAAGGAACGCGTAAACGTTTGTGTCTATAGTAAATCTTTCACTACCTACTGCTGAGGGCTAGCTAAGAAAGTTTGAAGCCACAATCAGATAGGAAAAAACATATCCAAAATCTAATGTTTTTGAACAGTTGAAGCAGATTTTTATCGTGTCGATTATGTTAAAAATATCAGACAATTTACCCTGTTTTTTTATTTAAGCATGGTTGCTCAGAAAGACGTTGGTTTGACTGGGCTTGTAACACTCGTTGCAATACCTTGTGCTATTAAAGGATTTTATAATCTCAGAAATACTTCTTGATAACTTCTATAAGATATAACTGCTGTTGAGAAATCTTTTTACTTTAAGTCTATACCAATGAACTTAGAACTGTAGACACAATTTCACAATTTAATCCTAATCAATGATCATCTTAGTCGAGCAAAAAAAAACACGAGTTCAGGAAACTTGAGGAGAAAAGTGAAACACATGTTAATGCTTTTTATTTTTAAAAGTAAAATTTTATGGGACGCCAAACTGCTTAATACAAAAGTTGTGAGAGGCTTTATTGCGTGTTAGAAAGGTATATAGTACAACCAGCTCAAAAATCTATACATAGGGAAAATGGCTTATGCCATCTGTAGCTCATTGGAATTTAAATGTATCTTACTTCAGAGAGGATGGTACAATTTTATACTAGACTTGTCAGGCAAAATGAGGAGCATGTTTTGTCTTTTTGAACCCTAAATGACCATTATTTAGCAAGATTTTAATACTTTTGATACTACTGCTGAAGTAAATCTTATCTACTTTTTCGTGGGCTTTCCAATAGTATAATTTGTTTTTTATAATTTTAATTTGTTTTTTCACCTTCAGGTACTGTCGTGATGGCACAGCTAATAACTATAAATTTTCACCCTAAAAATTTCAAAAAGAATTACTTTTCTCCTCGCATGCCGAACTTTAATGTAGCTACTTATTTCTCCCTGACTTTAAATCTCTCTATTTCAAGTAAACAACCCTTCGTTGTAGAGGAAAGAAAAAGACCCTATAGGGTGTATTTGGTTCATTTCATAACGATGTAAAATAAATTCGTGTTCAGAAAAAACAAAAAACATGCAGGAGACATGCGAAGGTTGTCATTCTTCAAGTTCTTTCTTTTTTGCCTGTTTTTCTTTATCCAACGAAACATTGCCATTGTAAAAAACCTGGATAAATAAAAAATAAACATTCCTTCGGGAATGGCAGATCGCGCTACAAAGATCAAAGTCCATTTATTCTCAACAACAAGCAATAAATTTAAACACGCGAGTTGATCATTTTTTAAAACATCTTTACGTTATAGCTACTCATGCATAATATAATCTTGAAATGTGCTGCAAAGACCTAATGAGAAATCTGTTGATGTAATTTCCTCAAACTGATTGGTTCATTTTTGATGATGGCAAGCTTTATTTTGAACCTTGTGTATGTAATTCTTATACAAAAGTAAAAGGAACTGAAAAGAAAATTTTTATAGACATGATGTGTACCAAACTTGTAAACGAACTTTGGAGCTTATTATGTTGTATTTTTTGATAATTTTTACATTAAAACTTGCAATAAAAAATCATGCTAAACTATGTTGATGTGCAATTTCTTGCCAATAAAAAGAGGGCGAAATTTTTCTTTTAGATCCGTAAAGAATTTTTTTTGCTCAGTCCTATTTTATTTATTTTAAATGTTGCAAATTTGTATAGAGATTTGGAAAAAAACAGTATGAGTCCGCCATTTTGAATGTATTGGTGTAAACTGTCACGAAAATATGATGAACATTATTCCATTGTTTACGTGGAAAGAACTGTATTTATATTCGCACTGTATCTGACGATTAAGTTTTGGTAATGCTTAACGAAAACAATGATAATAAACACGAAATTATTTTAGAAAAAAAAGTTACAGACTTTATTTCACAACACAAACCCTTACAATTACATTCTTTGCATGAGATAAATAAATAAATTAACGGTGACAAACTAGAGCTTAGTGTTCTTACACAGAGAGAGGGAGAGAGTCTAGATTATTTACATTATCCTTTTTTGGACCATTGAATATCCTTTTTAACCCTTTTTCTGCTTGGAGTGTTAAATGCGTAGTAAATAAAAGGGACATCACATAAGTAAAAAAAATAATTGCTTTTTAGTATTTCGAGACTTATTATTTTCTTCTTAATCTATAAAGGAATTTAGCTAAGGTCGTTCTTAATTCTTGGCAAAATCTTAGCCTCAGCGTTCTTATAAACAAGGTTCTTATAAAAAAAAAACTTGTGTTTTACGCCAGCTAAACAAAAAGTCCGTTTTTTTGGAATTGCGTGCATATCCAAAACACGAATTTTATTTAAATCGACTATCCGGAAAAAAAATGTGATCCCTCTGACGTCAATGCAAATTTCTTTATTTCAAAAGTTATATTTGATTTTTTTTCCAGGGTCTATAGGTCCTGCACGAAATATGAAAGTGTTTCTGTACCTGTATTGAGTGCTGCATAAAAAATCTTGCATGCTTGTAGGATAAGGGACGTTTGCTGCTGTAATGGCAGGACGCATAGAACCTAAAAATTAAAAATCAAGAAATAGCATTAAAAAATAGCAGGAAAAATCCCCTAAAATGCATAAAATAGGATAATAAAAAAAGAAAGAAAAAAGAAAGAAAGAAAAAGTTGTATTTACTCACCGACTTTGCAGCTGCACTAACACTCAGACTATCAGGTCATCTGCTGACGATATTTTGCAGTGTCTTATATATAGCTTCTCGTGTCTCACTCTTGACGTAGCTGTCAAGCCAGGCGTGGACTTCGTAATGTGCCTAACGATACGTGTTCGGTAAAATCCTCACACATTGTTTACACCAGTATCCTATTTCTATTTATTAAACATAAATTCAAAAGACAAGTTAGCAGAGTGTCATTACTTTCTCAAGGCAATATAAACAATCGTTGGTTTGCAAACAGAGACACTTTAGATTATGTTCTTAGCAACTGTGAAATTAAAATCCTCGTATAAACAAAGTTTTGCGTAAGTATTGTTGACGTGCGTCATGGCTTGGACTTATTGAGCGCTTATATTTTGAGAGCTCAAAGTCGTAAGATTATAAATTCTTTTAGTGACTGAGAAATTTTTGTATTTTTGATTAAAATTTTCTTTTTGTTTGTGGAAAAAATATTAACAATACTAAAAAACTTATTTGGATACCTATCTATTATCCGTGAATGAAAACGAGGCAGCGTTCTTGAAAACGAGTGACTGATTGGAATAACAATATTATCGGCCCGATTTTGGGGGTGGTCGTTGTGTAATGAATGTCATTTGTCCCGCACTTTAGTAGTTGTTTTGGCGTTTCGCAAGAATATGATCGTATATCACAAGAGGTGGGTGGTAAAGACGGGGTTGGCATTTTGCGTTCAAGGTTTCAAAACTTCCGCGGGATCAAACACGAACCAATTGCTAAAATCAAATGACAATTTGTTGATAGAAAAATCAAGTTTTGACACAATTTTTCTTAAGTAGCAGGTCAAAACTCCTATCAAGTCATACCATTTTTTGTGAGTTTTCATATATTAGCTATGATAAATTCATGCCTCATAGCTGTCGTCCGCCTGTCTGTCTATATGTCTGCCCACTAAGTCGTGCTACGAGCACATTAAATAATTATGCCCGAAATAGCGAATGCGACATATGTACTAGAGCAAGTTTATATGGATTTTTCAAAAGGCTGAGAAATTATGTTTAGACACCGCGTTGTCCGGTAGACAGTCAGGTAACACAGCACATAGTTAAGTAAAACTGAAGAATTAGCATATCTTTTTTGGCTACACGCTGTAAATTCTACATAAGTTTGAAGGCGCTGAATAATCCCCATAAGTGCGGTACACGTCATCTTTGTGTGGAGACGACCTACCCTAGCCTAAATTAATGATAGAATCCAGGCTATATCTAAGAGACGAGTGTAGGCGGGAAGTCGTCTTACACTGATCGAAGTAAACAACAATGAAATTTTAAACGCCCATGATCAAGTGCTTTTTCTATCTTTACATAAACAACCATTGCTGACATCAATTCTGTGAAGAAAAACTTATTCATTATTAAGCGCTTGACTTGTTTGAGCGTGTTTTTTTACGTTCGACAGAGTCTATGACGTGTGTGATAAGTAAGTCAAGTAAACAGTGTTATATTGTCGTTTCAGAATTTGTGGTTTGCAAGTTCCTGTTTGAAAAGTAAACTTACTCAGTTGGCGTCAATGTTATTGTTGACGAGAAAAGAATAAAAATAAAAACTTCATATTAAAAATGTAAATAACGTTTACAAAACATTTATCTTTTATGACATAAATCAACTCGTGTTTTCATCTTGAACTTCGATCCCAGGGATTTTCGCATTCTCTAAGGTTTAAACTGCAGACGCTAGAAATCACTACAATTGTCAAGGGGCCGAAAGGCCTGGGGATTAGTTCTCAACAAGATTATCTCTCCTAAGGGAACCTCTCGCTGATTGCAAATGTTACACTAATTGGCTTGATTTTTTTTCGATCTTGAGAAGAAAAGCATAGAGGACGAGTTGGCAAGTTTATAAGCACACCTGACTTCCTGCGTCGAATTTCCAAGATCTTTAAAAATAGGAGGGTGCACAACGGACGAAAGAGGATCCATTGTTTAGGGAGGGTTTTCACCAACCTCGATCACAGGGCCTGCAGCGTTTTTTCATCCTCATATAAAAAAAACGCTACAAGCCCTGGGATAGAGGTTGGGTTTTTACGAGGCGAATTGTAAATAGCGAATTCGGCGACGAATTAGCTGCGAAATGTATTTTTTATTTTCGTTAGGCATAAAAAAATATGGCGAATTTAAAAAGTTGAATGTAAACACTAAATATTGAAACTAAACAGTTACTCTCAATTGTTTCCAGTAGTGAGTTTTTTTAAAAAATAAACACTAATGATTACGTTCAAGTTGTTAAAAGTTTACATCGAAATACACTGTTTCTACTTCTCGTCGAAGCTAATTTTTTAGAGCAAAATTAAATGAATGATACTGGGCATGCTTAAATACATTTCGCCGAATTTGCCGTCCAATTATCGTCGTGGAAAGCTGCGCCTGAATACCACGTGTCAAGAACACCATAATTTGGGCACGTTTTTCTAATACGTACATATGTATTAACGGTGGAACGATTATATAAAAATTGTCAAGGGAGCCACATACATAAAACAAACCGCCCCTAAAATTTTCACAGAGGCACATAAGTTATATAACGTCAAATTGATCCCTTTTGAATACAAAGAATACAATCAAGCTTATCGTCCTGTAAATATTAGAAAGGCATATTGACTTTAAACGTTCAAATTTCTTTCTGTTTAAAGAATTACAGTATAATAAAAGTAAACAAACGGTTTCTAACCTCCTTATTTAAAGTGAAGCATATTTTCACTTGCAAGATCTAATTTTCGCGCGAACTAATTTTCGCGAAGTTAGCAAGTCCTGTGATATTTCGCAAGAAGTAAATTTCGAGAATTTCGCAAAAAAGAGAATTTAATGGCATTTTATTACTCGATTTCTACCGATTTTAAATTTTTATGTAAGAGACAACATAAAGGCTACCATATAAAGTTAAAATTCCTATATCTGTTATAAAGTGCTGGGTAAACAGAAGGGAAAAAATAGCACAAAAAGAAACACAATCTAATTATCTGCAGCAAAAATTTGCTCCCTGACGATACAACTTTAATTAGATTGATCCATCCTTTAAAACCATTTTTGTTCTTATGTTCTTAGCCAGCTCAGTTAACAGAACATATCAACTTCTCCCTAGTTTAACCCGAGTGCTTGTTAAATCACAAAAGTTTGTTCGGACGTGACCATCTTTTCCGCCATTTACAAGTGTAATTTTCTGCAAATCTTAAAATATCCAGAAAATTCTTATTCTTTTGTTCCTTCTACAGGGTGGTGAAGAGTACACTTATTTGAGACAACAACAGGATGCGGAAATTATAGATTTTTGTTAAAAATCGTATTATTTCATTTATTTTGTTCAATTGGCAACCTCATCCCCAGGGATTTTTGCCTTTTGACATTGAATCTGGCAGCAGAGAAACCGTGGCAAGCAGCAAGCCCTGGGTCAAACATGTGCGATTACTTGGCACCGAGATTTCCGTACCATCGTGGAAGACTGCTACAATGATCTATTATTGTAGCTATGGCATTGCGGAGATAAACATAGCAAGCACAGCCTCTTGTACGCCTATGTCCTGTCCAAATATCATAGGCGTAGAAAGGCCCCCATAGTTGGCAGTGGGGTCTGAACCTCCTATTTTTAAAACTACCGCCCCCTCTATTATTAGGAACCCCACCCTTCTTATTTTGAGAGTAACCTCCCTATTATTTCGAGGTCAAGCTATTATCTTCATCCTGTAATGGATATGCAAAGCAAATACACTATTAATTTAAACTAAAATTCAAAGACATCAGAAAGCACTTTTTCGTTGTTATTGTTAAAAAAATATATGAAACTTACCAAAGAGCGATGTTAAATAGTTACAACAGATTGATAGTGAGAAAAAGTTCTAGCAAAGTTAATTGTGCTCTTGCTACTTCTATGTGCTAATTCTATGTGATTACCTTGTTTGCCTTCAATAGCCACCAAATGTGACTAAAATTACCTAGTATTTTTACAACTTTTAGCAGGATCTCTAATAGATATTTTTAATACGTTGTCAATTTTGAAAATTGCCGCAAACATAGTTTACTGAGTTATTGAATCTTTTCAGAATTGTCAACTTAAAATGATTTTTTCTAATAGGTTTTTGTAGCAGAGACATGAATTTAGATATATTGATGAATAAACAGGATGTAACTTTTAAGTGAAAGAAATAGAAACTGGCTGCAAACTAAAAGAACACAATTGCTGTTTCAAGGTTTAATTAAATGATCTGTTTTACATGAAGTAGGTAATCTAAGAAGCAATAATTTACTCTAGAATATAACAACCCCCTTATTTTGCTCAACCTCACCCTTTTTACTGGAATTTCCACACCCCCCCCCCCTATTTTTGCAAAATTTCTAAAAGTCAATCCCCCACTGTTGTTGACAAGCCTTACCTTATTGTTTAAAAAAAGTTACAAAATTTTGGCTCAGTGGCTAACATTTTGTACTAAAAAGAATTTCTCACATACTTTTTGCTTTTTTCACGCTAAATCTAAAAAATTGGGATACGAAACTTGGATATTTTCAGCATATAATAATTTCAGTTTTAAGTTGAAATTATTATTATAAAAACAAGAATTTGTTTAAAAAGACTTCCTTGAAAATTAGTCGGCAAAAAAGTGATTATGTTTGTAAAATTTACTCTGTGAAAAGTGAACCTCTTTCCCAGGGATTTACTTAAGTAAGCGCCTTTACTCAAATAAGCGCTAGCGGCTTTGACATCATGCAACAAACCATGGCTACGAGGATGGGCAGAAACTGACTTTATTTTGTGCAGGTGAGTAATACTTTTACCAAATAAAAGGTTTTACCGACATATTTTACTGAAGTAATCGTGGTTTTACGTGAAGTCAAGAGTTCTCTCATTGGGTTAATCGTACTAGAACTAATTAACGTCCATTGACCGACTATGTCAATCTAGCCTCGTAGTAAGTGTGAAAAATGGACAAATTTAAACACAAAACGGCTATTGTGTTATTTTATTGTTTGTATTATCGGTTGTTTTACGAACGACTACCGTATTTACTTCTTATTCTCGCCTCTATAATATTCCGCCTGTCTGGGATGGGGTTATTCTTGCCTGTGATAATCCTACATGCGAGATTGTTCTATATTTCTATCGAATTTGTGCTTGTAATTCGCCTGTCGCAACAAAGACGATAAAAATATATCGCATTTACTGTTTTGTCCTTTTTTGCTCAGTTTTTGCCGTTCAAGATTGTCAGACGGAGAAAAGAGTCCTAGGTACGAGGTTGGTCGTGCTATGATGTCAAAAAGACAGGAAAATAAACATATCAACTTTGCTTTCCACAGACACACACGCATAGTTAGGAGATAAGTATGACGGACTAGTTGTATGACCAGTGGAAGAATCCATGTAGGGAGATAATGAAAAATGCAATCTATTTCAAATATTTTGATGACGTCAGCAATGACCCATCTAAGTACAAAATTTTTGTATAGAAACTTGCTTACTCTTTGTCCCTATGGACGCCAAAATAGTATATATTACTTGCTAAAGAGTATATTTTCTGTTGCAGACACGCATATGGAATTAGTGTATTATTAGAATAGGTAAATCTTTACAAAATGTAATGCCAATCACCATTAACACATGTAAGCCGATTTTTTATCCCCTCCCCCGCCCTTTTTTTGGCAGTATAGGTAATTTTATGTGAGGATACAGTTGCACGGATGATTACGTAAAAGCTTTGCCAGATTTAATTTTGTCGATTCCATAGAAATTTATTAATTGCTATGGTTGTGAAGCAACAACAAAAATAACAACATGCTATGTATAGAAGTATATTTCTCTTGTTTCATGTTAATTACACTTAAGTTTGGGGAAAGGGGGAGAATGTTAGGTTCGGTATCGGGGAGCCCCAAACCAGATGCGTGTGTTTCCAACCTTGCCCTTAAGACGTATCTGGTGGAAACGTCTCCGTCTGTCGTGAAAACGCTAACTCACCTGGGGTGTCTCTCGTGGAAACACCTACGTCTCTCGTGGAACCACAACCCTCTCAGCGAATCTCGTGGAAACACCTACACTTAGCAACTCTCGTGGAATTGCCTACGTCTCAGCGAATCTCTTAGAAACGCCTCTATCTCGGTGACTCTCGTGGAATCACCTACATCTCAGCAAACCTCGTGGAAATGCCTACATCTCAGCGAATCTTGTGGAAACGCCTACATCTCAGTGACTCTTGTGGAATCACCTACATCTCAGCAAATCCCGTGGAAATGCCTACTACCTGCTATTGTGCAACTCATTTGTTAGGGAAACAAACGCATCTTCATCCCATTTGGCTGACAAAGGAAGCCCAACATCCCCACCAACGTGTGTCATCTACCTCTGGACGAAAGACTTGGTAACCACGAGCAGCCAGATTAGATCACTAAGAAAACCTTGAGGTAAGCGCACTGGTATAAACGAGCCTGGGCCTTTGATGCCAATCGATCCATCCATCTGGTGCTGTAGATCGTCTAGCGTTGTTGATCGTTGTTCGTCGTAGAAGAACCTGGAAAATATACTGGTTTTGTGGGTGTTTGTCTGATGTCGAATGATGGCCCAATTATCGTGTTGATACGTAGGTAATGGTTGATTGTGGGAGTGATTGGTACGATAACAGTTGTAGACATCGATGCCATGCATGAAGTGATTGATGTACATAAAAACAAAACAAAACAAAATATTGAAAAGGGGTGGGTGAGTGGGCAAACCAAACTGTCAACAATGAATGATAGGGGGAACTAGTTGACTTTAGCTGCTCCTATTTATTGAATATGACAGCTAACGTAGGCGAGGCAATCTGGGAGCCTGGATCTACCACAGTCCTGGGCAGCACCTTTAAAGCCTGGGATAAGGAGAACACTAGTGTCAATGCCCTGTGACCACCCCTCACACTGGTCTACCATATTGTATTTAGATAAACACTGGGCTTCTACTGACACTGGAGTACTGTATGCTATATTAAAAGTCAAGCCTCTCAACAGGTACAAGGCTAGCTGCAGCAACCGCAATTAACATGTGGTGAACTGTAGGTTCACCAACATACAAATTTATGTTTTTAATATTAAACCATAACGAACGTGCTATGTAGCGGGGGCATGTTCTTAACAGGCTCTCGCGGATGTTGTAATGCAGCATATAATCATTCCCAAACATTCTGTTCACAGGCGGTAGGTTGAGATCTTTAAATGCGAAAACTTCCGTGGAATGGAATAATTCGCGAAAATTTTGCATTTCGAGAACAAATTTAAACAAAAATATAAACCGAACTCGCGAATGAGCCATAAAGTTTTCGTAAATTTTCTCGAATCAATACTATTAGGAAATTTCGTGAGCAATAACTTTCGCTAATCACCAAATAAAGTTAACCTTAAAAAGAAAGTATTCTTTTTCAGCTAAAACAGACCATTCTTATGAACTTCAATTGCATGGTCAAATTAGTCGCTTAGAACAAAAACAGAATGAATTAAAGAAAAAATTTCACGTTTATATAGTTTCGCGAATCAATGCTCCTAAAAATTTCGCGAATTTAAATCTCCGCCTACAAGTTTCCAAACTTACAATAGATAAAAACAACACCTCACCAAATATATTTTTCGGGACAAGATTTTCAACACAAAGGTTTCGCTACTTCGCCAAAAACGTAAAAAATAAATACTTTTTGGATTGCTGGCTTGAAAAAAAAAGGTTTAATTTTACTTTTAAACAAACTTTCCATGACACACATTTTATTTTATATGAAACCTAATCATTTAGTCGAGCCTGGAGTTTCTTAAAATTTTGATAAATTGAACCTCAATGTTTTTCCTTATTTGACCTTTTTTGAGGTTTGAACTATGGTTTTGATATATGAACAACTTGCTATTTTTTTATGTATTTTTGTAGAAGTTTCTTGAAGTGAGAATTTCCAGCCTGCCAAAGTGTCTTAAAACATTTTTTGAAAATTAGCCTTTCTGAGCCTAAGGTTTCTTATAGACTGGTTTCTTATAAAAAAAACGTGTAGATGAAAAAATTTTCTTCGCTTTTACCCTATCGTCATAAATAAGCAACGCGACAAACTTCTTTTCTGTGTTAGTACAAATAAAACTTCATAGAGATTGTTATTAATTGATTTTTTAGGAGATATACATTTGGGCCATCATTGCAGGAAGTAAAGAAAAATTTGACAATTCGAAAGTTATACATCTTCTTTGGAAATTTTTTGTGGATAAACTTTCCCTGATCCAGGATTAATAAAGTTTGTACTGGATAAAGTTTTGTAAATGGTATTTTTGAACATGTCGGTAGACAAAGAGAAAGGTCTAAAATCGCGAAATTAACGAAAATTTTCTTGATAAAAGTAATTGCCCACTGTTTGAAAATTAATATACCTTACGGAGTAATTTTGGCCTGGATGTAATTTAGCGATTGCCTAAAATGACGTTTTGCGAAAGTTCAAATAATATAAATTTCGCGTTGATTTAATTTGGCGAATAAAAAACTATTTCATTAATCTGATGTCTTAAACAAAAAGACAAACAGCACTTACATGTAATTTTAAGGTATAATCACACGATGACCTATTTTTTCTTGTTTGGCGCTTCTTCTACAATGCAAATTATATCGTAATTGCACTCTGCGGAGTATTATTTCTTAATTGCACTCTAGAATCTTAACTGCACTCTTTAAGGAGCGCCGATAATTTAAATATTTATTTTCTCGCGTTTTATGATAAGTCAAAAAAAGATATCTTTACAATGAATCGAACTAATTATAAATCGGGTAATAAAAAAATCAAAACATTGAAATTGACATCCTGTGTACTCTTACAAAAATAGTTCATTGTGTGATTAGCTCGTAATCGAACGTTTACTCGTGCAATTGGAAATAATCGAACTCGTAATTTTTTTGCTTTTTAAATTTATCCTCGTCTTAACGGACTCGGAAAATTAAAAGCAAAAAAAAAATACTCGTTCGATTATTTCCTAATTGCACTTGTAAACGTGCGATTATATACATATACAAATATGTTTATGTACACATTAATTACGCAGCATGTTTTTCTTTTGCTAATTAAAAATTTGAGATAAAATTGATAATTTTTCTTTTAAATTTGGCGTGGATTTAATTTAGCGTATTTTGAATAAAAGTCGTCAACACCGCTAAATTTTCTCCACACCAAAATTTTTCCTCTTAAAGGTTATAAGATTCTCAGTACAGAGAAATCAGAGTAAAAAATGCTGACTCATATTAGAACTTTTAATGTGTTCGGAAAAATTTAATACACAAATTTTTTCGTTCTACCTATAAGTTATATTTCTAAGTTTTCCCTCTTTTTTCTTTGTTTGATTTTCGTCCATTTATTACTTTTACGCTTCCTCTTTTCCTCTAGATCGCCCATAAAAACTGTTTTCTGTTCATCGGTTTCATTTCTACCCTTCATGCGCAGTGAATTCTCCCATTCTTTTTTGTATTTTTGGTATATTTCCATAGTAACACGTGCATCAACAACAGAACTATGTTCGCCACTTTGGATCTGCTTGCCAACAACTTTGGCAGCAAGCTTCTTCAATGCTGGTCGTTTAGTTTTCAACAATGCACGAAACGGTTTATACTTTGCAGTATCTCGAATTTGACGTCTAGAGTGACTGAGCAGTAACACTTTTAAATCGTTCTGCAGGGCGTGACCAACTAAAATCCGCCCTTTTAAAATATCAGCCACCTCTTTCTGAACTGTCTCATAATCCAGAGCGTTTTTAAGATTCTCTGGGCGTATTCCACTCACTTCAGTTCGATAATCGACAACTTTTTCAATAGGCTTAACAAACTTATCGTAAATGCATTCACCAAGAGAGTTAACCAACGACACTCTAGCTAGTGCATTTTCTTTTCCTTCACGCCCAATTCCCACCATTTCACAATCTAGAGCAACATAATGAGTAATGTTCACACCTTCTAAGCTTTGTTTACATTCCTCTCTCTCACTTTCTTTTTCATCTACTTGTGACTTTACAGAACAACTCTTAGCTTGCTTCTTGTCTATGTTTTTCGTATTCATTTTAAAGCCACATTCTTTTTCCAATAAATTTTCATCAACGTCATCAAACCAAATGGCTTTTTCTTTATTGAATGTTCCATTAAGCTGCTTCTTTTTCTCTGCATTTAAAGTTCTCTTTTTTCTTTGTTTGGCATGTTTATCAGTACTGTTAATTTTTTGTACTTTATTAGCTTCTTTAGAAACAACCTCTTTGGTTTTTCTGTTACCCTGTTCATTCTGCGTCTTAAGAAATTTTTTCCAGTTTATAGAAAAGTCAACAGCGTTAGTAGGAGGTCCTACTGAATTTTCTTTGCTTTCTTTATGTTTTATCCCCTTAGCTGATTTTTTCTTTGGATACTTCGATTTAAATTTTGTCTTCTTTACCAAAGCTATCTTAGTTTTGTCATCTTTTGTTACTTGGGTTTTCGGCATAATTGAATCTAAAGAATTAGAAACAGTATGTATATAAATAAAATATCATAAAAGACTCTTTTTTCGAAAAATAAGCTTTACAAGCATACTAAAGGTAGGAGCTCCCTAAAAATTTAGGTGGTAGTACAAACTAAGGAGTGGATTGGTAAAAAAACAGAGTCAATGTTTAACACTTATGATTTCGTTTTTCAGTTAATAAAGATGTGAAAACGAAAAAAATACAAAACAACCCTACAAAAAATTCATAATGGCGGAAAAGCTGGTAAAACTTGACAAAAAATGATAACTTTTACTAATTCAAATGAAATTTTCAAGGATTGTATATTGTACTAAGAATATTCATAAGTATTTTATGTGGGAACTTTCAAACATGAGGAGGAATACAGCATTTCTCAGCATTTCTTATTTGCCTATTTCGCGAAGAATTTTTGACAACTTAAACAAAGAGATACCTCGGTTGAGGGACCACGCATATTCATGTTTACTCTATTTGATCTCCAAAAGTATCTGTATGGATGCTAATTTAACTAATTAAACATAAAAGATCCCAGCTAAGGTCTGATATTTTGCTAGCTGTGTTGAATTATCAATATCTATTTATACATTCATCAAATATGGCAGGCAGTCATAATGTTTTTCTTTTTTGAAGTTCTTTCACTGCCTATGCAACTTTTTTGTTGACAACCCTAAAGTAGATTTTTCCTTCATCACCCTATTATTGTCTAAACAAAAAAGCTATGTATAAACAAGAAAAATTGACTTTGTACTACAGTCAAAATCCAACTCTTCCAATTTGATGAGGAATCACCAGATTAAAAACAACGATAACGATTTTCCTCATATTAAAAAATGTCAAGTAGAAAGAAATTAAGATGTTTTATTATTGATGAATTCAAGTTGAGTTGTTGTGACCCTCCCTCAAATTGGCCATATATGCCAGAAAATACAACAATCCTATGTCACAGCTCCTTAAAACAAACAAAAAATATCAACAAAAATCCCATACTTATATAATGTTGGTACATTGAGTTTGGGAGCCGTGTTGATATTGTGTATATATTGATTTTTTCCTTATTTTTTTATGGGTTTTTTATACCATAAACCAGTTGGGCAGAGGACAAGAACATAAAATATTTTTAATTGTGGCCTATATATATGTTGCCAATTGAGGTATACTTACAGACTTTTCGACTGTGTGATCTTAATTTTTGGTGAGTGGTCGCTAAATACCACAGGAAACAAAGATGCGAGGTATTCCTTAAACACACACATTGACCCATTCCATTTTATATGATTTTATCATCCTTGCTGTAAAAATCTTCAGGTCATACTTGTATAGTCAAGAACTGTGGGTGTGTACTACTCAGAGAATAATAGATGGTCATCATTTAAACAACAGTTTGAAAGTTTTGTGCATGGAAATAAGAAAAAAAGTAACAGAAATTCAAAAACTTTTACTTGAAACAAGATGTATTTAGTTATTGTGTAAACAACGTGTAACACTTATGGGGCGCCATTTTGACAAATACTGCAATACACCTTTTACAGTTGAGTAAAAATAACATACCCTTATTTTATCTAACTCAAGTTATCTGTACAACTAGTTGCACGGTACAAGTCATCTTAAAACCAATTTAGAAGACATAACTTCAATATTAAAACTGAAAACGACCTTTCCTTTTTACCAAAAATACCCACTGCTGTGGGCTGGCAAACGTGTTTGTTGTTGTTTTCTTCAGTTTCTGCACAGTAGCCTCCGCGCAGACTTTTCTCATAGCTGTGCGGCATTGTTTTTTGAAACCACTACTTTGTGTATTACTACATATCATAATTACTGTGAAAACGTGTATGGAGGGATGTTCTGCCCAGATTATGTATGGCAGCTTGCCCTGTTTAAACAGGGCAGAAAATACATAATCAGGACTATGTATGCTTATGTACAACAGTTAAAAGATATTATTTGGCACTTATATACTGAACATAATCGGAGCAGGCTGGCTTATGGCTTATCTTAGGGGCCATCGACAATCGATTTTCGTATCTTTTAGCGGCATTTGACCGTTAAACTTTCTACCCCCTCCCTCTTAACGGCCAAATTTTGAAAAATATTGTCCAGAAATATAAGAAAACGAAAACCAACTTTTCTATGAAAACAGCTGTATCGTCTTCCTTCCACTACTATCTTTATGCGATGTTTGGTCTCGATTATCAAACATTGATCTTGCTCAGCAACTTATCTAAATGTACCAAAAACCAAACTCGTTCCCAGTTTGTTGGTTCTCATTTTAACTAAATCCAAAATTTGACGGATAAATACTGGGGACAGTGGGTTACAGGGGTTCAATTTATAACAACCGACTTGGTTTGATGAAAATTGAGACAATCCCAATAGCTTGTGAAAAAGGCTTGATTGGTTATGAACGATGGATATTTCGTTGCGCAGCACGAAACGTGATAGTTCAGCTACTTCTCTTATTCTAAAAGAAAGAAGAATGAACATCAACATCTTAGAGATTTTCATATCTTTTTAACGGTGTTAGCTTCTCCCCCCTCCCCCCTTCAACGGTCAAATGCCGCTAAAAGATACGAAAATCGATTGTCGATGGTGTTCTGCCCGGATAATAAACCCTGCCCTGATTATGTACGGCAGCTTGCCCCGGTTAAAAACAGGGCAGAAAATACATAATCAGGACAGGCCGTCTAAAAAATATTATTTGGCACTTATAAAAGGAACATAATCAGGGCAGGCCGGTTTATGTACCACAGTCTAATATCATTTGTTACTTAAAAAACACAAATAATCGGGGCAGGCCGACATATGTATGACAGTCTAATATTACTGAAAACTTATAGAACGAACATATCGGGGCAGGCTCACTTATGTTTTTATATTATTTCTCACTTATAGAACAAACATAATCGGGGCCGACCGCTTTTATATCATTCGTCATCACTTCTGACAAGCAAATAGCCCTGGTGGAAAAGTTGTTGTTGTTCTCAAATGAAACGAAATTTTGTGGCAAATAGTAAATTTTGGGATTCACAAGTTTAATAACTTTTCACTAAACTTAATTCCCGCAAAAAGAATAATATAGGTTCCATGAAATTTAGTTACTTCAAAGTATATTATGTTGAAATGTATTTACTACAAGAGTAGTTTATACTAAGAATTACGTCGAGACTTTTTTCTTTCGCCATGTCTAGTATTTAGGGGTGTTTTATCTTCCAGGGAATGTTTAATTCACAAAAGTTCGAAGAAAATACCAATCACAGCCTGCCTGGCCAGCCATTATATCAGCGTTCATAATCCGGTCCCCACAACATAACCAGGGCAAAAAAACATAATCGGGCCATGCGTACATAATCCGGCCGTCCTGTTTATAAACAGGCCGTTTTCGTAATCCGGGCCCAGAACAATGGCCCCTTATGTACGATAGTTAAAAATCTTATTTGACACTTATAGAACGAACATAATCGGGCAGGCCGGCTTGTGTGCAACACTTTTATATTATTTCTTACTTATAGAACGAACACAATCGGGACAGGCCACCTTATGTGTTTTTACGTTATTCCTCACTTATAGAACGAACATGATTGGGACCGACACCGGCTTTTATATCATTTATGTGTTTATGTGTTATTCCTGACTGATAACACATCTGGCTAGCTAGACCCGTAACATAACAGACTACAATAACTAGGTCAGTTAAAGGAAAGAGTAAGCCTGGTTCCCAGGGATTCCTGGCGGTGGCACCAATCTTGCGATATTGAAAGTAATTTGTTAGCATGCCTGAGAAAATCTCTGTTCTCGGAAAAGCTGAGTTTAGCTAGCTTGCTTGTAAGCTTCGCTTATAATGCTAAACATGATAGGTAAATACAGAAACACTATAAATAAAAAAGAGACGCAGGAAACAAACACAAGTTGTTCATTCGTTTTTCGGAACAATCTCACGAGGCTCGGGGTATGATTGATGGCAAAACACGCACTCCTAATAATTTACCGAACACAAGTTGGCATTGAAAGTTAAACGACATTTGTTAATTTTAAAAAACATCTAGCTTGCCCATATAACTAGAGCCCATTGCCTTAAAACGCATTTGTTTATTACGGTTTCGTTTTCAAACCACGATGCACGAAATATTCCATGAGCAAGGTAATTTTTGGTAGCTAACTGAAGACTCAAGTGCAGCCACGTTTATACATGTCCAGGTTTTAAGTCTTACGCGTCTTGGCTAGCTAGGTCAACCTACGGAAATCCTACAATCGCGGGATACTGCAATTGCAGTGCTAGCTATATCTAATTTTTTTCTTCTTCTACTAGAAATTAAAAAAAAGGTTGCGAAGCATTACGCAAGTTGCAAGCAAAATTGAAACTAGCCAATAGTTGTCCCTAGTGCTTTTGTTTCTCTTTGATATAATACGGCGAGGTGCTTACATCTTACTGCAGCTGATATCTGGGAATACACCAAAACTGAATATCATAGACGTAGAAAACCCTGGGGACAAGGTTGTAAAATAAACTCACCGAGGAACAACAACAACTCGTTGCGCAAAAGTAGTGATTTTTTGGCAAAAACACAAAATATGCGGAATATTTCTTTTCAGAAGGTACGAGAAATTTAGATCGCGCGAAACTAAACAAAAACGATTACTGAGAAATTTCGTAAAACCTCTTACCACAGAATTATAAAATTAAATATTGATAATAATCACAATATTGTCAGTGTTGGCCGACGTAAATCCAACATTGAAGTTTTTAGCGCCAAAAATCCATGCAAAGTTATACTTTTATAAACTTAAAACCCTTATTCTGAAAGAAATGCAATACATCGAGTTGTACAATCCGTAGTGTGCGAAAATGTCACGAATTAAGGGGTTGCGCGTCGTAAGGTACACTCTTTCAACCGGAAAATAATACCCGGAACGCAGATAATAATAGAGACTTTCGCGTTAACGATTTCGGAGATGAGAAGGCGAACGAAGCAGCTTGTGGGGTCGTAAAAATAACGGCACTAGTTATGAAAACCGATTTCTTGAAGCCACGGAATCCACGGAATCTGCTGGCAATGAATTTCGAAAACTCACGGGAAACAATAAACAAAAACAAACAATCTACAGAAACGAAAACAATTTATTAACTTTATCAAGGTTTATAAAACAGCTTCAAATTTTTGACAGAAAAACAATAACAACGCGGTGTGAGGTTTCGCTTTCTTCTTTTTATCTCACGTATTGAAAGATAACATCTCTCGCTCTCATTGTACGCAATCTAAAAAGAAACAGAAAACATTTTTATATAGTATATTATATTATATATATAGTAAAGTCTCTAAATACATTAAAATCCAGTGCCTTTGAGGGACGATATTCAGAGCTAAATTTCTAAACTACAAATATATATCATTTTTTGGGACAGAGTGCTCAAAAAGTGTTTACTAGATACAATATGCTTGATATAATTAATAAAGGCATGCAACTCTGTTTACTTTAAGGGGTTGGTAGTTCAGTCAGTAGAGCGTTCACTTCATATTCATATGGGTTCAATCCCACATAACAGTTGTTGCTTATTGAACAGAAATTTAAAAGGGTTTTTGTAACTCAAATGGAAGCTTTTTAACACTCTAGAACCGTCTATGTTGTCCCTTCTGGAAAAAAAATGACAGGGTAAATTTATTGGAATTAATGAGGCTAACCACATAAAATATAGATCACTACTTTTTGTGGCCAAGACAACAAAATTGAAAGCACTGTTTTTCATTTGGGAAGTACAAATTGTATTTAAATATTTGCCCAAGCTTGCCCTCATACTTATGGCTTTTTTGGCCAGTTGACACGCATACTAATCTACCATACTGAACACAAAAGTTACGAAAAACACAAAATTTGATTAAGGTCTATTATGTGGTTTCACATTCTTAAAGGGTCATTCAAGAGTAGTTTTTACGTATCATTATTGTAAGCTCATGAAACACAATGCAAAAACATAGGGTAGTAAAGAAAATGACGAAGCCCTAAATATCTTTATATATGTCCAACCTTAATCTTCCAAAAACAATAATTACATTAACGGTCGCCACAATTATCGAACAAAAGTCCACTTGGTCATTCGTGACTTCACACGTCGTACATAGCTCACTTCTTGAAAAATTTATTGCAAGATTCGAGTGTTGAAGAATTTAACATGCGAAAGTAGGTAAACAAAGTAGAACTTCCAGGTAAGGGCACCGTTTGATAAAATAGTTTATATTTAGAACATACATCAGTAAAAAGAGGCTAGTACAAAAGTTTTTAACCACAAATGAGCAAATATATACTTTAAAGAATGAAGAGGTATATTTTCCCGTTAGTTTTGGATTGGTGACTTAAATTTATTTCCACGATGCAACAAAAAAAAGAAGCAACTTGAGTTTTAGGAAATATTTAAAAATTGTATAATAAAATTTAAAAAGAAAGAGTTTTGTTAATACTTTACGGATTGAATTTTCTTCTTCTGACTGTAGCTAGAGGTAGCTAGCTAATGATGCAATTGAAGGATGACAGCAAAAAATATTTTCCATGGTGGTCACAGGCACCAAAAAGTAATTTAGTTAGCTAGCTAGCTACATCAAACCAAGGAAAAAACGTAAAAAAACTTTCAAATCATCCATACCTTCGCAACTCACTTTTCTTCTGCTGTATGAAAAGGATACCACAAACATGCCAATTCAAGCTGATAATTTGGTACTTTAAAATCTTCTTTTTAATGAAGCCATAAATATAACACGTTTTTGCGCATTATAAACGTTCAAATTAATATAGTGTGTCTTCAAAGAAAAGGTACAAGCTTTCCAACTCGAAATATTAAGAGAAAAAGCAGGCCAGCAAAGCCAATTATTATCAGGACTTGGTATAAACTATGTATTTGTGTTAGGTCTGTAAAATACACGATAATTCAAATTAGCCGATAGCCGTTTTCTGATTGCTTGAGTGTACTTCCCAGTCTTTCGCTTCCGGCAAACGGAAAATCGGGAAATAACGGGGGGGGTACGAAAGACGGGGGGTAGGGGGGTATACAAAGCCTATTTATTGGCATTTTTAGCTAACTTTTATTACAGCTGCTCGGTCCAAACTTATTTGTTCTAGTAGAGAAAAAAATAACCTACTCTTTTGTGAAAAAATATCAGTCATATTTCCTTACGCTGATTTTATATGATTTTTTTTCTATCGAAATTTTGAGAATCTCGATAATTCTCTTGGTATACCTCGCGTGTAGCAAACGTGCTCCACAATTTCGCTCAATTGCTTCGCAAAAACAAAACAAGGCATCTTTTGCAGGATTTTTTACAAAACCTACAAGCTTGCAAGCACCGCTTTAGCATCCCTGTGTTATGAAAGAGATACAATAGCCTACTAGTCCAGGATTGTGTACAGATATGGAAACAGTTTTCATGTTGAGAAACAGTTTCAATATTCAGAATTTTTTTGTGAAAAAATTGAAAATAGTTTCCGAATATGGAAACCGATTTCAGATTTTCTGTCTTCCACAAGTATTTACCCATGAATTTTAATTTTTCAACAAATAGAAAGCCCCACTAATGAACAAAATTTTTATATGGAACCAGGGTATATTCTGGGGGTTCTCTCACTACTGGAGTTCTTATTAAATTTGCCCTTGTCTCAAAGCTATTTTACCCCCAGCCAAACACAGGAACAGTTTCCAAAATCGGAAACAATTTCTGTTTTACAAAAAAAAAAAATTTTTGTGGAAACTTTTTTAAATAGAGTTAAGTATAATATTAGGGTATATATATACATCTGAAACAACCAGAATTTTTGGTTATATATATACTGCAATTATGGTATTTGTTTTATGAAAACACATAAAAAAAAAGACTGACATTGCAATAAATTGCAAAAATGAAGACCATCTTGCCATTAAGAAGTAGTCATCTTTTTTTTCACTGAGAAAAACAATTATTTGAGTTTGAATTTTTATATATATATCCCTCAAATACAGGATATACCATACCGCAATCGAGGGATAAACATTTTTTTAGAAAAGTGCACTATTTTAGGATTTTCCTGACTGTTTAAGATGAAATTAACAGCATAGAAAGGCATAATACTGCAAGAGACTTTAGTTCAAACAGGGTCTGAAAAAATTATCCCTTCTAGTCTACTCCAGCTTGCATGCACTTTTTAACAGTATAAACGAAATACAATTGCAAAAATATTATACGACAAAAATATTATCTGAATACACAATTAAATAATGCCGTTGTCATCATTGTCAGCTCAATGTCTGTATTCCATGCTAGCATGGATTGGACAGAGTATATTTATGACCTTCCAATCTGATCTAGACTGTGTTAGTTCTAAACTCAAATTCCTCTACCCAACATATCACCTAAACAGCAGAAGTTCGTATCTATCTCTGCAAATCTGGTTCGCTCTTCTTCTGAATTTGCCTTATAGACTGCTGTAATCTCTTCCTCCAACTTCCAGACTTTCCAACAGGGCCTATACTTTTCTTTGGTTTCCTTGGCACTCTTCAGACAATATCCAGGCCTGGTTGTGAGTAAAATGACTGGCGTGCAGTAGGTCACACTCCTAAAGTTGCGATGGCGTGTGACAAACATGCACGCCTGAGTTCTATTTGAGGTGCGATAAAGGATAGTATGTGTGCAATTCCTAAAAACTTCCTAGGAGGAGTATACTTAAAAATAAGCTAATACATTCAATGAACCAGCAGAGATAATTAGAAAGAAAATATAAACAACAAGCCTGGTGCAAGTTTTACGGCTTTAAAATCTGTCGAGGGAGAGGGGGCTTGGTAACGGGGATTTCACTGGTCAGGTAAATCATTTATTCTTAAATTACAAATGTTAAAAATTTATATGACAAAATGCGGAGTTCGCTTCGATGAGCCAACATTCCTTCGTTCGTGTGACATGCATAACCTGAAAATGGTACAAACTCAAAGTCTTATCAACTGCAATTAATTTTTATTTTAAAATCGAAAATCAAACTGTTGATTTTCCCTTTTTGTGCATCGCTGCTCTCCACACAGGTCCCGAAGCGTGTGGGACAACGCACTCCCAAGTTTCTTTTAGGCGTGTGACGAGGCGCCATTCATGACCAGGCCTGATATCACAAACCAGCAACATTTTTCCCTTTTCAACACCTTCTTGTTTGACTTCATATCAATGTGCATCTGGCAACCACCTGATGTGTGTTATCAGCCTACTCTATTCCTTACTGAAAGTTTTGTTGCCATTGAAAATACTTCTCTGCAACAAATATACAAACTGCTTTATAACCATCACTATTACCAATCCAATCCAGTTTATACTTTGCCCTCCATTTCAACTATATACCTCAGCTGTTACATATAACACTAGCCAACACTCTAGCCATTAACAATCTAGTTTTATCTACCGTGTGATGTGATAGTTGGGTAACGGTCTGACGATGCTCACACGTGACATCTATCCTAACATGCCCAAATTTATTCTTTTATACTTTTGGATTTGTTTCTCAACAAGAATCATTAGCAAGGTAATAGAGAATATTAACAGCGCTGAATCAAGTGACTCAAGTTCTGGTTCTTCAAGCACGAGTATGCCTGACTTATCATCCCTACAGCCTTTTAATTTTATGCTTGTTTCTTGAACAGTCTGTTCTAAAGAAAGTATTGGCTTAAAATTGCATGCATGAACTCCTACACCAATAAAAAATTAATAAAATAATAACATAGGCTTGTGCATACAATTTCTATATAATTTATCATCACACCATTATTGTTGTTATTGTCAAGTGAAATTGTTATTTTGACAACCAATAATAAATTTGCACGATTAAAACATATTTCTTGATTTATTTTACTCCTATTATTCTTTAGAAAAACTTGTCTTTGATGGTGGATTTGCCACAGAGTTGGTTGCTAGGAAATTTAATATAGATGTAGGATATGGTATCATTGTAAATAATTTATTCTTTATTCTCGTTTTTCTCTATATTTAATTGCACGTATCCATACTTAGGATGATCCACTCTGGAGTGCAAGACTTCTCTCTACGAATCAAAATGCCATTTTGGATGTACATAAAAGGTAGCTAGAAGGTGATGGATATTCACTTGATCATTTTCTATTCATTCTGTTTTGTTTTGATCACTAAATTTCTTTACCTAGTTTTCTTGAAGCAGGAGCAGATGTAATCATTTCAAGTACATACCAGGTAATTTTTTTGACCATGTGTTTTGTAACTGCTAAAATTTGAGGATGAATTTACACTACGGCCAAAAGCTAAGATTGTTTTGCACAGTGGAAATCATTAAAAAAGGGTTTACTTCAAACTACACAAACTTTAATAAAGTTAGTACTATATTTATAGTAATTTCAACATATACTAATGCATATAAACCAATTATATTCTTTTGCACGTAAAAGGAGTATAAGCAAATATCTACGTAAAACTGTCTTCATATGATTTGTTTTTTGTTCTGCGATATTACGCTTCATGTCCATTGTGGAAAAATAAGTACAAAAATAGTTAATAGTGACATCTACATTAGTTGTTGTTGTGAAATCATTCTGTTTAAAGGGATCCCGAGGTACTTTTACAAGTTGGACTCACCCGAAAGATTTGCATGAGAAATGCTAAATGACATATTCACTTTTTGTTAAAACTTCATGTAACTCCAGATATAGTTTTTTAAATATTTATTTTTCTTGTCGCTCGACCGCCATCTTGGTTATCTTCGACCTTCTTCTTCGTTAAAAATTTTCATTCTAGCTCCAGTCTTTTTTAGTGGCACGTGACCCTGTTACGTATTATTTCGGTAGCGCTTTAATTATTACTGACTGCATAGCCAGAACATATACCTTCGCGCGGCAAAGTGAAACGAAAGCTCTCTACGAACAATTATTTTTTTTAAAAAAAATTGAAATAATTCTGCATAAAGTTCTTTACGAACGATTATTTTTTTAAAAAAAATAGAAATAATTCTGCATATGTTCTCACATAGCTGAGCAATCAAACGAAAAATAAAATGTGCATGATTTTTATTTCAAAGGACTGTTATTTGAGACGCAGGTTGTGAAAGTTACTGATCATTCAACATGTCACACATTTGTGTATGGTTTTTAGTTCAAAAGGATATATTTTGGAAGGCAAATATAAATAACAAAATATCAAGGTGTGGTTATAAGCCCATAAAAATTTATAGAAAAAGTTAAAGGGGGAAGGGAGAGGGGGCTGCATCACCCCTCCCCCTCCCCCGCGTCGGCAATAATTTGACGTGGTAAAATCACACATAAAAAGTCCCTAGGCCTTGTGGGATCAGACGTGTAAAAAATAGCCGAAGATATAACAACGGAAAAAAGTATTTGTTTTTCCACAGCATAGTTCAGTTGCCTCCTACGGCAATGCACGAACAACAAACTGCAATTATTACATTCAGGAGAGCGGCAGCGCGGAGTTTTTGCCGACGTAATTTTGTTGTGAAATTTAAATGAATGGTGTTATTATGAAGAACGTAAGGTATAGAGAACATTAAAGTCGGCCCCTTTCCTTCATGCTGACACTCTTATGCTCGGCTGGTGCATTACACTGAGACTCGAACGAAAGACGGAAGACCATTTGGAACCATGCCACAAGTCAGTCCAACCTTCATCGTCACAGAGAATACTGCGAGAAGAGTGCGCACCCATGCAAGTTAAATATAACCAGAACATGGGAGAGGTTAGGTGTCCTGTACCTTAATACAGCTTTCGGACGAATGTTCTCGTGATGTAATAATACCAAAGAAAAAACATGTTCAATAAAGTTTAAAAAATCTTTTTAAAAGGGGAAAGAGAAATCAAATATGTTTAGTAATAATAATCGAAAAAAATGTATATCGTATTAAAAAGAAGTCCAGAAGTTCTGTCTCCCACACGACACAGCAGGCAATAAGTCAGCCCTGCCCTCGGTTTTGTGAGAGGAGATGTTCTGCGAAGACTCTAACAATTGAGTCTCCTGTACAGTTTTGCTTTGCATTGAACTGTGCCTCTGACAAGCATTTTCGAAGCATGTCACCGGCGACTTCTGCGATATTCAACTTAATGATGCCCTGACCTTCAGTTCGTAAATAGCACGTGTACAACTTACTTCCTAATCAGTTTATCATGACCAAGACTGAGTATGCTTTTAAAAGGTCTAATCATGGAGGTACAGAGCAGCGTTGATGTTAGACAGGATACCTGTCTCTCTTTTCTGCTTTCGCGCTTCGATGTCTGTCCTGCTTTTGTAACCCTGCTTATTTTAGCGCGCTATCGCAAAAGGGAAAAATGATGAGTTTAATTTACAAGACTACGTTGATGTTTGCGCTACATATTGGAAGAATATCATAAAAACAAACTTTAATTAGACAGTAAATTCCGCCTCTCTCTGTATCGTGGGATAAATTAAAGTAGTATTCTTTTCTATTGATTTTTTAATATTTTTTAATAAAAAATATATCCATCTACTGAGTAACTTAGGCAACCTCGTCCCCAAGGATTGTTGAGAACAAGGTTGGCAATACTCACTTGAGAATCATACCCCGCCTAGGTCGACAGGTTATAGATCAGTAATCTTTACAACCTGTTTGTTGAAATAAATTCTTTTAAATTTGAAATAAAAGAAATCATGCACATACCTGCTGCTAATATCTTATTTTTTTGTTTTATTGCTTAGACGGCTAGAATATCATGTTGAATTATTTTTTTTAAACAAAAACAAATCATTCGTACAGAGATCGATGTGGAAAGTACGCTGAATTTTTTTAACTTTGTTGCGACAGTATTTTAATTGTTTTTGGCTATGAAAGTCATTAATAATAGCGAGTGAGAGTCAGTAATGTTTAAAGCGCTACTGAAATACTACGTAACAGAGTCACGTGCCACTAAAAAAGACTGGAGCTAGTCTGAAATTTTCAACGAACAAGAAGATCGAAGCGGCCATTAATGCGGCAAGAAAAATAAATATTTAAAAAGCTATATCTGGAGTTACATGAAGTTTTAACAAAAAGTGAATATATCATTTAGCATTTCTCATGCAAATCTTTCAGGTGAGTCCAACTTGTAAAAGTACCTCGGGATCCCTTTAAGTTTTGACCTCCTGAAAAGTGTATATACTTGTTATTTAGTTTTTTTTTTTAAATTTTAAATCAAAATACATGGCTGCATAACTTTCAATATGTATATATATAAATACCTGTTATTCCAACAATTTTTTGTTTAGGCTAGTATTGACGGTTTTCGAAAACATTTGGATTGCACGGTTTCAGAAGCACAGGAACTAATCCGGCAAGGTGGAAAACTTGCGAAAAACGCAAGCCAGGAATTCTGGTAATTTTATTTGGTCTTTTAAATACTCAGACATAATATATAATAAAAATAAAAATAATATATCTACTAATTTTTTTTATGATATTATTTTATGTAGGGAAGGTGTAAACAATGAAGCTAAAGGTATAGTAAACCATGCTATTGAACGGCAGTAACATACTCGCTTGTATTTCTATTTTCTCAACAACTTTTTAATAAGTACACGATTTTTTGTTCAATGTTTGAAAGGTCAATAATACTGTACTTCCTATAAAAGATTAGAGACACTCCTTCAGGCTGTTAGATAAGTTGTGCTGTTTAACTCGTCAAAAAAAAAAATAGTTTGTAACACTGCTACTTCTATACTAACGTCAAATAAGGGTGGTTGGGTTGGTACTCTTGGGTGTTGCAGAGAATCTTTTAACCCCCTCCACCCCTCTAACTACATCTTAAACTCGACTTAGGCCGGCTGGTGTATTCCACAGGTCGCAGGTCAAAGGTCACAGGTCGAAATTTTAAAATGTTTAAATTATGACATTGCAAATAATTTTAGCCATTTCCAGTTTCGTGATACAGCTCCATTACAAAATATGCAATACAGAGAATTTTTAACACTCTTTGCAATCCTTAACACTCGTCAGGAGAACCGCCACCGCCCCTTTATATATTCTGATTAGAATGTATGAATAAAAGCTGCATGTAAATACTTACGCTACTTAACCGCCCCAATATCTAAGTCTGTTAACAAACTTTAATCCTCGGGTTCTTTAGAGAATTAACGCGTTTACAGTCCTTTCAGTTATTGATGACTGATAACATTATAACCGCTGTTTTTTATTTTTTGATAGCGACATCGGAAGAGCGCTTGGGACTCGGGTCTTAATAATTAGGCTAAAGATCAACATGTTCCCCTTTACTTTTTTTACTAGACCCGTGGACACCACTTAAACCTCATTGTTAGATTGAATTTAGAAAACACGCATTCTAAAAAAACTTTTTTATTTAAAGTGGAAAAAAAACTACACGAAAAAAAAAAACTACAATATATACACGGGTAAGAAACAGAAGAGTCAAGAGTTAAGTTTATATCCCATGGAACAAAGCAAATTATCGAGTCAACCTCATGCCCAGTAAAACGTATTTGTTCACCAGCGATAAAATGTGAGAATATACAATACACACTTGGGGATAAAATTAAATTGTCACTTCAAACGACATAAAAGATGCGTAAAACAAAAAATACTAAATATATAAAATACCAATAAAATTTACAACTGAAGTCCGAATTGTGCTTTCAATTTCATTTTGTGAGCGTCACCGAGATTACTTTTCACTTCATTGTCTACAACTATTTTTGAATGTGGAAATAGGTCCCTCCTTCTATCACAAATTTTTAATTTAAGCTGTAAATAAAAATCTCGCATATCAGAATGTTCGACCACGCTGGATTAACAGACGTTGTTGCTGGTGGACAAATATATTATCAAACACGGTCAAACAATGGTTTTGCAAGTACCACATAGGTGTGAAATGTATTTGATAAACTGGCAATTGTTTTTAATTTATTTTCTCATATCATAATGCGCCTGTGGATAAGTTCGGATGAAATACCAACCTCATCCCAGGGTCTTTTTAGTCAAACGTAAGCGCAGGTCGAATTTATGTGTTTATGGCGTATCACCGAAAAGGGCTACCAAAACGCGGAATGTTAAAAATATCGAAAGCAAGAAAAAAAAATATGGTAAATATATTTTGACCTGTGACCTGTGTACCTGTGGAATACACCAGCCGGACTTAAGCTACACTATTCAAACGAATTAATCATATCACATTAGTGTTCATATTTTCCATATACTAGTGAATCGAATGAAACCTGTAGCATGTGCATCTATGGGACCATATGGAGCGTGTTTGCATGATGGTTCTGAATATACTGGTTCTTACATTAGACATATATCTCAGCTGGTATTTATTTTTGTTGACTTTTTTACCCACCTGTATATATCCGTTGAAAAGTTTTATCTCTCTGTCTTTGTTGTAACAACTTGGAGATGTTGATATTTCTCACAAAATCTATTCTGCTACAGTATTGTATTGGAAACAGGTACTTTATTACAGTTGCACTATCATCTAATAATTGCCGCACCTTAAAGTTCACAAATTATTAGACGCCTGGGACATAAGCATGCTTTTCTATTGTTCTTTGGGGATAAGTAGAAAAAATATCTGATTTAATTGTGGATTTTGAGAAGGATTTATGGTTAACTTGATGGAAATCTTTGGGTGTTTTAAATGAAGTTTTGTAAGAAGGTAACGACTCAAAAATTCAACTGCAGTAGCTAGCAGGAAACGCATTTTGTTTTTTAAACTTCAGTGGTGAAGCAGAAAAACAGCCTGTTTTTTATGTTGTAAAACAGGGCTAATTTTGATAAATTTCAAATCGCAAATTTTAGGGCACCGTGGGAATTTTTAATATTTATAGGAATTGAAGAATTGGCACAATCAACGTCTTTCCATCTTAGCGAAAGAAGACTTGGAGTTGTATCTATTCGAGACTATTCCAGCACTTGTGAGTTGATTGAGTAAAAGTCAGCACTAAATAGACAGAAACTAAGGGTCTATTACCAATAAAGCTGAATTAGCAATATCGGTCATACATCATATATAATTAGAAATTGATTCACATTTGGATTGAATTTAAAACTCGTAAATTTACACATTTGTTGACTTCTTTGTTGTCACGAACTCTCGCGTTAGGGAAATGACGCAGTTTAAACAAAGAACCTTATATAATATTTGCAATAGGTAAAAAAGCGATTTTTTTTGTTCAGTAAATTTTTGTGCAATCTACTTTATTCGAGTCGAGAAAAAAATTTCATGGAAAGGATTTATTTATCCCATCCGCCAAAAATTATTCCGGTGTTTTTAGCTTTTATAAGAATATGCTTCATAAAAACACCAGGTTGGGATTTCGGGGTAGTAGAACGACAGGGAAATAAGAAAATGACCAGCCCAGTTAGAATTTTGATGTTCTTATAATAAAAACATTTATGTGGTTGTTTCAAGTGTAAGGTTTAATAAAAACTTATCGTTAGTCTGAAAATATCCACAAGTTTGTCGGACGTACATACTCCGGGCATCTAATTTTCGCTCGTTGTAAGTACTCCGGGCTTCTCTTTTCCGTGCTTTCTAGCACAAAGTAAAAATACGATCGTTATTCTAGAGACTACTCGTTAGCCCGTGGGAAATCGCCCGTGTTATTTATTCCGGTCCTCAGATTATCACACATAGATATCCCACGCATCGCTATTTCGTGCATCCTTAGCACGAAGTAGCTATTCAGTTACCATTTTGAACAGCATACGAGTATTGATATAGAGAAAATAGTAGTTTTGTTTGTGTAACCTCTTCTTGTTTTTAGTTTAGGATGAAGCTGCAGCAATCATTGATCTTGTAAAAGAATATCCGAACTTAAAGTTCGCTGTTTCGTTCTCTTGTAAGGTATTCAACACTTGTTGTAAATCTTTGGAGCGGTTACTATCTTGTTTCGGCGCCGTAAACGTACAACATATGGTAAAAATGTTGCGGCGGAAACATTCAAAATTATTTTGATTGGCTGGCGTGGTCGATACGGAGCTAACCAATCAGCAATTAGTAATAAAGGGAGGTGGGCTAAGTAACATTTTGAGTACCCAAAGTAAAGGAGGGGGGTATTGGCGCGGGGGTAGAAGTGGAATTGCGATATTTAAAATACTTAGTAAGCTTTTGAACTGCTAATATTTAATCTTGGAGAGCAGATGTAAATTAAAACGATTCTGCGCTCCTCGATTAATCATAATTTTACGTCATAGAATCTGGATAGTGAGAGCAATGTATGTAAATCGCGTATACTGTAATAAACTATGTAGAATCTTAAACATGCTTGTGTCCGAAGTGTGATGAAATTAATTTTTTTTTTCTTTTTATTGACAGGACGGATCACACATCGCGCATGAGGAAACTTTGTCCGATGCAGTGACGTTGTTAAATCGTTCCCAACAGGTTATGCCCACCATCTGCTATTTCATTCAGTTTCTTTACCTTATTAGAGCAATTGAACTTGTTTTTGTTTACCGATGTTTTTGTGTCTGGTAACAACAGAGTCATCTGTTTTCTAAGTACTCTGTAGTTTTGCAGGAGACTTCTATAATTGTGAATTTGCTGGAAAGCTACGTCTATTTTGTGTCTTGCATTTTGTTTTATAGGTTGTTGCTGTTGGAATCAACTGCACGTCACCTGTTTATATTTCAGTGAGTCAAAGGGGTTGTATTTTTTTTCTATCTAGCAGTATTTTTCCTATCACTTTGAATGTCCGTCTGTAATTGTTAAGCTTCCTTTAAGCTTTACATTTTATAGTCGCCTTAAGGGACTAAATTTTGGCGAGGGCTAGGTTTCGTCGATTTCGCGGTTGTGTTCAAACCCGCAATATTAAATTTTCGCAAGAATTTTTTCGTCTTAACTGATGTTATCATTTCCCAAAAATTACATAAAGAGTATTCTATTATTTATACTGCAATTCCGCAATAAATTTCCGCAATAATAGAATGATTTCGACTTATCGAAAATGTCGCTCTTAGTAGAATGGAAATCAATCTGTAATTGTACGTTGTAAGAGTGAAATTTTTGAAATTGCGCTCCTGATAGAACGCCAAAGCAGCAAAAAGAAAGATGTTTTTATTTTTATTTAAATTTGTTTTTCATTCACATATTTATTTTCTTATATGCACGTAAGCATTAAGCAAATTCAAGTTACATTAATGCATTATCCAATCAAATGACTGAATTATAAGGACTTTCAACTTGGCGCTTTTATTTTAGTTTCTATAAAAATTCCCGCCTTCTACACTTGCAAATAAAATTGACACATATCAATCGCGAATGAAATCGACATATAACTTATCAAAGAAAGTTGTAGCACCAGAACACCGCACTCACCCATCTTTCTCCAATCAAACATGATGATGTATTAGAATACAAAGTGTCATAATATTTGAACTGTACCTTTGATATAGTCCTTGCTCAGAAGTGTAAAAGATATAACAGAGAAGAAGTTACTCATCATGCCGAATAGTGGAGAGATATGGAAGAATAACAAGTAACAGTGATTTTTACTATTAAGCAGACTTTCTGTGAAAAACATTTTTTTGAAATTAAATATGAAAAAACGATCCATGTCAGTGGCTTTGCGGCCTCAACAAAGAAATTTTTGTAACGAATTATTTTTTTGTATTTGTGGCGTTCTAAAAAAATTTTTGTTTTACATTTCTGTTGTGATTAAATTCTTTATTTATGGTAAATTTTTACAGGTAAGGAAAAGAGTTTCAACTTTATAAACGAATTGTTAATGAACAAGTTAGCCCAAACATTTCTAACATTTTAAGTACATCTCATAATCACTGCCACAAGTACTTCTTCTGCAAATATAAACAAGGATGAGGCATATAGCTTTTTCTTTGATTCAGATCTTTGCTATTTACGTAAACTAAAAAATAGTTTGCTTTTATAATGTTGGGAGAGCAACTTTTTATGCAAATTGATTGCGAAAATTATTTTTTCCCTAATCCTATCACTGTGATTTTAGATGGCATACTGACGTGGAAACGCGAACGTTTGCTAGCTACGTACCAGAATGGATCAGAGAAGGAGCGCGTTGGATAGGTTAGTACTCTTTCACACAAACATGCATCAATTTAATCAGCTCTTTAAGCTTCTTTTACCACACGACGAAGAAAGAAGAAATCGTCATCATTAATCAGTTGCGTAAATCTATTGGTCATGTTTTACTTAGTACACAGCTACCATGACACCCACCCTGCCCCCCCCCCCCCCCCCCATAGACAATTGTCCCACACATAATTTCTCGTGAGACAATTATTTTCTCACCAGACAACTCTCCTCCCCCTTTCTTTTGGATAATTTTCAGAACCCGATCATTGCATTCGACGTATCGCCGTATTTCGACGTATCGCCGTATTTTTTTTTGCGACTTACGGGCACAAGGGCAGAAATACCTCACGCACAATAAGTGTTTATACCGATTGTGTTATGGAGTGTTACCCTTGGAAAGTCACTTGCAAGATGTATTGCGAAAAGTTGATGTTTTTTTTACTCATTGGTTCCAAGTTGTATATTTGCCGCCTCTTGCCTTTCACCGCCTCCATCTTATTTAATTGCGCATAACGAAAAAATATGCCACTAAATTGAGTCCTTGAATTTCTTTGCTGAGTCTTCTTAATAAGGTTTTGCTTCATAAAAATTCATACCAATTCTCTTTCAGGAGGCTGCTGTCGGACAACACCCGACGACATCAAACATATCCGTTCTGTTTTATATCACGACAAAGTTCCATAATGGCATTACTTGGAGTGACGGATGTACAGAAGAAGATTGTCTGTCATAACTACCGTGCAGATGGCAAAAGAAAAGCTTGTGTGTCGTTTGTTATTATTTTGTTTTTACTCTCAAAATTATAATTATATCCCGGTGGTATATTTAATGGCTTTTTATTGTAGAATTAAACAAGTATTTTATATTCGTCTTCTTTAGTTTTGCCCGAACAGAACAACACAATGTTTATCCCAATGTTCTGCCGAAAGTAGCTATTTTGAAAAGTTATGGCCATATCACGTTTTGATTGGTTGCTTTTCCTAAGACAAGCGCTGACTTCCACATCTACCTCGTCCCCAAGGCATCTTGTATCTTTTCTGACATCGGGACGGGTTTGTCTCGCCGTCCCGATGTAAATGAGACAACAGGCCCTGGGAACGAGGTTGGTTCCACATGTGTGTTTTTAAGGAAGGTTTTTGCTATAATCCGCGAAATTAAATTCTTGCGAATTCGAAATATAAGCAAAAACGAAAATAAATTTCCGTGAAATTATACAAAATCGGTTCGTCCGCAAAATTCTATAAAGCTTTTTTCAAAAAAAAATCATGGGAAAATACATCGCGCATTTTCGGTTTCCGGTGAGATATCTATTAAACAAATTCTCTCCAAAAACCACAAATTTCGCAACAAAACTAAACATGATTAATCATACAAACAAGTTTAGACAGCATAAAATTGTGTACAAGGAAGTCTCTAAATAAAATACTCATAGCACAAGAAGAAAAACACATCAGAAGGATTCACCAAGACTGGATGCTTAAAAAAGCACCCTATTTGAGCGTGAGTTATCTTAATGAAATAAATTTTCGTAAGAAATAAATTTCGCGGGCTTTTCGCTAAATGCTTTAATTGCAATTGCGGCCGTAGCGAAAATATATTCTCGCGAATTTTTGTCATATCCCTATTGTTCGCGAAATTCAATTTTTTAAAAAACCTTGTTTTTAGCAGAATTTGGGGTTGTGTTTGCGTAAATTCACCAAATTGTGACCTCACCCGTGCTATCTTAATAACTGAAAAAAGTATCTTTTCCTGAAATTGTTCCAGCTGTAGAAGAAAAGAGTCACAAGTCGGTGACTTCCTACACAGGTATGAGGGCCCTTACTACGTTAATAAACAGAGATAGTGTTTCCTCGGACTTTGGTGTTGATGAAGGACGAAATACCTTCAAACTATGATGAATTGTCGTAAACTTGTGCTAGAAAGAAACATTAATGATGTAAATTATGTAATAGTATTTAGCTATTGACGTAAATAATTTTTTGCGAAATAATTGAAATTAGCTATTCGCGAAATTAAATTTTCGCAAAATTTAAAAATTTGAAAACTTCGATTCGCGAAGTTAAATGCTCAGGAAAATTAATTCTCGTAAAAATTATTCCATTTTAAGGTAAACAAGAAAACCTGTCGGTTTGAACACACAATCCAATCCTAATAAATCAATTAGAACATGGTTAAAATCTGCCTATGCAAGAAAGTGGGACGGCTTAAACACTCACAACTGCCAGAAGGCTATTCTGACCTTCTGTCAGTTGAAACAAGAAGGTTTTCAACTATCTACGCTTTTGTGGAAATGTTCTATTATAAGGGGTAGCAGCAGTACTTCCATATAGAGGGTGATGTCGATTAAAAAAACACTGTATATAAAGAACTTTTACTATAAAAAAATATCAGTAATATTTTTTATTTATTTTCTTTTAATAAATTGTTTTCAAAAACCATGAATAACAAAAGAATACACAATTAACTATATATATAAGTATATATATAATAAAAACAAAGATACAACACTGGGTATGCGAAACATTGATTCCTGTAAAACCCAATAGACAAGTCCTGTTTGTACCATCAGCACATCATATTATTGCAATTTTAAGTAACAAATTTGCAAATGAGAAAAAAATATCACTTATGAAAGACAAGGAATTTATAAAAAGTAGCAGCTTGGATGTGATTCTCAAAAATCTTCACAAACATATCGGAATAGAAGTAACATCAGGAAAAAAAGTACAGGTACTTCGGACTTTAATCCTCAAAAATTGTGTTTAATTGTGTTTAATGTGACTTATTGCCGCCCCTTAAGGGGGCGGCAGCATAGTCGAAGCGTGAGATATTTACGCCTTAGCATGGCCAAACAAATCTCGCAGTTTGATTTTGATTTCCACGCTTCCTTAGTCAAAACAAAATTCCGGTCAAAGTCTGTGAAAGCGTAATAAATAATCTAGACCGAATTATGTATTCATAACTAACCGTGTACGCTATTGCGAAATCGCCTTCTCACTTATTCAAAGCAGAATGCCGGTGAAAGTTCCGTAACAAATTTTTAGTAATCAAGACAATCATGTATCCTGAACTAAACGTGTACACTATACAAAATCCCTCGTGGTCTTGCTAGAGTTTCTTTCACGCGAATAATTTTTGAAGTCGAGGGAAAAGAAGTGGTAAGTTTTCGTTCAATGTGTATATTTCTGAAGTATATTTATTGTAAACAGTACTTCTTTTAAAAAATAAATTATGTAGCTTGCTAGGTTTTATTTTTGTCTAAAACCTGTGTTGATACTAGCTAACTGTAAACAATTGTAAGTTTTCGTTTTATATGTTTTTGCATGATTTCTATAAACTATTTTACTTTGCTGAACTGCTCACAGATCATAGAACATAAGACATTTGTTGTACAAAATATATATGTATTTTTGTCTGAAACCTGTGTGATACTGACTGTAAACAAAGTTGTAAGTCATCGTTCCATGTGTTTGCATGATTTATATATGAACTATTTTATTTTGCTGAACTGCTCACAGATCATAGAAAATCAGACATTTGTTATATAGACTACTTCTGTAAAGAAATAAAAGGCTTATTTTTCAGTACAGTAGTCACTATGATATAGTAGCAGTACTTAGCACCATAGACAGTATAATTAGCTAGCTAACTAGCTGGGTAGTAAGCATGAACAAGGATGACGTCTATTTTTTGAGTTCAAGCCGATTTGTTTCGGGTATTTTCTCTTGTGCGTTAGATAGTTTTTTAGAAGTTTGGCTTCGTTGCATATCTAATGTATTGCCACAATCCACTGAAAGCCAAATTTTGCTATTATTAAATGCATTAAAAGGAAACTGTGTGCATGCTCTTCGTTTTGGTTGCCATCCATATCAGTTACACCAGGCAAAGATTGAAGTTTGGGAATTTATTAAGTGGAAGTGTCCATCATTTAGGCCAATGGATTGTAATGCACAGTTTTCAGGAATATTTCAATTCTCGTCGGTTTTTTATGATATATCGCCAGGAAAAAAAGAACTAATATCCTCTTTTTACTGTCAAACTGGATATTGCCATAATTGTTCAATCGAAGTAAACAGTAGAATAGAAGTCTTATTAATTATATTCATTTGACCACAATTCTAGCTCTGAATATATTACCAAATCATTGGCCAGATTCACTTGAACATATTAACTTAACAGATAGTGTCCAGTGTTCAAATTGTGATAACAGTAGCCAGACAATAGCTCTAACGTAATATAGGTAAAATTTTGTTGTAGAGTTTAGTCCTGGTATGATGAGTTGTGCGAAATTCGAACCACACATAACTATTTTAATGAAGCAATATAAATTGGTTGCATTGGTTAAAAATGTTGGTGCTCATTTTTCATGTGTTATCAATGATGGATCAAAATTTATTGTGATAGATGATATGAAGAATAGCTGTAATTCTTATCTTGATATTCATGAGTTATATAGGTCCAGCAATAGTGGATAGTTTTTTGATGTTTACAAACAAAACTCTGGCGATAGTAACATTCAACCAGAAGCAATTGCAGAGCATAACTATGCCAGACCAATAAGGCCGAAATTCTTAGCCAAACCAATGGAATATGACTTTAGCAGAGAAGTTACTGACGGTTACTTGACAAAGCCAGATATTTGTTCACAAAGTTTTTCAGTTATAAAACACGAAGAAATAGCAACACATAAAGTTTGCAATTCTAACAACCATAAAACAGTAAATGAGAAAACTTTAAATCAGACACAAAGTACCAAAAAAAACCCAAAACAAACCCAAAGCTCACAATATCGAAAACTATACCCACATGTCAAACAGCACCAGCTGAAGCTAAACGTAAAAAAATCATAAAGGTAATAAAAGCAAGAAACCTTGTCTCATGGATGATGGTAATTTGGTCAATAAACAATACACAATGCAAGCAGATTTAAATATCAGTGAACTGCAAAGCTTCCATGACTCATTGAGGATGCACATAACACAATGCCGTATCTGCTTTGAAGCTTGGCCTGTTAAAAAACTTCTCGAAAAGATAAAGATTATTACATGTGTACACGCTGTCTAAGAGACAAAGGCTTGCCAAAGAAATTTAGCTTTGCAAACAATATGGTGCCATGCCCTGTGCCTCCAGAATTACAAGATTTGTCTCAATGTGAAGAAATGTTAATCGCCAGAGCATTCCCGGTTATGCAAGTTTATTTAAAGCCAAAGTATGGTACTGTCAGTTGCAAAGGTCATTGTATAACATTACCTTGCAATGTTCAGAATATAGCAAGTATTTTACCACTGATGACATTCCTGTGGGTTGTCTTTACTGCTATAGGCCTTAACAATACAGAAGCTCATTTCCGAGTAAGACGAATGCGTGTCTTAAATGCCTTGCACTGGTTAAAGAACAACAATCCATTATACCAAGATATCACCATAGATTTGTGTTGAGTTACTACCAGAAGATGATTTTATATCTACTAATAAAGTTTACAATTTGTATTAATTGTTCCACCAAGCGTTTTATGCCAGGTAACAGTGACTTATGGCTTAACCAGAATTTCTCAAAAGGTTAATTAACTGCTGTGTGCTGTAAATTCCTAAGTGTATATAATATTCATTTGTAAAATTTTGTATATATATTTATGCCCTGCTGGTCTAATGGCTATGACACTCATGCAAATGAGAGATCCAGGTTCAAATCCTGGACAGGGCTAGGAAAAACATAATTATCTTGCACCTACAACAACCAGGTATTCATAAGTATATGATATAGCGATATTGAGGATATTAGGTAATCTTTTTGTTTATAGAGCACAAAAATGCCATTTTTTACATTTCTGTACCTTGACTTTTTAATGTTGTAAGATTCATTAAAAACCCATATTGTCAAATTCATTTGAACCAAGTTGACTTTTAATTTCAAATTTATCAAAACACGATTTTTTTGGCATTATGACCAATTATTGTTTAAATTCTTGTTTTGGCACATAATTCTGCTAAGATGATTCACTCTATATTAACCTGATAACAAATTCAGGTATTGAATTTGAACTATTTGTACCTCAATATTTTCCATACTCTTGGACTTACATATTGAGTATACGTAATCTTTGTGTTGCAGGGGAGAAGAGGTCCTATTAAGGTGCCTGCCCCTACCCTGCCGTCCCCTTGCCTTGCCAGCACTTACCGTGCCTTTGCCTACCCTTCCTATGCCTTTTCTGGTGCCTGCCTACTATGCCCTTGCCTCCCATGCCTTGCTGATTCCTCTTCCTGTTTCCTTGGCGTGCTTAATGCCTTTGCCTTGACAACCTCTCCGCAACACTTTCTATATTGATTACTTGTGTTTTTTTCTTGTTCTCAGTCTCCACAAACTGCACGTTTTTAAGATCATTGACAGGCAAAATTTTATGCACTACAATGGCTTCATTTACAAGTGAATACCACCAAAATGATATGAGTTTAAAATATTGTAAGCTCAACAAAAATCATAAATATATGCCCATATTTCAACCGCCCAAATTGCAATAAATCAAATAATTACAGAATTGATTTAACGTAAAAATATTCAAGTATGGGGCGGCAGATAGTTTGTAACTATGAACTAGTAAATATATATTTATGAGTGTTTAAATGCACACATTAGATCTTCTTTCCACTCTGGTTTGTTATTGCCCATAGTTAGTTTACCATTTACCTATGTGCCTTTTCTGGTCAGCAGCATATATTTTGGTCAGCAGTCTACTAGTATTTAAGTTGCAGTTGCCTCATGGTTTTCCTTTTCAGTTATAGCAGTTTTTCTTGTACTTATATCTGCTGCTTTTATTAATCCATCATTATCTAATCAATCATTGTCTATCAAAGCAAACTTTGGCTAGTTAAAAATGCAATTATTACTTATATGGATGCTTCTATATCTTATTTCACCTACTCAAACGCCAGAGGGTTCAGAAGATGAAGAGCAAACCTTTCAATCTGCTGCAATGTCTGTCGCTCTTCTTGAGGAATCATCAAAACTAAAAAAGAAACGGCTCTCAAAGTGTCCTGGCTGCAAGGAACTTCTGGCTCTACACGAGTTTGGTGTTCCCAGTCGCCATTGTCAAGGTCGTTGTTCTAGCGATAACATCAACGTAACATCAGCTGCCCTATCAATGTCTACTACATTTTCTTCAGCTATCGCTACTAATCCTCAATCCTCAATCCAAAGATCTTCGCCTCTGCAGTCTCAACTGGCCACAGCAAACAAATCATCTTCGCCGTCTCAACTAGCTGTTCTTCTAAATCAGCTGGCTGTCTTGGAACAGGAAGAGCAATCACTTAGGCAAAGTTTGCAAACAGAAGAGCAAGACCTTTTTAATCAAATTGCTGCTCGAAAATCCGAATTAGCTAGGCTCAGATCTGCATCTTCCAGAAATGACCGCCCAGCACAAATCTCCAGCACTTCTTCGTTTCAGCAATCCATTAATCAAACCAATCGTGTCCACGACAATCTCCGCCCTCCAGACCTCGTCGTACCACCGCCATCTTGTTTTGACTCCCTGCTGGCTCCGCAACAGTCCGCCAATTTGTTAACCAATCGCACTACCTCGTTTCAACAACAACAAACACGCTCCCTATCAGATGTTTTTCGCCAGCAAGAAGACCGTAGCTCGGAATTATTCCTGCGCCCAGCACTTTCTTCCAACACTGGGAATGGTAAGCCTCCTTGTATTGTTGATTTTGTGTCTCGTCTGCGTCCTGTTGAGCAAGAGAAAGTCATTTCTACCGATTCTGGTTCGCAAAATACGCTAATGTTGGCCATTAGTAACAAGAAGCGGAAATTAGAATCTCTTTCCACTGAACAATATAACATAGCTAATTTGCGAATTTTTTACGACTTATTGTCTTCTGCTAGATTGCCAACCTCTTCTGATTTACGTGATTATTTATCCTATTCTATTAAGATCTTAGAGCTGGCTAGAAAGTATACCTGGGAGTCTGTGCTGAAGTATGACGATGAATATCGGATTCTTCAGCACACCTATGGCTACCCATGGAGCTTTGACAATAGCCATTTGCATGAAGTGATGCTGATACTGCGTTGGGCATCCCATCCTGTTTCTTACCCTTCCAATGCCTTAAATAGGGGGAATTCAGGTTCACCTGCCTCTGGGTCATCTTCGGGGTTTCCTACTCACACCTCTTCAGGTGGGGAAATTTGCCGCAATTTTAACCGACAAAAAGGTTGCCAGAAAACAGATTGTAAATTCGCCCATGTCTGCAACCGCAAGGTTGGGAATTAGGCCTGTGGCAAACCACATTCTGGACAGAATCACAACTCTGAAAATTGACTACCATCGGACTTCCGCACCCCTCTTAATATCGACTTATGGACTAAGGAACTGGCTGACGACCCGGATCGTGATTTCCTCCTTAATAGACTTCACTGTGGTTTTCAGCTTCTTCCAAAGAATTCTGATTTATTACCTGCTGAAATGAATAACTATTTCTCTGTTACCAGTCAAGATGCTCGTATGAAAGTAGAAGCTACTCTACTAGATGAGATTAGAACTGGTAACTATCGTTTCACTCCATGTAAACCTACCATTGTCAGTGCGCTTGGGGCTGTCCCCAAACCTGACTCCTGATGAGTTACGCATTATCCATGACTGTTCAATGCCAGTCGGAAAGGGTGTCAATACGTACATCGATATTGAAAAACAAAAATTTCAGACTATCGATGATGCTTGCGCTATGCTCAAACAGGGATACTTTATGGCCAAGGTTGATCTGCGCCGTGCATACCGGTCAGTGCCTGTTCATCCCTCAAACTATGCTGCACTAGGTTTAAAATGGCGTTTCTCTGGTAGCACTCGATATTCATATCTTGTCGATACTCGACTTCCTTTTGGAGGTCGAAGTGCTCCTGGAATTTTTCATCGCCTTACACAATCTGTTCGCCGGATGATGATCAGACGAGGTTATCCTCTAGTGATGACTTCCTTGTTATTGGTCGAACATAGGCTGAATGCTCTAATGCCTATAACACACTCTGTGACCTATTAATTACACTAGGGTTTCAGCTTAGCCCTGCAAGTTGGTTCCTCCATGCCAGCAACTTACTTTTCTTGGGATTCTGCTTGACACTGTGTCACTTACCCTTTCTCTTCCAGCTGCTAAATTGGATGCATTGAGGGAAGTAGTGGCACATTTTTCAACTAAGCAGAGAGCCTCTAAGAAAGAGTTGCAACGCCTTGCTGGTCGCCTAAATTGGGCTTGTAAAGTTGTTTATGGTGGTAGAACGTTCTTGCGACGTGTCCTTGATCTGATGAACACCTTGTCTTCCCCTGCCTCGAAGTGTCGCTTGACGCTCGAATTTCACAGGGATATAGCTTTGTGGGATCAGTTCTTGGGTTTGTTTAATGGACAATGTGATTTCTATGACCAAAGACCTATCACCAGTATGCAAACTGATGCTTGTTCTGACGCTGTTAGTGCCTTTTTCGAGGGTGATTGGTTCTATTCTCATCTATGGGTAGACCATGCCCCTCTTGCCTCTTTGCATATTAATTTTAAGGAAGCCCTGTGTGTAGTTCTTTCTGCTATTCGCTGGGCTCCCACTTGGACGAACAAAACTATTCATGTCTTCTGCGATAATACTGCTGCTGTTGCTATGCTTAACAAAGGAACTACCCATCACCCTATTATGATGGACTATTTACGTCAGTTGTTTTGGTATATCAGCTACCTTCAATTTTCGTTTGAAGGCTTTCCATGTAGCTGGTGCTCAGAATGTCCTGGCTCACGATATATTAGTATTTTCTGTGATTTGGTTGCTGTCAATCATATGTCTGCCTATTCTTATTATTTTATCATTGGCAAGTATACCATCTGTGGTAGCTAATTTTTGTATTCTCCTTCCTCTAGAGTTTCCCCCCTTTGTTTCGGAGTTGGTCCACGACGTTGTCCTTTTTCGGCAAGCCAACTATGCTGAGAATACAAAAAAGAGCTATCGCACACATCGCAAGGCCTACGAATGTTTTTGTAGCCAGATGTCTTCGCCACTTGTGCCTGCTTCCACAGATTTTTTATGCCTCTATATTGCCTATTTGGCTAGGTTTTTACTACCACAATCAGTTTGTGTGTATCTTAATTTTGTTGGCCTTCTACATCTTGAGATGGGGTATGCTAATCCTCTAATCAACAATTGGACACTGTCAACAGTTTTAAAAGGTATGAAGCGTATGCTTGGTGTTCCTGCCAAGCCACGTCTTCCTATTACCACTGCACTTTTTGTTGGGATTCATTCTCGTCTTAACCTAAATTGTAGCTTTCATGCTTCATTTTGGGCTGTTTGTTTTGTTTCATTTTTTGGTCTGTTCCGTAAGTCACATTTATTGCCAGCATCTTCTACGCTATTTAATCCGCTAAAACAACTAGTTCGGTCTGATTTTACTTTTCATGAAGACCATGTTCTCGTTCTAGTAAGATGGAGTAAGACCATCCAACTGTGACAGCGCACAATTATTGTTCCACTGGTGGCTATTCCTTCTTCTCCTCTTTGTCCAGTTCATGCTTTTTCTCTCACTCCAGGTGTTCTGCCTGATGCTCAAGCCTTTTGTTGGTGCAAATCCTCGATGCTACCCAACACAGTATTGACATATCGGACTTTATGAGAAAAGTGTTGATAGAGTTAGGGTGTTCTGCCTCCTAATATGGTACCCACTCGTTTCGCCGTGGTGGTACTACCTTTGCTTTAGAGGCAGGTGTTTCCCTGGATGTCATATCCTTATTGGGGGATTGGAAATCAGATAGCATGTTTCTCTACCTTCACATGCCCCTTGCACAGCGGTTTTCTGCCCAACGACTTATGGCATCACACCTTGCATGACATATTTTATTTATTTTATTTTTCTCCCACTACTTTGGATTTGGACTCTATGTTTTCACATATTTTACGTTGAGCGCTATGCTATGTATATATTTTGTTCACGCTTATTAATATTATATAGAAATGCGTTTTTACTTTGGCTTTGTTGATGCTTAATATTATATATGTGTTCTACTTTCATTTCATGCTTTGTATATATTTTCACCTATTACTCTCTATATATGTTTTGTAATTTTTGTCCTATATACAGCAATAGAACTGTACTCTGCAAATATGGGTTTTTTATGTGTGAGTTTAAGTGACTCATAAATATATATTTATGTAAATGCACACATAGATCTTCTTTCCACTCTGGTTTGTTATTGCCCATAGTTAGTTTACCATTTACCTATGTGCCTTTTCTGGTCAGCAGCATATATTTTGGTCAGCAGTCTACTAGTATTTAAGTTGCAGTTGCCTCATGGTTTTCCTTTTCAGTCAGTTTTTCTTCCTCCTCCCTCCCTGCTGCTACTACCTACCTCTATGTTTTCACATATTTTACGTTGTGAGCTATGTTATGTATATATTTTGTTCACGCTTATTAATATTATATAGAAATGCGTTTATACTTTGGCTTTGTTGATGCTTAATATTATATATGTGTTCTACTTTCATTTCATGCTTTGTATATATTTTCACCTATTACTCTCTATATATGTTTTGTAATTTTTGTCCTATATACAGCAATAGAACTGTACTCTGCAAATATGGGTTTTTTATGTGTGAGTTTAAACAACAATAAACGTTAAAACTGAGAAAATGGAGCTGACAGCTATTCTCATAAATCTCTATAACAATATTATGTAAATAATTAATATATATACATAAAATATATTAGGCAACCACATTGTTTTTCTTTCTTATATTTATTGCATTTTTTGAAAGTGAAAAAAAAAATGTCCTCTACCATCCTTTTATTACTCCAGCGATGATCTGGTGACTCATCTCGCCACATAACTTCATGGTTTTTAACGAGGGTGCCGATAAGCCGCAAACGCCCGCATATATAAGGGCGAGCTCGGGCGACTTTTCGAATTAAATTGACGGTTGTCCGCCGAAACCGCCCGAACTCGCCCAGAGCATTCCCGAAATGCAACACCTTGTAACATAAACATGGCGGACGACAGTTGAAAGCATGCGCTTGAAGAGAAAGGAGTTAATAAAGTTTATGTATAAGTTATTTATCAAGTAAATCTTATTAAAAACCATCAAAAACTGTTCTTTTAAGCACTTCGCTACCACATAGTTAGTTCATTTTAATTTTTATACTTTTTTAAATAATTTGTGGTGAATCATTGAGTGTTTTTGTGGTGAATCTTTTTTTTTTCGGGCATTGTTCGGTTCTATGTGGGTTTTTTCAGGCGAATACCTGAATTTTTTTCAAAACGCCGAACTCGCCAGAAAATGCCCGCACTTTTCACGGTGTATGCGGCTTATCGGCACCCTCGTGGTTTTTATTCCATAAAATAACTTTGCAAAAATGCAGGTAAACAAAGTGGAAATTTTTCCCGGTTGAACAAAAGATGAACTAGCTAAAACGTCCTAATTTCGTGATTTACGTCTTAATTCTGTGATGTGTTTTTTTTCCAATGTGAGATACGCTAGGCTCTACATATGCATACTAAATAATATAAAAGCTCCTACGCAGCTTATTTCTCTTCGATTTGAAAAATCTCAACAACATAACAAATGCAAAATTCTGGACTTCATTGGCGATAAATTTGTGATGTAACCAATGATGTTGTTGTGTATAATAAAGTGAAACCTTGTGTTTACAATTATATTTGATTGATGTCAAGACTTTTGGGGTGAAGAATCATCTGAAATGACAAATTTCAAGATGATCGTATCATCATAATGGAGATACAAAATCATTAGCAACACTGGTAAAAACTTTAGAAATAGAATAAAATGGAATAAAAAATAGAATCAAAGTCTGCAGAATGAATTTCTAAAATGCACCTAATTTAGCTTAGCAGCTAGCTATAAGTTCCTTATATAATTGATGCAATCAATATGTTTTAAGCCCCAAAATGATATTAAATCAATGTAAAACCATAGTTGAAAGACTAGATAAGGACTAAATACATACATTAAAATCCACGACAAGTTGTTCCATACGAAATTGACCCGTTGTACGAGGTCGGTCATTTTTGCGCTTGTACGAAGATGGACACTTTTGTACGAAAATTGCCATTACAATTGCTATACAAAAATTATGCAACGAATAATTTGGTTTAGAAATGAATATCTACACATTGTTAAATACATTCAGTAAGCATGATAATACCTTAAATATTCTCTGAATGTTAATTTTTGACCATCATCGATTGTACCAACTTCGTACAACCTAAATAACTGTGTACGAGGTAGGGCCTACTTCAATTCTCCCACTTAACTTAAATTTTTTGATCCATACCAACTTCGTACAACTTAAATAACTGTGTACGAGGTTGGGCCAACGTTATTGCTCCTACTTAACTTGATTCTTTTTAATCCATACCAACTTCGTACGACTGAGATAACTGTGTACGAGGTTGGGCCTACTTCACTTCTTCTAATTTAGTTAAATTGTTCTGATTCGAACCAACTTCGTACAACTTAAATAACCGTGTACGAGGTTGGGCCAACGTCACTTCTACTAAAAAGTTGAATTTTTTTTATTCATACCAACTTCGTACAACTGAGATAACTGTGTACGAGGTTGGGCCTACCTCACTTCTTCTGCTAAAGTTGAATTTTTTTTATCCATACTAACTTCGTACAACTTAAATAACCGTGTTCGAGGTTGGGCTTTTTTGGTATTTTTCCAAAGAGACATCTAGATCGTAAAACGAATGTATTCTTTTTGAAAATGAAATAAAAGAAAAGAAGATATTTTTAAAAAGTTGTTATCTTGTCTTTTTGAAAGTTTCTTTTTTTTTGACGAAATTTGCCGCTGTACGAAGATGGTCAGTTTTGTACGAAGATGGTCACGGCAAAAAACCCCAACTTCGTACAGTGAATGACATCATACGGAACAAAGTAACCAGTAACCATCCGACACATGTGGGATAAGACTCATAATGGCAGAAAAAATCAGTCAAACTTACGGAAAGGGAAATATGCGCCTTTTGCACAAAAATGAATAAATGGCGCGCCATTAAACAACCTTTCGTTCCTGAAGTTTCGTTTCCAAACACTAGCCACCTAAGGTGTGAGTCGGTAACTTGTACAGGAATATGAAATACGTTTATCTTAAGGTAGACTTAACAACACTATAATAAATACAACATTATGAGCACTAGATCTTAAGACATTCTTTTAAAAATCAATGTCAACCCGCTTTATAAATAAAATTTTTACCGCCTCGGCTAGTTTCTCATGTAATCTCGCACATGAATTGGCTCCGCGTAAAATATTCACCAATGTGTTCATTTTTTATTCCGAGACGAAGAAAGGCTAAACCATAGTTAATAGAAAAAACACTGGTTCGGAAGATCTGTGACATACAAAAGGCTTTCCCTCTCCCCCCCAGCAGCCTAGTTTGTTAGTCCTACATTTTCAATCAAAACAGCACAAACAAAACAAAACATTACTTACGTCTTCACATAGATCGTTTGAGAATTCATTTATATATTCATCTTCGTTTAAAACTTCAATAATATCTTCAAAGTCATCCTCAAAAATATCTAAGGATACCAAAACACCATCATTTCCTCCTACATTAGAAGCCATTTTGAAATGATCGTGCATTATCCAAGTCACTTGACGTACTTATAAACACCGTTTGAGAATCCTTTGAAGTTTTCCGATCTTCCGAACTAGTGTTTTTTCTATTAACTATGGCTAAACCAAACACACATTCCTGCGGATTATGTGAATAAACCAGCCGTTTCGGCAGGAAGTTCTACGGCGTATTACTGATTTAGTATTCCTCTACGGGGGAGTATTTGCTTTAGTTAATTGTGCAGAAAAAAATGCTCACGTTATTAATAATTAATTATTTCAACTGGCACAGCGAAAGAGAATGAAAAATATGAAGTTAGTAGAAAAAGAGTTCAAGTTTGTAAACACTGTTTTTATGAAACCTAAATGAAACGTAAAAGGCAATAAAAACAACTATTTTTGATTTATTTTGTTTTTTAAAACGAATTTTAGCCTGTTGAAACTCGTTGTACGAAATACAAATCTAGCTACGGTAAATTCCAGATCACGTAAAAGATAACAAACGACCGTTGCAGCTTGGTACTAGCGAAACCAACTGAACATAAAGTAATAATGCAAAATGATTAATTTGTGAAAATAATAGGTTTTTGTACCTTGTGCAACAGAGTAGTATGTTATAACACTCTAAAACTAATAATTCCCGTACCGCTACACTAGACTGGTATCTTGCCGTGCTTCACTAGTCTCGGTAGTAAAAACGGCGACAAAAAAAGGAGCCCATTTTAAATCGGTTAAAGCCGTAGAACAATAAAATGTTCTCAATTGCTTCTGACTAAGATTTTCAGATTTTTGCCCTTGTTCTCCATATAATTAAGGGGTATAGCTAGTTAGCTTACTTCAAGTAAAGCATCAAACCCACACAAAACTACATGAAGTATTAGTTCACAGGTAGCTAAACATCATGTGAAAGGACAAGTTAGCTAGGTGTCGATTTAGAAAGAAAACGAAAATGCTTCTGGATACGTTAACCGTTCTGGATTCGTTGCCAGATTTATGTGTGGCTTGAAATCTCAAAATAAATATATTAGAGATTTGTATGTAGCCAATATAATTAATTAACGTTTAGAATGGCATTAAAATAACAAAGAACGAGAAGGAAAGGGAGAAAACTGCAATATAAACGCGAAAGAAAGCGCGCTATCGACATTTGTTGTTACTCGGCAATTTGCATTACGTGTCATCTCTCACGTATGCGCAACCTCGACCCCCGGCCTCTGTCTCTTTTTGATAACAGGACGGCGAGACGTTTTTTTTCTCGCCGTCCCTTATATCAAAAAGAGAAAAAAATACCTGGGATCGAGGTTGACGTATGCGACGTGAGTGAATAACGTGCGTATTAACGACTCCGTATTAATTAAACGAATTGTGTTCGATCCGATAACCCCTTCCGGTTATTGCTGAACCCGCCACTCCAGACCTCATAATAAAGAACAACCCCGTCAATTGTCACTTTTAAAAAAAATATCATTCCTTCCATGTCCACACAATAAAGCTACCAAGAATATAATTTGCGATGATTTCTACTTGGTACAGTCTAAACTGAATTTTCGACAAGAGAAATGTAACGATATTTCTAATTTTTTTTACTACAAAAATTATTATAAATTACATCTCGTTTTTCGTGTAAAATTTACTAGTTTTTACAGAAACAAAAACAACAAAAATAAAGACGTCCGCTGTAAAAAATAACTACATTCAGAATCAGAAATCTTAATTTATATAGTTCACCATTAATAAAAGGGCAAAACGAGTTTGTTGCGGATATGCTACATGTCCAGGAACAAATTATTATATTCTCTTAAGAGTCTACTGAATAAGCGATGAGGCTTGTGTGAAACATTCAAGTAGCTGTACTAAAATCTGCAAGATGTCTAAGCAACTTTAGTGTACTAGAATTTTAAGCTTCCGTTTTAAAAAACACTTACAAAGTTAAATTTACGCGGGACGTAAACAAAATGTAATATTTAACATAAAGTCGTGCTTATGTTATGTTGAGCCGCAACCATCCTTCCATGGTCTTACGAACTCTAAAATAAACTTCAAGAAAACTCTTTATTTATTGATATCATGAAGCCATTCCAAGAAAAAATCCAGCTGTAAAACCTCCGACCATGACCACGTTACGTCGTATAAACAGAATACCCTGCAAAATACGTGTATATGTAAGTGTATAAAGAGTTACAATTTGAAAAATAACCAAATTAACAATCATCTAAAGCATCGAAAGTGATCGAGGCAAATGCTTGCTTATGTTAACATTCACAGTACCGTATTTACACAAATAAGCGCTCCTAATGGATTGGCACCCTTTCCCTCTAATTAATGAGGGCCTATATGGGCCTAAATATTAAAAAAAAAATTCAGTTCACCTTATTCGTACTAATTTTGGCGCATTCGTTAATGCAATTAAGCGTAATTTTTTTAAGAACGACTAAGAACAATAAGACCTATATCCCTAACGACTGATTATAAATAGGTCCAAATTTAACTTTCATTTCTTTTTTATTTGTGGGACAATTTCGCTAAATGGATCTATTTTGCGCGAAATTAATAGGCCATAAACTTAGTAGGAGTAAAATATTACATTGATTTTGTGCGCCAAACTCCGGAGAACGAAGAGAGCGTTTGTAGAAAACGATGAGAAATTGTTTAGGTTCTTAAATGTATAGGTAAAAGAGAAAAAAAACAATGATTTTTTACGAGGTATCTTTTACCTAGGTATAAATCTCCACACTTCCTTAACAAACTATTTTCACAAAACTTTCTTCGAACTAACAAAGAATTATTCATGAACAAGATCCCAATTGTTGGTGACTTTAACAATTATTTGGAAACAGGCTCAACGCTACCCCTGAGATGGATAATTATGTCCCCAGTGTAATTATCTATCCTCGTTGCACGTCGTATATGTTGTCTGTATGTCTCACGAACTAACAACTACCATTTTAGAATTCGTCAAGTACACTCTTTGGCACCTGAAAAACTACCGTAAGGAAAGAAATTTTTGCGAATGAAGGGTCGAAAATTTTGAATTTTGCGGAAATAATCTTGGAGGATATTTGGAGGATATTTTTTATATATTTTTAGGTCTTTTCGTTTTTAAAAGTACGTCAAAAAGCAATTTTATTCTGATCAGAATAATGTCAATTTTCGCGAATGGGTACTTTTAATTTTTTTTGCAGAAGAAATTTCGCGGAATTTATTTTCGCGAATTGAGGAAAAATACGCGAAAATTTCTTCCAGCGAAAATTCCCCCCCTTAAGGTAACCAATCCATTTTTGATAATCTGAGGAAATCATTAAATTTCAGCGCATCAAAGTCAAGAAAAAATGTTGATAAAGAAATTGGAATTGGATTCTGTCATCCCAGACCATCGCGAAAAAATTTTTTGTTAAGAAATTAATAGTAGATAAAAACCTTATCTAACAGCCTCTTTGTTTCTTCATCTTCCCTCTGTTCTTGTATTTTTCGATTCACTTCGTCACTAGCACTTCGCATATCATTATCCACCTTTTCCCAATCTACTGTAACGTATCCAGCTCGTGTACCCATCTAATAAAAAGGCATCAGTATACTGGCTGCAATTAGATGAACTTGTGTATTCAAAATAGCATAATTTTATACAAGTCAACCCCAGTTATTTTTAAACTCGCAAAAATTAAGGCATGCAAAAAGTCTATTTAACGTTTTAAATTTCTTTGAACTCTGAAAAGAGTGACAAAAATTATATTGATTGTGGAAAGAAAAAAATACGATCCTATTTTCAAGTGGCATTGAATTTAACAGGATTAACAGACCGCTAAAAACTTCGTTCAATTCCTAAAACATACACCCACGCACACACAAAACGAGAGAAAACTTATATATGCTAGCAAACTTAAATTTCTAGTTCTATTGAAATCAAATATATAATTAAAATATTAAATGCTTTTCTCTTTTCATACAATCTGATTTCTACTAACAAAACATACAACATACATTTATCAACAGAATGCTTCCTCCAACTGCAGCAGCCATAGCTCTACCAACTTTACCCACCATATAACCTGTCAACCTACAGCATAATAATTTTTTCACTCTATAATCCAATTAAGATAAACACATTTATTTTTTTGTTTACACTACTGTTTACACTAAGGTTTCTAAAAGCACATGCTCGGTTTTATTCAATCAAATTCAAGTACACGCTTTTTTTTTATAAGAATAGTGTTTTTTCGTTGAGGGTGAAGTATTCGTATGATTTGGCAAAATATGAGGGTGAAGTATTCTTAATGTATTCTTATTTTTCAGAGTAAAGTTTCTGTCGCATGTATGCACAAGAACAACTCTTTCGCGACAGCTGAATATGTTTCTTTTGAATGAGATGTTCACATATATTTTTTAGTATACTGTTACGCATTTCAGCATGTTTATGTTTTTCTCCCCAGAGATATTAATCAAACCAGGTTAAAGATTTGTCTCATTTTGATTTCCCTAATTTTTTGGTTAACTAACAATTTTATTCTAAGCAAACTCACCCTGGAAATATTCTAAGATATTCTTACAATTTAGGCAATTTTCACCCTGATATTCTTATAGAAGTTATTCTTATAAAAAAAAAGCGTGTAATCTAGCACAATTATCTGAAATTTCAAAATTTTAAGCATAAAGCATTGACTGAACAGCAATTTTTTTAGACCTACCATCCAGTAGCACCTCCAATACCAAACTGTACATAGTTTGATTGCCGAGAAAAATCAACTGTCAATAACTTTCTTGTGACTAGATAGGTATATGCCTCGCTTCCATCTGTCGCATCAGTAGCATCAATCAATTCATATTCTTCGTCTAAATGAAAGACACATTACCATATTGACTCTTAAACCTTCCAAGAAATTAGAAAACTGATATTATCAACATTACAAATGGAAGGAAATTTTCATTGATTAGAAGAAATGTGTTCCAGATAAAAAAAAGTTTCCGATATTATTATTGGAAGCTTGACTGAGATTCTTTTTAAACTAAAATCTGTTAAAATATTGTGATATATCCTTCAGCTTCAGATAGAACTATGATCTATATAGGATCATAAGTATTTGATATGAGAATGGTTAGGTGGATGTGTAACGCCAGTCTGAGAGACAGAAAGAGTTCAGATGAGCTAAGAAGCAGGCTAAGTATCCATAGAATTAAAGATGTTATCCAGATAAGAAGATTGAATTGGCTGGGGCACTTGGAAAGAATGGAGGAGGATAATTGGGTAAGAAAGTGTAGAGACTTGATAGTTCCTGGGGCAAAGCCCAGAGGCAGACCGAGAAAGACTTGGCAGGAGGTTATAAGGACAGACTTGATACAGAGGAAGTTGAGTTTAGATCTAACACAGTCTAGATCAGATTGGAAGAGGGTCATTAATATACCCCGTCCAACCCATGCTAGCATGGAAAACGGACGTTAAGCCGAGAATGATGATGATGATAAGGGTATTAATTACAAATGGTATCAGCTTCAAAAATTAACTCCCATATGTAATTTATTGTCTTATCTGAAAGGTGAAAAAGAATGAAACAAAAAACAACAATATATATTGAAATAATGTTACTACTTATATTTATATACTTTGTTCTTATTGTTATTGATAAAACAGAGAAAGTTTTCTGCAGAAAGCTTTTGAAAATACACAGTTATATTTCAACAGTATAACTTTTGTGGATAGAGCACAAACAAATATTGCTAAGTTTTGATGAGAGCAGAGATTAAAAAAATTGCCATTTGTAGGGAATTTAAATTTGCGCAAAATATATATATATGAAGTAAGTCAGGTTGGATTCTTGGTTTAATCTCTGCATTTGATAATTCTGTCAGTTCTTTTCAGGAAATCCAAGCCACAGCGTGTACACAGGTCCACATGCAAAAAAATTAGGGGTTTCTAACAGAACCACATGCAAAATGCCAAATTTTATAACAAGTTGACCAGCGAAACACACCCGAAAAACATGCCAAAACACTTAATGTGCTAATTTGCTAAAAAAGTTCTAAAATGTCTTTAAATGTCTCTAAAATGCCTTAAAAGGTTTTTCATGTTATTGTAAAATGCCTATATGCAGCTTTACCTGATTCACTTAATTTCCGTTCTTCTCTCATAGTCTTCGCTTTATTTTTTCTGTCCTGCACAGTTTTGTCTTTGTCATTTGCAGAAGCCATTGCATTTCATATTGTTCTATTTCTCCACTATAAAGCAATATATGATTAGTTCAAGTTAAGTCAACAGACCTTTATACTAGCTGGTCTGATGTGCGATATAGATAGGCTATAGGGCCAAAAAATTGACTTGCTGGCCATTTCAAATTCTCGACATCACTATGACTGTTAGGGATAAAATATTTATTCAGAGTGGGTTCGCCCACATACGGCCATTGCCCAGTTACGACTAGGTACATAATTTATGTGTAACTTCCTTTATTTCACACAATGCTGTGTTAATTCATTCTCTAATAGCAAAAAAAGTCTATCAATTCAACCACTTTATTTGGTTCGAAGCTTCCTGTATAGACCATGCACATTAAAAATGACTGACCAAGAAACACTTAGCAGGAGGTAATAAAGACAGAACTGATGGAGAGGAATTTGAGCTTAGATCTAACACAGTCTAGATCAGATTGGGGGACGGTTATTAATATAACCACCTAGGACCAATTTGGGTAATTTTCTGAAGCATGGGTCCCCAAATCCGTTTCGGAATGGACTGTTTGATGACGTCATCAAAAAACCTTCAAACCCTAATATCTCTGCAATCGTTTGTCAAAACTAAATAATCCTACACATTTTCTTGATCAGCGTTTCAAGATCTATATATACGATGAAGGCAACAGGTATACAAATTTCTAAAAATTTTTTTTGGGTTTTGACGGGCTATATATTGCTGACATCAACAAAATTTTTAAACCCTTATATCTCATTAACCACTCATCAAAATCACATGATCATATACATTTTCTTGATCAGCAGTTTAAGCGCTACACAATAGAAGCAACATGAAAACAAGGTTCTTATTTTTTTTGTGAATGGGTTGCTGACGTCATCAAAATTCAAATGACGCTTCTTTTTCATTTTTATACTGCCTCAGTGGATTTTTCCACGGGCTTTATCGACTAGTTTTATAATAAATATTGTAATACAAACCAGTCTTAATTAGTTTCTTTGTCATTGTATTCATCTTTAATAAGACAAAACAACCACATTCTAAATTGTGTGACAAAAATGAGGACCGGGTAAGTTACAAACTGAGCTAATAGGGTTTAGGGGATAGAAAATGAAATGGAAGGGGAGTTATTTGCAGTGTGCCCACGTGAAGGCTGGCATTTTCTATTACGTTTTAAGGCCAGCGAGGAAGGAGCTCGGAGTGAATGCTCAACAGTATAAGTTAAAAATTTTTAAACCCACTCTATTTAATCTCTCCTGGGTACGAGGGTGCCGATAAGCCGCATATGCCGTAAAAAGTGCAGGCGTTTTAGGGCGAGTTCGGCGTTTTGAAAAAAATTCGGGTATTTGCCCGAAAAACCCCACATAGTCCCGAACAATGCCCGGAAAAAAAAAAGATTCACCACAAATGACTCTCAAAGAATTATTTAAAAAAGTATAAAAATTAAAATGAACTAACTATGTGGTAGCTAAGTTCTTAAAAGAACTGTTTTTTAGGGTTTTTGATAAGATTTACTTGATAAATAACTTATATATATATATATAAACTTTATTAACTCCTTTCTCTTCAAGCGCATTCTTTCAACTGTCGTTCGCCATGTTTATCTTACAAGGTGTTGCATTTCGGGAATGTTCCGGGCGAGTTCGGGAAAGCACAGGCGGTTTCGGCAGACAACCGTCAATTTAATTCGAAAAGTCGCCCAAACTTGCCCTTATATATGCGGGCGTTTGTGGCTTATCGGCACCCTCTTTCCTGGGTGGTTGTAGACCCAAAAATTAATTCTTGATTTCAGAGTTCATTCACTTGTTCTGGAGGCTTGATATTTTTTGCATCTGTTTTTGGAGACGATCTCTAAGTTCGTAGACCAAGATTTCTGAAAAGAGGAAAATGTCTCTGACTTTGGAGACAATCTCCTATAGTGGGTATACCAAATCAGATAAAATAGCTAGCCTATGCTATTTTTATGTGCTGAACACTGTTTATTGAAAAAAGTATTATAAATTCAAGAATTAATTAAAAACGAGTAAAACGCATAAAAAACAGCTAGCTTTCTATTTAATGCAAGTCCACACAGGCTGGGAAATGGATTACGAGATTAAAAAAATTGTAAAAGTTATAAATCAAAGCAAGATATGCTTCACACAGCTTCTGTGCCATATTGGATTGGGGACTACACCGAGTACAGCAATCAGAACAGAGTTTTTATTCCCATCTATAGTGTGCCTGCCGGTTTGGTGGACTATGGCCCATGGCCAAGGCCATGGTGGAAAACCAGAAGCGAAGATGGACGTCGACGGCGACACGCAGCTGTGGAGTGAACAAACACGCAAAAATAATCCACGTTGGTTGGTTGTTTAGATTTCTGATTAAAAAATTAAATGGTTTTGACCATTATGAGCCCATTACTTTAAAAAACTCTTCCATGGTATATATGAATAGCTACAATAAAAAGCCATCAAGTTGTAAACGTATTTTACTTCAGAATATATTATTTACTACTTTATTATATACTACTTTACTTTAGACTATGAAGAACGGAACTGAAATGTTTCTGAATTTTTATATCAAGAGTGGTATAGCAGCTGCATATTTAATTAGGCTAAAACATAGGGCTAAAACATAAATACAGAAACGAATTAAACATTCAGGCCCTATTTTTTGTTGAAATATAGTAAAATTCGGTTTGTCATGTCACAATTATTTTGTTGTGGGCATGAAAGAGGTCAATGTTCTTAAATTCTAATAATATTAACCTTATGTGATAACCTCAGCACAATTGTAGTATGAGACAAAAGGAATAAACTTATCATTAAATCTATAAATCGCAGTTAAGAACATTCAAACAAAGTTGTCAGTGATATATATGTTTACAACATATCTTATGGGTTACTTTGAGGTCCCCCAGATTAAATCTTGTGATCTTCAGTTTTCGCACCTAAAAATGAGTAGCTAGGTGAGTACTGGCAAAATCCGAAAAGATTTGATATATTTCGTAAATTAGATTCAACGAATTCGACAGGTTTATTTAAATTTTCATACTCATCCTTAATAGAAATATAACATTTTCCATTCCATAAAAATATTAATATTCACAAAGTTTCATAACAATTGAGCAGCTAAGAAGATATTATTTGCTGTTGTTTCATTAAATTAACTAAAATGGGAATTGGGTGAGGTTGCTAGACTGAGAGAAACAAAAGCCATTAAACTAACAACTACACGTTTCAGTGTAAATCACTCTCCACTACACGAGCTCTTTTCTTGATACATGTTCTTCGTCGTTACTAATTCTCAAAGAATTTTATCCCCTTGAGCTTTAACTCATTTAATATCTCAAAACTGTTCTTCACCTTTTAGTACCTCACATCTGTCACACACTCCCTGTCAGTGCATGGAGTGTCCCTTCCTGTGTTATCTTTCCAATAATCTGCCCTACGCATATTGGGATCATCATATCATTTCTTCACACTTTTGTACAAGTGGAAATTAACAAAAAATAAGAATAGCTGCCATGCTTGGCATGTTCTTGATAATTTCTTGAAAATAGGCTTTAACTTGCATTATTTTTAGGATGTGCTGTTTTTCCAGCTGGAAGATTTTTTTAAAAGCCTGATTTCAAATTGTTGGGGCATTGCATTGCAATGACCCCATGAGACAATTGAGTAATTAAAAAAAGGCAGCAGTAAATCACTCTCTTAAAATTATTTGCGTGTGTGTGGGCGTGTGTGTGGGCACATGCAATTGTCTGCTAGCAGTTTTGCACGTTTTCTGACTGGACCTGTTTATGTATAAATTTTACAAATTAATTCAGTGATGCAAAGAAAAGTGCAGAATAAAAATTTTCATGTTAAAGATATTTACTCTGACTTGCCAGATATGTATGTACAGCAGTATGTACAATCTGTTGTGTATTGGGAATAAAGTTCCAGCTCGTTTGACAATACTATTTGAGAAAAAGCAGATGTCGTCGTGACCTTGTACCATTTTGGAAACAGTCAACTGAACAATGTGCTCCAAAATTAGCAAAGCAAAGAAAGTTTATAATTCTAAAACAGAAAGCATGCATTATGTCTTTTGATGTTATATTTATAGGAAGCGATTCTCCACAGAATGCTTTTGCTTCACATAATCCGTAACAATCTTTTAACCGTTAAGGAAAGGCTGTAACTATCTAGTTTAGGATAAGTCATTTATATAGATAGCAAAACCAGCTGTTGATTATGAACAAAAAGCTCTTTGTGTTAGAAGTGTGATCTGTAAGAAAGCTACTGTAGTTTGTGGAAAGGATGTAGGTAAGTTGTGGTATGTATAATTACCAACATGTTTTAAAAGTCTTTCTTTATGCTAATATATATGAAAAAAAAACAATGAAAAAGAGGAACAAAGAACTTTTTCGATTTTCACAATGTGTTAATAGGCAGACTTTGCAGTGTGATTTCATACACCTTTGCTCATTTTGTTGTAAAATACTTTAGGTTAGATTTAGAAGATCATGCCCAGAAGCAAATCTGGATCACGCAGTAGAAGTAGGAGTTCTTCTCCTAGGCGTAGGAAGCAAAAGGTATATTATATCTGTATTTGTTTATTATGTACAAAATCGTCTGAAGATTTTGGATTCTTTGAGCATTCAGACTATTGAATGCTGCAAGTGAATGCCCCAGTTAAAATTAAAACAAGAAAGTTGGTGGCTAAAAACTGTGAAACTGTTCTATCCATGTTGTTAACGTGATACTATTTTGAAATGCTTTGCTGGCCTGTTTGTAAACTACACAGAATGGTTAAAGCAGGTCTGATAAGGGAACCGGTTTGTAGGCCGTACATCACATTTGTAAATGCGACACAACTACACCATTCCAAAATTCTTTGGGCCTGTTTTTAAGCCTCAATTGTGAACAGAGCAGGCACTTTGTAAGGAACATTAAGTTAAACTCTCTTAAAATTTTGGTAATCCGAGCCTCAAATTTTTCTTTATTCTTATTAAAGCTTGACAAGTTTCTTAAAAAAACCTTTTATTTATCTATATTTTTAGCAAATTCTCTTAAGAAGAGGCAAAATAATGAAATACAGCTTTAAATAAGAACTTAGAAATTAAATCAAAATAGGTAAGGGCTATGCTAGAAAACAACTCAACTCTACAAGTAGTGGTGAATAGCTGGACAGCATGAACTCACATGTAGAATTAATACATAAATTTTAAATTAGAGGAGAATATATATAAATAAACTTTTGTCTAATTTTGGAAAAACTATGAAAGATAATTCATTGAATTTTTTTAAAACTACTTAAAAGGCAAATAATAATAAAAAATTATTGTGCAGAAACATTGAGGCACAATGACAGCGAGGAAAATGTAAAAAGAAAAGAAAAATTAGAATATCATGCAGTCATTCATTTCATCTCTTGAACGCATGCCACCTGATCTTTAAACCTGACCAACTGTGCCTGCATAAGCAAGAGGAAAACAGAAATGGTTTAGAAAATTGTCCCAACCAGGAGGAAATGCCAGCAAATTCAGAAGTGTTCCACAGTTAAATAGTATATACTGAAAAAAACATCACGTCGGGTATGCAGTTTTGTTCAATTTTTCTTCAAAATGAAGGCTTCCTATTTTTTGACCGAAGTCATATTGAGTTTTTTTTGTCTATACCCATAGTCCACATACCCATAGTCCACAAACATAATCAGTGCCGTGGCACCCAGAGCTAGAAAAATTGCCAATGCTGTTTTTGGGTCCAGATATGTATGGTATTTATAAAAGTCATTGGATTTTCAGGCTAACTAGATGGCAATACAATATGAAAACCAACCGAAAAGTGTTGATTCAGCAAAAAAATCTATATTATATTATATTTCTCTTAAAAAAATTCTATCCTGTTTCAAATGATAAATCATAATAAAATTCAACAAATTTAGGTTGTTTTTTAGCATTTGACAGACTATGAACTCTGCAATATCAAGAAGTAAATTCACCATAGAATACCATTTATTACCTCCTCATCAAGTTCAGTAATACTATAGTTTTGTGAAGAGTGACTTTTAAAATTTCACTTGTAAAGCTTTAAAAGAGTAAAGGAAATGTGCTTCTCTTTTTTGCCTCATTTTATAATTAACCGTAACAATTTTTATTCCTATAAAAGATTTGCCTCCCTGACATATAAACTCGGTGTGATACTTTAGGAACGTGAACGAGATAAGGACAGACACAAAAGACGTCACAGTCATAGAAGTAAGTCACCATCATCAAGAAAGAAATGGAGGTATTCAAGAAGTCGTTCCAGATCACCCAGTGTGGACAGGTTTGGAAGATCTACGAAACGAAAAGATAAGTATGGTAATGATGATGAAGATACTAGGGCCGAGCCCGGTGTAAAAACAGAAGAGATGGAAAGACAAAGAAAGATGTGAGTAATAAAATGAGAATGTATATATGTTGAATCTCCATGAATTGCATCTTATTCTTAAATTTGTTAATAATATTTTGAAATTATTCTTTCAAGACGTGCCTCAGAGATGCAAGCAAAATTTATTGAAGAAGAAACCCAACGGAGAATTGAAGATGTTGTTATGAAGCGTGTGGAAGAAGAACTTGCAAAAAGAAAGATTGATGTAGATGAAGAAGTTATGCGAAAAGTTGAGGATGCTAAAAAGCATGTTGAACACCATCTTGAAGGAGAATATGAGAGAAGAACCAAAGAAATTGCTGAGCAATTCAAAGGGAAGGAGGTTAGTAACAGCACATATTGATAGTGATTGTGTAAAAATTCTGAATGAGGGTGTAAACTTGTTTGTGCAAAGTAAAATCTGGGTCTATGTGACAATTTGAAAAAAACTTGTATAAATACTTCTGGCCTCTAAAGAATTATTATATTAGTATTTTTGTATTTTTTGATGTGTTTGTTTAAATGTAATACAAGATTTCTCGTTACAATGAATTTATTCGGATTAGTTTTACTCCTTTTTTGCGCTAAAGCGTTTTTGGATTTACAATTGATTGTTTTTCGAAGACAAAAAAAAAGGAAAGGAGTACAATACAGTTTTTTAATTTAGGAGCAACTAAAAGTTGAAATTGAAAAACTAAAGAAGGAGGTGGAAGCAGCATATGAAAAAGTTCACGAAATTGAAGGCAAACTGGTGAGTATTACCAATAATGTGCGATTACGATTCGTATAGGTGCTTGTTGCGTATAAACTACCTTCATTATTACCTCCTTTCAGTTTTTACGTATAAACGTTTCCAGCCTTTCTAAGTGAATTTAATTTTGTGCCGACATGAAGTGTCACTTTGGAACTTTACGTAGGAAAACTTTACGTAGGAAAACTTTAATTTCACGTATTTTTTGTTCTGCGATTGCATGCTCCCACACACAAGCAACAGTTAATTTAACAAGAAAATGAGATTAAAACGTTTCTAGGTTCACCTTACATCTAAATAAATAAAATTAGCTGACGTAAACAAAAAAATTCTAGCTAGCATGCCAGCATTTGCGGCAATTGCCGGCTGACGAGAGGAATAAGAAAGCCCGGTTAGTTAAGTCTATTTAAGTCTAGTTAAGTCATTTTTTTAATAGTATTTTGTTAAGGTAAGGTTAGGCGCTTACTTATTATGCAAAAGCATTGCCTGATACATTGCCTGATATGATCTCATATGTCATGGCGAGAAACCCGAGTGCATGACAGCAAGTTTTTTTTAAACTGTATATACAGTTGAACTCATGAAATTCGACTCTTCAGGGGGTCTCACGATTTGGTCGAATTAAAGGAGTTTTGTTGTAAGGGTTTCATTCTGAAGGGACTGTAGAATTTGGTCGATTTACATGATTTGTCGATTTATGGGAGGTCGATTTACATGAGTTCAACTGTACTTTCAAATCCATTGGAACCATCGAATAAAAGATTGTTCTTTTATCTTCGGTTATTACTTTGGGACAGGAAATTTAAAAAATATACGTGCTTATTGTATTGCTATTGACAACTTTTTACGTCTAAAGTTGGATAGGCCGCTTCCTCACCTATTTGCCGAAAACAGTTAAGAAATTAAAATAGAATTGCATTGTAACATGCTGTGTTATTTTCGCTAGGCGGAGGAGCGATTGAGCATGCTTGAAAAACAACGCGAGTTAGAAGAGGAGAAGCGTCGACTTGAACACGATTACAAGAAAACCGAGAAAAAAGCTCAGGAGATGATACTCAACAAAAAGAATTCAAGACCGAGACTTTCTTTTGGTTTGAAACCTGTTACACCGAAATAAAACGAACTCGCAACGAACCTCAGTCAGTCTAGTGTGTATGTATTCATCAGGTCAAAGATTGTTTTGCCAAGCCTTGAACTAGTAGTAACAGGGAGGCGTCTTTAGTACACATGTTCGGCTTGCCATTCTTAGGCCATACGGTCTGGTATCATAAAATTGAAAAAGTTACATCTAACTGAGTTCGTGATATCTGTGGATGATATATTCTGTACAGGAAAAGTATATAGATAACATTGAAAGAGTTGAAGTTTTTTTATATAAAAGAGAAGCTGATTTTAATTTTATTTTTTTCAAGTGGCAGTTTCTTTTTTAAAATTATCCATATTTTGCTATTTATGAAGAATAAAGGATAAAGATGGTTTGATGTGTTTTATATTGTTTTTCTCGCAGCATCCTGATATGTAAAGGGTAATTTTTTACATAAAATTTAAGGGGACAAAAAAGATTAAAACTTGGGAGAAATTTAGAATATTTGTGAAAAACTTGCTTATTTTGTTTGAAAAAGATATAAAATAACTTGTTGCTGTGAAGCAACCACTCAAAATGTTAAGGTCAAACGACCAAGGCTTAAATCTGCATAAACCAACAAAGCGACCTACCATCAAAAGTTCTATACAAGAAAGTCTGAAGTTGAAATCTTTCTTGAATATTACGTTTAGGTTCTTGTTAACAACGTCGAAGCTAAAATCAAAAACCAGCTGAAAGGAAAAATGAACTTATACCTATAGCTTATAAAAAAAATGAGAAAAAATTGTGGTGTGATCACCTCGAAACGTGCGCACCCATCTTTTTGATCAATTTTAGTTTGTGTGCAAAGATGGAAAATATAGGCAAATAAGAAGGCTGCTCAGTCCGACCTTTTTTTTCTATCCTGTACCTGACGAAAAGTTTTTTTTCTCTTTGTCTGTTCAAAAAAGTTAATAGTTTAATAATAATATTAATCGTTTATTTTGCTTCAGTTTTTAAGGAACGGTCTCGTTCATAAAACCTCTCGGGTTTTTGTTTTGATGCTTTAGTCTGCAGAACTTTCACCTATTTTAATCCAATTGGGGAAGATGGGTAACGTGAAGTTGGGCATGAGAGGGGCGAAGTAATTATTGTAGGTTGAAATTTTATTTGGCCTGAATTCATGAGAATGCTTGGAATGTGCTAGTTTTAGACAGTTTTTTGTGATAACCTTCAACCCTCTTTTTACCATTATATCTCGTGCTTTCGACCCCCTTCTTAAAGCTGAAATGATGTCTGGTTCGTTAAAATCGTCAACTTTTTTGTCAGGATAACCTACCCAATATTCGTCCAAATTCCAGGTGGTAATAGCCATTCACATGTCATCAAAATCTCTGGTTTTGACCCGTAAGATTATGAAGGAAAATCATCACAGCCTTTGTCTAGCGTTCTTTATCTGGGCGACAAATTGGAGGCATGCATTGATAGCAATTTAGGAAACAAGATCCTCCGAAGCAAAGAAAATTGTTTACAATGTGTCCAGTGAGAAAAAAAATAATGGAACGTCAATCCAATATCGTCAATCGCGTCACTGTCATTGTTTTCGTTGCATAATGAACATTTTAAAATTCGACTCAATTTTTCACGTGGTAAATAAAAACCAGGAGTATTGCGCTCACACTGCGTACAGACAGGAAGGAAGATTTTTTGTGACAGCAGAGTTTCGATAACTAATTGCTGGCGCGAGCGTTTTGTTTCTTACGTAAAGGCGGAAATGAACTTTTAACACATATTTATTTTAAAAAAATTAATAAAACTGCTTATTCATCTTTTTTGTGCCTAAATTTTTGCGCATGCTTACAGATGAGAATTTTCAAGTAAATAAAAAATCAGATTTTGTGGTGGTGGACGCTTGGTGCAATTTTGAGATAAATGGTGTAGAAACCAGGTCATGTATCGTAGCATAATTTGCAGAATCAAGGATACAATAAATGAACAAAAATAATAAAAATCAGAACATCTGACCGTCTGATCGCAGGAGAAGTTTGTTGTGTTTAGGTTTACTGTTCCATACTTTTCGTAAAGTAGAATTTTTCGTTCTAAGAATTTTTTATTTCGCAGAAATAAAGTTAATATTTTTAACTTTTTACAAACGAAAGTGAAGGTAGATTGGTCAAATAAAGACAAGCTGGCTGGCTTCCTCACTTTTGTTTATTGACCCCCAGAGCTATAGCTATTAATAGTTAGCTACAAAATATAAGGTTCATTCACTTCACCCAGTGTTGAATGTTTGTTTAACAACAGCTAGTGGCAACCTTAGCACAATCTACTATGTTTACTAAATTGTATTTATGAAATTACCATATTAGCTGGCGATATAGTTTTGTGGTGTGTGTGTGTGTTGCTGAAAAAGCCTTGGGTGGTTAGCTAAAAGAAACATGTTCACAGGTGTCTCAGGTTAAAGATTTTACTAGAAAAATTGACATTCCTCTATGCCTTTTAGATGCATACAATACAAAATTCTGTAACAAAAACAGGACTGAATAGGTAAACATTAGCTTATTTAGTTGCGGCAGAGCTAAAATTGGTTATAACTCTCACACTAATGTGCGGAAGACTGGGGTTAGATTCCCCTTGGCAGCGATTCAATATGGGCGAGTGAATGTTACCATAGCCCAGGTTAACCCAAGCCATGTGAGGTAAATTGGGGAGATGGCACACTGTGTGGGTCGTTAGATATGTTGCGCAGAGTTGTCTGATAGGGTGCAGGTAGTTCAAAATGAGCATTAAATATCTATTAGCTCAGCTAATATAATTAGCTATAGCTAAGCTATCTATATTTCTTTGTTTCACTAGATTTCTTTGATCGTGTTGCTCTTTTGTTTATCACGCAAGATCTGGTACATGGTTTTTGACAAGAACAAATTTTATAAGAACACAAGATTCAGATTTTGCTGAAAAATAAGAACAGCTTTAGTCTGAAATTATTGCTTACAAAACTATAAGAACAATCTGAGTTTAAATTAATTCCTTTTAACTCGCCTTTCCTTGACTTGATCTATCTACTTGATCTATCTATCATGAACACAATTTGTACCATTAGAAAAACAAAATAAGAACAATTCAGACTGAAAGAGGTTTGAAAAATACTGCCAGCCTCAGGTCAGCTTTAACTAGTTAAACGTTTATTTGAAGTAGGTTTTAACTTGATTCTTATGTGATCTTTGGATTTATCCAAATGTGATCTTTGGTATTCTGAACCTAACCTCTGCCAGCACTAATAAAATCACAGTGGTAACAAAAAGAATACGCTGTCTCAAGCTTTTTATCTTTAATGCTCGGTTCACCCTACTGGTTTATTAAACCTTGTACTAACTGAGTTAATATATCAACGATGTGAACCACAATTTCTTACCTTACTAAGAAAAATCTATCAATATGTAAGCACATGTATTGTATTGGACGGTGTTCTAAGGATCAAAATGTTTTAATATTTAGTTCACTGTTTAACTCAGCGATCAATGAGAAGCTGGAGGTTTTATTTGTTTACTTAAAATCTTCAAAACTAAGTATATATTTCATATTATAGAGATACATTTCTTTAGCCCAAGAATGACCATTCCTGGATCAGCCGAACTTATTTTATCTTTCTTTTCTTATTTGTTACAGGTTTTTTTGTGTTTATAAAGCTTGTTAGCTAAAATATATTTTAACCTAAGCTAAACTGAACCTTAACCACATAGAGATATTATCTTTGATACAAGTACATAAACCTTTGTCAAATTTGAATCAGTTGTCAAAGTACCTTGTGTAGGGATTATTTTATGGACCTGAAGACAGCAAACTAAGAGAATAAATACCAGTAATAGTAATAACAACAAAGTTCCAAGGTGTCCAATGTTCAAAACTATCTCTTCTTATAAATGCTTTAAAATAGACGTTGTCAGTCAAACATATTTCAGAATTGCAAATTTGTGGACGTTTTAGACTGAAAGACAACAAAAAGTGTACAACATCAGGCTTAACTATATACAAGATTTTCATGATGTTAGGTATATTTAGATATATATATACTACATTATTTTATCTATTATTAGACTATTGTGTAAATATTTACATTATATTGATGTCATAATGACATAACAAATTTAAAAATATGTCATGGAGCTGGAAAAGTGACTTATCAACTTTGTGATAAGCGAAACATAAAAAACAATTTGAAGTAGCAGACAAAAAGTTATTTCTATTTTTAATTATGCTGTTCTTTGTTTTATTTCCATTGGCTTATTTTATCTGATTTTTTTCCAAGTTGTTTGATTGTTCACTGGAATTTTGTTTTTATGCACAGCAATGCTTAAGTTTGAATTTTAAAGTTTTGTTTTTTAATTGTTTGTGGCAAGTCAGTGAATGATATGGAATGAAATTGTGGGGGTTATTCAGAATATTATCAACTTTTCAATTTTTAGCTTTTTTGTGGGTCTTTAAATAATATATCTCATAAATGTGACGATTCCAGGTAATTTGATGACAAAGTATAATATTATTGATAGCTATTTAGCGATAATTATATAAAAAAACAATAAAATTATGGCTAAATAAAAATTGATTATAGATTAGACTATAATAGTGATGAACAATACTAAGCTATATTTATCGCTAACTTGATTTGTTTTCTCTGCCGCTTTTGTAATAGTGCTGTATGGCTGATGTATAAATTTTGTAGCTAATCATGTGAAAAGCAAGTAAGACAACATTCTTTGAATGCTTGTCAATTAAATTTAGCTTGCAAAACAGCAAAAAAGGTTTGCTTGATGTTTTCCTAAAATTGTATAAATAGTGTTTTTAGAATTGTTTGATCGCTGTAAAAAATAAAACGTAACACTTTTGATTTATTTTTTAAAGTCAAATGAATACTGTAATGATCAAAAAAATATTTTCCCTCAAATGTTGGGGAAAGCCAGATAATTTTTATAGGTGAATCTTATACGCCATCCTGATATACTATTGAGGCACAATGTAGTAAGTTTGTCTGGGATTTCCACTTCTGAGGCTGCGAATTGAATCCTGCTCACTGCCACGCAGTATGTTAGTGATGTGCAAAGTATAGTTCCAATTCAATTTCACCAGGGAATTTACATACTTTGGAAAAAGCATTGAATTATGTTGATGTTTAATAATTTTATATATATATTATAGTTTGACTAAAGAAATCTCCCATCATGCTTATATAAAACCATGTCACAAGAGCAATCAGATCTTCAGTTAGTTGAAAGTGATGAAAAGAATGAAGGTTTGGAGAAAAGTCATGAAACTGGTATAATTAATTTGATTAAATTTGTCTATATTAATAGCAACAGAATGATTATGGAGCATAAATTCTTTACTGTAACTATTCCCCTTACCTTTTAAAACATGCTCTTGAAACTAATTTGTGCTGTGTGTGTTGTGTTTGATAGATAAAGTGCACATTCGAATACCCACCAGGCGTACTGTGAAACTTGACAGAAGCTGTTTATGTATTTTTTATATTTCTTGTTTAACGATGAGCAACTTGCAACCAATTATAGCAAGGTTTTGTTGTTTTTCTCTAAAGGAACTTTGTGGAAACTGAGTTTTTTATCACATGAAATTTGTTTGTGTTTCTAAATATCTAAATACTGCACAGTTTGGCATGTTTTATTTAAGTAAGAATTATGTTAATAAAGTTGTTACTAGTTATTTAACTTAAACGTAAAATCAGAATTTACTACCCAAATTTCTGTTTTTAAGGAAGTGCTCTCTAACACTCTAAACTGTTTTTTAATATCAAAGGAGTCAAGATTTTAGTTAAAACTTTGTAAGATAAAAACTACAAATTTTGATTTTGTTCAATGAAATATCAAAAAATAATTTTTGGGGTAACTTCCCCCTTAAAGATGTTATTGTTAATAATTACAGCTTGTGGATATATGCACCTTAAAAGAAAGAAGCTAACTTTTATGGAATTTTTTGATGTTTTTATATTAAAATATTTTCATCGTGTATACTCATTTTTGTTTTATGCTGATGTTATTAAGGTTTATATTTTTAGTTTAATGCATACTAATTTAACCAGCTAAATTTAATTAAAACTTAATCTGTTTTTATCTCTTAGAAGTCCTTCCCATTGTGTCAACGGTAAAGATATTGGAAATTGCTCATGTGTTGCAACAAAAAGCAGTATTTTTAAATGGTATGTATTTAGTTTTTAAATGGATCTAGAAAATCTTTGACATTTTTAGCAGAAAGTCAAAAAATAAATTTGATCTTGGAAAAATTGGCTCTGTCACCAACTTTAACGTAAATGACCAATTTAAGGCTAACATTGGACATTTATTCAAGAGAGGCAATTGGTCATTTAAAATAGCTACAAATTTGATAATCACTACCTAAATAAATACGAAATAATTATTTACCTAAATTTTTTTGTTTTTGAAAAAATGCAAGATAAAGTTTAGCCTAAATATTGCCATATTCTCTTAATAATTATTTAAAAAACAAAACCTATGTAAGCATTCTAAGCATGAACTGACTGCAACTACAACAAAAAGATTCGGGTCAGTTTATCGGTAAAAATAGATCAACAAAAACATTTGCAGCCATAATAAGAAAAATTTGTTGCACACTCTAATCAATACTTTTGGTTGTCAGCATATACTTTTTTAAATTATTTAAATTTCAAGGAAGAGAAGTGTGAAGTCACAAAATAATTTGCAGCCCTTACCAAAAAACCATTCTTTAGTTGAAAGCTTGGGCATCGGTCATCTGCACTCTCTGACATATAATTTGTCCACAAGGTCCATAATGGTTGATTGTATTATGGCAAACAAATTTTTTTTTGAAGTACAGTCTAATGAATATTGGTTCTTTCAGTTGATTGTTTAGCATAATGTATGTATATTTATAAAGTTAATAAAGTATTTTAAAATGACGGATTTTTGATTGACAATTTTATTTTCGATCACTCCTCAATTTAATCCATATATTCCTATATAGTGGGCTGTGCATGATTAAACATTTCAATTACAATTTTATGTGTTAAGGATGGCAAAAGCATCACAGATACTGAAAAACAAAATATATATATGATTTGTAAAATTTTTTCACTTTTGTCCAATTCTTTTCTAGGTGGAAAGGATATAGAAAGCAACCCGCTTGTGATTTGTTCACATGGAGTGGAGTCGTATACCGAAGATGACTTTAAAAACACAATCACTTTTTTACAAGACACAGCTAAGTATGTCCAACCTTACAGATGTTGTTTTGAAATTAACCTTCAAAGATAAAGGAGTTTTTATTTATATTTTATGGCATTTAAGGTCAAAAATGTAATACAGCTTAGTCTACACAATCATTCACATACATGAAGATGTACTCTGCCTACGAGAAATTTATTACTTTGTTTTTCTTTTTATAGACTACTGTGGAATGAATACAAGTTTGTGGTCATAATTAATCGACAGAATGGTAAATGGAACAGCGTGAAATCTATTTTAAAGTACATACAAGTAAGCTTTTTACAAATGTTTGACCTTCAATGTTATTATCAATTAAAATGTAGGGAAAAATATTTTATCTTGTAATTTTAAACTTGAAGAGTGTTAAGCTTTCATAAGATGTATTGCTTTCTGTAAGAGATCATCCAAGTTCCCAGTTCCTTTCGATTTGTATTAGTTTTAATAATTAGTTTTAATAATAAATGTATTTAAAAGTAATAGAAAAAAACAAAAGCTTGATTAGATTAGAAATTTTCAAAACCATACTGCAAATAAACATCCATATTTTTTCTGGGTGTTCAAAATAGCTGCACACAGCTTAAACTCTGTAATCTTTCCACTACCCTATTTTACCCTATTTTTATTTGTCTTGGGCATGGTTTTTAAAGATTAATTTAAAATTTTTCTGTAACTGCCTTGTCTGATTCATTGACAAAGTTTTATTATTCTACTAGTCAATAAAGCCTGTGGAAAAATCCACTTAGGCAGGATAACAGTGAAAAAGAACCGTCATTTAACTTTTGATGAAGCCAGCAGGGACCCGTTGAGGCACAAAATATTTTTTTCAGGAATTTGTTAACTTGTTGCCTCTATTGTGTAGAGCTTGAATAGCTGATTAAAATAATGTATAAGATCATATGTTTTGGACGAACACCTAAGAAGATATAAGAGTTTTTGGCATCAGCAAAGACAAACAAATATACAAACAAATTTTTTTAGAAATTTATATATCCGTTGCCTTCATCATATAGATCTTAAAACGCTGATCAAGAAAATGTATAGGATCATGTACTTTTGACAAATGGTTACGGAAATATTGTGGTTTAAATGTCTTTTGATGACGTCATTAACCTGTCCATTCCGAAACGGATTCGGAGACCCAGGCTTGGAAAACTTACCCAAATTGGTCCCAGGTGATCCCTAGTTACCCACACGGTGAAAAATAACTGACGTCACCACCTCGTTTCCAAGTTATTTAGCCTCAAAGTTTTAAGTGCACTGTAATGGCTTCTTTAATTTAAATTAAGATATTGACGTTAAATTAGTGTTATTGACGTCACACCGTAACGTCAGAAAATTTAACATTTGAGACATACCATTTTTTGGCGACATCAAAGAAAAATGAAGATATCCACTTTGCCTGTTACAGACACACAAACACACAGACACACTCTCCGTATTATTATATAGATTTATTTTAATATCTATTATCACCTTCTTAAAGAAATTAACAAACACAAATCAGATTTAAAAAGAAATATTTAAAAGTTTTTATACTGTAAAGGCTCGATTAAGTGTCCCTCTCAAATAAGCATCCACCCTTTTTTGTTTTGTTTTTATATACGCCCCTCCCAAATAGGCGCCCTCAGTGACTGTTATTTGAATATATTACTAGAGCTAAATGGGGTGCTTATTCAAATATTTTTGGAAATTAGTTAAAAACAGCTTTGTTCTTAAATCATCTACAGCATCAAATTTCATGTCAAAATGTTTATATCTACCTTCAAGCAGGTCCAACCTTGATCCCAGCAGCTGTAGCGTTTTTTAATATAAGGATGAAAAATGCTCTTTTTTTTTGATGTAAGGGAGATTTAATCATAAACATTTACACTCAGGACGTGTTATTTTAACCTGTTACATATATTTGTTATTTTTATATTTTATGAGTTGTCTAAAAAGAAAACTTTTCCATGACACAAAATAACATTTGTTTATAAGCGCCCCCCTCTATTTATTATATACCCCTCTTGAAAAAGAGCCCACCTTAAAAGTCAAATTTTTCAAATAAGTGCCAGGGGGGGGGGGCTTAATCAAGCATGTTATTGAGGAAGTGTCTATTACAATTTTTTTTTAAAAAATGTTTCAGCTTCACTTCGAAATTTGTATTGATTTAAAATTGTTCCACAAAATGAATATTACTTTAAACATTGTTTTATCATTTTAAAATGTGTAATCTTAAATTTTATTGTCATGTAACAAACTAACGAAAAGGACAACAACATTTGCAAAAGTTACGAAATACATTTTAACATAAATTCTCTTAAAAACGTAAAAGTAATTTTGTTTCAAGGCCATTTTTATATGAGGTGGCTGGGGAAATCTGCAATAACAAAGTCAAATCTAAAATTTCTGTTTGATTGCATATGTTCATCACCCACAGGCTATCAATAACCTAGGGGCTCGAATCAGAGGTGTGAAATTAGATTAAAAATCTCCTAAATAAAATGTGCCACTATCTGTCATTTTACTCATTTGAAAAGGAGATTGTTGGTTTGTTTTGCAACATAGACACAAAACTTCAAATATGTCAGCTAAAACCAACATAGTACATAACATAATTTGTTTTGTAAAATCTGCTTAGAGTAGTTTATGAGTATACAAATGTGCAGTGATTCCTCAATCACTTTTATTATTATTATATCAAACCTGGAATCACGTTGTTTTTATAGTTATTTTCTGAAGATAAAATACAGCATATTCTACTACTTAAGCCACAAGGATTTCTACAAAGACATTTTGGAAGTAATGATCCTAAACAAATACAAAGTCTTTCTAAGCACAAGGTACGTTGAATCAATATATATTTTTTGTATTGTATAAAGCATTGAAAAGACTGTAAGAAAAAAAAACTGCTTGAAATTTTGTGACATTTCTTACTTTGACATGAGTGTATAATTAAGTTATATCACACTCTGATAAAAACAACTGAAAAAAATTTGAAAGTGCAAAGTAGATGTGCTGAATGTGAAATATTTATATAAAAACAACATCAAAAATAGACATTTGACATTTTTTTCAGATTATTTTTCTTGATAATATTGGTATGTTGGATGAATATGTTGAACAAAGTCAGTTACCAGATGAACTTGGTGGATTCAACGGCTTTAATATCTTTGAATGGGTGGAATATACTACAGTAAGTTGCTTTATGATATGTAGAAAAAACATACTTTTGTCTCATGTCTATATTATGTAAAAGTGGTTTAAAAAAAAAAAAATTAATTGGTTGTCATGTTAAATTGTAAATAATACATACAATACTAAAGTATAGTCTAAATATTTTAGGCTGTAGAACGATTCCAAAACACCTGCATGAAGGTAAAGCAAAGATTAAACGACATTCAAGTGGCTTTCTCAGTCAAAACACCCTTTTCAAGTATTGATATGATTGATCGACAAGCGAAACAACAAGAACAACTGGTTGAAGATGTTAACGATGACATTAGATGTACAATTGAAATTGCTGAAACGTTAATTCCTATTGTCAACAAGCCATTAAGTCACTCTCGAAGAGATCAATCACCATTAGAGAGATATAACTCAGCACAGTTGCAAGTGTGTACTGACAAGCTGAGCACATACGGAAAGATTATTGATAAACTTTGGCATGATCAAAAAATTTATCATGAACAGGCACGAGAGCTTTGTAACTTCGAGGAACAATTTGCAAAGGCAAGAATTAAAATTGTTTTGTTAATTATGTTTTATGATTATGTGACACCTAATTTTTTTCATTTATTTTTAATTATGATTTCTTAACAGGTTTCACAACCTTTGTTACAAATAACCAGCATTCTTCAGTCAAGGACAGACATTGGAGATTCTTTAACATCAGCAAAAGATTTATTTGAAGAACTTGATGACTTTGAATTGAAACGAAAGGTATGTAATTGTTAGTTTTGTTGGTGTTATAGATAACTTAAATTTTGGAGGAGTTAGTATAATTCCACTCTGTAAAATATTTCCTGTGGTTTTACTTTTACAATGCAACTAGACTTCATAAACAATCCAAGATGCAATCTAATTGTTGTTCTTAAACTTGTCTTGTTCAACTCTTATCATTTCTTTGGCTTATTTGGAATTTCTTTTGTAGCAAGAAGACCTTTTATATTTTCTCATCCATGACAGTTATGTAAAAATCCATAAAACTATAAATATTTCTTATATTTAAAAAATTTTTCTGTTTAGTTCAATTTTTGAAAAGTTCAGTCAATCTTGTCTCAGTCTGTTGTTTAACATTACGATTTTGTTTCTCACTTGTTGTAACTATTATTTCTTTAACCAACTTTGCTTCTGCTTTTATATCTTCCCTGTAATTAATACGTACGTCTTTGTGCCAAGCAGATTTGTCTGTAGTCCACACTGGACCCAAAAAGTATTACTCAAGTAGTTAATTTCCAATATCACCTATTACCTGTTTCAGGTGGATTTTGCTTTGCTGGCACATAGCTCCAGTGGATGTTGCCTTCCTCCTGGGCTATTTACATAACTGGTTATTTATATTTAACTTTTATGCTCTTTTTTCAATCTAATCTAATGAAGTACTGCAGTGCTATCTGTCCAAGCCATGCTATGTTCTATTCCTTTTACTGCTTTCCTTGGGTTGTCAATTGAATTTGAATAAAACATGCTATAGCATTACTTGCTGAACGACGTTTTGAGACTAGAAGTGCAATTCATTAGTTACATTTTCTTGGGTGACTATAGTGTACAATGTAGCAGATACATCTTGTTTGGATGCATCAGCAAATACATGTACGTGTACAGAAACCATTCTTGTTGTGTCAAGTGCTTCTGGGAACAGATGTTGAATCAGGTAATCTTCTAAGTCATTTCACAATTTCATCTCACAACTACTTAGGTAGTATTTCATCCCCAAAAAATCTGAAATCACAGTATTTTCGGTACAACATTTTCCCCATTAGCATGACAGGGTGAGGTGTAATGCAAGTATAACTCAAGTGCTTTTTGAAAACAGCTAGGAAATTCAATGAAATACTTGTTGTGTCAAGTCAGTTGAATTTGGGAATTTATGTGTACCCGTTTGCGATCACGTAGCATAGAAATTTATAATTCTTCTAAAACAAACAGTTACGAAAACTATGTATACCTTGCTTTTGCTATTTTTTTTCATGGTGAAGACAAATCGGGTACATTTAAAATTTGTGAACCCCAAACAGGAGAACAGAGCATCTGAACTAGCAACTCTTTCAGTCTTAAATTTCTTGTCTCGGATAGCCAAAATAATGTTCAATTAAAAAACTTTAATCTTATGCTCTAAAAAGTATTATTTGGTCAAACTAACCTGGATTCACAGAGCTGAATTACCATAGGTAAAATACAAAAAGCGAGACACAAGTTATTCAACAGGGTACACTGCAGGAACAGGCCTCAAAAAATTACGTGCATGATCGGCATCGGGCACTGATCGTGTACACGACATCAAAGATGGTGCCCGAAAAGTCGTGCACGTGAAATTTGTAAGAATTTTTACATTTGTATATCTGACATTTTCACTTACAGAGAAAAAAACATAACAAATCACTTGGTCCTCGAGATGTTCATAATTCACAGAAAAGCAATGCTCTACGACGATAGAAAAAATGTTTTGTGCATATAATATATAAAAATAGGTCTTCGTGAACAAGTTTGCATGTACATGATCACGGCACCCGGTTCCACGTATTTTCTTGTTGACGTAGCCGATTCTGATCGTACACGATTGTGTACCATTACTTGAATACCGAGCCCGATTTATCGTGTACGATAAAAACAAATCTGTTGAGACCTGAAGAAGAATATGCACCCATGCGCATCAAAATAGTTTGCTTTTGAAAGTTTTCAGAATCACCATCAGGAAATACTTCAATTGTTATTATTAACTTTTTTGACCCCTGCGAAAACAAAATTGCTTCTTACGCCACTGCAGCTAGACTAACAAATGTGACATCATGAAACAAAAACAATAACAAAAATATTATATTTTAAACTGTTTATTGATAGTTCAATAATTAAATTTGCTACTTTCAAAAACAGTTGGAAAAACGCGAATTGCGAACCCTTAATTGGAACTCTGTTGTTGGAGCTCAGGTGAATAAAACCAATTCAATACATTTTGGTTTCATTTTGCCTGAAGTCCAAGTTGTTGTTTCTCATATCCCACTACTGTTTTCTTCAAACTTTACTTATCTTTAACTTTAAGTTGACTTGGCAATATTCAAAACATACTTAGGATATCTTATTTTTTTTTTAGAACCAAAATTTTAAACCATACCAATTTTGTCATAAATTCCTAAGATTTTCTAGTCGTAGCATAGAAGGTTCTATGAGAAGGGCATTCTGGAAGTGCAAGCTATTGAATTTTTAACTTTACAATCATATATTTATTTATATACCTTTGCATCTGCCCAAAGTAGAGTTTTTCGCAATTTCGAGAGATGGCTAGAAATGGTTCTTTTTCTCAAATATTAACACTGTTAGCAGGGTGGGTCCATAAAGTGCCTTTCCCATATGTTCACAAGGGCTTCTGATGAAAAAAATGTTTACTTAGCTGGCGTGCATTTTTGGACAAGGGTACATATCAAAAATACCTGAAATTACTGTACAAGTACTGTATTCATTATGGTACAGGTTTATTTATTGTGTGTGGAGTTGCTAAAGTGATAAAAGGCACAATGAATAAAATACAGACCACTGGAATGACATTATCTCCGATCCCAGTGATATTGTTATTCCAATTATCCTTATAATATTCAATATTCCTCAGGTGTACCAAGTTTTGTGACACATGAATTGTATGTTATCTCATTGCTAATAAATTTCTTAAAATTGAAGATTTTTTTTCAATCTAGTCCACAAGTAAAAAAATTGCATTAGAGAAATAATTATATTAAGGAAAATGTTTGTTTCATGTTCATTCTTGATGCGATATCGTTTCCAATCCCTTTGATACTACCAAATTAATTTTTTCTTAAATTAGATCAGTTTGTATTAAGACATAATGTTAAAATGGTAAAATGTAGGCACTTTATTTAGCACTGATATTTAGCTTCTTTCTAATTCACTAGGCTCCTTATGATGAAATGATGAACCTGAAAGAACGAGGAACAAGCATGCTCGTCTTATTTGGTTCGTTTGCACACAACAGTGTTCAAGTACGATTGAACGAGATAAAACACCTTTGCCATAACTTTGAATCAAAGCTAGAAGCTCGTAGAAATTTGTTGCAGATATCCTTGGATGTGTTTACATGCCTTGATAAGGTATGTTAGTTTGTGTTATGTTTTCATTGTTTTATAATAAGATAAACGTTGGCAGAGCTTTAACATATGCCATCATGGAATGGGTGTTGTTATATCTATCTCTTCAATATTGATAGAAATAACTTATTCAAGCATGATAATAGTACTGTTGCATGACATTTGGTTTAGTCCTTTAAGGTTTAGGACTATTTAAAAAATAAACTTGTTCCTTTTTTGCAGGTATTTATTTTACTACCTTGTTGTTGTTCATGTATATAATTCTTAGTGAGTACTCAAATCATAAAATATTTCACATACCTAAAACTAGCCTATGGAAATTAGGCAGAAGATAGGTAATTGGTTCTTAATGTTAAATGACATCAGCAATGATCTGTTAACATATTATAAAGATAATTTTTTAGAAGAGCTTTTAAACACTGATCAGGAAAATATAGGTCTGCATGCTTTTGACGAAACTTTTTTAAATAATTTTGATAATTAACCTGTCAGTCCTGAAATGGGTAGCTTGGCCCAGTTTTTTAAGAATTTAGTAAATTTTCGTTTCAAGTTACCCCTAGATACTCACAAGAAAGACGCATCAGTTCAGTTAATAATTTCAAAGTTTTAGGTTGATACAATGGTTTCACTAATTATAATTTTTGTGTTCATTTGTATGTATGTATGTACAATGTATTGAAGTAGCTAATCGTTAGCAAACAAAGAGACGATAATATCTCCTTTGCCGAAGTCACAGCCAGACAGACACAGTGTATTATGTTTTTATGTTATGATTGATGTGACATAAAGTATTTTTTCCTGTAGAAACTTTATTCTTTATTATTTCTTCTTCCAGCTTGATATTTGGTGCAAGAGTGGTGTTGATCTTCTTGCTGCTCAACCAGCTGAAGCTTTCGGTACGGAAGAAGGTGCAAAAACGTGTCTTCAAGAGTTAGACAAGTTTATGAAAAATGGGAAAGGAATAAACATGAAGAAAATGAATCAGCTGGATAGTTTGTGTAAAAAATTAAAGAATCCTATGATTGACGAAAAGGTCAAGCAAGCTCTGAAAAGAATTGAGGAAGTGAAAGGAATGTTAGAGAAAAGAGAAGCAAGGTATTGTCCCAAAAGTTAGGTTAAGTTGAATTCAAGAACAAACAATGTTTTTAGGCCAGTTGGTTAATTACTTCTGACTTACATTAAAACCATACCTATCAGGTGACGTACATGAGCTGCAATCACAGATGTAATTTAGCAGAAAAAGAAGGCATTGTAAAGATCTTACCGCCAGCGTAGAGGATGTCATTTATATTTACGTACTTTGATCTTTTCAAAGTTCACTTAGTTTATTTATTTAAATCTTAAATACTAATTTTTGCTTACGTCAATAAATCTCTGTTCCCTTTTTACTTGGCCTATACCTATTCCAATTAAAACTTTTGCAGCTAACCATCTTCAAAGTACTGGCCAATTTACGTGTCTTAACAATTTCTCATTCATTTTTTTTTCACATTTGTTTTTTGTACACTGTGCACAGTCTAAATATTGAAGCGACATCAATTTGTATTACTTTAGTTTAAAAAAAGTGGCTGTGAAACCAGTGCGACCGATACAACCAGTAAAAGCAATGGTAGTTGAGAAAGATGTCCAAAAGAAACAAGACCGGAATTCTCTGAAAGTACCAATGTCACCTACACCTCCAGTTGATAAAAAAGAAATTTCTGTTGTTGTAACAGACGATATTGAAAAGTATAAAAGAAACAAAACATTTCGAAAATCATTAAGGATGTCGTTTAAAAGACCTGTATCTTCACCTGCACAGGTAAGGCAGATAAATTGCTGATAAGTTATCAGCAATGAAGGTGAAGGGTCTCTTTAAGAGACAAGAGAGGAGTTGAACGTCCTCCACCATACCTTAGTTTAAAGGGGCGATTGTGGAAGTCCCATGAAATGCCACATAGTGATGGTGTCACTTTAAAAAACACCCAGTCCGGTCTGTGAACGGTTGGCGCTAGGAAGGGCATCCAGCTGTAAAACAATGCCAAAACTCTTTATTAATGGCCGTAAGAATAGTTGATCAGACAAACTGCGTAAACGGGGCTGGAACTCTAAGGAGTGAAGGTGTCGCGCACGGTAGGACAGATGTCAGGTGTGAGCATCGTCAGACCGTTACCCAGCTATCACATCACAAGGTAGATAACACTAGGTTGAGGATGGCTAGTGTAAATGTTGGTACTCTGAGAGGTAGAGCAGGTGAAGTAGTTGAAATGTTAGAACGTAGATCTGTTGATATGTGTTGTGTTCAGGAAGTCAGGTGGAGAGGAGCTTCAGTGAGATTTGTGGAAGGTAGGAGGGCAAGGTATAAGCTTTTTTGGATTGGTAATAGTGATGGATATGGAGGAGTTGGCATATTCGTTGCAGAGAAGTGGGTAGAAAAAGTAATAGATGTTATGCGTGTTAATAGTCGTATTATAGTGATAAAGTTTTTGATAGGTAATAGGATTGTCACTTTTCTGTCAGTTTATGCTCCACAGTGTGGACTCAGTGAGGAAGATAAAGATAAGTTTTATGATGAGTTAATAGCAGTCACATCAAAGTTTGGAGACACTGAACTTGTCATGGTGGGCGGCGACTTTAATGGCCATGTTGGGAAGTCATCTGAAGGTTATAGAGGTGTGCATGGAGGCTATGGATTTGGGAGCAGAAATAAGGAAGGGGAGAGATTGCTTGAGTTTGGAATGGCAACGGACATGGTGGTTTGCAACACATCATTCAGTAAGAGACAGAGTAGGCTGATAACATATGAGTCAGGTGGTTGTAAGACACAGATAGATTACTTCCTGGTTAGAAAGTCAGACAAGAAAGTGGTGAAGGACGTGAAAGTTATATCGGGGGAAGAGTGTGTTTCCCAGCATAGGTTGCTGGTTTGTGATATTATCTTGAAGAGTGTTAAAGAAGCCAAGGGAAAGTACAGGCCCCATCGAAAAGTCTGGAAGCTGAAGGAAGAGATTGTAGCAAGACAATTTAGTGCAAAAGTTCAGCAGTTAGCCCACAATGGTCAATGTTATAGTGACAATGTTGAAAGTACTTGGACTACTTTGAAGAATTGTCTTCTAGAAGCTTCTGATGATACCTGTGGGTGGACGAAAGGACCAGCTAGACATAGACAGACCTGGTGGTGGAATAATGAGGTTGACCAGTGTATAAAGGAAAAGAGGAAACTTTGGAAAGAGTGGAAGTCAGGTGGTAGTAAAAATATTTACTTAGAAGCTAAGCGTCGTGCTCGTACAGCAGTGTATAAGGCAAAATCAGAAGCAGAGAGAAACAGATTTGCAGATGTGTTAAGAAGGGAAGACCAGCGCAATGAGGTATTCAAGATAGCAAAGCAAATGAAGAAGACTAATCAAGATGTTGTAGGTGAGAAGTGTATACGTAATGATGAAGGTGTTTTGGCTAGCACAGAGGAGGAGAAAAGGGTAGCTTGGAAGAATTATTATCAGAGGTTGCTTAACACTGAGTTTGATTGGGATGAGGATAATTTGTCTGATGATGATGTTGTAGAAGGGCCAGCTATGCAGATCAAGACAGAATGGGTAGTGGAGGCTATTAGGAAATTGAAGATTGGCAAGGCTGCAGGAGTATCAGGTATTGTTGCAGAGATGGTAAAAGCATCTGGATATATTGGAGTTGAGCTTATTACAAGTCTTGCTAACCAGATTATAAAGGATGGTGCTATTCCGAGTGAGTGGCAGTCGAGTGTAATAGTGAATTGTTTCAAGGGCAAGGGTGATGCATTAGAAAGGGGTAACTATAGAGGTTTGAAGTTGGTTGATCAAGTAATGAAAGTTATTGAAAGAGTGATTGATAAGTTACTTAGAGAAAGGATTGATATAGATAAGATGCAATTTGGTTTTGTTCCAGGGCGTGGCACTACAGATGCAATATTTTTACTCAGACAGCTTCAGGAAAAGTATTTAGGAAAGAGAAAGAATCTCTATTTTGCCTTTGTAGATTTAGAGAAAGCTTTTGATAGAGTGCCACGTAAAGTTATTTGGTGGGCTATGAGAAAATTAGGTGTGGATGAGTGGCTAGTTACGATGGTACAGTCTATGTACAGCAATGCTAGAAGTCGTGTCAGGATTAACGATTCACTTAGTGATGAATTTAGTGTAAATGTTGGTGTACATCAGGGCTCTGTACTTAGTCCTTTGTTGTTTGTTCTAGTCTTAGAAGCGCTGTCGATGGAGTTCAGAACAGGTTGTCCATGGGAGTTATTGTATGCAGATGATTTGGTTCTCATAGCAGAGTCGATGGAAGAATTAGTTGAAAAGTTTGAGAAGTGGAAGAAAGGACTAGAAGAGAAAGGGCTAAAGGTAAACACAGCAAAGTCTAAAGTCATGATTAGTAGCATTGCAGCCAAGTGTGACCTTGTAGTTGGAAAGTGGCCTTGTGGAGTTTGCAGGAAAGGGGTTGGTAGTAACTCAATTTTTTGTCAGACTTGCAAGCATTGGGTACATAAGAAGTGCAGTAGTATTAGTGGAAGGTTAAGAGCTGACATTCAGTTTGTATGCAAGCGTTGCAAAGGTGAGATTATAGAGAATGAAGTATTTCCAGCTTTAATGATGTACAACAGTGGCTTGTTGAGATAGTTGAGAACTTCTGTTACTTAGGTGATATGTTGGGCAGTGAAGGGGGTGTTGGAAGAAGTGTTTCTTGCAGGATAGGTTCTGCTTGGAAAAAGTTCAGAGAGTTACTTCCTTTGTTGACTAGCAGAGTCCTGTCAATTGAGGTAAAAGGTAGGTTGTATGAGGCCTGTGTAAGAAGTGTTATGTTGTACGGTAGTGAGACATGGGCAGTGAAGCAGGAAGATCTTGACCGTTTAGAAAGGAATGATATGAGAATGGTTAGGTGGATGTGTAACGCCAGTCTGAGAGACAGAAAGAGTTCAGATGAGCTAAGAAGCAGGCTAAGTCTCCGTAGAATTAAAGATGTTATCCAGATAAGAAGATTGAATTGGCTGGGGCACTTGGAAAGAATGGAGGAGGATAATTGGGTAAGAAAGTGTAGAGACTTGATAGTTCCTGGGGCAAAGCCCAGAGGCAGACCGAGAAAGACTTGGCAGGAGGTTATAAGGACAGACTTGATACAGAGGAAGTTGAGTTTAGATCTAACACAGTCTAGATCAGATTGGAAGAGGGTCATTAATATACCCCGTCCAACCCATGCTAGCATGGAAAACGGACGTTAAGCCGAGAATGATAAGTTAGGATAGATAGTGTTTAATTAAGCCACAAAGAGTTTCTTTCAGGGTGTTATTGTGCAATGTATAAATTCAGGTCATTCTATCTAATAAAATTTTTAATAGTTTTTTTAAGGTAGAGAATATACGTTGTGTAATGGGGTTCCCTTTTTCGATCACGTAACATACATCTTTATTTATTAGAAGAAAACACATGATTCAGAATAACAATATAACATGCTCGTGTAGCATGTAGCAACACAAATTTTTTTTAACAAATTTGTATGCCACAGAGTGTACGTTATGCGGCTGTTATGAGGCAGAAATCTTTTTGGCGTGTAAATTTAGTTTAAAGTTTTATACTGCATAATTTCTTAGTTCTTTGGTGTGAGTCTGGATATTTCATTCATTTTCAGCTTCAATTGGCAGAATATGAAGAGGATCCAGAGCATCGAAAAAAGATTCGGCATGTTATTACAGAACTGATTAACACTGAGCGTGATTATATAAATGACCTGCAATGTATTCTGGAAGTAAGATTCTCTTTGTTCATTATTTGCTTTCAATTTCGCTTTTTGGTAATTGAAGATTTATGTACGCCAAAATTTGAACGAGGCTTTATGCGAAATTGAGCATGACCACGAACGAGCACCTAGACAAAAACCTGAAAAAGGGAACAAACACTCGCAGTTGAACTCACTTTTAAAGTAAAAAGTTGTTGAGAGTGAAATCAACCGACTGGTTGTCTTGTGGTAGAGTGTTCGCCTCCAATGTTTTCTTGTTTTTTGAATGAATACATTTCTGCACATCGACATTACATCGCTATTCGTCAGAAAATTAAAAGTAAATATAAAGTATATAAGTTAAAAACAGGTTAAAAATAGAATAATTCAAGCATTAACAAGTAAACAAGTAAATGTGGAAGGTCTTGGGTTCAAACCCCCGCCGAGTCATGCCTATACTATAAAAGTGAGAATCGATCCTTTTTGCTTAACGTTCAGCATGAGAATAGGATTGATATCTTAGGCGGTTGTCTAGTTGAGCGGCTGTTGTGCTTGCACGCCTTCAGTAGCTCAAATGGGAGCTTTAAATGCACTAGGACCTCCTTTGCAGGATCCTCATTGATAACAGTTCTATTAGGGACTGAAGAGGCTATCCTGGGTTAATAATAGTAATAATAGTAATAAAATAATATATGTGAATTAGTAGTTAGAATAGTTCTTCCTGAAAAACCAAGGCAAAAAAGTTGCAATCAGTAATTTAAAAATGGGGACATGCATAATTTGTGTTGTTGGTGTTGTTTTTGATGTAATACTTTTATAGAAATTGTTATAAAAATTGTTCAAGAAAATCCTTGTACATTTCCTTTAGACTTATTACGCTGCATTTGATGACATTAATATGAATATACCGCATCACATACGTTCACAAAAGGACGTCATTTTTGGAAACATTAAAGAAATTTATCAATTTCATACTGGGTAAGTAACTAATTTAATTACAAACACACAGACCAAGTAATTATTTCCATAAAATGAACTTTACTGTGTAATTTTTCCCCTCATGTTTTTATTTTGTGTAGTAGTCAATGACATTTACAAATACTTTCACAAACTCTGAATTTGGATATTACCACTACAAAGAAACAGGACCTGCATATTCCTAGAAAGCTGCATGATATAAAATATTTTTAATCTATATGGATAGACCATATAGGTTATCAATGCTATAAATGTATTATATTGTTACTACATTATACTGTTATCTTCCAGTAATTTCATGGATGAATTAGAAACTTGTAGAGATGCTCCATACCTTGCTGGTCAGGTGTTTATGGATAAGGTATGATGTTGTTGTATAGCTATTAAGTATTTAAGATTTCAGTTATTTGTTATGGTGGTTTTATAGATTGCGTTCTGTTTTCCCATTAGAAAGAACAGTTTCAGTTGTATGCTACGTACTGTAAAAACAAACCGAAATCAGAAGCTGTAAGGAAGGAGCTCCATGAGACATCATTCTTGCATGTAAGAAAAATGAACTTTAGCTATGTTTACTTAACGTTTCATAGGTATACACTACATGATTTAGACCTACAAAAAAAATACAAAAACTTAGACAAAAAACATTATCAATAAATACCTAAAACAGTTTTTTTATTATAACAATATGTGTGTTATATCACCATGCTTCACTTCCATAGTACGTCAATGGAATTTATATATTTTGGTACTCATTAGGAGTGTGCATTGAATAGCAAAACTTGATCAATGATAAATGTGATGTATGTGATCTATACATCAGATCACAGTAGCTGATTTAACTGTTATTAAATGCACGTCACAGTGGAACGTAGCAATGTCACAAAAAGATGCACAAACACAAACAAAATGTTGTCTATCTTAGAAAGATTTATGAATGTTAGAAATCAAATTTAACATGTGCGCGCAAGTTTATTTGCCTTTTGTCATGGTTTATCATCAAAGAAAGCCTGTGAAGCTGTGAATGCAAATCAATTTTTTTTATACTTGCATAGTTTAGATTTCGTTAAGTTGTCCGAATAAGTCCTTTAAAAAAAACAATAGCGTTTCAAATCTCATCTTTACAAGTAAGTTTGACGGATAGAAATATCCTTATCATACATGGAGGTTATTACATGCATGGAGGTGTAAACTATACCTACATACCACGTGTTATATAAAAACACTGAACATGCATGAGAGTTGTGCAACTAAAGAACTGAATTATATAAATTATAATCTCTTCGGGTGAAAACGAAGAGCTTGCTTTCACAAGGAATATATATGTAAAATCTAAATCGTTAAGTTTGAGGGCTATATTGAAACAGTGAAAACTATGAGTGGTGGAGAACAACAATGGAGAGCATAGATTCATGATATATAGATTTTTCATTAGAACAAGTGGTTCGAAAAATGTGCTCATAACATTTCATGGCAAAAACTTGAACAAAATATTTAATTTATTTTGCATTTTTGCATTTTATATCAAAAGAAGACTTCAAAAGATATCAAAAGGTTTATAATTCTATGAAAGAAAAAGTATGATAAAATACTGCTAACTGAATACAGAAAAAATACTTTAAAACTTTCAATACTTCAAATCACTTTAAATTGCCATTTCGGATTTTGGAATTGGCAGGTGGAAAATCTTATGTTCCACAGAAAACGTCAAAATCAGGTCACTCCTCTGTAATTTGACAAGAGTAGTAACCATATACTTGTAGCATACTCCTAGTGTACTCTGATGGCATAGAAGTTTAGCTGCAATGAAATGTACCATGTTAATTCCTCTTTTTCAGGAGTACCAAAAACAAATTGGACACCAGCTGAACTTAGATTCTTATCTTTTGAAGCCTGTCCAACGTATCACGAAATATAAATTGTTACTCACAGAAATGTTAAAGTATGTCAGTAAAAGAAATCCTGCTCATGCTGATATCATGGTAAGTCATCCTGCTTTCTCTTTTTTTTGTTGATTTTTATTTGGCGACATGTTGCTAGTCTGCATTTGTCATGTCTGGATTAGTTGAGTACTTTGTGTATTTTACCTGTTTATTTTGGAACTTGTCTGTTTTTTGTTGTTTCATCCAGTGTACTTTGCCTGGGTTTTTGGGAACTTGTCTTTTTTTTGTTGTTTCATCCGGTGCACTTTACCTGTTTATTTTGGAAATTGTCTGTTTTTGTTGTTTCATTCGGTGTACTTTGCCTGGGTTTTTCGTAACTTGTCTGTTTTTGTTGTTTCATCCGGTGTACTTTGCCTGGGTTTTTGCGAACTTGTCTGTTTTTTGTTGTTTCATTCGGTGTACTTTGCCTGGGTTTTTGGGAACTTGTCTTTTTTTTGTTGTTTCATCCGGTGTACTTTACCTGTTTATTTTGGAATTTGTCTGTTTTTTGTTGTTTCATTCGTTGTACTTTGCCTGGGTTTTTCGTAACTTGTCTTTTTTTGTTGCTTCATCGGGTGTACTTTGCCTGGGTTTTTCGTAACTTGTCTGTTTTTTGTTGTTTCATCCGGTGTACTTTGCCTGGGTTTTTCGAAACTTGTCTGTTTTTTGTTGTTTCATCCGGTGTACTTTGCCTGGGTTTTTCGTAACTTGTCTGTTTTTTGTTGTTTCATTCGGTGTACTTTGCCTGGGTTTTTGGGAACTTGTCTTTTTTTTGTTGTTTCATCCGGTGTACTTTGCCTGGGTTTTTCGTAACTTGTCTGTTTTTTTTGTTGTTTCATCCGGTGTACTTTGCCTGGGTTTTTCGTAACTTGTCTTTTTTGTTGTTTCATTCGTTGTACTTTGCCTGGGTTTTTGGGAACTTGTCTGTTTTTTGTTGTTTCATCCGGTGTACTTTGCCTGGGTTTTTCGTAACTTGTCTGTTTTTTGTTGTTTCATCCGGTGTACTTTGCCTGGGTTTTTCGTAACTTGTCTGTTTTTTGTTGTTTCATTCGTTTTACTTTGTCTGGGTTTTTCTGAACTTGTCTGTTTTTTGTTGTTTTATTTGGTGTACTTTGCCTGGGTTTTTCGTAACTTGTCTGTTTTTTTTGGTTGTGTCGTCCGGTGTACTTTGCATGGGTTTTTCGAAATTTGATTTTGTTGTTGTTGATTTATTCGCTTTGACAGGGTTAACTGACTTATACATTTTCCAATGCAATGTGTATTTCCTGGATTTCTCACTTATATTTTTACTGCAAATTGATTGGCTTATTTCTCTGCTCTCTTTTTATTGTTGTTGATTTTTTGATGACTCTGTTTATATTCATTGCAATCACATTTTTAATAATATTAAAATATTTTAATATTTTGGACTTGATTTTGCAAACCTCATCTTTTTTTTTGTTTCTATATAGGAAGCATTGCACACTATGAAAAAAGTTTTACGTCACGTTAATGATGTCATGCACTCCTCAGGATTGGTTGGGTTTGGGGTAAGTTTCAATACTGTCTGTTGATGATGAAATAATACAGCTTATTATTATATAACCGTAGACAAAACCGTCTATGGAATACTTGATGACATTCCATCCCTATCATTTAATGGTTTTTTATTTGTGATCAAATGGTGTTGATTTCAATGAACTCAATGACCTTTATTAGTTGGTTGAAAGTATTCTAAAATTATTGAGGCGAGAAAATCTTAAAGTGCATTTTTTATTTCTGAAAACACAGATTAATTTCAAAATGCAAAAAACAAACATCGAAACAGAATGTGCGCACCCATTCTTGTTGAATATTAGAGTTATCTCCCCTCAGTAAGACTTTACTCGGCTGCACTGTTACTTTAACCTTGCCTCGATTTTGATATTCAACAAATGGGCATGCAATATCTGTACAATATTCACCGCAGATTTCTGTGATGTTTCAAATTTTTTTTGTCTTGTTTATGATTAACATACCTTACCTTAATCTCTGTTTTTAGGGAAACTTGGATGACGAAGGCAAACTTGTTTTACAAGATTCTTTCACCGTATGGGAAAGTAAGAAGAACACACTCAAACAATTCACGAAGTTGGGTGGAAAACAGAGACAGGTTTTTCTTTTTGAGAACTGTTTAATATTTTCAAAAAGAGAGATGGACAATGGTCGAGAACTTGGAACTTACCAATGTAAAAGATACCTTAAGGTAATTTTACGTTTCGTTTGCACTAATATAAAAGTATTGATTGGTTGATTCGTTTGTACAGACTGGTCCTCGGTACGCCCATAAGTAGCTAAAGTAACTTTTCTTATGAAAATTTATACTAAATGGCTATCATGATTTTCTATGGTATTTAAAGTTGGTCCAAATAGGATGTAATTTGAAACTTATGTATAACTAGTCAATAGAGCCATGAAGAAACTTTTACATGTTTGTATGACGTCAGCAAGATTTTTTAGCCATTGCTTTAGTAGTGTGGAACTTAAAACGCTGACCAAGAAAATGCATAGGATCATGTTTTTTTGGAGAACGGCTGCAAAGATATTGAGGTTTATAGTAAGCAGTAGAAAATAACGCCCTTATTAAGAAGATAGACGTTCTTTTAAAAATAGCTCGACGTCCTTTTAAGATGCTAGTTCGGCGACTTTATCAAGAAGCTAAACCCTAACCCAAACCCAAACCGACATTCTGGTAAAGTTGTAAGCTGCGATGAAGATGAACATCATTATTTTATATAAAATTTAATATTTTGAACATTGTATTTTTCATTACATTACAGAATAAGCGTTAAACATTTTGAATTATTTTCAGACGGCCGAGGTTGGAGTGACTGAAGTTGTGAAGGGTGATGTATGCAAATTTGAGTTGTGGGTGCAAGGACGCAATGAGGCTTTCATCTTACAGGTAGGCTTGAAATAATAATAATAATAATAACGGTTATATTTCAGCTCCATAATTGTACAAAATGGCTCTTCTTCTGAAATAATTATGATATTCGTATGTGCATAAAGGTTAATATAAAAAAAACAAAAAAAAACAAAAAAAAAAACAGTTCATAATATAGTATGTTTCACAAAAGTATTAGGAAGAGAATTATAGTTATAACCACGACAAAACCAAAGTAAAAACTACAATATGAAGTTATTCAAGTCGTGTGAAAAAAAAAATATGTGTCCATTTTGTTTTTCACTTTTCCCTGTATCTCTGTAACTGTTCAGATATGCATCCCTGTATTCCTGTAAATGTTCAGATATGCATCCCTGTATCTCTGTAAATGTTCAGATATGCATCCCTGTATCCCTGTAAATGTTCAGACATGCATCCCTGTATTCCTGTAAATGTTCAGATATGCATCCCTGTATCTCTGTAAATTTCAGATATGCATCCCTGTATCTCTGTAAATTTCAGATATGCATCCCTGTATTCCTGTAAATGTTCAGATATGCATCCCTGTATCCCTGTAAATGTTCAGATATGCATCCCTGTATCTCTGTAAATGTTCAGATATGCATCCCTGTATCTCTGTAAATTTCAGATATGCTTCCCTGTATCTCTGTAAATGTTCGGATGTGCATCCCTGTATCTCTGTAAATGTTCAGATATGCATCCCTGTATTCCTGTAAATGTTCAGATATGCATCCCTGTATTCCTGTAAATGTTCAGATATGCATCCCTGTATTCCTGTAAATGTTCAGATATGCATCCCTGTATTCCTGTAAATGTTCAGATATGCATCCCTGTATCTCTGTAAATTTCATATATGCATCCCTGTATTCCTGTAAATGTTCAGATATGCATCCCTGTATCCCTGTAAATGTTCAGATATGCATCCCTGTATTCCTGTAAATGTTCAGATATGCATCCCTGTATCTCTGTAAATTTCAGATATGCATCCCTGTATCCCTGTAACTGTTCAGATGTGCATCCTTGTATTCCTGTAAATGTTCAGATATGCATCCCTGTATTCCTGCAAATGTTCAGATATGCATCCCTGTATCCTTGTAAATGTTCAGATGTGCATCCCTGTATCTCTGTAAATTTCAGATATGCATCCCTGTATCTCTGTAAATTTCAGATATGCATCCCTGTATCCCTGTAAATGTTCAGATATGCATCCCTGTATTCCTGCAAATGTTCAGACTTACACCCTGTACCCCTGTAAATTTCAGATATGCATCCCTGTATCCCTGTAAATGTTCAGATATGCATCCCTGTATCCCTGTACATGTTCAGATATAAATCGCTGTATCTCTGTAAATTTCAGATATGCTTCCCTGTATGCATCCCTGTATCTCTGTAAATGTTCAGATATGCATCCCTGTATCCCTGTAAATGTTCAGATGTGCATCCCTGTATTCCTGTACTTGTTCAGATATAAATCGCTGTATTCCTGTAAATTTCAGATATGCATCCCTGTATCCCTGTAAATGTTCAGATATGCATCCCTGTATCCCTGTAAATGTTCAGACATGCATCCCTGTATTCCTGTAAACGTTCAGATATGCATCCCTGTATCCCTATAAATGTTCAGATATACATCCCTGTATCTCTGTAAATGTTCAGATATACATCCCTGTATCTCTGTAAATTTCAGATATGCATCCCTGTATCCCTGTAACTGTTCAGATGTGCATCCTTGTATTCCTGTAAATGTTCAGATATGCATCCCTGTATTCCTGCAAATGTTCAGATATGCATCCCTGTATCCTTGTAAATGTTCAGATGTGCATCCCTGTATCTCTGTAAATTTCAGATATGCATCCCTGTATCTCTGTAAATTTCAGATATGCATCCCTGTATCCCTGTAAATGTTCAGATATGCATCCCTGTATTCCTGCAAATGTTCAGACTTACACCCTGTACCCCTGTAAATTTCAGATATGCATCCCTGTATCCCTGTAAATGTTCAGATATGCATCCCTGTATCCCTGTACATGTTCAGATATAAATCGCTGTATCTCTGTAAATTTCAGATATGCTTCCCTGTATGCATCCCTGTATCTCTGTAAATGTTCAGATATGCATCCCTGTATCCCTGTAAATGTTCAGATGTGCATCCCTGTATTCCTGTACTTGTTCAGATATAAATCGCTGTATTCCTGTAAATTTCAGATATGCATCCCTGTATCCCTGTAAATGTTCAGATATGCATCCCTGTATCCCTGTAAATGTTCAGACATGCATCCCTGTATTCCTGTAAACGTTCAGATATGCATCCCTGTATCCCTATAAATGTTCAGATATACATCCCTGTATCTCTGTAAATGTTCAGATATACATCCCTGTATCTCTGTAAATGTTCAGATATGCATCCCTGTATCCCTGTAAATGTTCAGACTTACATCCCTGTACCCCTGTAAATTTCAGATATGCATCCCTGTATCTCTGTAAATAAAAATTTTAAATAAAAATATATCTTTCTCTGTAATCTTAAGGTACCGTGTCACTCCTATGTACACCCTTATTGGTGAGCTTTGTGACGCTTTGCATTAACGCCTTTTAGAGTTGGCGTAAGTCAGCTTTTTAGAAACATTTTTGCCTCGTTTGTTTGCATGATATTGTTATGAGAAAAGTCTTGCATGCCTAAAATAAGCAAGGCTAAAAATGCCGAGCCTTGTTTTTTAAAAGATTTCAAAAAAAACTTGTATTAAATAATAAAGGTGTAGCTATATTTGATGAAATCCCTTTCTGCCACTTTTAAACTAATCTTCTCTTCTATCTTCATCTTCAATCTTCTCTACTTGGCGCTTTTCCTATCTCAAACTTATTCTCCGCTCCTTTGCGAATTCAAGACGAATAGTCTACCGTGCATGTTCTTTTTCATTTGTTGGCCTTTTAGAAAATTATTTAAAAAAAAAATTAAAATTCATGAGAAAACCGAAACATCTGGGGTCAAGGCTTTTGGTTACTTGATAAAGCTTTTATATCTTTCTTCTTATTTTTACAGGCAGCCACCCTTGATGTAAAAAATAACTGGTTAACAGAAATCAGAAGGATATTGATGTCGCAATTCGAAGGAGTGAAAGGTTAGTCCTCATTTGATGTTTAATCATATAGCTAACCGTGTGTAAGCAGCGCGTACCAGAAGTCTCTATGCCAGGCATATTAGCAATTTATGAACAGGTTTTCTAAAGCTTTCTAGAAGAAGTTACGTAAGTATCTATAACGAATTTCTGCCATGCGATCTTTATTAAAAAAATGAAACATTTGACTGAAATATTCTTAGCAATTTCACATTCTCTGTACTTTTTAAGGCCCTTTTAACTAAAAACATGAAGCATAGAAGAAATACGAAAGTAATAGTTTTGTTGTAACATTATGTAGCAACTTTTGAACACTTTATTGACAGTACCTGGAGACATTAGAAAGGCTATAATGATCGCTTCATATAAATTGTATTTCAAAAACCTGATAGCATACCTTCGGTTACACATAAAATCCAGTATTAAAGTTTCTTGTAGGATTTAGCACTGCTATACTATAAACAGCTTTTCCGCAATAGAAAATAAACAAACTAGGGTGTAATCCAGAAATGAGATAGGGGCTGTTAGATGCGAAATGGGAAGTTAATCAAAGTATTGATAAAATCTTTTCCTTCACAACTTACGTGAAGTGGAATATAAGTCCTTCATTTTAGAGTTCCCTTCTCTAATAAATTGAGAAATTCATTGGAAATTTTAATTGGTAAATGACCGTTTAACGGATACTGAGAAGATACAAAATTACATATATGGCGCTAAAAAAAAAATTTTTCTTTCTTTTTTAGAAAATAAATCAAGAAAAATCTCTGTGGATGATTCAGAGAAAAAGAAGATATCAAAAGAAGACTTTCAAAATAAATTAAAACTTCTAGGTATGTGTGTTTGTGTACTAAAAATTTACACGTTCGCCAGTCCCTAGATTTTAGCCTGTGTATATATCCCAAGTACCTCTATTTCATATATCATCAGTTCAAAATGGCGATTCGGTACCATTTTGAACAAAGTACAGATATATTAAGTTATCTTTTAAATATTTTGATCCTAAAAACATGCAGGAAGTTATTTTCAGCAGGTAGGATCTACTAATTTTTAAAATAGTGCTGACGAACTCGATGATGATATAAGGTGTACCTTGTTTCTAGGAAAGGGTTTCCCACGCCTTCAAAAAATCCTAAAATTATAAAATCCTTTTAAATAATCCTAAAAATTCTAAAATTTCCTGATTTTTTGTTAAAACTCTCCAAAATCTCCTAAATTTTCAGGAAACATTTCATTTGTCAAACTCAGTTTTTATAATGGATTTTCTTTTTGGAATATAAGTCCAAAAGATTTATATTCTGTATCAACGGAAGTTAAATCTGATCAATTCAAATTTGCCGTCCTTGTTCAGTTCCTTTGACATTCTTGATTCTCGTGATTCTAAGTTACACTTTACTTTATTCAAGCTCTCCTAAAAAATCTCCTAAATTTTGTATGTGTTTTTTCCCACTAATCGAGGAAATCTCTTAAAAAAACAGCTGAAATTTCTTCTGATTATCCTTAAAATATTGATTGAAAAAATGAGTGGCAACCCTCCTTAGGACCTAAATTCATAAAATAGAAATTTCTGTCATATTTTACCTGAGTTTGGAAACAAAAGAAAAAAAATATGGGGCAATTTTACTAAAAAAATCGTCTCATAATCTGTTTAAGTGAACACAAACTAATAAAAAACGGCTTTCACAAAGAAAAATGCTGTTAAATCAAAGCGGTACGTACGTATGAGGGCTGTGTTGAAAAAACCGAGCTTGGCATGACTTTAAAATCGCTATTTTGGATATTTGAATACACCGGGAAACGAAAATTAGCATTTTTTGTTGTACGTTAAATGAACACGAAATACAACTAATACAATACATTCCTCGGTAAGCGGGTGGAGGATAAAATAAAAATAGATTACCAGAGAGATCAAAAGAGATTGCCAGAGAGATCAAAAGAGATTGCCAGAAGAGTTCAATTGTGTGATATAAGATGATAACTTTTTTCTTTATTTAGATCCGAGCCTTCGTAGTTCCACTCCAACATTATCTGCACTAGCAAACGTTCATATAGATCACATATCTGGAGGAAGAAACGCCGCAAACAAGTAAGCTAGATGTTCTATGTATTTTGAACAACGAAATTTTTTCTTAACGCAATTTGATGTTAAATTCTCAGCTAATCGGCGAATGACGGGATTCGAGGGTGACGCAATCGGTAGAATTTGCGTTTTCTTAACTTCGTGGAATTGTGGGTACTTTTCTTATTTCCCAGTTTCTATGTTTTTACACTAAAACATAAATTGGCATCACAAGCAGGCACATTTTCGCACTGTCAATGCTGAAACGTCTCCTTGCTTAACACTATTCGATAGGAAATTTATCTATCTAGCTTTCAGAATATAACTTTTAGGTAATATAGACAGTAATTTCAACATGGGTAATAAGTGTTTCATGTAGCCATAAATAGCTATCCAAAAATTTGAATCTCCCGACAATAGTTTTCGTGACAATACATGTTTAAGTAGTATTTAAGTGCTCCGTTGTGTACGATGATGTTTGACGACTCTGTATCGTCATAGGCTATCTTCATTAAGAGCATCGTCGGCGTCAGATTTACTCGACGTTGAAGAAGACTACGACTCAGGATGGTCAGACAGCGAATTTGATGAGGATGAAGAAAATAAACTGAGCGACGAAGTTATAGAGGAAGAAACAACGCAACAGGTTGTGGTACTTGATGAAGCACAACCTGAAGTGGACGTATGTTGGATTAGTAATTATTAAAATAAAATACAAATATATATTAATATACTAATATATATTAATATATACTTATTAATATAAACTCCGGCGCTAATATTTCAAAATGTCTTCGAGTTTGTACATGTTTCATCACATCAAAAAGTTTTGTCACCCCCCCTTACCCTACAAAAAATATACCCAATGGAATATCTGAGAACAGCACAAATGACCTACCCTATTAAAATAACCGACACTAGAAAGAAAATAAGTATTAAGAAGATTTGAGGTGTTAATTATCATTAACAATCTACGTGTTTTAGAGTAGGTAAGGGGATGAATTAAAAAGAAAAAGTTTTTGCCACCAATTTAAAATCACAATCTGCGATTGTTTGTAAAAAAATATAAACAATTTGATCAATTGAACAAATATTGGATTAAAATGCCTAAAAAAAACAACGCAAAAAAGGCTTTCTTCCATGTAACTGCGTGTGTTTCATGATGTTTTTATCCGATCTATGTTTGTCTTCCTGCCTTTGATGCGTACAGTTGAATTCCGTAAGGTGAGACCACCTTGTTAAGTTTTCTTCGTGTTTCCCTTGGATTTTCTAAAGAAGAAGCTATTCCTAACCGATAGCCCTGAGTTTGTTTACGCTGATTAATTTTCGTTTGAATATAGATTGGTGTGAACACGTTCGTTGCGATTGCAGATTACACTGCTGTTGAAGAATCTGAGTTATCTTTCAATGCTGGAGATCTGTTAAATCTGATCAAAGAAGGGGATGGAGGATGGTGGTATTGTAAAGATTGTAAAAGTCTTAAAGAGGGCTGGGCACCATTTGGTTATTTGGAGATCTTCGCAGTCGATGTGACACATGGTAAGCCTTCTTTCCATCTGTTTTTTCTATTGTTTTTGTTTGCATCTGGGTATCCTGCAGACGCTGAAAACTCTGAATTTAAACAATTGGCCTTAAAAGCCCTGAAATTTGTTGTGTTTTTTTTAAAAAAACTTAAAAACCCTAAAATTCTGTGATGACCAGTTTGCTTAAACCATATGGACTATTTGAATTTTTGTTTCCACTATTTCATTGATTAAAGAAAGGCATTTTTAAAAGTGAATATATTTAAGTTTATTTATTTAATCAGGTGTCAGGTATTTCATAGATAAATTACTTTAGTTATGATGGCGGTGTCTTTATTAAGAGTAAAAATCGTCATTTAAAACCCTGAATAATCAAATAAAAGCCCTGAAAATCACAATAGTACTTAGTGACCCTAAATGACCCTGAATTTATTCCAATGAATTTGCTAGGCACTCTGAACATGCTTGAGGTTGAAGAAAAGAATCTTTATCAGATTTCTCCCAACTCCTTTTACTGCTCTGCTTCTACTCCTTTCTGCTTTTCCCTTCTGTACATATGTAATTTTTTAGCGAGGTGGAATTAAAATTCATCTAGGATTCATTTTGGAATTAGTTTTTAACTTGGAAATTTAACGTCATTGCTGAAAAAGTGATGTCGCAATTATCAACATTTATATTGATCAATTGAATTTTAACATATATTTAAACCTATATATCATTATCCATGTTCCGCATTTTCACGTATTCATCTGTGTCTATTACCCACCTCAGCAAAATTCTACTTCTGTTAATTTAGCATACATTCTGCAAAATGCAAGTTTTATTGAACATCGAATTACTTGTGCGAGTTAGCTATAACTTTTTAGGTTGGTCTGGATAATATGTTTCAGATAGTTAAAAATAGTCAGTTATATTGTGATATTTCGATTTTTTGGCGAGTCTACACTTTTTCTATTTTTTTATACTTTGTCGCAATTTTAATGTTTTTCCAGTCTGTTTAATGAAATAAAGTAGCCTGATCAACTGCAAAAAAGAACTCTACCAAAAAAAAACAAAAGAAAAAAATCCTTTTGTTGTTGAAAATATTTCGTAGAGGTTAATTTTAACGAATAAGGGGCTGTTTATATGAGAGGCGGGACAAGACGATTGCCGGGACGGGACATTTGGCGGGATCCCGCTCTCCTTAATAATTATACTAAAAATCACTTTGTGTTTATATGGAAAAATTTTGTCCCGGGACAATGTCGCTTGAGCTAAGCGGGATCCCGGCTCAGGCGGAACGTTTTTTTCCATATAAACACACACCGTCCCGGGACAAAGGAGATAATTTTACATTGATGCATATTTATGTTCACAGACAAACCTTTTAATATACAATTAAAAGTTATATTATGTTAAATGCCTAAATGTTTAAGTTATGTTTCTGCAATTTATTAAAAATGTACGTCTTAAATTTATTTTATCAAACGCCTATTTTTTCTAAAAAGTTAAATAAAAAAACAAGAAAAACAATAAAAACCAAGGAAGACGTCTTATAGATAGATAAAAAGATGTCTTTCTAAAGATGCATTTAAAAAGTTGCATTAAAGATGCATTTTAGTCGCTTCTACATCTGTAAAAGGTCTAAAAGACGTCTTCAAAAAGACGCGTCGCAAAAGATATTTTTAAAAACGTCTAAAAGACGTCTTTGGAAAGATGTCTAAAAGAGATCTTTTGATGCATTATAATGCATCTTAAAAAGATGCATTATAGACGGACTTATAGCGCTAAAAAAGACGTCTTTTAGAAATGCGGAAGATGTCTAAAAGACGTCTTTTAGAGCTCTTTATGCCGGTTGGGGCTAAATGCCCAAAAACGTTCTGATCTTTAGATTTATAATAAAAATTAACAACAAACAAAAATGTTTTTACTGTGAGTTACATTGAGCATAATAGGCTTTCAAATCTTTAGCAGTATCAGAAGATACTTTTTATTGAAATTGATGTGTGAATGTGTGTATTTAGCCTTTATCATTTCCTTCTACAGAACATGTATACTTTATAAAATTTATGCTTTAACATTTTTCGAATTTGGCGCTTGTTTTGTGAAATCGTCCCGCCCACTTTTTTTCCACATAAAGGCGGGACATTATCATCCCGGCAAACGTCCCGTCCCGGCAATCGTCCCGTCCCGCCTCTCATATAACCAGCCCCTAAGTCTATTTTTAATAACTTCTGGAAGACTTATTTTCACGAATTCTCTTGCAAAATAAACTTGAATCGTTTTACTCAAGCGAATGGTCACGTGTCATAGCGCTATATTATGATGGTGTCTATTTTTCTACGCCCTTCGAATTTGTATTATTCTACGCCCTTTGAATTTGTATTTTAGCGCCTGTAGAAGAAAAGAAAGCCAAGCCGGTTAAACCATCTGCGCCCAGTCCAAGACGGCGGTTAGAAACTGCTGTATGAAATCATGTGTAACTCTTTGTCTTATATGTAGCATTGTCTATTTGCGTCCTAATGTACGGGGTTCAATTTTTATGTCGTCCTGTTTTTATACTTTCATCGTTTTTGGTAATTAGTGGTCACGTGAGTTTTACGTAGCATGTGGAGTGTATGGAATGTTGTCTCGTTCGTGTTTTTTAATGGTTAGTGTTTAAATGGCGCACGTGTATGGGTTTTTTAAAAAAATATATTTATTTTTTTGATTATTATATTAAAATTTATACAATTAAATTATTTTGTTTATACTAAGAACCGCGCGTCATTATGTGAGTATAATTAATAAGTGCTGATTGATATAATCAGCTTGTCTGATTGGATGATTTTATATTTGATAAATTTCTTTATAAGATGATTGGAGAATGTCAAATTTTGCTGACTTTCTGAATGGTTGGAGGGTTAATTTATTACACAACAGCATTGGTCATGCGGTACTAATTATGCGGTACTAATTATGCGGTATTAATTATGTAAATTTTAGTTTAGAAGGGGTTTTATCGTTTTTTTTTCATAGCAGAGAATAAAAATATTGATTTTACAAAAAGATAATACCTGATGTCTACTGATTTTCGCGCATACTCTTTTTAGCGCATTTCCGCGAAAAGTTTGTTATTTCACGGAATTTAGTCCAGAAACTACGCGTAAATTGTTTTGGGTGGAGATTAATACGCTCGAAAAAATAATTCTGCAGTTTACATATAAAAAAACGAATCTTTGTCTAAAACTCGAAATTTTACTGTTTTTACTTGTTATTTCTAAGAGCGTCAGTTACGTTTCTATTACTATTACAGGAAGTAAATTTTCCTCCTGTGCGAGAATTAGTGTGCATAAGGTAAGCTTAAAAATTTGTAACCGCAGATTTTAATATTGTGATGTTTGAGCTGGATGTCCACTTCGATAATTTTTTCGTCGCAATAATTTTAATCATATTTGATTGTTGGTCTAGTTGATTATTATCCAGTTTTGATGAAAAAATCCAATTCTGTCCGCAAAAACAGTTAAATTAACTTTTCCCTCGGTTTGAAACGAGGTTGCAGGAATTAAAGTTTTCCTGGGAAAAATATTAAAGTGGAAATTCAGCATTAGTCTTATGCCTGAGAACTGTTGGGAATATTTTCGGTTGTTTTTATAACCGTCCTAAGTTGTGGTGGCGTAAAAAGGGGGCGTTACGTCTTTTTCTGTTAGTTTGAACATGAAGATATCATAATTTTACTACTTATTATTTCAAGTAATTTGATACTTTCAGGTTATAAAATATTCATAATATTCGAACGTGTTCGACTATCATCCTTTCTTACATAGAAATTTTGCACACCACCGTTTAATATTACGAAAATTAGAAAGTGTACATGATAACGAGAGTGATTACATCCCCATTGTGCCCTTCTTTTCATTAACGCCTCCTGTGATTTTCCTGGTTACGTTTTTGGCATTTATTTGGTCTTCGTTGTAGCGAATTTTGTACTAATGTTTTCGTAATGTAGCATTTTTGAACTGGTGTGTGAATAAACTGTGATTCTTCAATATTTAAGCAATTTAAACAATTTCTACTATTCAGTTTTTATCCTGATAAAAATATATTCTTGTGTGTATCTTCGCTCGAAAATATTTATTTTAAAGATTACTGTCATTTAAACGGGCCCCAGTAAAGTCTAAAAATTTCATTTCATTTATTTTGAAAAAGAAGCTTTCCGAAAATGTTATGGCTTCCAGCGATTAAACGCCAATATCTTTATTCACTATAACATTAAAGATGGCAGCGTTTTCTGAATTTCTATTGGTTGTTAAATTTTTTTGACTCGTTTCAACTTCTAATACGCATGCCCAGATGCTGAACGCTGGGATCTTGTTTCTGTGATCTTGTCGGTTAACTAGTAACTAGCATCGTGGGAGGTATATGTCTGTAGTGGGATGAATAGATAATAATAGAATACATAAATAAATTATTTAGCCTAATATAAATTTGGAGTTGGATATATTTTTCTAAATTTTTCTTCGTTTATTTTTTTATTCTTTATTTATTGTTTGTATTTTTATTTTGTTTCTTTTAATACTATTCATAAAATTGTATGTATTTGTATGTGACAAATCTATGCCATATTTCAAATTTGAAATTTCTTTTCACATCTTCCTAACAAAAAATTAGAACAGAAAAAACAACAGTATTGGAGTAACTTGGTATATTGGTATATATTGGTATGGAATGTATTGGTAGGTGGTACATCGCATGACATATTTTATAAAACATATTTCATATTCTATACAGATCTTTGTTCTTGACTTGTGACCAGCAACTGGATAAAAAAATTTCTTAGTATCCACAGCCAAAATGTGGATTGCATCTTTTGTGCGTATTTTCCAAGAAAAAAACCCGTGAAGCTGGTCACTTTACAGTTGTCGATGTCCGTCTGTTCTTTTTCACGCCAACATTTTCTTGATTATTTGCGCCGGTAACGAAAACGAAAATTGCATCAATTAATATTAATGACAGTTAAAGTTTGCGATGCTTTCCACGCGACGAAAGACCGAGGATTGCCCGAGGATACGACACGTGCATTTATACTATTCTGATGCGCATGCGCGTAAACCGAAAAGTCGGGTTACATTGTAGTGCAGAATCCGAAAAGAAACTTCGTTCCCGACTTATCGCAGAACGTCGGAAACAGCGCTTTCCTTTCTTTCGGAGGGTTCGGAAAAATATATTTTTGGAACCGTCAAAGACAACGGTGTAGGAAGAACATAGAGCAACAATCTAACAAAGTTCCCAACGTTTGTTTTCTCAATTGATTCTTACTGAAGATGGTTCAAAGTGCCGAGTCAGACAACGTTTTAAGCTGTTCAGGAAGTCATTTGACACTATGAGAACATCGTTGAAAAATTTTTATAGATGAAAAAAAAATGGTACCACAAGGCTTTTTAAAACTTTATATATAGAAATTATTGCGAAAAATAACGGCGTGAAGATTTACGTAAAGTGTACTTAAACACCCATATATGCACCGGGGCGTTAATGTTTTCCTGGAGTTACGCCCTTATATGGTCTGCGACTTTATTTTTTTCATTGTTTGAAGTTTTTGTGAGTTCAGAGTCCCCTCCCTGTGAAAGAATGGTTTTTTGATCGTTGCAATTAAAAATTTGTTAAATAAACTCAACAACTGGCTAAAAGTGGCATAACAATTTTTTTCTGTGTTTTTGGGTAATCAAATTAATACCTTTGGATATATTTGAACAATAAATCTTCGAAAACTGGAAACCACACTCGAACCCTTATAACACACTGGTATGAACATGTTTAATCGCGAAAATTTTGTTCACGAAAACATGAAAAAGAATTCGCCCATGAGAGTTTTTTCCTTAAAATTTGCAAAAAAAACTGGTTTCCCGCAACAGTTTATGCCCTAAATTTCGCGGGGTTTTTTCATCGCGAAACTATTGAAGTCAATGTTCATTGGTACTTACATAATGTTCTATTGAAAATTTATTAGCTGGAGCTTTAAGACTGATTTGTAACATGACTTTGATAGCAGAAAATTCGCTCTGTGTGAGTAAAGAAATAAAAAAGGAAAGAAGTTTTTTTTAAAAAAAAATTATAGCGTTTTTCTAAATCTTCAAAGCGCAACTAATAAAATAGAAAATTAAAAATTAAAAAAATGACACTGTGGAGGGTCATGTTTTTATGACATAAGAGCAACCTTGTTTCTGGGTAGATTTGCTTCTCAACGGCGCTGCGCTTTCTGAGGTGATAGGGTCGAGCTTGATGTAAGAGGATACACCACTTTTTGGGTTAAACGTACTCTCGTTTAAAGATATCATAAAGAGCAAATTTAAACAAACCTAAAGTTTTTATTTTTAAGCGTTTAGATTTATTTATACCGCTATACTTGTTATAGCTAACCATATGTTGCACTTGAGAAAGACATATTAGTGTTCAAAATATAGCAAAGTAAAAACAATGTGTTTGGTTAACAATATTGACAACACGCAGCTATGACAACGCAGAACTGACGATGTTCGAAATTGCAAGCGTTTGCTTTGATTTTACTGGCGATTAGCTACGTTGCACGCATAAATTTAACCGTCCTTAGAAAGCTAATTCGTATCTCTTCTATTTAGGGTATTTGACAGCGCCAGTAGCTCCTTCTCTCCTACCTACAAGCAAGGGTCACTTAGAACTCACCTTCCATGAATAAACAAGTTAATTTTGCATGAAAAACCGCGAAAAGTTGTGTAGGAATTCGCATATATTTTTTCAAAAACAATTTTTTAAGGTTTACTGTTGCCTTTTGTTTTACTTGACGTTTTTGCGGTAATCAAATTGACACTCCTTCATTGCCCTTTTAAACTTTGTAAGAACTTTATTAGACTTTTTGTTTGAAGTTAAAACAAACGTTTAACATATTTTAACTTTGCTCAAATTAAGCACCCTACACCCTGGAACTCAAGAACTTGGACACATGGATCACTTGTTTAGAATCACTTGTGTCAAAAATTAAAAATAGAGTGCACGCTATAACATGAGCCTGGCATACTTTTAAAGAAGGAAGAGCTTTGTGTTCCAAAGTCTCGCTTAGATATAATCCTTTAGCTAGATAACAATTAATTTTCATCCCGAAATGCCCAGTATATCTGGGCATTTTTACACTACATGAGCAGCCTGTGCCAAGAAACCCTGTGTATGAAGATAAACGTTAGTCTAGTGAATTGACGTCGTGCTGCAACGTGTAAAGAATTAACATTAGGGGGACATACTTTTCCGGCTTCTTCAAAGGAAAATGAACTGGTACAGCTGGCCTGTTTCAGACAGACAGACAGACACACAGTTAAAATAAAAAGCTAGTTGTATGACCCGTGGAAAAATTAACTTATAGGCAATACGTATTAAAAATCTGCTTTCTAAAACTTAAAGTTGTGTTGTTTAATTTCTCTAAAAAGGCGCAAATAATTGAATCGTTTTAAATGAAATTGACAACGCAATTGTAATTGCCTCTAAATTTTATTATGCCATGTTTGTTCTGTACTTCATTTATGTGGTATCGAAATGTGCTCGTAGAATGTAATTACGTGGTTTATAAAAAGATACGCACGTGGTTTAACTGCTCGTTTGATACGCAGCAACTTTTTACTCTCACGCATTTATAACAAATAAAATGTATAGAAGAATTATTGTATTTATTTTCGTTACGTAATATTCGTGCTCCCTTACACCGCACACTAGTTCCTGTCTCAATATTCAATGTATTTTTCCCATAAGCTAGATAAGTATTTTACCAAGATGTCAGTTGAATCTTCATTCGTTTCTAAAAAATCCAAAAGAATCCAATTTTTATTTTATCTAATTTTTGTGCTTAAACTTAAAACAATAAAAATGTTGGAAATTCGGGGTGTGTCAATAAAGCAATAACTTGATGCTGTGAAAAAACAACATAGACATTCCATAACATTGCAAGTGCCTTTATTTTTACATAACACGCCTCCATTTGTTATATTTGTTCCTTGATTATCTCCTTTTCGTGGCCACGTCTTCCTTATTAAAAAGCTATTTTACATTCTACCTTTTATTATGATGTGTTTAAACAGTCATCACGGTAGATGGCAAACCAACCAACTTCGTTAGGAATATGACTAAGCTAAATTTTTGTCAACGCATTGCTGTAGACAGCATCTGTTTTTTGAAGGGAGGTCGGGTGAGGTCAAACCATGTTTTTTTTACCGTGGTTGAGATTTTAAAAATTAGTAACATTACTGGAAAATTCATTGAAACTCAGTAAAATTGGTGCAACGGATTAGGGCGAAGAATATATCGTTATGTTTTTTGAATATTTTTTTAGAAAACATAATTTTTTACAGCCTGCCGTAAATATCTATTGAGCGAAACTTCTATAAACATTTGCTTTCTTTATAAAACATTGATAACAAAACTGGTCATCTACAAAGCAGAATATCGTAAAAGATCTATCGTTCCAATAAATCACGAGGAAGAAAATTTGCCAGCTTTTCGTACAACTTTTTACTTCGATCCGTTACCAAATCTTTATCGATGAAGCCTAAACGAAAACATAACAAAAAAGCGTAAGTACTTAAGGATATCAACTGGAAAGGTAAATCGACGTTCTGAAAAGAGAATTTGTGTCCTCCAAATGCCACTCTTCTTAGGAACACTAGTTTTATATTAGGACCCATCGGAAATGGTGTGTTATTAATCTCTTGGGTAGCATAAGGGTGATATACAAGTAGTTAGCTGTTTTCCGTTATGAGAATTTTGTTTGTTTTTCTATACTTTCGCTTATTCTGACGACTCTCAAACCCGTCCCCAGAACAGCGTCAATTTAATCTTCTCTACGTTAATTATACCTGTATTCTCTCTGTTTAAATGTCCAGAATAAAATGGCTGCGCGCATCCTTATTCTGGACCTCCTGGAGAGTAAAAAAACCTGTAGATGTTTCCGCAGGTTATCGACTAGTCTCTTTAATAATAGCCGTATTCCGTCTGTCTGTGTGTCCGCGAAAGGCGCGTCCTGTAACGGAAACATGAAATGCGATATAGAAAGGACGGGCGACCACGTGGATTTTTCCACGGGCTACCGGCTAGTCACTATAATAATAGCCGTATTCTGTGTGTTCAAAATGGTTGCGCGCAGCTTTTTCGGAAAAATAGAGCCGAGCCCGATTTTTACGGACCTCTGCTTTTCGGTTGGACACAGCTTAATTTCGGAATAATTTCGGAATCACGCCAAAACCGGGTAAACAACGGAACATGCTACGGAGCCCATTTAAGTTTGGAAGTGATGGTGTCAGGTTTGCAGATCTGTTTGACCTTTTTGTCTTTTATAAGCTTTTTAATTTTGTAGTATTTTTTTCACATGTTAAGGCACATATATTTTTACGTTTTTTTAACCACGTACAAATCTTAAATCACCAATTTTAAGATTTTGGCAAGGAACGTAGATTTTGAACCAGCTTGGCTAGGTAGCTAGCTATACTTTAGCTTTACTTATTCCTATTCTTTTGAAGTTTTTATTCAGTTTGGTATACTATTATCCATTTGTATTTGGTGTTGTGGCTATCTAGCTAGCCCTTTTTAGCTACCTCTAACTGAAAAATGAAAGTAGCCATATACAGTTTGGCTACTAACATTCCTAATACTAATTATGCTAAATACAGTCAGGTGGCTGCAGCTGTTGTTACTGTTATGAACATTTTTCTGCAAAATAAAATTGCTAAGTATTTTTCTTAACTGGACCGGGTAACGCCAGGCTGTTTCCTGATTTTTAAAATCGAAGTTGCGATAAAGTTTTTTGAAAATGGTGTTACGCCTATACTCATGTGCGACACGGTATATCTGTACAAAGCGCTCAGTCCAGTGTAAACAACGGGCTGTTTCGTGTGTTTTTAAAAAATTATATCGAATGTATAATTGTTTTTGCTGTGACGGGATAACAACGGATTGTAATCTGTGTTTTTATTTCAGCTTAAAATGTCGAAAGTTATTTTTTGCAAAATTTATTACACCGGAAACACCATAAAGTTGTGTGCACTTCACTTTATTTTCTACACACTATATGTCTGTACTAAAGCGCTTTACCTGAATGTGTGGCACAGTTGACGGTTCTTATTAATCACTCATTCGGGTGTTCAACGCCGGGTAACACAGTTACTTGTGGCTTAACCCGGCGTTTCAACAGAGTGTATCCTGTGTTTTGTAAACCAAAGCTGCAATACAGTTTTTTTGAAAAGGGTATTAAGCCTAAACGCATGTGCGACACGGTTTACCTGTACTAAGCTCAGCTCGGTGCCACGATTAATTTCTTAACTGTAATTGTTTTTGCTATGATGGTGTAACAACGGTTTGTAAACTCTGTTTTTATTTCATCTTTTGTTGCGGGAAAGTTATTTTTTGAAAAATATGTTACAGTCGCAACACTACAAAGGTGTATGCGCTTCACTTAATTTAGGACATACTACATACCTGTACTAAAGCGCTCCATCTCATCGTGTGGCACAATTTACGACTCTTATTAAGCGCTCCACAGAGTGTTCAACGCCGGGTCACACCTTCACTTGTGGCTTACCCCGGCGTTTCGACGCCGGGTTTCCCGGCTAGTCTATATAATAATACCTAAATTTCCGTCTGTAAGACAAGATGGTAGCAGTGAGTTACCAACCGGCTTAACCAGTGGATTTTTTCGCGGAATAACGACTAACATTCACTTTCCCTCCGTTGCTTATGCCTCACCTTTGGTTTTTAGTGCATTTTTGTCAATAAGAATAAACTAAAAAAACTAATACTCAAATTTCGAAAGAAATTTAGCTGTTTTAAATGCACTATGTACCATAATGATCACAAAACTGGCATTGTGAACAGCCTTTAACACGATTTAATAAAATAGGTTTATACCTTTTTTCAGATTCTTGAATATAATATGTGCATAGCAACCATTAAACACGGCTGAATAGTTGAGCGACTGAAAAGGACGGAAAAACAATGTGTTTATTATATCCAAATAATACAAACACGATTGCCATTCAGCAAATGCATGCGATGCATCAATGTCCACCATTAAATCACTGCTTTCTACTCGAATGTCAGCGGCTGCTGTTGAGTAGTAGGAATTTAGGTAGCAAATAAGCAAGGCTTTAACATGAAGCCATGTGATGTTATTTTTTCGTCGTTCTTGCTGTTGAAGAATGACGTAACGGAGTGATAACATAAAGAGTTCATGCTCAGGCGGAACGTCTTTCAGATTTTCATGTGGACATTGAACTAGTTGAAGGATTATTTCTCTTTTCTTTTCAAGGTTTTTTACGAGTGCGTCAGGATTCTTTTCCTCTTCTTTGTGACACTGTGAGAAAAGTACATCAATAGGGATGTCGGTCCAATCCATTTCTTTTACTTCCTTTGTTGCATCACTGTAGCAATCACCATTTCTTCTGTATTCAGTGATAACGACTGTTTCCGTTTCGCACAGACGTTCATATTTCAGCAAGGCGTACATGTAATTTCGTAATCTTTCCGATGCTTGACAACTCGACTCCTGATTTACACTTTCACATTGCACTGCATTGAAGTGAATATCAGAAAAATACAAATTAGCAATGTTTGCACAAACAAAACCATACTGACACAAACCCTTTACAAGTTGCTTCATTTGATTTTTACCGGTATTGTATAATCGTTGGAGTTTTTTTTTAGGTGTTGATGTGTCAAACAGCAAAGGGTATAACACTTCAGCTTCCTCTCTAAACAGCTCAAGATCATATCTATCGTACCACGACTGAACAGTATCCTGCTCAATGTTGATTGCTCTGCTTATATCACTTATAAGAAAGTTCTTAGTTCTGCTCCGTAAGTAAGATGTTATGCATTTCAATTTTTCATTGATAGGTTTCACATCTTCGGCTCTAATGCTATTTTGAATCTCCAAGTGAAGGTTATTTTCTCTGCTGTAATCATTGCCCAAAATGACAGAAACGAAAGGAGCTAAGATGGGATCGATGTTTAAATAGCGCACCATATTGGTAAAGTAGTAAACATTGCATTTGGTGTTTTCCTTTAATAATGACTGCTTCAAATCTGACACGCGTATAACACCATGATCAAGATTAAGCATCAAAAAATCACTATCATCACTGACAACAGGACAACCCAAACTCTTAGCAACAGCGGCCACAGCTGTATCAGCCTCGCTAAATATAAAAAATTAAAAGAGCATTATAATAAGAAGTAGCAAGCTAAGACAAGAAATTTTAATTTTAAATTTCCCTAGCTTTTCCTTTACTAAAATTTAAATTTCCCTGTATGCAGACTTGCCTAAAACTCAAATTTTTAAGCCAATGTTTAATTTGAACTCAGTGAGTTGACTGCTTAGTTTTTCTCGACAAGATTTCTTAGGTGGGGGTTTACTATGAATAATAAGGTGAACGTTTTAGAAATTTTTTTTACCTTTTTATATGCCCAAAAACATTTGAATTTGCTTATCTAGATTATTAGGGCACCACATAAAAAGATTGGAAAACAAGGAAAAAACATGGAAAATTTGACAACCTCAAACTTTATTTAGGTGTAGGTAACAATATCAATTCACTTACTTGTCACTTACAGCGTGTGGAATTCCCATATCTTGAAGTACTTGTAGAAATACACTTCTAAGAAATATAGGTTTTGGGTACTTGTATCGATCTCTTGTATCATGATCTAAACATTTAATATTCTTTATAAACCTCTGTCTTCCCTTTTGTGTTAGTTGATTGTTTATTGTGTTCACAACACGTTGACCGTTTAAAATAACATATGAGATAACTCCCATTCGTTGCAAACACTTAAAGTCATGCTCATAGTGTGCATACAGTGAAGCGTCATCACCACCAAACCTTTTTGAAACGTTTGATTGGTTGAAGTAGTTGTTACCGTCGAATACCAAGCTGGGTGCAAGGGTGACTGTTTCCAAAAGGTGATTCTTACTTTCATAAACAAACCCTGTTAGCCCTTTAATAACCATGTTACACAGTAAATATAAACTTTTCTGTCTGCAATATTCTGCAACCAAGCTTTTGTAATAATTCTGCAACTTTCACTTTAGTTTAAAAACTTTCACTTTGTATCTGAGCACAGATCTCTTTTAAATTAATATCTAATGCGTTTTTTTTATAATAATAGAACGAGTCGGTTAAACGAGACAATTCGTACAAGATTCTTTCTCCTGAAAATGTTTTGTTAATAATCATTTTTTGTGTTACCAGCTTTGTATAAGAATTTTTTTTCTCAGGACAAAATTTCCGTGTTTTCTTCATTTTGCAAGAGAAAAGATTGATGCTCGGACACTTGCGAGAAAATATTGATAACAATGGTTATTAATTATGCTTATAGAGATAATAATTAATGAGAAAATCTATAACTTTTTATGGGCAGAGATTGCAAAAATTTAAAATTCAGCATCGAAACTTTTCTCTATAGTTTAAGAATTTACTTGTTTTTAAACTGATCATTTCTTCTTTTCTCCTTTGCAACGAACCAGTGTTAAATCTATTCGTCCCGTTAGGATGAAATCCCCAAGGACGTTAAACTTCCCGTTACTTACTTGCTTTTACTTAGTTACCTACACCCTTTCAATACTTTTTTTGAGCAAGGCTCTCTCTCCGCAAAAACTTTTACAATGAAACATATAATTTAACTGGAAACATTAAACGTGAAAAGATAACAATATGTCGAAAAGGTTTACAGGCCACCAGTTGCAGCGAAACCAAACGGGATGAAGCTACCATGCTCAAACTGAGGGCACGAGCTGATTGTACATTCTTCTCATAGCATTTCGGAATTTCTTGATGTACATATCTGTTGGCGTTTGAGTTGAATGGCCTGATATAAATAAATGCCATTTGAAACACCAAAAACCACGAGCACTCACATCGCACGTTGGCTTACCATTGCAGTTTGCTGTGGCTTGATCAAAAGTTCGCCCTTTACATTCTTCATTCAAAAGGGCAGCAGTATTGCTTCTTATTACCCCCACCCTTTTCAATACCCCGATAAGATTGAATTCCGGCCACTAGACTAAAATTGCGTCAAGATTACATTAGTTAACGCGCTTTTACTTGGAATATTGCAATTCTATGACAATACCAGCATTTGGTCTGTTAAGCGCGGAATCTAAAATGATCAGAACAAATTGGTCTGGAATTTCGGTCGTTGTTGTTATTGCCGAGGGCACGGTAGAGAGACGTTTTAACATTAGGGATGGCAATGCCATCATATTGAATGTTGATTTGGATGTTGCTTGAGTCCTGATTTTTCAACTTGAATTATATATATTGTTTTTGTGTTATCTTCACAAGTCGGATTTTTACTAAGCTGCTGTGGCCGCCTTGACACCTCAGCTGAAAAGGAAAAGTAGCGAAATACAGTTGGCTTCCACAAAATGTTCACGGTTACGTTACCATTTATAAGTGCAGTTAGCTACACCTCTTACTGTAATATAAAATTAACTTTTTAAAAACATTACATCCGAAATGCTTTGTTGCGATAAGCGCTTCATTTGTTTTGCAACACAATGTGCATCTGTACTAAATGCCCCATATGCGACAAAATTTACCTGCACTTAAGTTTACAACGCGCGTTCAACGTCGGGTTCCGCAACTAGTCGCAACTAGTGTTAAAAGGCGTATTCTGTCTATCTGTCCGCAAGAAAAACGTTGTGCTCTACGGGAACATGAAATAGCCTTTATTTTAAAGACGGGCGACCCCGTGGACTTTTTTACTGGTTAACGACTATATTATCTGCCTTTGCACGATTTTAAAGTCGTGTTACGGACTCATGAAACAGTAAGTAGCAAACGCAATATATAAAGAACAGCAAACAGGAAATTTATCCACGGATTACTGATTATTTTAATCCACCGAATAATTTGGCTGTCTCTGCGCGATGTTATAGCCACGAAATATAAAGAAAACGAGATGTGAACGCGAACGGATTAGTATTTATTTTAATACCCGACTTTGCGTCTGCGCGCCAAAGGTAGTAGTTGTGAATAGCGGCGGTTGCATTTACGAAGTAATCTTATAACTGATGTCGAACAAGGAACGTTTACACCATTGATATTTAGCATCAACGGAGATATGAGCGAGAAACAAGTGTTTTTGTATCCAGAATAGCCGACATAATCGCGTGAAAAAGAGATGTAACAAAGGGAGAAGTTGTAGCGTGGCTGAGACGCAAAATTTCGTTTAGTTTGGTGCGTTCGACAATTTTATGTCTGCGTGGTTCCAGAATTTACTCTGTCCGTAGTATGTGCGACGACGACGTGCTGATTCCAAATGAGTTGGCAATTATTCGAAAAATTTGAACTGTTAAATCGATATCTTAGTTTATGTTGTGTCGTTTAGTAATGTCAACATTCAATGTTTTGTTATCGTTCCACGTATAAGGTCTACGTCCTTTAGTGTTATATTGTAAAAAAAATATTCAGTTAATGCACGATCACCCGTGAAAAAAACTTGTGTATTTTTTTTTAATTGTAATTTAAATCTTTTGAAAAAATTGCGAAATCAAGAGAAATAACTTTGGTGAATGGTGCCTTTTAAAACGTTTTGGCGAGAAATAGCTTTCGCGAATGATCTTCAATGATATTTCGAGGAAAAATGAACTTTCGTGATTAATAGGCGTACGTGTTCAAGGAGGTCTTAAATAGCATGTGAAATTGCCACTAAATGCCAGTAACACAAAAACCCACACGATTTGGAATCTACTTAGATAATAAGTCAACGATTGTTACAAACTTTGCACAAGGAAGAAAGCGAAATCTATTTTACATTCTATCTTTAATATTATGTGCTTGAACAATCATCATATGGCAAGACAAAGAAATTTTATTGCCTAAACCAACCAACTTCGTTAGCAATATGACTAAACTAAATATTTGTCAACGCATTGCTGTAGACAGCATCTTTTTTTTGAAGAGAGGTCGGATGAGGTCAAACCATGTTTTTTTGACCGTGGTTGAGATTTTGAAAATTAGTAACATTACCGCAAAATTCAAACTCAGTAAAATTGGTGCAATTTTGCTTTCTTTATAAAACATTGATAACAAAACTGGTCATCTACAAAGCAGAATAGCGTGAAAATTCTATCGTTCAAATAAATCACGAGGAAGAAAATTTGCCAGCTTTTCGTACAACTCTTTACTTCTATCCGTTACCTAAACGAAAACGGAACAAAAAAGCGTAAGTGCTTAAAGGATATTAACTGGAAAGGGAAATTGACGTTCTACAAAATGAATTTGTGTCACCCAAGTGTCTTCTTAGGGACACTAGTCTTATATTAGGACACACCGGAAATGGTGATGTATTATTAATTTGTTGGGTAACATATGGGGGTGGTTGTTATCAGTTTTCCGTTATGAGAATTTTGTATATTGTTTTTCTATATTTTCGCTGATTTTGACGACTCTCATATCTCTCTTCAGAACAGCGTCAATTTAATTTTCTCTACGTTAATAATACCTGTATTCTCTCTGTTTAAATTTCCAGAATAAAATAGCTACGCGCAGCTTAATTCTATATCTCCTGGAGAGTATATAGATGTTTCCGCAGGTTAACAACAAATTTCCGTCTGTAAGACAAATATAGTGGACGTGAGTTACCAAACGGCTTAACCTGTGGATTTTTTCGCAGAATAACGACTAACATTTACTTTCCCTCCGTTGCTTATGCCTTACCTTTGGATTTGAGTACATTATTTCGGATAATCCTTTCTTCTCAATAAGAATAAATCTAAAAAATTAATACTCAAATTTCTAAAGAAAAATATTTGGTTTACTTAAATGCACTATATACCGTAATGAGCACGAAGTTTGCATTGCAAATAGCGTTTATCAGAATTTAATAAAATACGTTTTTACCTTTCACCAAATTTTTGAATAAAGCAAAAATTTTATGAAACAGACTAAAATAATTACAGATCAATTATTCTTTTGTTCGCACATATACATTGGGGGCATGAAAGACTCATTAAGAGAATGTTTAGCTAACCTGTGACTTCAGATAGATTTATAACACGTTGAGGGAGAGATTTGATTATCCAGAATTAAGGGAATTTATGATCAAATATATTATCTTGGAATAAATTAGTCACTGTTGAACAAAAAATGTCATAAACCGTGACTGAAGTTGAACAATAATGTACCGAGTATACCAAATCAATGACTAATGCTCAGTTTATATGATAAACTAGTTATTGCACTTGTTCTGAAAAACATTTGTTTTTGTAGTTTTCGTATATGTGATATGGGATATGTAAAGTAGATCATAAAAAACTTAAAATATATTTCTTATATTCCTTCTCGGTACTGTGTGATAACTACTACATATTAAATATGTGGCCATTTGGGGCTCCCTATAGAATATCCTTTCTAGATTATAATTGTCAGTCGTAACTGTACCACATCAAACGGTCTGTAATTGTGAAGGGAATACGACTATTCCTTCTTGTTAATATTTCACTCGTGATAGAAAAACATGTGTCGTATAATGATTCATACATTTTTTTTCAACATAATATTAATATACATATAGTGCATTGATTTTATATTAAAAAAACATAATAAATTTATCGTACGATTAATCATAGTCGTTATAAACTAACCCTATTGCACTTTATTTATACATCCTCGTCTACAAAACATTCATATCAGCAAAAAATAGCAAAATTGAGATGTTATAAACGCATTCACCAAACTTTGCAATCACTACCTTTGGGAAATAAGGAACTAATCTCCCTAGTGCAATAATTTTTTGGTGGCAGTTTTGGAAATTTGTTTGAATGTGGTTTTAAAATCCCAATGTATTGTCAAACTCTATTCCTAATATTTTACATCCGTTTTTTAATATGCTATTTTACATCTTATTTTCAATATCGTGCGTTTGGACAGTCGTCATAAGTGAGTAAGTAAGACAAAAAATGTTTTTTTGCCTAAATTACGAAATTTTATTTGCAATGTCTCGGTGAGGTCAAATCATGGTTTTGCGAAAAATGTGGGATTTTAAACATATACATTGCCCAAAATGGCATAGAAATAGAGTAAATTCAGTGTAACCAGTTAGCTTTAGGCGGGCAAGAAAACGATTGCAGTTATTTCTAATGTTTTTTTTTAAACGTTACTTTTAAAAAATATTGCGAGGAGGGGGTGAAGATACGCACTTTTTTTGCAAACTTATCCTTTTCATACGAACTTATTCTTTCATCAGACTTTTGAACTTGCTAAAAACATTGAACGTGTCATTAATATCTGCTGTGTTAAAGTTCTATATACATTTGTATTCTTTGTAAAGCATGGTAACAAGAATTCTATTAATTAAAAGAATCACGAGGAAAAGAATTTTCCAGCTTTTCGTACAGCTCTTTATTTTCATCCGTTAGCAAATCTTCATCGTTGCCTAAACGAAAACAGAACAAAAAAGCGTTCTTAACAATTATTATCTAAATAGGAAAATTGACGTTCATAAAAAAGATCCGTGTCCTCTAATTACTCTTCAAAATTGTGTTATTTCCCCTGTCCTGCCATATTTATAAAATTTTATCTATTTTATTCATCCTCGTAGCTTCTTAGGACCCACCGGAAATGGTTATTAATAATCTATTGGATAATAGGGTTGACAAGATTTTAGTGTCTGCGTGGTATGCAGTTGGTTGTGCACAGCTTTACTCAGGTCTACTGTAGAGTTAATAATATGCTGACGGACGAACCCGTTGATTTATGTAAAAAGAACTCTTAGTCCCTGGTTTACTTTTACTTTCTCCCTCTGGCTTAATCAACACTTAAAAGGTTGTCTTTTAGTAAGGTAGCCTAGATAATACTCTTTTCATGATAAATATTTAGGTTTATAATGATTTGACATAATACTCCTTTACCTTTTTCCAGATTCTTGAATATAGTATGTGCAGAGGAACCATTAAACACAGCTGAATAGTTGAGCGACTGAAAAGGACGGAAAAACAATATGTTTATTATATCCAAATAATACAAACACGATTGCCATTCAGCAAATGCATGCGATGCATCAATATCGACCACTAAATGACTACTTTTTACTCGAATGTCAGCGGCTGCTGTTGAGTAGTAGGAATTTAGGTAGCAAATAAGCAAGGCTTTGACATGAACCCATGTGATGTAATTTTTTCGTCGTTCTTTCTGTTGAAGAATGACGTAACGCAGTGATAACATAAAGAGTTCATGCTCAGGCGGAACGTCATTAAGATTTTCATGTGGACATTGAACTAGTTGAAGGATTATTTCTCTTTTCTTTTCAAGGTCTTTTACGAGTGCGCCAGGGTTCTTTTCCCCTTCTCTGTGACACTGTAAGAAAAGTACATCAACAGGAATGTCGGACCAATCCACTTTTTTTACTTCCTTTGTTGATTTACTGTAGTGTTCACCATTTCTTCTGTATTCAGTAATGGCCACTGTTTCCGTTTCGCACAGACTTTCATATTTCAGCAAGGCGTACATGTAATTTCGTAGCCTTTCCGATGCTTGGCAACTCGACTCTTGATTTACACTTTCACATTGCACTGCATTGAAGTGAATATCAGAAAAATACAAATCAGCAATGCTTGCACACACAAGGCCATACTGACACAAACCCTTTATAAGCTGCTTCATTTGACTTTTACTGGTAATGTACAATCGTTGAAACTTTTCTTGAGGTGTTGATGTGTCAAACAGCAAAGGGTATAACACTTCAGCTTCGTCTTTAAACACTTCAAGATCATATCTACCGTACCACGACTGAATAGTATCCTGCTCAATGTTGATTCTTCTGCTTATATCACTCATAAGAAAGTTCTTAGTTCTGCCCCGTAAATAAGATGTTATGCGTTTCAATTTTTCATTGATAGGTTTCACATGGTCGGCTTTAATGCTCCTTTGAAACTTCAAGTGAAGGTTATTTTCTATGCTGTAATCGTTGCCCAAAATGACAGAAACGAAAGGGGTTAAAATAGGATCAATCTTTAAATAGCGCGCCATATTGGTAAAGTAGTAAACAGCACAATTGGTCTTTTCTTTCAATGACTGCTTCAAATCTGATACGCGTATAACACCATGATCAAGATTAAGCATCAAAAAATCACTATCATCACTGACAACAGGGCAACCCAATTTCTTCGCAACGGCGGCCACAGCTGTATCAGCCTCACTAGATATAAAAAATCAATAAGCAATATAATTAGAAGTAGCAAGCTAGGACAGGCAATTTTAATTTTAAAATTCCCTAGCTTTTCCTTCACTAAAATATAAATTTCCCTGTACGCAAAATTGCTTAAAACTCAAATTTATAAGCCAATGTTTATTTTGAAGTCAGTGGATTGACTGCTGAGATTTTCACGACAAAATTTGGTTGAGGGTTTAGCTGTTATAATAACTCCATGCATCAATTGCTTTTTCGTGAATCTTTAGTGTAGGGAAGTGACCCGCTTTAAAATAATGTGTTACTATAGTCAATAATAATGTGAACATTTTTTTACCTTTTTATTCGCCAAAAGACTTTTGAATTTGCTTATCTAGACTGTTAGGGCACCACATAAATGGATTGCAAAAGTGAACATGGAAAAAACATGGAAAATTTGACAACCTCAAATTTTATTTTGTCAAGGAAACAATCTCAATGCACTTACTTGTCACTGACAGCATGTGGGATTCCCATATCTTGAAGTACTTGTAGAAATACACTTCTAAGAAATATAGGTTTTGGGTACTTGTATCGATCTTTTGTATCATGATCTAAATATTTAATATTGCTTATAAACCTCTGTCTTCCCTTTTGTGTTAGTTGATTCTTTATTGTGTTTACAACACGTTGACCGTCTAAGATAACATATGACGTAACCCCTATTCGTTGCAAACACTTAAAGTCATGCTGATAGTGTGCATACAGTGAAGCGTAATCACCACCAAACCTCTTTGGAACGTTTGATTGGTTGAAGTAGTTGTTACCGTCGTATACCAAGCTGGATCCGTCGTTAAGGGTAACTGTTTCCAGAAAGCGATTCCTACTTTTATAAACAAACCCTGTCAGCCCTTCAATACCCATGTTACACGGTAAATATAAACCTTTCTGTCGGTAATATTTTGCAACCAAGATTTTGTAATGATTCTGCAACTTTCACTTTAGTTTAAAAACTTTCACTTTGATTCTGATCACAAGATCCCTTTTAATCTAATATCATAATACGTTTCTTATAATAATAGAATAAGTCGGTTAAACGAGACAATTCGTAAACATAAATAATGAAATTTCTAATACATAAGTAGTTTCTATGGATACACATTTTCTTCCATAAGCAGCACAAAGTTTTGGCTCGATGTTGTTTAAGTTGCTTGTTGGTTTTAATCTCAAATATCGTTAACTTGTTGTTTTTTTGTTTACTTGCGAATGCGAAAGTTACGTGTTCACTTGCTCACTTAGGCTGTTACGCCAATTAGTTTCAAACTTTTAACCACATTTGTGATTATATGAGACATCGTACCTGATCCAATGATGTTCTTCTAATTTATGGTCTTTTCCTTTTTCTTTGAATTAAATCACTTCAAACCGGTTTCTTCGTTTTTTAAAGGTGGGCTTCGGGGGTGTTCTTCATAAAAAAGAAAATCGTGTATTGCTTTAGACATTTTTTAAGAATGAGGCTAAAGAATAAGAACAAGATAAGGCCAATAGCAAGGCTAATATTATTCTTTCTCCTGATAATGTTTTGTTAATAATCATTTTTTATGTTACCAGTTTTGTATAAGAATTTTTTTTCTCAGGACAAAATTTCAGTGTTTTCTTCATTTTGCGAGAGAAAAGATTGATGCATCGGACGCCTACAAATTTTTTGCGAGAAAATATTGATAACAATGGTTATTAATTATGCTTATAGAGTTAATAATTAATGAGAAAATCTTTAACTTTTTATGGGCAGAGATTACAAAAATTTGATATTCAACATCGAAACTTTTCTCTATAGAATTTACTTGTTTTTAAACTGATCATTTCTTCTTTTCTCCTTTGCAACGGCCCAGTGTTAAATCTATTCGTCCCGTTAGGATGAAATCCCCAAGGACGTTAAACTTCCCGTTACTTACTTGCTTTTACTTACTTACCTACACCCTTTCAATACTATTTATCTCCGCAAAAACTTTTACAATGAAACATATAATTTAACTGGAGACATTAAACGTGGAAAGATAACAATATGTCGAAAAGGATTACAGACCACCAGTTGCAGCGAAACCAAACGGGATGAAGCTACCATGCTCAAACTGAGGGCACGAGCTGATTGTACATTCTTCTCATAGCATTTCGGAATTTCCTGATGTACATATCTGTTGGAGTTAGAGTTGAATGCCATGATATAAATAAATGCCATTTGAAATGTACACCAAAAATCACGAGCCCTCACATCGCACGTTTGCTTACCATTGCAGTTTGCTGTGGCTTGATCAAAAGTTCGCTCTTTACATACTTCATTCAAAAGGGCAGCACTATTGTTTCTTATTACCACCCACCCTTTTCAATACCCCGATAAGATTGAATTCCGGCCACAGACTGAAATTGCGTCAAGATTACATTATTTAACGCGCTTTTGCTTAGAATATTGCAATTCTATGACAATACCAGCATTTGGTCTGTCAACCGCGGAATCTATAATGATCAGGGGGTTATCAATCAAGTTTGTTAAATGTAAGCCCCCGTCTGGCATTTCGGTCGTTGTTGTTATTGCCGAGGGCACGGTGAAGAGACGGTTTTATATTAGCGATGCAATGCCATCATATTGAGTGTTGACTTGGATGTTGCTGGAGTCCTGATTTTTCAACTTGAGTTATTTACTCTCTTTCTAGCCATTATAAATGTTTGTTTTTGTGTTAACTTCACCAGTCGAATTTTTACTAAGCTGCTGTTGCTGCCTAGCTACCTTAGCTAAAAAGGAAAAGTCGCAAAATACAGTTGGCTTTAACAAAGTTTTCACGGTTACATTACCATTTATAAATGCAGTTAGCTACACCAACTTAATGTAATATGAAATTAACTTTTTAAAAGCATAACATCCAAAATGCTTTGCTGCGGTAACCGCTCCCTTTGTTTAAAACACACCGTGTATCTGTACTAAATGCCCCACTTGCGAAACAGTTTACCTGCACTTAAGTGCTCAACCATGCGTTCAACGTCGAGTTACCCAACTAGTCTCTTTAATAAAAACCGTATTCTGTTTATCTGCCCGCAAGAAAAACGTCGTGCTCTACGGGCACATGAAATAGCCTGTAATTTAAAGACGGGCAACCCCGTGGATTGTTTTACAGGTTAACGACTATATTATCTGTCTTTGTGCGATTTCATTGTCGTGTTACGGACTCACGAAACAGCAAATATGAAACTCGATATATAAAAGGAATAACAGGGAATTTATCCACGGATTACTGATTATTTTAATCCACGGATTAATTTGTCTGTCTCGGCGCGATGTTATAGCCGTGTTACGGACACACGATATGCGACATATAAAGAACGGACTAGTATTTGTTTCAATACCCGACTTTGCGGTCTGTGCACCAAAGGTTTTAGTTTGCGAATAGCAGCGGTTGCATTTGCGACGTAAATTTTTCAACGGGCTAAGGATAAGTTTACAGATAATGTTGCTATCTTGATATAACATATTAATGTGCTCTCGGGGAATACAAATTTCTTTATAACGTGTGTTATCCAACCTCGTTTCCAGTGCATTTTGCCTTGTTGATGAAGTTGATAGTTGTTGGCGACTCCGTAATAACGGCCCAGGGGCCACAAGACCCTGGGGACGAGGTTTGTGTGTTGTCTACAATTTATAAAGCTGCGCGCTTATTGCTTGAGCTTTAAAACGCTGTTTAAGCTTGGTTTTCATCTGGTGCATTATTTAGAGTACATTTTTAACGCATAATTGGAAGCGACTGATTAGGCGGGGTTAAATCAAAACTTTTTTGATATTTTAACGTGAGTTAACGCGAACACACTTTTGTATAAAAACTATTGGGCATATTATGTGTCCTATTATGTGTCTTATGTATATACTATTTCTACAAATATTGTTATCCAAAACGTCTGATAAAAATCCATAAAAAGTTGCCCTCCTCGATGTTATTAGAAATTTCATCAACGAAAATGAATTAAATCAGCGTTAATTTTGCTCGTAATGGAATGATTCGCGCTAAATACTAAATATTAACCCTATTTAACGGCAGATAATGAAAACGAAAAGGAAGCTATAGTACAACGAAAACCATCCTCGTTCCCGTTGGTTTGTTGCTAGCGCTTACTTGGCGGCTAACGAGGGGACGAGAAGAAATGAATAAAATATATATGAAACGTGTGTATTTTTTTTTTTCAATTGTAATTTAAATCTTTTGAAATTGCGAGATCAAGGAAAATAACTTTAGTGAATGATGCCTTTTAAAATTTTTCACGAGAAATAACTGTCGCGAATGATTTTCAATGATATTTTGACAAAAAAAATAACTTTCGTGATTAATAGGGGTATGTGTTCAAGGAGGTCTTAAATAGCATGTGAAATTGCCACAAACAAGAAAAAGTGAGGATAAAGAAGGAAATCTTTCACCCACAAAAAGAAAACGTTTGCTAAAATTAAGTTTCGCGATAACCTATTTCAATACATTTTTGGGGAAATAAACTTTTTGCGATTAAGGATACTGTAAGGGTATAGACACACATTCAGTATATTCATTATTTCTCAAAAATTATATGTTTTATTCTTCAAAATTATTTATTGAATATAAAAGCAAATTAAATTGTCTATAGGATAATATAAATATGAAATTTAATTTTTTTTCCAGGTAGCCATAAATCCACATCTTTGTTTTTCACTAAAACGTCCGAAACTCCCCTCCGTTTTATATTTTTTCTGCGTCATATTTATCAATCACTTTAGCATTACCATAGCAACAATTCACATTTTTTCGAAAAAGCGCGTCGTTCGTTTTTTATTTAAAAATTTGTGAAAAAATGAATTTTTGCTCGCTCTTTTGTGTTTTAACCTGTCTTTTTCTTTAAATAATCAAAATATACATAAAATGTGACAAAGTCATTTGCAGCAGGTATCGATGGAGCACGTGCGCAAAGTTTTGTTGAGTTTCTCCATCGTGGAGGGGGGTTTCGGACATTTCAAGTCATGTATACATCGTGAAAAACGAACATCTAAAATTCCTCGTAAAAGAGTTTTTCGCAACCTGACCTTTACAACAATAGCCTAATCAAAGATGTGTAGAAGGTGTTAAGCGAACTAGCGACAACTCATTAAACATTTATAAGTTGGTACAGAATATCAAACTCCACATATTTTTTGTAAAAAAATTATATTTATACCATTACAGTATTCTTAAGCCGTTTCAAATATTTTTCGCGTCGACCGACTTGTGTGATTGTAGACCATCAAAAAATCCTCACAAAGAGGAATGCAGAACAAAGTATCTGTGGTGAAGGGACAAATTCTTCGAATTAATGTCAAAGCCATGACTTAAAACCACTATAGAGTATATCTTTAGTGTTTCTGACTAATGACTTTACATTGGTTATGCGCAAAGACGTCATCAATTTTATTTTGTGTACACACAGACAGAGAAGAAACGGAAATATGTCCTGATTTTTTTTTCGTCAGTTTAATGTATTTTATTCAACATGCATGCCACGTAATACAAAGAGGATACACTATTTAAAATGTCTGTTTTAAAGTATGTAAATTATTGTGGACTGAGTGTGATTGGATGTTGTTTTCGAAGCAGAAGAGGTTTCATACCTGGCCCAGTCAGCAGTAATGGTTCGACAAAAGATACAGAACAAAAGGAAGAACAAAGAGTGGTGCTGGACACATCAGCAATGGGTTGGTCAATGTTATATGTGTTATCTTTTCACTTTATTTCCCACTTATAAAATTTCCCTAGCTAACTTCCTCTTTCTAAGGTTTTTGTTCAGGGTATTTGGGGGCAGCATGCATCTATAATACATATAGCTATACTTAGCTAGCCATCTAAGTTGCAACGTCAATTTGACGTGTGTGGGTGAGCAGGTTTTCAAGTTTGAGGTTTCTTTCGTGATAATTTGAGAACCATTTGGAAAAAAAATCTACAAAAAAAGCTATTCTTTTGCTTCCTTCTTTTAGCGTCTGCAAATTCATCTTTATTCTGAATTTCTGTTGTTGTTTAAAGACTACTAATGGTACTCATGCACAGAAACCGAAAAATGGTTATTTTTAATAACAAACAATACTACAAATTATAATTTGTTTGTTAAGTGAACACATGGGTAAGCAAAAAATGCAAGTAAGAAACAAGGGTTGAAACAGAGGTAACAGCTATTGTGAATGCTTTTGTGTTTACTTCCAGAACCTCAAAAATATTTTTTTTTGCATTCCCCACTCATAGACATTTTTGCGGGTGTTTTGAGTAAGAAGAAGCAAATTGACATTTCTTGCGGTAACTGGAGTATCAATGCTGCCCCTAAACCATCAACAAATTTAGCATGTTGTCAGGACATTTGTTAGTTAGCTCAGTTATCAAACACAGGGATTAACTGGGCAAATAAAAACTTGTTGGCATTGTGCGTAAATTATTGTGAGCACTCTTAGCAAAACTTAATTTCAATGGTTGTAATAAAACATACGTATAGCTATATTGAGTAAAGATGACTTCAAGATGACACAGTGCCCACTTGCTAGAAAGACTGCAAAAACTACTGGGGGTTTGGTGAGAACTCTATGTGAAAATCTGAAAAACACAGAATTTATATATATGTCAACATTAATTTGTCTACCGCTATGACAAGGATGAGGACTTTCTGTTTGGTAAATTACTAACTTTTGTGACGTAATTCAGCAGGGATATAAACAAACACATTCTGAATGAATGTAATTGAATAAACTGAAGTATGTCTCCTGCGACTGTGTGAGATTATTTTTATAGTTTTGAAATAAACATACTTCGTAGTTAGTATTGTTTTGGATGTATATAGTGATGTGTTACTCCCCTGAAAAAGAAAAAATACAAGTATATATTAAGTGTATGAAACAACTTCATTTTTGTATCAAACATCTTTTAAGACAGCAAGTGTTTTCATTTAATTTTTTAGAATTTGTGCAATGTAAAACGTAAAAAGGGTCAAAATGATTATATATACGCAATAAAATGACTCGATTTTTAAAAAAACTGGAAGTGATTTTGTGAAAACAAAACAAAGTCTCAAAGTTTTTCGTGTTTTGGAAGTAGTTTTATTTCAGTATATACCTAATTTCGATGTTATTCAATTTTTGGAAATTAATTTTGCTATACAACGTTGAAGAACATACATTTAAACACAATGTAAAAAAATCTTAGTGTTGGGTTGCAGAAGCATTGTATATACCACACAACATTTTAATTCCTTGCAAGATTTACACTCGCAAAAGGTGGGGACAACAATAAAGTACATAAATAAATAAAATAAGGAAAATAATTGAAATCTGACTATGACTCTGAGCCGAACTTTTCAAATTTATCTTCATCACCATCTTTGCTCCTAAACTTTTTTTCAGGCAAAGAAATTTTGTGCCATGCAGGTAGGCTTATCCATGGCCTCCATTTTGTATTAGTAAAATGGTGGGTCTATCACCAGTGGGCTTTTACGAAGGGAAAGAGATTGACACACACAGATACAGGGAATTAGGAATTTTTACCTGATGAGATGTACATCACAAAATCTTCACTCTGTATATTATATTAAAGTGCTGGCAAAAAAGAGTTTATTAGATGCCTTAGTGTAAGACTTGGTACTACCAGAGAGAAAACGTATTATAACGTAATAGTTTTAAAGAATGCTTTTTGTAATTTAGGTAACGAATGTGTTATTGTTAAAAATGGAAGAAGGATATGTGGAACAGGCTCTGCATTAGCTAGCACTGAAATAGTTCAAGACAAATGTTATTTTGAAGTTCGCATACAGTCGTCAGGTATATATAATATATATATTTTAAACAAAGGGAAAGTTGTGAGATTCCAATGTTCCCGATATTTTGCTTTGAACTTTGAAAGTCAATTTAAATAGCTACCTTAAAGAGAAGACTTCACTTTTCTAGTTTTTTTTTCTTTATTTCACAAGAAGGAATTTTTAAAAATCAAGCTTTTACATTTTTTTTGCTAGATTTTTTCAAATGACAATAATTAATTTGAAGAAACTAAAAAGAGAATAATTGTTTTTATATTCATGTGAGCATATATGTTTTCATATAATCTCATGAATGTGGACTGTGATGTACTTCACAAAAATAATTTTTTTGTGAATAAAAACATTTGCGAAAAATGTTCTATACCCCATAGGTTGTACTTCGTGGTAATTAGAGTAAAATTCAATTCTCCTTTTCTCACCTTCTTTTTTACATTAGGCCACACTCTAATTCATACAATCTTAGAATTGACAATGTGGCAAACAGTCCTGAAAATCCTGGCACTGTCTTGACATTGTGGTGTCTGTAAATAAGTTCATAAATTTACTCCTTGATATTCTTGGACATTTTTAAATATTCGTTAGAGAAATTGTTGTTGTGGATTTCAAAACAAAAGCAAATTTGCAAGGAATTCTAGATTATTGTGGGTACTGGCAGTTTACTGTAAAAACACACTTCTGAAAGGCTTATTCTGGCATTATTCTCAGTTAAATATTTGACAAGCGACGCCCCAAGTTACTCAAGAATTGTTAATAGTGATTTAATAACTCTTTGTTTGCTTACTGACGTTGTCCATATTTTTGAAAAACCGTAAAATTTGCTGTGAAATGGTTTGGTCTTGATTGTTATTTTTTTTTTTTTAAATAAATTCTATTGGCTACTCTGTAAGGGCTATGGAATCTCAAATTGAAAGGAAGAAACAAAAAAAGATGTGAAGTTTTATGCTGTATGTTAATTCTTAAAAAAATTAAATAAGTCTGGGCAATTTGTTTTTCTTTTTCACTGGCGATCCTTACCACAGATTTCTAAAGGAAACATCCATATTGTAACTGTTTGTTCTCTTACAGGTATATGGGCGATAGGAGTTGCAACAAAGAGTTGTGACTTAAGTATGGTGCCGTTAGGAAAAGATAAGTTCGGCTGGGTTCTGCGTTCAGATGGGACCTTAGCACACAACGATGTAGCTATCGATAATATTACCATGAATATCCAAGAGGGTGACTATGTGGTAGGTTTTAATTTTAGATTTTTCAGACAGTACTCGCTGTCTTTGTGTGACGACTTTGCTGCAATGTTCATGTACCATTGTATGCATGTATGTGTTACTGCATTGCTATGAACCTACCGCATTTTGTTTAAAAACTTTTTTTAAAATCAGAAACCCCTTTTTGTATTATACATTGAGTGCTATGTTTAATCTCAAGGGGTTAATAAAGGCGATCCAGGTCTTAATCGTGGATAGGATATAACTTCAAAAATTCATCCTTGAATTACCCCTTAAAAAACCACGTAAGAAAACTTTGTTACTTCATGGGAATTTTTGTAATTTTGGCATCTATTCGCAATTAAGTTTCACAAAAGTGGGCAAAATTTGCTTAATCGCAAAAGCATTTGAAATTCTGGCAGCTCATAAGTAAGATGATGACTTAAAATGTAATTGTATTTTACATGTATGTTGTGGAGAGGTACGCTTTTTTTGTTTCCACTTTTCCAGCAAAACATATTCAAAATTACGGTGCTTATAAAAAAAGGTTGGTATAATTTTCTTCTGAAACTTAATTAACTTACCTTTCGAAAAGCCGGTTTAATCCCATACAATATTTCTGTATTTTCTTAATGAAAGCTACCAATTGTAAGAACGAGTTCCGCATTCGTATAAAAAATCTTCTAATCGCACACATTTATTCCGCAAATATTTTAAGCCTCCCAGTCGCCAAAATTTCTTTTTTTCATGTGAAATCTCACAAAACTTTCGACCCTTAAGGTTAAGGCCATAAAGCAATCAAGAAACCTAAAATACTATACCCTTTGCTAGATTTCTTTTAAATCATGTCTACTTCCACGATTGCAGCGTTAATTATTTTTTTTGTATATCGCAGGGTTGCAGTTTTGATCACGTGGAAGTGAATTTTTTTCACAACGGTAAAAACCTGCATTGTCCTATAACTGGTGTTCGTGGAGCAGTCCATCCCATTGTTTGTGGTAGGTCGAAAGACTTTTTGTTTTCATGTCAACATTTTTCAATCCTGAACTGGAAATTAAAATCAAAATCAAACCACTTTTTAGCTGCCCTTGGTTTTGTACCTGCGGTCTAGTTGAACTTTAGACGTTTACAGATTTTCTTCGTAAAAGGCCTGGTATTTTTATGTTGTTTTTATATTTCAGTTGACGATGGATGCATTGTTGATGTTAATTTTGATAATTTCGTCTTCCCTCCCCCTCCTGGATTTCAAAAATTAATGATTGAGAAGGATTTAATATAAACAACGCGTGTTTGTATCAGTATTTGCACGCTGTGGAGAAGATCGAATCAATGTAAAAAGGGCACTTTAGCAACGAGGCTTTGTGAGATAAATAAGGAGGCGATGTAATGAAGATAATGAGAAGAAAATGTTATGAAATGTTAAGTGACAATCAGACCAAACAGGTTAAGGTGAATTTTGATCTAATATAAATTGTATATTTATAGATAATACCCTATTCTTTTAAATTTTTTTTTTAATTAGTTGTAGTTTTTTTTATTCAATTTTGTTATAATATTTTTGACGTTATTAAACGTTGTCATTTTTAAGTATGCGATCAATATTGGTTATACTTTAGAGCAGAAAAATACTTAGCGATTTTCGCAAGTTTTAACTAAATGTACAAAATTAAAAGCCGACGAAAAATCTTTACTAGACTAATGCACAAAAATTAAACCAGGTGCATATTCTAATTTCTTTTTTTTTTCGCTTTCTCCTCTGGAAGTTGATATTTGAATTACGACAATCTGTGCATTATTTTGTTTGCCACGTTTTTCTAAAATACGCTTTTGTTTTGCCAGTTGGATGAATAGAATTCAGGAAAAAAAAAAAATTTTCTCAATTTTTCCCTGCTTGAAAATAGTAACATTCGTCGTGCGAATAAAGTAATCAAAAATGTCTCTTCTTAAGTTATTTTACTTTTATATAATGTGTTTTTGTATCATTTTTAAAAGTTGAGTTAATTGCTATGATATTGTTTCTGTTCCAAGAAGATCTCTCAAAACCTTAAGCTACACTCTTCAATCCTGTTTTACTTTAGTTTGCATTTCACCATCAAAGTAGGAAGTAAAACAAAATGACCGTAGACAGGGTTCCCACGCCTCCTAAAAATCCTAAAAAATCCTAAAAAAAATTAAATCCTCCTAAATAATTCTAAAATATCCTAAAATTTCCTGAGTTTTTGCAAATACAGTTGAACTCATGTAATTCGACTCTTCAGGGGGTCTCACGATTTGGTCGAATTACATGAGTTGTCGAATTAAAGGAGTTTTGTTGTAAGGGTTTCATTCTGAAGGGACCGAAGAATTTGGTCGATTTACATGATTTGTCGATTTATGGGAGGTCGATTTACATGAGCTCAACTGTACTTCTAAAAGTCTCCTTAATTTTTTGGAGAACAACTATTTATAAAACTCTATTTGTATAATGGATTTTTTTGTGGAATATAAGTCAGAAATATTTATATTTTGACTTTTATTACCCTTGCCACTAACTCAAATCCTCCTAAAATCTCCTAAATTTTTGTATGTCTTTTCCCTGCTTATTGAAAAAATCTCCTAAAAAACAGCTAAAATTCTCCTAAATTTCCTAAAAAAGTTACTTGCAAAATGAGTGGGAACCCTGTTAGAAAAAAATAAAATTTATAAAAGAGATCTTTGTTTGTACGGACTAATAAATAAAGATTCTGTGTATTTTGTTTTGTGTTGTGACTGAAGCGTATATGTAACAAAATTATGCATACACTAAGAAATCCTGACAGATTTATTTTTGCGAGTCAATTTTTAATCCTAACCCTAGCGCGTGGATTAAATTACGCGAATTTGTTACTAGTGAATTTTTCGCAAGGATTTATCTTCGCGAATCTTACTTTTATCATTGTTTTATTAGCTACTTTTTATTTTTCGTGCTTTTGTTTTTCAGTTTCAGTAGTATGTGAATCGCGAATAATAGAATTGGACTTAAAATCTCTGCAAGGAGCCGACGCAGCAGACTGACGAGTTTTTTCAAAAACTGACATAAGGCGTCAAATGTTTTCGCGGGAATAATTTTTGCGAATTTGACCCCTATTCACAAAATTAAGTTGCAAAAAATTACACATTTTTTAGAGCAAATTTCAACAATAAGCTTCGCAAAAATTGATAAATTTCCGAAATTAGATGCTTATTTTTGTATCGCAAAATCGCAAAGCATTTTTGAATACAACGAGACAGATGGATACTTTGCTTCGCACTTCGCATTATGTGGTGCAGAAACTTTTTTTTGTTATCACTTTCTTAAAGCAGTATTAAAAAAACAGAAAGTAGCGTAAAACATACTAGGAAAACTCTCACATAAATTATAAATGTATGTCAAGGTTTATGGCTCAGATCTTCAGTAACAAACTTTAAGTCATGCAAAAAATGCACTTGCGGTATCGTTTCGAATAAGCGAAAATAAAGATGCAGACAATAGTTTATAACCTGTTTTTAAAAATCAAATAAATAGCCTGTAGAGAAATCCACTTGATTACAAAGCCGAGCAGTATGTTTCGATGACTTCATCAATGACCTGGTTCTATGCAATGTATTTGAAGTTAGCTTTAAACAGAATATAATTTTTATACCCGTTGTTGCAGGAAGTTGTAGATAGTGAAACCTCGTCTGTCTGTCACAGACAGACAGGCGGAGGTATCGTAGTCGATAGCGGGATCACCCGTCCTTTATATGTAGGATTTTATGTCTCTGCAGCATGTAGCATAAAATCGCGCAGAGACAGATTACAACTCAAGGCAAGATTAGTTCATTGGCCTGCAGAATTATCCAGTTGATAAAAAAGCCAAAAATTTAAAAAGATAAAATTTAATGGAGTCCTTACAAAATGATTTTCTAGGAAATCTAATAACCCGTTTCTACTAATTTTGGAGTATTCTTTTGGTCCATATTAACAAGTTCTGCAAAATGTTTTTTGTTTATTTTATAAAAGCGGGAGAAAATCGTATAAATTTCGTCTAATTTATAAAAAAACACGAAGTGGAATGGACAACACAAGACGTTTACGCTCCTATATTTAAAGTATTTTTGAATAGTCTGTTTCATTTGGATATGCTGGAAAAAGAAGCAAAAGTTTTGTCTACTAAAATTCATCTTGTTTCTTTTTGTTAAATGAAGAAAGGGTATGTTTTTTGGTGAACTTACCATTTTGATTATTTTCTAGTAGAAATTTTGTGATCAAAATACCGGTCGTGGAACAACCTTTTGAAGCAGACAAACAATGCAAGCAGTAATTGATTCTAGAAAATTCGATGACATTAGAACTGGACCCGCCATATGACGTCATTCAACCATAGCTCTCGAATCGGTGAAATAGCCCAACTTTAAGGAATTGGATTATTATTCGTATCTTGTGGTTCTTAGTAACCCGTGCTGTATCAATTGCGAAGAAATAACATAAGTCACAGACAGAAAGACAAAAGTAGAGTAATAGCATAAATGACTAGTTAAATGACCCGTGGAACAATTCACTTAAAGCTCTGGAGATATATGTGGAACAATTCACTTGAAGCTATGGAGATAAATGTGGAACAATTCACTTGAAGCTATGGAGATATATGTGGAACAATTCACTTTAAGCTATGGAGATATATGTGGAACAATTCACTTGAAGCTATGGAGATAAATGTGGAACAATTCACTTGAAGCTATGGAGATATATGTGGAACAATTCACTTGAAGCTATGGAGATAAATGTGGAACAATTCACTTGAAGATATGGAGATAAATGTGGAACAATTCACTTGAAGCTATGGAGATATATGTGGAACAATTCACTTGAAGCTATGGAGATATATGTGGAACAATTCACTTGAATTTATGGAGATAAATGTGGAACAATTCACTTTAAGCTATGGAGATATATGTGGAACAATTCACTTGAAGCTATGGAGATAAATGTGGAATAAATTCACTTGAGCTATGGAGATAAATGTGGAACAATTTACTTGAAGCTATGGAGATATATGTGGAACAATTCACTTGAAGCTATGGAGATAAATGTGGAACAATTCACTTGAAGCTATGGAGATAAATGTGGAACAATTCACTTGAAGCTATGGAGATATATGTGGAACAATTCACTTGAAGCTATGGAGATAAATGTGGAACAATTCACTTGAAGCTATGGAGATAAATGTGGAACAATTCACTTGAAGCTATGGAGATAAATGTGGAACAATTCACTTGAAGATATGGAGATAAATGTGGAACAATTCACTTGAAGCTATGGAGATAAATGTGGAACAATTCACTTGAAGCTATGGAGATAAATGTGGAACAATTCACTTGAAGCTATGGAGATATATGCGTAACAATTCACTTGAAGCTATGGAGGTATACATTTATGACGCCATCAACCTGTTCATATGCCAATGTTAACTTATTAGTTCTATTGATACTTCGACAGGCAAATAACTAGCCTTCTCTTATATTAATACCTGTATTATGACTGTTTTATTTCATACATCCCTTCTTCCGTTTGTCTATCTGTGACAGAAAAATAAGATTTTACTGTACTTCCAACAAGGACAGCTATAAAACATCCTCTGTAAAAATGTTCTGTATTTTACACTTAACGTCGCTATTTCGCGCAAATAAATTCATGCGAAAAAAAAAGTTTAACAATATAAGTAAAGACAAGTACACAATATGGGCTGGAAAAACATTTAAATCTCTCTAGCATAGCTCTTATATCTTTAGATTTGACGAGTTGAGTGTTTCATATGCTACTGGCCGATAAACACAGCGCGAAAAAAATAATAAAATGAGTCAACCCACCCGATTCGGAATAGACGGATTGATGGCGTAATCACAATATTTAAAGCATGATATTTCCTTTACCGCTGATTAAAAGCACATGATGCAATACATTATTTTGATCAGCGTTTCAAGCTTTACACAGTAATGGCTGTGGCAAATTAGTAGAAATAACACCTCTGTAACATCTCTAAATAATTTCTATCCGTGGAAAAGCTTTGTTATTGGTATAAAACCAGCACTAATAGTAATTTAATTCAAAAGAAAGAATATAAGAATCTTTACAATTTACAATTTACAATTTACACAAGGTTGTCAATAAAACAAACACAGTTTGAATCAAGTTCGGCGTTACATAAAAATGGCAACACTGCACAACTCTCTGCCGAAGGTAAGGTAAGGTTACCGTAAATGATCGACTAAGCCCCCGGGGGCTTATTTGTCAAAATGGGTTTTGGGGGAGGGGGCTTATTCGGGAGGGGGGATTAAATGGGAGGGGGGCTTATAAAATTATGCAAAAATCTAGTGTGCTAAAAACAACGATTTTAATAAACACAACATATCTTTCTAAAAGTATAATAATAAAAACAAACACTAATCGATCTCAATATAATGGTTTTGGAAAGAGAAAAAGGGAGGTCGGACTTGTTGTTCCAGCAAAGTATGTTGCTTTGACAGGGAGCAAGATATTCGGAAATATATTGTTCGACAAGTTGAAAAAAAAGAAAAGAAAAACACCCTAACTTTGAATTGAATATTATAACCACGAGTGTTATTAATACCTCAACCTGCGAAATAAATACCATTTAATCAATTGTTTATAGTAGTATTTTCTCAATCCCTATCAACTATATTAAAATTTCTGTGAATTCGAATAAGCCCCCATGGGGCATGATTTTGTTCCAGATTTGGCGATACTTCGCAACCCAGTCGGGATACTCCTCGAAATCAAGACTCATCGCTGGTACAGCATTGGCGTTGTACCGGGTCACTCCATGTGGGGACCAGATTTTAGGTGGTTTTACCCTGAGTGCTACCACGAGGTCTCGTGTATAGTACCCTATGATGTACCGTTGATCTTTACCCCCATTGGCAGGGATGGACTCCGACACTGTCAGATAATCCACGTTGATATCGTTGATGTCGGTAAAGGTAGTTGCAAAGTTGTAGAAAATTTTAGGGTTGACAAGCTCATTCTCAAATTGTAGCATCTTGTTTATTGAAATTCAAACAGGCTCCGAGAGTTGCATACACAGCTACCCCCGTTATAGGTGATATATTACTGGTAGCAGTACCAGCACAGCATCCTAACCTCTACCATGAGTCTTCGTCCGCAGGTACACCTGTCATACTCGTCAAGCACACGTTCACAGTCCTTACATTGCTCATCCATTTATTTACAGTTATAGACATCATCCTCTAGGTCCTGAATCCTTCGTTCATTCTCTTTATCCTTCTCTGATTCTTGTACTAATGCTAAAGGCCATTAGTGGGAGGGAGAGACCAAGTCCAATTATAAAGATTATGGATGCTAAGTTTTCCATGGCCTCTACCTTTGATTGACGATTAATGCACATTTATTAGTAGTTTTTTTTTTTATCTTACCCCCACAACTTTTCAAGATCTTCCTTTTCATCCTCTGAAAAGCACCAATCTATGACCCTATCTGGATGCCAGGTCAATGGAAGCAGCTCCTCCTTAATTCTAGCCTTCTCCGCTTTCCTTTGATGGTAGGCCTCGAGTACTTTAGGTCTAGTGCTCATGCTACCAGACATATTACGGGTGACAAACCAGTCTGGAACATATTTAAGCATCAAGGGATACTTTTCAGCAGCCTCATTACACATTCCTTGCGTCTTGAACTGGTCGGGCACATCCCTGATTATAAGGGGATTATCCTCAACAGCCCAGTTGCACATATCCTGAGTTCTAAAACGATCTGGTATATGTAGGAAAACTAAAGAACATGGAAAAATATTGAAGGCCTTGTTGCACATGTCCTGCGTCTTGAAATGGTCCGGTACCCAGTTTAGCGCGCGGGGGTACTCCCCAACGGCTTTGTTGCACATGTCTCGCGTCTTGAAACGGTCAGGCACATCCTCGAGCATGCGTGGATTTTCCTCAGCAGGCTTGTTGCACATGTCTTGCGTCTTGAAACGGTCAGGCACATCCTCAATCCATTTAGGCTCTCCCTCAACCATCATGTTGCACATGTCCTGCGTTTTGAACCGATCCGGTACATCCTCGAACAGATAAGGTACCTTTACAACAGCCTTGTTGAACATGTCTCGCGTCCTGAAACGGTCCGGCACATGCCAGGGTATGCGGGGATCTTTTTCAACAGCTTTGTTGCACATGTCCTGCGTCTTGAAACGGCCCGGCACGTATTTGAACATCTCGAAATCTTTTTCAACAGCTTTGTTGCACGAGGCTTTCGTCTTGAACCAACTCATCTTCTCCCTATGTGCACAATTCAACTTTGAATGGTGCTCAAAAACTAGCGCAGCTACTGCGCATGCGTTGATTGATTATTAGCGAATGTGCGGGGGAATTTACCTTTTACTCATTTGCAGCATTGATTTTGATGTGCATAGAATCATAGGGATTTGCGCTAGAACTCTTTTCACTCATTTGCAGCATTGATTTTGATATGCATGGATAAACATAGATTTATAGGGACTTTACCTTGATATGCATGGATAAGCACAGCATGATAGGGATTTATTGGGGTTTGACCGTCTAAGAACTTGATGTGCGTGCGCGTGATGTGCGTTGCGCCAGAACATACATTTCTCTATCTCTGAGGTTGAATTGTCCGTCCCGATCCGCTAATTTTTTTTTTGAGTGGAAATCTACCTTAAGACTGCCAGTCTTTGATGTGGCCGTTTCGTAAAGTTTTTTATTTTTTAGTCTTTACCAGAACTTGTGGAAAAGTGAGAGACGCGTTTGTTTACTGTTATTCTTATAGAATAGCAAATGACCATAAAACACATTTGGTGGGAGAGAGGGGACTCAAGTGTGGTCGTCTAAAACAGGTGGTCGCTATAGCAGGTTTGATTGCAACTGGCAAATGATGAAGGCTTATTAGTCAAAATATATTTTGTACTAATACATTTTTTGTTATGTTTTTTAAAAATATCTGTTCAATCCAATGTCATAAAATGGATTGGATAGGGGATGGTGGTTAGCGTATTAAGCATTGCAGCATAGCTAAAATCTACGAAGTTATAAATATTAGAAGATATATTAAACAAGGCTGCAAAACACGGTATCTGCAGTTAAGACATTTCAACTATTTCACCTAGTTGTTTGAAATCTAACCGAGAAAGCGATCTACACAGACTTAGACAAAGTAGTGACGACCTACTCTTATGCTCTGTGTATGAGATCAACAATGCTTCCAGCTCGTTTCAACTCCATCTCGATTCTCAATTTCCAAAAAGATAGGAATGACAAACTAGACCTGATCAAAATTGCCAACGCATTTGTTCAATCGGACGACAACAGAAAGCGAGTATTCGGAAAATTTACAAAGGAGGACTGGTAGTTGTCATTATACTATAGCCTTTCTCTGCATTATCTTTATTTTGCTTTGATGTTACTACTGCTTATTTTGAAAATATATCTTATAAAATATGGTGTTTCTATATTTCTATATATAATCTCCTGCATTTTCTGAAGGCTTTCGAGCGCAATATTTCGGAATTTGAAGTACGTTTTAGCCAATCTAGGGGGCCAAAAGTTTAAAAATTTTCCTAGCCCGTCGGCCCCAACCGCCCTGAATAAATTAGCCCCTCCACTTTCAAAATTGCTCCGCCGGGCCTGTGCCCTTACACTCTACTAGATGCTGAAAAATTCCAATTAAAGAAAGTGGTCGTGTATTAGGTTCTTAAAATATAATAAGTTTACATTTTATGGTTATGGTTTTATTTTATCTATTTATAAACAAAGCAAGCAGATCCTATCAAACGTTTCTTCTGATCAAACAACATAACAATGATAACTTTTAAGAATTACATATCAATTATTCAAAAAAATATATATTAAATTGTACTAGTTATTATTGAAACATATTAAATAAAAAAAATATTTCTGCTTTTTAAGAATAAGGTGTTTAAGTTTCAATGATTAAAATTATATTTAAAGTTCCAGTATTTGGTTAAGGTTAGTAATGGCAGGCGAAAATTTATCCATCACTACGGTTCACTACAACTGTGCCAACATCAAAAGAATAATGGCATTTGAAGGGACAGCAGATGTGCTCAGAAAAGTCAGTCCTTGGGTGGTACTGTTTTTATCAATCATTGGAGTAAATTTACTGTACTTATTTACAGCATGGTAAACGAAACAGACACGCAGAAAGTCCAGCAAGCTATTTTTTGCAATGTCTTTTTCGGATTTTATGGTTGGTGCTATTTCCATCCCGTCGGTAATGATATTTTGGGCTTCCACCTCCGATGGTATATGCGTTTTCTTTCAGATGGTACAATATATCCCAGCTGTGGCATCATGTTGTTTGACATTTGCAATTGCACTTGATAGATATTTGCTCTTGGTGTACAAGGCGAATCTAGAACTGAAATACTTTCTTCTGTTTGTATTAGTATGCACTACAATTCTAATAGCACCCGATGTGCTGAATTTTTTCTTATACAAATCATCAGAGAAATATTTCGATGCAGATCCACCAACTTATATGATGCTGGTATTTGCATCCATATTTGTTTTACTTTTCCCAATATTGTATTTGCATTTGCTTTGGTTTGTAAAAAGGAAGAGCGAAAAGAGTCAATCCCTATCTTGTCAGTCTCAATACGGGAACAGAGTAATGAAAACAATATTGCTGGTTCTTTTGTCGCAAGTTTCATGGTACTTTGTAAATATTATCTTGAGATATTACTTGACCATTTTTGCTCCTGCCAACATTGACCCTAACACGAGGTTTGCAATCATATACATGATGTGTATGTCCATGTGTATGAATTCTGTCACAAGCACCGTTGTATTAATATGGAGAAACACCACCATAAGACGCTTCCTATTTAAGGCATGGCAGTCTGAAATAAACTCTAAAATGTCAAAGGAGTGCGTGCGTATAAAGTATCGAAAACAAGTTTGTAAAGAATGTAATACCAATGAACTAATGGCTAGAATTTGACCGTAACATATACTTTTCCCATCGGTGTCTTCTGCCTATTAGTCTGTCAAAGTTAATTAAACAACACTGCAGGAAGTCCGGAAAAAAGTTATGTGCAGACGGAAGCTATTATTATGTAATGTAAAAAAACATGCCAAAGGTGCTATTCTCGTGGTAATCCCTGACATTTGTTTTTTTTGTAAACATTTCATTTTATAGTTCGGTATTCGTTAATCAATAAGCGATGACAAATTTATTGTAATATTTACATCACACTTGAATTACCCATAGAGATATTAAAAAAGAGATATTCTGTTATTTTTCATTTTTCTTACATATATATTGCAACCGACGTCAATTAAATTTACTTTGCAAACATTCTGAAATGTTACTTATTTCAAATTATTTTCCGGAATGATAATATAACGGAATTTCAATAACAGGACGGTTTGTTTTTGTCTCGAAAAAACAAATTTGATACAATATACTAGTACTGACATACCTAAAGTATGCTGCAGTACACTTGCGGTCAAAAAGACCTTTTCTAACTGGGACTGAATTCACTTAATAAAACCAGACGACATATTCATTATTTGAGACCTCAGATAACGACTGGGACTTTTGCTAAGTGGGACCCACAGCCTTCCCTCAAGTGAGGTTTTTATACAATAATTTCAAATTTACAAGACAAAAAAATTGGATTCAAATACTTTGCATTGGAAATAAAATAAATATATTACAGCTAGTTTTTCAAACCAGCTGTAGAGTTTTTTCACTGTGTTTGTTTAAAGGTAAGTGGGGGACACCCTAGCGCTTTTAGATAGTATTTCCATATTCTTTCAGGCTAACAGAATAGAATCCCCAAAATAAAAACAAAAAAATCTGTAGGTTTCTTTCAATGCGTGTCAAACTGTGCTGTGCTTTGATAGATTTTACTATTGAGAGTAACTTTGGGTTTTTCAGACAGTTCAAGGAATTTGTGATTGAAAACTATTTATATGATTTGGAGGATTTAATTAATAAATCTGCATTGTGGGATCAAATTGAAGAAAAATACTTTATCAAAATTTATTGGTTACAAAAGTTTCTATTTTTTGTGATTTTCTTTTTTACATTTTTGATGAATTGTACACTTTGAGAACTCCATATAAATTATACAATCCGGAATAAAGATACTTTAAAATTTGGAATATTTTTTTGACCGTAATTTTTTAATATATTATTGATATATTCTTTCAAAAATATGCAACATGCTAAAGGACATAAGTACTGGAGAGTAATGATGTTAACAACAAATACAACGCATAACATATTTCCGACACCCTAAGACCTTTATTTTTTAAACGCTACGTAGATAAAGCTGCCTCTGATACACCATAATTTTACTTCTTGCTCAAAGTAAGTTAACCATGTTATACCTGATGAGGGGGAGAGGGAGGGAACAAACTTATTTGGCAAATTAGATTCGATTTAACATTTTTTGTGCACGAAATGTCATCTTTAAATATTGTGGCTTTTTCTACCTTCACAACGTTCTTTACAGTATTTTGACACGTGTTTGTATTGGGTTGTTCTTCAACTATTTTGACAAATTCTAATTCTAACTCTAAAATACTAAAAAAGAAGGAAGGGGATGGGGTGGTTGAAAAATAAGCATTTCAAACACACGGGTTTCCTATTAAACCCTGTTTTAATGTCAGTGCAATAAAATTTCGACTAAATGTTTACTGTTTCGAAGTAAAATTAGCTGCTAGCCAGCTGCTGTTTATAAATTATAAGGTTCAACTCAATGTATTAAATATATGGAACTCTTCACATACAAAAGAAAAATATGGTTAACTACCATGTTGCCATTTTTATTAGGATGAAATTCTTAATTAAAAATAGCAGAATTAAAATATTAAAATCCAAATTTAAAATATTTCAATTTCGCTATTTTTATCTAAGAAATTCATCCTAGTAAAAATGGCAACTTTATTCGGTTTATCTTTTGATAACAGTTGATAATGGAGACTATTCTGTAATTTATAAAACTTATTACATTAGCTTGACGTCAATAATTTAAATAAGATTCGTTAAGCCATTGCATTGCACTTCTAAGTTTGATCAAAGGAAGCATCAGGTAAAGAAATTCCTAAAATTGCTTACGTCATCTAAAGTTAAGTGGCGCGTATTTTTCTTTAGTTTTCCGCCTAAAATGGATTTTTTCCACGGCTTATCGCCTAGTCTTATATAATAATGCCCATGTGTCTGTGTGTCTATGACAGGCAAAAGTGATGTATTCATTTTCCCTTGATGTAACCAAAAAAGTTATGTCAAATTTGTTAAATCTATAGATATAACGTCACGACGTAAATGCATTTTAGACTGACTCTAATGCGAAATTTAATGACTAGCATATACATAAAAATCTTTTTAGGAAATTTGTTTACCCATCGCCACCATTGTGTAGAGCTTGGAACGTTGATGAAGATGATATTGATCCTTATGTGCCTTATCCTTATCCTTAGAAACATTAGGGTGTAAATGTATTTTGATGACGTCATCAGCCCGTCAGTTCCAAGTTTAGAAAATTAGACCCATTTTGATCCCCCTGATCCCTGGAATCGATAAGTTTGCTGCCGTCATCAAAGTAACCTTTAAGCCATAATACATCTTCAACCTTTGGTCAAAAGCACATATCCCTATACATTTTTCTTGTCACAGTTTTAAGCTCTACACAATAGAGGCTGGTAAACAAAATCTTGCTGATGTCATCAAAATTTTTAAACCTTTTCTATCTCCTTAACCGCTTATTAAAATCATGATCCTATATATTATACTGATCAGTGTTTCAGGCTGTAAAGAAATAATGGTAACGGGCTAACAAATTCTCAAAAACGTTTTTCTGCATATAACTAAATTACTGCTGACGCCAACAGAATTTTATTTCTTTAACCCTTATTTTTTTTTGAATTGATTGGATTTTTCTACGGGATTATCAACTAGTCTTATATAAGAATACGGTAACTGTGCAGGCTAAGATGTGTTCGTTTGTCGCGAAAAAGAATATCTCTGTTTTACCAGAAAAGGGAAACCGCGGCTGTGCTTTATTTGCATCATGTGACAAAAATGACCGAATTTAAATATTTGTAACTTGCTACTTTATAACGGGACCCGACTTGACACAAAACAAACACGTTTTTCTGCGTCTTGCAACTTTGTTAACACGGTAAACCTAAACACATCAACACCTAAGGTTGCCATGACGATGTCATAATTTTTTACACGAACTTTATAAGTTCCATAAGTCACCTGAGCACGGAAACAGGAACGTTGTGTCATGAAAGCAAGTAATAAAAATATCGGAACACGTCAAAGATAATTGAATACTAATTAAATTTGAAAATGATTTTCATTTCACGAGCAGCAGGATGAATATGATTATTTTCTTTCTTGGACAATTCTGCATTTCTTATGCCGTAATCACTTTTGTTGCAAAGATTTTGTCCGCCCACCAATTTTACCATTTCAAAAGACAAATAATGCTGTAAAATTTATTCTTTTTTGAATTCTGCTTAATTATGTGAACTATCTTCTAAAAGGAAGATTTAACACAAACTCCCCTGAAAGCAACGGCAGCGAAGCCAAAGGAGGAGGTCTTTTTGCTAAAACGACTTTTGAATGGTAACCACAACAACGAACAATGGTCCACGACTTTATTTTTGTATGTTTCCTTCCCCGACGTCACAAACTAAACGCCAAAAAAAAAAATATTTTGTAAACTGTCAGCCAAGATTCGCACTTATTTGTACCACATTTCAAAGATATTTTGTCCTTCATAATTGTGTTTTTTGTCTAACATATAATCAATTATTATAGACCTGTTCACCATTTCTTGCATATTTACTTTTTGTATTTAATTCTTGAAAAATTCGAAATTAGGGGAAATAGTAACAAGAAGAATTTGTGGCATTGTTTGACAGAGATCTATTATTAAAATTCTTGTAACCTTTTCGGTTATTCTGACGCCAATACTCTTTCAACATAACTAATGAACCTTTACCAAACAAGCATTTTACTCATGATGCAGACATTTTAACGACTCTTTTCAGGAAATTGGTGTGAAAGTCCTTTTTATTGAGATTGAACGTACGTGACCAAGTTAAACGGCCCCAATTACCTGGTGTCCTGTACAAACGTTTGCGCCAAAATTCTAATGATTCCAATCTTACCTTTTAGATGCTACCAAGCGTGTTTTTGCTTTACAACAAATTGAGAGTAAAACCTCACTACTTATTTTAATCCTAATTTTGTATACGTTTGCATTGCTCTTTGCACCTTTACCCTTTTCTTTTGGTGGTACGCGAGAGTCTTCACATTTTCTGCAATATCTGTTATACAGTTATTCTCAGTGCTCATCAAACGGCGACACAACAACACCAAAATACCGACATATAATTTATTAGTCATACTCAACATTGAGATATCTAATTACATATTCAATAAGAGAGAATTAAACTTCCTATCTGGTACTGTTCGTCAACGCGGCGACAGCAGGTGGTGAAAATTTGTTTTGTGAATGCTTCAGAGTCCAAAGGTTAAAGGTAGTTCATTAACATGTCTCTGTGTAAAAATTATCATGTCATCAAAGTTCAACATTCGATGAAATATTTTTACACACAAAAAAGCTTGTACTGTAAATATTTTTAATAAGGGAACTATTTAACGCCTTTAAAGGCACCGATTTTTATTGCAGTAACCTGGAAGAAAATAATGAAGGAAAAGACAAGAACTTAAAGATGTTATTATTTCTTTTTTTGCTTTATAACAAATAGAGGGTCAAACGTCACTACTTATTTCAATCCTAATTTTGTATACGTTTGCATTGCACTTTGCACCTTTACCCTTTTGTTTTGGTGGTACGCGATAGCCTCCACATTTTTTCAAATATGCTCATGAAATCCTTGTGATAAAGTAGTTTGAGTACCCTTGAGACAGATAAATAAAAATATAAGAATGAAAGTCTTTTAAATGGCTCGTTTCAAAAGAAAGAATGAAATCCTGTTTTCTATTACACGATTAACGCAGAGTTACTTAATAGGATAAGTAATGCTGACATCGCATTCTTATGTTAATTAAGCTCCAAGTCATCAAACATTTTTTCCTCATATTTTTCTGTTATTAAGTTAATTAAGCTCCTTACAGATCAGTTACGAGCCTTAAAAGGAGCATGCAAATGATTGACGTAAAGAAATATTTTAATTAAATATACTATTGCAAAAGGAATAAAACGACATTTGATTTAAGTTTCGCTTATGTCATGGATTTTTGATGTCCCAAGTAACAAGATAATATAGGGCTAGGTGAATTTGCAGTGGTTTGCAGAATCAACACCATATACTGCTTCCTGTAGAAGCACAATTTGGACCACTACTTATGCCACCTGATAGAGTTTGAAGAGAATATGAGAAAATCTTGTTGTAAATTTCCATATTCACTTCTTGCTTTTTATAATAGACTCCGTGAGAACAAGTTAAATTTGACATATTTATGCTGATTTCAGCATTTTTTGAATGTTATAATGTTATACCCGCTTTTTTTTAACCTAAAAAACACAAAAGAAATTTAAACATATTTCAATAAATCTTTTAACTTTCTTTTTTATTGATTATTGGCAATAAACAATTGGTAATACTAGTCGGTGCCCCGTGGATAAATCCACGTGTTCGCCCGTCCTTTATTTCCCGCATTTCGTGTGTCTCACTACTACGGTTACCATTTTGCGTGACAGACAGACATATATGGGTATTATAATATAGAAGCAAGTAAATTTGGTGTTAGCTTATGTACTATCATTTTTAATGATTAAAAATCGTGCTCAAAACGATAGTGTAACTGACCCTTTATGGAAGACAGACACGAGCTTTAAAAGACTGGTACTAAACCATATGCATTTTAGCGATCTAGTACTGCCCTGATTTTGGTTCTTATTGTTGGAAGTTATTTCCCCTTTTACAACCGCCTAAGTCCAATGCATCATTAAAACAAACTACAGCTTCGAAACCATGCTTAAGAGGCGATTAATAATCTTTAGTAAATGGTTTGAGTAAATATGAATGTAGACAGGTTTTAATTACGACTGGTATGTTTATCATGCTGAGTTGATTATTATATCTCAATGCTTGTACCTTCCTCTAACGTTAACATTGTTGTCATACTTCTCGCTTAAGATATATTAAATAAAAGGTCCTAGTAATTCGCATATATCAGCCCAGTCGTAACTTAAAGTTGAACTCATTGAAATCGCGATTCCTTTATTTATACCTAGTATTTATTGCTTATCAAGAGCAAGCATTGTGAAATACGTGCTATAATTCCTTCTAGTGCATACATAGTATATTTAATACTACAAATGCTTCCTTCATTCTTTATCCCAACTCAATCTTTACTCGCATGGATGAAAAGAAGGAAGTTATTAATGATGCTTTTAATTGTTATCAATTTTTTTTTCCCAACACATTTTCCTTATCAAAACTTTTAGATTTTTTTTTAACAGGGCTCAATGGGAGAACAAATGTGTTTGCATGTATTTTACTGTATATATTGCATTTTTGAATTAATTATCCTGTATAAATATTTGTTATAATAATAATAATAATAAAAATGTAGATACATCTTAATATTCACGGATTGGACATTTAACATTTTTCTGCTGTATTCATGTCTCTATTGTTAGCCAATCACCAATTTCGTGTTAATAAAAGGAGAAAATATTTACATATTTACATATAAGTAATTTTAAACTTTGTCAGTAACAATGGTGGAATCGAATCTTGTTTTCAAATGTTCATACGCATTTCTCGTCTTCGATTTTCCATTCTCGTCCTGATAATTAATAGTGACATCATAATTTGGATGGGCAAATAACGCAATTGATTGACGTGGCATTGACAATCGCATGGAATCAGTTGGTATTTGTACTCTGTGAATGGTTGCGCGAAATTTTCCATTGCTCCATGTATGCAAGAGATCGGCTGCATTGATAACGATGGTGCCAGGAATTGGAACAGCCTTTACAAATTCTCCAGACGGAGACAAAACCTAAAATATTATATTGGCAACTTTGAATTAAAAGAATAATTTTTGAGGTTATAGAAAAAACAAAACGCAATGTTCTCACGTTGAGCCAATACAATCATTTAGTCAAATTACGTATTAATTCTGTGTACAAACATTCGTACAATTTATATGGCAACAAACAAAAGCATTAACATACCTCTAAGCCACCAATATTATCTTGAAAAAGCAAAGTTATTGTGCCATAGTCTGTATGCTCACCGCAACGTCTTTGATTCTCTCCTGTTGGTCGATTGATATGTGGATAAAACAATGTTCGCAGTGACGTTCCATTTAAACTGCGATTACCAACATTTGTATGTAGATTCACAAAAGTCTCTGTGTCTATACCAAGAGCAACTGCAAGCAACCTCAGTAATTTGTATAGCAATGTTGAACAATGTTCAAATAACTCACTCAATTCAGTAACAACTTCTGGCATTTCCTGTGATAACTTTTTACTGACATCAGAATTAGGCAAAAAGTCAAAAGCTTCCTTTATATCTTCCGGTTTCATTTGATCAAACACTTCACCCTTTATGGGAACATATCCTTCACTTATTCCAGGTCCTCTTCTGTGGTTCATCTTTGCCCCCTTTTCCTGTCTGAAAAACTTTTCTGACATTTTAAATGCGCCATCAATGAGATTTTGTGGTATACCATGTCCTTTCACGTAAAGAAATCCCCAGTTACTGAAACCATCTGATAATTCTTCAACAAGATTATTTACTTGTACATCATGCTGAAGTTTTGCACCTTCCCAATCACTGGCTGCTGTGTAATTATCTGACAAACATGAAACATCTAGGATGGGAAAGATATCGTTTCTCACCATAATTCTAAAAGAAATCATATATATATATAAGTATAATAAACCCAATTAGAAACAATTTGATTTGTATGTATACATACATATCCATATAGTCCTATTAACTCTTAGAATTTCTGTTTGCATATATACACAACAAAAACTTACATAGTTTGTAATAGAAGTCGATATTACGTATTATTTCTTCTACAAGGTAAGTCCTGGTTTTAATTCTGATTTCTGAAGTTAGCCAGGTTTTATAGATTTTTGCGAATGACGTCATAAAAGGAAAATTGATTGATTTCAAGTATCGTGATTTACGGTGTTGTTCCTTGTGTAACGCATTAGGTTCCTAGTTTCTAACACTTTTCCTCCTTCCCACATATTTAAAAAATGTAACCTTTTTGCTATTTTGACATTATAAATCAAAGATTTTGTGGAGAAGTGCTGATGAATGGAACCATGGTAATAAAAAAAGGAATTTGCATGACAAAGAAGAACCTGAAAAAAATAATTGGAATGTCTTTCCGACGATTTTTAAAAAAATGCTTGTGCATTTTGAAAAGTGTTTACGTAATTGTTTACAAAGATTACACGTTGCAATACTAAATTAAAATATTAACACAGGATTATGGATGTTTTTCTAAAATCTATGTCATAGTTTCATAAAGTTTTCAAAAATCTACAAAGTGATTAACTACTATTTTTCTGCGTTTAACATATTTAAGGGTAACATACACGATACAACTTTTTGTACAGACATATCGTAAACATCGTAAAATTGTAAACAAATCTGCCGTAATATTGTGACGTACACCACAAAATAAATGTTGAACATGTCCAACATGCTATGAAAACTAGCCAATCCAGCATTCACAGAAGAGAAAAAAAAGAAGAACTTCTAAGTCTTGCAACATGTTTTGAGTTTTTATTTTATTTTCTTCTTCTTTTTTCATCCTTTTTTTGTTTATTTTACATTTTCTGGAGGTATATATAATTTAAGCTGCGGTTTAGTATGGTTTATAAACTCTATAAACGTGTATACACAATTTTTTTTACCCTTCGTAAGACAGTAGGACTGAAAATATACAATGACCATCATGTCATGTATTTGCACCTTTTCGGTCACAACTAACTATTTTTGTCAAATATAGGGACAAAGAATACCGAATGCTGAAAATTAAATTTACTACAATTTTATTTTAGTAAGAAAACAAAATCTTTTCGCAGAAATTACTGATATAATTTCATTTAGGGGCATGCCTGAAGTAACAGTCCATTTCCTTATTTTGATCGCTAGGTGAAAAAGGAAAGAGAAACGTGACGTAAAAGAAAGTGATAAAGTTACGCAAACAGATAAAATAGGACGAAAGAGTCCTACATTCTTGACATCAAATTTTGATTATAGTTCATTTATAAATGCCTAAAGTCGGAGTCAATTGGTGACAGAGAAACAGGAATGTGTCAATGTGAAACAGGAAGTAATAAGGTTCACATCGACACACGTCAAAGATAATTGGTACTGATTAACATTACAAAAAGAAACCCGCATGACAATAATGAATGGTTTATATTGCGAGAACTATAGAAAAGATTTTGTCCTTCATTTTTTCTTTTCCGATACATTAATGTTTTTTGACGCTCTTGTCCATTTCGGCTGGGGTGATTAATTTTTTCTTCTGTGTAATTTTTCTTATTCAAGGAATTGGGTATTTTAAGAGGTCACTTATTTGAGGCACCAAAATTGAAACTACAAAAATCTGCTTATACTCCATGGGCGAAAGTCCGAGTAGAGGGTAGGCTAAAGCAAATCCGTCGCCTATTGTTATTTATGCTTAAAAAGTACGGTAATAACTAGTTTTTTAGTACACAAAAATAATCAATGATAAATTCTTTCAATTAATTGATAGTCAAGTTTTGTAATAAACTATTTTTCAGACAAATTTGTATCTGTTGTTACAAGCTGTATACCGCAGAGGACTTGACTTTAGCAATTCGGCTTGTAGGAATTAGTTGCCAGGAGGAGGAAAATTAAAAGCTGTCTTTTGACAAAGGTTTATGTCTATATTGTGTCACTGTCTATATGATAAGATCAGTAAATGTTATTGATTGGTTATCAAAATATTAAATTTACTCGTCAGCAAAAAAATTACTGTATTTGCTATGCTTATAATAGTGCGACATTGTTTTTTTACTTGATGAGCCTTTAACAAAACGTTTTCCATGAGAAATGCCTTCAGTATCTCCGACTGAATACGTTATTTAACTTTTACTGGACGTAAAAAAACTAATTGATTCCACAAATTTTGTGACTGATTGGTCATGTAGCGCTACATTATTAAGGTCCATGTTAGTTATATATCAAAATACACTTGCAGTGAAAAGTTGATAGTTATTTTATTCACATATAAAAAAAAACTTTGACTTGATATTTATAAGTATTATTGTGACTTCTAAATAACCATTTTCAAGAAAAAAAAAATCTAAACTTCTAGTGTAGAAGATCTGGGAAATCAAAAAAGCTATCTATTTTGTGGCGCGTGGCCTTGTGGTTACGGCGTTAGCTTCGTAATCATAAGGGAAATTGGGTAGGCAATGCCAGTGTATACCTAATGTATACATTCAGATCACAGGACCCACATTGATAATCGTGTTTCTAACACTGAAGTGGCTATATCCTGTATAAATTTTCGGAATAATAATGATAATAATTTGCATAGAAATATGGTGTTTGAAAATGTATTAAAATTTTGTGGACACATTTTTGCTATTCCGAAAATTCAGGTACAAACGGAAAAAACAGGAGCATGTGCACCTGATGTCAAACATAGTCAGCATATTTTAGATTTTTGTTTGCGCAAACGTACTAGTAACAGAGACTATATACTTAACACAATTTACAGCAGTTTCTCTAAAAAGTTTTTCGCAAGTTTTACACGAATTCAGTGTAAAAAAAGATATTTATTTCATGACTTTATTAATGAATTGATGAATTACTGTCACTCTTTTAATGCGATTGTATCGACGTGACTATTTTAACGACCCCAATTTCCTCGTGTCCTGTTCAAAGGTTTCTGTGGAACTTCTGGAATCACTGCAGATGCAAATTATTTAAGAACAAAAGCGATATAAAAAAGTGTCTCTTTTCTAGAAGAAAATAGCGTACTTAATGATATTTACACGATTTGATCAGCCTTTCTTAATTAGATCATTCTCGCTTATAACGTATTTCGATGCAAATTACCTGGATTTGTTCCAAGTAAACAAAATTTTTATTACTAATAAGAGATTACTTTTTTTCTTTTGTCAATTCTAGCCTTCTAGACTATTTTAGTCTTTACAAAGTAAGACCCTAATTACACGTAGACGACATACAACTCTTGCTAGGTTTGCGTATGATTGAAATGAATCATACAAACTCTGATATCGTTTTCTTTTAAAAAACAGGATTAATCGGAACAGTAAACGGACAACCTTAGTTTAACGTCTATACAACACCTGTAACGTAAAGACGCCGTGTATCTCTTTGGCAAAAAAAAAAGATTGGTTTTATATGAAAGAGGTTGAAAAGCATTGTGTGAATCTCTTGATTTATTTATTTATATATTTATTTACTTTCTTCTTTATTTTTAAAATGTTTCTGTATAAACACAATAATCAAATAATCTCCTATACCGGTGCGTTAGAAATTTTAACCATTGAATGCAAAGAGCTTTAGATCCTGATTGGTCCTTTATTTAAAAACTTACTTTTGATTGGTCCTTCGTTTGCAGGTAGCAAGAAAAAAATATAAAAAATCTCCTCCGTCAGATTTCTTGTCCAAACTTTGCGTTACAAAGAAACAGACAATTTACGGATATTATTAATATAGAGATATACAAGCTTTTACTGTAGTCTTATTATTGTTCGTCTAATTTTAATCTTGTAGGATCATGAAGAAGAACGTTATCTTTCCCATCCTGGATGTTTCATGTCTGTCAGATAATTACACAGCAGCCAGTGATTGGGAAGGTGGAAAACTTCAACATGATGTACAAGTGAACAATCTTGTTGAAGAATTATCAAATGATTTTAGTACCTGGGGATTTCTCTACGTGAAAGGACATGGTATACCGAATAAGTCCCTATAAAATGTGAAGTATTTGATGAACTGAAACTTGAAGATATAAAGGAAGCTTTTGACTTTTTGCCCAATTCTGATGTCAGTAAAAAGTTATGTCAAGAAATCCAGAATTTGTTACGGAATTGGTTGCTTGTAGTTGCTGTTGGTATAGACACAGTGACGTTTGTGAGTCTACATACAAATGTTGGTAATCGCAGCTTAAATGGAACTTCACCGGGAATATTGTCTTACCCTCAAGTCAATGGAACGACAGAGCAGAATCAAAGACGTTGCAGCGAGCATACAGATTATGGAACAATAACTTTATTTTTTCAAGATAATATTGGTGGTCTATAGGTGTAAATTCCAATGTTCAGTTTTAATTATTACACTTTTTTTAGTTTTATGTACTTTAGCAACTATTCTTTTTCCTTTAAAAGCAGCGAAACACATTTAAAATATTCAGATCAATTTAGGTACTTTCTCAATCTGGGGAATCCATTAAGGTAGTTCCAATTCCTGGCGTTATCGTTATCAATGCAGCTGATCTCCTGCAATCATTGAGCATTGCCCATCCGAACTACGATGTAACTATTTATTTTCAGGATGAAAATGGAAATGCGTAGACGAGAAATGCGCACGAACACTTAAAAAGGAGATTTGATTCCACCATTGTTTAAAGTAACGTAACGGATATGAGTTGAATTTTTATTATTGTCATTAACACGGAGATTGTTTTGAGGGTGAGTGACTAGGAGGAGAGACATAAATATAATATCCATATTTAAATGTAACCAACAATATAAAATTCGAATTGGAACATTCTTTTTTTTCGGAATATCGTAGTTTATTTTAAAAATTAAGAAGTAACTAAACGAATGATTGTTTGTTTCACAAACACAGACTAATACTATAATGTTTTTGTCTAATTTTTTTTCTATAAAAATGTCATATGATTTGTCAGTTCAAACGTTTTGCAAAAAAACGTTTAAGCTGGACACCAAATAATTGGCGTCGCTTATATTGTCAGCTAAATACAATCACAATTGAATATGACAATTACCCTTTTTTAACAGAGTCAGAAGAAAATAACTTTTTAACATTAAACTCCAGAAAAAAACTAAACATTTATTTAAAAATCTGCTATAAACATGTTAGTGTTAATTTTATACTGCTACGTGTTGTGTTTGTTATACTTTATATAAACAAATTGTCTAATGTGGATAGTAAGTAGCTAAGTACGTATTTGATTAAGTATATCTGTAATCATTTTATGTGATTGAATATTTAAATTGTGGAACCCGAAATTTTTGCTTACAAATTTGAAGTCAGAGTTTAATTGGTTATATATTGAAAAAAACAACTGTCAATTTTGTACTGAATTTTAATTTACGCTAAACAATGAGGAGTCAGTTAATATTTGACCAAATTATCAGGTATCCTGTCCGAACATTCTTCCTAAATTTTCGGAGCCAAAGATTAACAAAGTTTAATTATATAATTGCTCAAAGATGTTAAAAGGTCTCTTTTATAGGAAAAATGCTTGTTTGTTAGAGACTCTTTAGCAGAAAGATTAGAGTAATTTCATTGGTGACAGTGAAAATGAATATTTTGACAGCTAATTCTTGACATTTTGATGTTATTTACGATTTGAACTGTAAAAAGTTCTGTTTATATGCAAAAATATAAACCTTTGCAATATCATAAATTGAAAGAAATTATTTTTGTTACTACATCATCTAATTTCAAATTTTTCAAGAATGAAATGCTAAAAGTAGATATGCAGCAAATCTCGAACAGTATTACTATCCATAAACTTGTTACTACAACGGACACAATGATGTCAAAGGAAATATATTTCAAATATGATTTAATAAATGAGAATCTTGACTTCTATTTAAATGAATATTTTGTGAGAGATTATCGGAGGGGTGGCAACATTCAAATAAAGTTCTAGATCATTAGTTGTTGTGGTTGTTGTTGCCATTCAAAAGTCGTTTCTAGTATAAAAATATCCTTTTTTGTTTTTGCAGGGCATGCGTTAAAGGGAATTTGCTAGACGGTTTAATGAAAATAGGCTAAATCTTAGAATATAAAAGAATTGATCGTTCTAAAATTTCACATCATTAGGCAAGATACAGAAAATGTGTTATTTTTGAAATGGGAAAAAATTGGTCGACGGAAAACATCTTGCAACAGAAGTAAAGAGGGCTTAAGAACACAGAGGCGTCCGATAAGAAGATAATGAGAATCAAATCTTTTCCTGCGGAGGTTGTCATGTAAATGTGAGTCATAGACAATTACGGTGCTTGTTTCAGTGTTTTAAAGATTTAATTAGTACCAGTTATTTTTGACGTGTTTTAATGTTAACTCTCTTACTTCCTTTCATGACACGTCGTTCCTGTTTTCGTGCGACAACCGGTTGAAGTTATTAAAGTAACCTAAATTAGAGTAGGTTTATTGTTCCTCCAATGTTGGATACATTGGAGGAACAATATTGATTTTTGCAACGTTAATCGCAACCTCACTTAAACAAAATTTGAGGGTAAAATAAATTGTAATAAAATCTTTTCAAGACAAACTATATTTGCGCAGAAAAATGTTCCACCACGTACTTTCTCGGTACCATACTCTGATTACCTTTTAAATATTTTTCAACAAAAATAGAGGTGAATGCGGGTATATATTGCAACCTTTCCATCCTCTCTATCTAGTAGTACAAGTATTTTTCTATGGATAGTCATCTTTAAAAATTAATTTGTACAGAGAGAGAACATGCAGTAAATTCAGGCTTGCAAAGCGCGGCACATTTGAAGGTAAAATTTATCTAATTAGTCAAAACATATATTTTTTCATGTTTTATCGATCACAAATCCATAATAGTATATTGATAGTCCAAGGCAGGCCAAACCGACCTTGTATACCTACGCAGTTTTAGCATCATATATTAAATACATAAATTGTTAAGTGCGTCACTGTGTTACGCAATGTTTTTTTAATTTAACAAATACTGAACTAATCTTATAATTTAAAATAAATTAAAAAAGTAAATAAAAAGATTTCATTTATTTTTCTATGAAAAACCTTTTAGGACTTTCTAAAACTACTACAAGACAAGGAAACCGTATAAATAGCGAGTGAAGAAATATTGGTGAAATTAATATTACATGGAATCATTTAGTGGAATGATTTGAACATATTTAAACAGTGCTGTTACCCTTTGCTAATCATAATCAAAAAATAATATGCATGAAATTATTTCGTTTGTTAGACACATAACCTTAGACTCCTACGCACGTCTATTGCCGAAACACCGATATGTTATCTGTCAGCATTACTCCACATATATCAAGTTAAAAACCAACATATAGTATTAGGTCAGGATGTTGCAAAAAATGTGGAAAGTCGCGCCTACTTCTAAATAAAGTTGAAAAGTGCAAAGTGCATTGTAAACTTTAAACATGATTAGAAAATTAAGTGCTGACGTTTGACCCTTTCTTTTTGTCATTAACCAAATGCACGCTTGATAACATCTAAAAGACAAGGTTCAAACATCAGACGTTTCGCACAAAAATTTGAACAGGACACCAGGTAATTGGACTCGTTTACGCTCGTCCACGTATGTGAAATCATATCGAAAAAGACAATGATACATTCATTTCCTCAATAGAGTCATTTAACACTAAATTTGTGGAAAATCAATGAACTGATTCAAATAAATAGATCTCCCAGGAACCTGCTATATTATAAATAGTTAGCCTTTTGTTGCTGGTATCAATCATGTGTGGCATATTTACGCAATCATATATTTGACACCTAATTTGGTGCTATTTCCGTACTATTTCTCCTTGTCACCTGTTATGCACATCTAAATTTTCTTTATTATCATGTAGTTAAAGTAAGAAGAGAGTTTTGGTCCTAAAAATACACGTAGCTCGTTGTAAAAATGTTGTTGCAGTGTTGCAGCAACGCTACGATATTGTAACGTTTCTCAAACACCGACACTTATTTTTTACTCACAAATACTGATTAAAAGTTTAATTTTCATATGTGTTGATTAAAGAACTTTCGACTTTGCACTGCCGTTGTATTTGCATCAAATTAAACTTACGTAATTAAGCCAGTTATTCTTAAACCAAATTACTGGTTATCCTGTCCAAACATTCTAACATTTTAGGGTATTCTGTTGAATGGTTATTTTATTAAACAATATCATGCAGCCATAAAAAATTTTTACCCAAACTGCTGAGAAATTTTTGTTGGTATTTTTATTTCAGTATTGCCACGTGTAATCGTTGTAATTAAATTTCGTGAGCTACTTATTAAAGTATAGAAAAGATATAAAAAAAATTCAATTGTCTATATGTTGGTAAAAAAAACATTGTCATCGCTGCTCAGTGGTTTTATTTACGTCAGGTACGACCGGTAATATTCCACCTAGTCTGCTATCTATGTATTGTTACATAAAATTAGCAGTAGACTTGCAAAACTTTTGTTTTATGGCATGCCAATGACCCATAAGTTGTTGACATCCTCAGTTTTTTACCCTTTTTGTCAAACTTTACCATCAAATTTTATTTATAGCAGAGATATAGAGAAATATAAAACTAATAAATAAATTCCTTTCTTTATTCAACAATTTCCATAGAAGGTCGACCAAAGATAAAAAAAATATATTATGACAGCCAAGTCTTGTTTGTAATCGTTTTCTGCTCGAGTAATTTCGATCCATAATAAATAAAATACATCCAACTGGCGCAACTAGTTGATCATAATAACTGTGAACTTATTTAGGTATTAGATAAACTACAATTTTCCTGTAAATCAGTATTGATATTATAGGTTTAAAAACACGTGAAAATTTTTTTTGTTTAATTGTTTATATTTTACGCGTTGCGGTTTTGAACATGCTGAAATGACAAAAAGGTTAATTTTGGGAATGCGACAGAGAAAGGAAATATCTAGAAACTAGTGCGTTACACAAGGGACAAAACCACATCCTGTAAAAAATCTTTATCCCGCAATTTTAACACAAGCTTTGTTTTTAATTTCATATCCACCAGTTTTCCTTGTATGACGTCATTAGTCAGAATCTATAAAACGTTCCTTCCAGCATGAATTAAAACCAAGAGCAATATTTTGTCTGTGAAAGTCAGTGGTGAAGAAAAAATACAAGGGTTACTTTAAAGTTACTGTGTAAGTATGAAATATGAAATTAAATGCTAGCACGAAATAGAAAATAAGGAGATAAGAGTTTCTATTCCTTAATTATAAACCTTTGAAATAATTATTTAATATGACAGTTTAATGAGCTTTCCTAATTTGTTGTAACAAACATGTTAAACTTTATTTCTAAAGGATTTACCTGTTAAAAACGAAATAAAATCGAAAAAATAAATAGAAAAAAGATCTTTGTCACAAACACTTTTCTTGTTCTTGCCAGTTATGGCTTTACGTTGTTACTTTAAAAAGTTTTTAGAACCGAACAGCTTTAAATATGCTTGGTAGCATTCTGTTATGTAGTCTGTATAAAAGTTGAAAGTAGAGTTTTTGTTAAACCATGTGTTTATCTTTTTTTTAGGATCATGGTAAAGAACGATATCTTTCCCATCCTAGATGTTTCATGTCTATCAGATAATTACACAGCAACCAGTGATTGGGAAGGTGCAAAAATTCAGCATGATGTACAAGTTAACAATCTTGTTGAAGAATTATCAAATGGTTTCAGTACCTGGGGATTTCTCTACGTGAAAGGGCATGGTATACCACAAGATCTCATTGATGGCGCGTTTAAAATGTCAGAAACATTTTTCAGACAGGAGAAGGAGACGAAGTTGAACTATAAAAGAGGACCTGGCATAAGTGAAGGATATGTCCCCATTAAAGGTGAAGTGTTTGATGAAATGAAACCTGAAGATATAAAGGAAGCTTTTGACTTTTTGCCCAATTCTGATGTGAGCGAAAAGTTATCGCAGAAAATGCCAGAAGTTGTTACTGAATTGAGTGAGTTATTTGAACATTGTTCGACATTGTTGTACAAATTACTGAGGTTGCTAGCAGTTGCACTTGGTATAGACACAGAGTCCTTTGTGAATCTACATACAAATGTAGGTAATCGCAGCTTAAATGGAACTTCACTGCGAACATTGTTTTACCCTCAAGTCAATGGAACGACAGAGAGGAATCAAAGTCGTTGCAGTGAGCATACAGATTATGGAACAATAACTTTACTTTTTCAAGATAATATTGGTGGTTTAGAGGCATGTCAATGTTGTTTTCTGCATATCATAAAATCTAATATGCAGTTTTAATTTTTATACTTGTTTTTTTGGCGTATTGTCTGTAATCACTGATTTTTATTTTACTTTCCAAACACAGAAAAACAATTAAAAAACTAATTAATACACATGTATATCGTTTCAGGTTTTGTCTCCATCCGGAGAATTTGTAAAGGCTGTTCCAATTCCTGGTGCCATCGTTATCAATGCAGCTGATCTTTTGCATACATGGAGCAATGAAAAATTCCGCGCCACTATCCACAGAGTACAAATACCAACCGATCCAATGCGATTGTCAATGCCACGCCAGTCTATTGCGTTCTTTGCCCATCCAAATTATGATGTCACTATTAAGTGTCAGGACGAGAATGGAAATGCGAAGACGAGAAACGCGTATGAACATTTGAAAACAAGATTCGATTCCACCATCATTACTTAAAATGTTTGAAGTAACTTAAAGAATATATGTAAATAAGTTTGAATGTATTTATTATTATCATTAACACGAAGAGTATGTTAAAGGAGATTGACGCATATACTATGAGTTCCTTATAAAAAATTCTGAATTTCAAATCGGAATATCTTAAGATGTTTTAAAAATCAAGAAGTAATTACAAGAATCATCGTTTGTTTCATAAAAACAAAGGAACGCTATAATATTAATGACCTAAAACGATGCATTTATGTACTATATAACCTCATTGTAGATTGTCGTATTTAAAGAAAAAGATTACTGTTTTTTAATTTCATTTTGAACATATTTGAAAACATGTGCCCCCATTGTTTGTTTTAATTGGTAAGGCCTTAGGAATATTGCCATTAGCACCATCCAAGAGGACCACGATGAAGCAGACAGCTGCATGAAAAGTAACACGATCTTGCTCAAACTATGGCGGCAAATTTAACGATCCGTAGATAATTACATTTAGCGAATACAATCTTGATTTTACCAACGGACGTTTTTGTACAACGAATTCAACATTTTTATTTGCCGAAAAAGTCAAGGAATCCGAGAAAGTAGGCCATGGTGACGGCAGCAAATTTTATCACAGCTTGAGGTATCGGCCATTGTTATCGTTGACCAGTTCAAAGTGCATGGGTATAATATTGAAAAGCCGTGAATTATATCTTGTGAGTATGATCTACGAAATTAAGCATTTATTGTAATCATTTTACGAACATGATTGTAGTTACAAATTGTATTTCATTTGATTGCTTCGTATTTGCTTCTGTTGTCTGTTGGAGATATATATTGATCCGCAGCAGCATCATTAGTTTTTATCGTAAAATAAATAAGACTTTTAAAAGAATATTATGAATCGCTACATTCTTGTTTATCGCTGATTTTAATGGCCTATTTTTCGCGATTGAATATTTAAAATATGCGAACCATAATTTTTCCTTACACATGAAAAGTCATAGTTTAATTGCTGATATGTTGATTGCGTACTGCATTTCGTTTACGTCAAATATAACTAATGAGAAGTCAGGTAGCATTTGACTTAATTATTATGCTATCCGAACATGTGGAGCCAAAGATTAGCTTCATCAAAATATATGTAATAAAATCAGTCAGCGATGTCAAAAGGTCTACCTTCTGAGAAAAATGTTTGTTTGGTAAAGGCTCCTCAATTATGTAGAAAATGTATTGGCGCCAGAATAACCGGGAAGGTTAAAAGAACTTCCTGGACGACTAATGGTATAAATGTTTTGATAATAAAGTCGTGATAATTTGTCGCAATTAACGATTTACACTAAAACAAAAGTTGTATTCTTATTCAAAAATATAGACCTTTGTTTTTGTGCAGACAAAGATGTTTTTTTTAAAGTCGCCGAAAAAGATTATGTCTGTTTTGCCAAAAAAGGAAGACCGCGGGTGTTCTTTATTTACGTCATGTGACAAGAATGACCGACTTTAAATAATTGTAAATGATACTTCATCACGGACTCGACTGGACACAAAACAAATGCAATTTTTGTCTTGCAACTTTTTTTGCACAGTAAACATGAACACATCAACACCTAAGGTTGCTATGACGATGTCATAATTTTTTACACGAATGGGGTTTATGGGGTCGAACCATAAGTCACCTGAGCACGGAAACAGGAACGTTGTGTCATGAAAGCAAGTAATAAAAATATCGAAACACGTCAAAGATAATTGAATACTAATTAAATTTGAAAACCAGTGATTTTCATTTCACGAGCAGCAGGAAGAATCTGATTATTACTTTCTTGGGCAATTCTACATTCCTTATGCCGTAATTACTTTTGTTGCAAAGATTTTGTCCGCCCACCAATTTTTCCATTTCCGAAGAAAAATTATACTTTAATATTTATTCTACTTTTTTGAATCTTGCTTAATTATGTGAACTCTTCTAAAACGAAGATTTAAAACAAATTCCTAAATTAAGCTATGTAACGAAATCCCCCGAAAGCAAGTCTAGCAAAACCATATGACGGGATCCTTTTCGTTAGAAACGACCTTTTTTAACCACAACAACGAACAATAATTTGCGACTTTATGTTGAATGTTTGCTTCCGCGACGTCGTAAAGTTAAACTAAACACCAAAAAAAAAAAATTTTGTTAACTGTCAGCCAAGATTCGCACCTTTTTGTACCATATTTGTTGTCTAAAATATAATCATTTATTGTGTACATGCTAACCATTTCTTGCATATTTACTTTTTGTATTTAATTCTTGAAAAATTCGAAATAAGGGGAAATAGTAACAAGAAGAATTTATCGCATTGTTTGACAGAGATCTATATTTTGCATATAAATAGGTCTTCTTATAGTTTAAGTCGTAAACAACAACGAAATGTCAAGAGTTTTTTATCAAATAATCAAGGCACCAGTTTTGCTAAGGAAATTCCTTTAACCTTTTCGGTTATTCTGACGCCAATGCCCTTTCATCGTAACCTTTACCAAATAAGCATTTTACTCATGATGCAGACATTTTAACATTTCTCTGTTATTTTTTTGTTGTAAGTCTTGCTAAAGCCAATCTTGGATCCAAAATTTCAGAGAGATGTTTAGGACATGATAACTGATAATTTGGGGAAGAGTGACTTCACATTTTAAGAGACTCTCTACTAGCCTTTACGACATAGCGTAAACAAATCTTCAATGCACAAAAGAGGTGACAGGAAAGAAGATTACGGAATTAACATCAAACCAGGCTACCATGTTGTAAACTTGATCGCATACATAAATATTATAGACGTGACAAAAAATGTTTAGTATATAGCAGATGTCCGGAAATCTTTTCAGTAATTTTCCACATATTTCGTATTAAACGACTCTATTCAGGAAATTGGTGTGAAAGTCCGTTTTATTGAGATTGGACATACGTGAACAAGTTAAACGGTCTTAATTACCTGATGTCCTGTAAAAACATTCGTGCCAAGATTCTAATGATTCCAATAATACCTTAGATGTTATTAAGCGTATTTTTGCTTTACAACAAATTGAGAGTCAAACGTCACTACTTATTTTAATCCTAATTTTCCATACGTTTGCATTGCACTTTGCACCTTTACTCTTTTGTTTTGGTGGTACGCGAGAGTCTCCACATTTTTTCCAATATGGTCGTGATATCCTTGTGATAAAGTAGTTTGAGTCCCCTTGAGACAGATAAATAAAAACATAAGAACGAAAGTCTTGCCGAAAATGTTTTAAATGGCTCGTTCCAAAAGAGATAAATGAAATCCTGTTTTCTATTACACGATTAACGCAGAGTATTGTTGACACGCATTACTATGTTAATTAAGCTCATAGTCATCAAACATTTTTTCCTCATATTCTTCTGTTATTAAGTTAATTAAGCTCCTTACAGATCAGTTACGATGCTTAAAAGGAGCATGCACATGATTGACGTAAAGAAATATTAAATATACTATTGCACAAGGAATAACACGACATTTGACTTATCCCCGTATTATACAATACGGGGATAAGGAAACATGAGTGGCTTCAAATAAGGATTTGGTAACATCGAAATCAATTACGCGGTGCTACTCCTATTTTCAAATGCAAAGCAAACAAGCAAGGAGAAAAAAAACAAATAAACAAGTTATTACTCTTTTACAGGTAATTAATTTTATTTGGAATATTAATTTACTGAAGAATAGAATTGAAAGGGATATGGATGCCCTCGCACGTTTAAGCAGTTTTCCGAGGTGGAAAAGAAAAATGCAAACACTAAAAATTCCGAGAAAAGACATAGTGACGTTTGGCCCACGTTCAACTTTCCCATCTCACTTGTTGAAAAACCAAGAGTGTATAGCCATGATTGCAATCAGTCCAAACGTTCACCAAATAATTGGGGTCGCTTATATTGTCACGTAAATACAATCACAACGGAATTTGACAATTACTTTTTTTAACAGAGTCCGAAGAAAATAGCTTTTTAACATTAAAGTCCGCAAAAAACTAAACATTTTTGAAAACCTGCTATAAATATGTTTAGTGTTAATTTTATACTGCTACGTGCCGTGTTTGTTATACTTTATATAAACAAATTGTGTAATGTAGGTAGTAAGTAGCTAAGTAAGTTTTTGGTTAGGTATATCTGTAATCATTTCACGTGGTTGAATATTTAAATTGCGCACACCGTAATTTTTGCTTACAAATGTGTAGTCAACGTTTAATTGGTTATATATTGATAAAAACAACTGTCAATTTTGTACTGAATTTTTATTTACGCTAAACAATGAGGAGTCAGGTAATAATTGACCAAATTATCAGGTAACCTGTCCGAACATTCTTCCTAAATTTCCGGAGCCAAAGATTAGCAAAGTTTAATTATATAATCGCTAAAACATGTTAAAAGGTCTCTTTCATAGGAAAAATGCTTGTTTGGTAGAGGCTCTTTAGATATGTGGAAAGATTAAAGAAATTTCATTGGTGACAGCTAATACTTTGGCAGTTCATTCTTGAAATTTTGAAACATTTAAATAAAGTTCTAGATCATTAGTTGTTGTTTTTGTTGTGGATGCCATTCAAAAGTCCTTTCTAGTATAAAAATATCCTTCTTTGGTTTTGCAGGACATGATTTAAGGGGAATTTGTTACACGGTTTAATCAAAATAGGTTAAATCTTAGATATGGAAGACTAGAGATTGTTCTAAAATTCACATCATTGGGCAAGATACTGAAAATGTGTTTCTTTTGAAATGAGAAAACATTGGTTGAGGATAAAGTATTACAACAGAAGTAAAGTGGGCTTAAGAACACAGAGGCGTCCGGAAAAAAGATATTGAGAATAAAATCTTTACCTGCGGAGGTTGTAATGTAAATGTGAATCATAGACAATTACGATGCTTGTTTCAGTGTTTTAGAAATTTAATTAGTACCAATTATCTTTGACGTCTCCTCAATGTTAACTCTATAAAATAAATTGTAATAAAATCTTTTCAAGACAAACTATTTTTGTGCAGAAAAATGTTCCACCACTTACTTGCTTGGTACCATACTCTGATTATCTTTTGAATATTTTTAACAAAAATAGAGGAAGTGAATGCAGGCATATTTAATGCAACCTTTTCATTCTCTCTATCTAGTAGTACAGGTACTTTTCTTAGGATAGTCATCTTCAAAAATTAACTTGTACATGCAGTTAATTTAGGTTTGCAAAGCACCGCACATTTGAAAGTAAAATTTACCTAGTTAGCCAAATCATATGTTGTTTCACGTTTTATGGGTCACAAATCCATAATACTATATTTATAGTTCAAGGCAGACCAAACCGGCCTCGTATACCTACGCAGTTTTAGCATCATATATCAAATACATAAATTGTTAAGTGCGTCACTGTGTAACGCATCACTGTGTAACGCAATGTTTTTTTAACTTAATTCGTTTTTTATATCCAATATCCAACATGAAACTTTTGAGTGCCACAAGTATTCAGCAATGTACTTAATTAACTTAATAACAAAAGAATGAGGAAAAAGATGACACGGGCTTAATTAATATTGAAATACGATATCAGAGATACTTATCCTATTATGAACTACTGAGCTAATCGTATAATTGAAAATAAATTAAAAAAATAAATAAAAATATTTCAATTATTTTTCTATGAAGAACCTTTTAGGACTTTCTCAATAAGGCTTTCGATCTTATATTTATATTTATTTTGTCTCGTGAATACATGTTAACTAAAACTACTACAAGACAAGGAAACCGTATATATGGCGAGGGAAGAAATATTGGTAAAATTAATTTTCTCCGTGGAATCATTTAGTGGAATCATGGAAAAATATTTAAACAGTGCTGATACCCTTTGCTAATGCTAATCAAAAAGTAAAATTGTAAATAAAATTATGATAGACACAGCAGAAGAACACTTTACAGTTAAAATTACAATTAAAGGATCGTCACATTCTATTTTGTTGCCTGGCAGACTCGTCAAATTATAAATCGCCGCAAAAAACATGGACAAAACATAATTTAAATTTTTAAATTTTGTTTTTTTCGTTCATTTTTTTAGAGTACTGTAAACAAGATCGGTACCCGTTAAGACTTTATATAGTTGCTCATTAAAAATATTTATAACTTGTATAAATATGTCATCTTTTGTTGAACTGTGATGACATGATAAATTTTATCTTTATCTTTAACCAAACTCCAAAGCGCAACCGCGTCCCCACCGAAGTAGTTTTCAAAAACCTTGAAATGTCCATAGCTTTTTTCCGATAATCTTTCGTCATTTGGCGCAAATTATGACCATGTGCTGTCGCCACGTTGACGAAATCAAGAATTACTGGAGATGAAATTTAGTTTGCTTTTATGTTGTTTTTTAATTTAATATATGTGTCAGTAATGCTGAGAGATAATATGTCGCTGCTTCGCCAATAGGCGTGCGTAGGAGTTTAAGATTTGATGAGCACTAAGTATAAGGTCAGGATGTTGCAAAAAATGTGGAAATTCGCGCCTACATCTAAATAAAGTTTAAAACTGCAAAGTGCATTGTGACCTTTAAACATGATGAGAAAATTAAGTTCTGACGTTTGACCCTCTCTTTTTGTTATTAACCAAATGCACGCTTGATAACATCTAAAAGACAAGGTTCAAACATCAGAAGTTTGGCACAAACATTTGAACAGGACACCAGGTAATTGGATTCGATTACGATGGTTACGTATATGCAATCATATCGAAAAAGACAATGATACATTCATTTCCTCAATAGAGTCATTTAACACTAAACTTGTGAAAAAATCAAGGAACAGATTCCAGTGCAGGTTTTCCGGGAACCTGCTATATCATAAATAGTTAGCCTTTTATTGCTGGTATCAATCATGTGTGCCATATTTACGCAATAATATATTCAACACATAGTAGCCTAATTTGGTGCTATTTCCGTACTTTTTCTCCTGGTCACCTGTTATGCACATCTAAATTTTTTTATTATCATGTAGTTAAAGTAAGAAGAGAGTTTTTGGTCCTAAAAATACACGTAGCTCGTTGTAAAAATGTTGTTGCAGTTTTGCAGCAACGCTACAATATTGTAACGTTTCTCCAACGCGGACACTTATTTTGTACTCACAAATACTGATTCAAAGTGTAATTTTTATACATGTTGATTAAACAACTTTCGACTTTGCACTGCCATTGTATTTACATCAAATAAAATAACTTAACTAAGCCAGTTATTCTCAAACTAAATTATAGTTATCATGTCAAAAGATTCCATCCAAATTTGTGGATCCAGTTAGTTTGTTCTAGGTTTTTCCTAAAAAACCTGTTTTGCTAGTTAAGGGACTTGCCAGTTTTGTGACGAAACCAGCATGAACCGAATGGTAACTTAAAAAGATGATAAATGTAATTTCTTTTTCGCTAATGATACAAATGTTTTGGAACTAAAATATTGAAATTTTTTGTTATTAGTAATTTAAACTATAACTTGCTGTCTTTATATGCAAAAATAAGAGTCAACAAACTGAAATAAGCTTTCTTTGTTTCCAATTCCCTTAACTGGGAATATTTAAGAAATGAATAAAAAAGTCAACAATTGCACACAAATCTACAATGAATTATTGCTTTTTAACTACAAAAGATACAATTATGCTTTGGAAGTTGTTCGTTAAAATATGATCATGACGTTCAGTCAAAAGAATTCGTTGTATAAAAGATTGGTTAAACTCATTTTTGTGAGTTATATATTGGTCATTTTTGTTCTTCTTTTTTCTTGATGAGTAACAACAGATAATGATTCTTTTTCCGTAAAAGTTAATTTTCCCTTGCCGTGCCTCCCTAATGAACTTACCTCAGATTTTTAAAATAGTTTTTAAAGAAACATTATTTAGTAAGATCCAGCAATGTAAATTTTTTTCAAGATAAAAATAAATTGTCATAAAAAGTCATTAATCTTTTTTCAGGCCAATGTATCTCCTCTTTGCCCTGTCATGATTTATTGTATTCAATTACTAAGCAGTTTCAACATTTCCCTCAAATTCTGTTGAATGATTGTTTTAATTTCCGAAAACATTTTCACGGAACCATAAAAATTTTTTGGCCAAACTACTGAGACAATTTATTGGTATTTTTATTTCAGTATTGCTACGTGTAATACTTGTAATTAGTTAAGGCATTGTAATTAAATTTCGTGGGCTACGTATTAAAGTATAGCAAAGATAAAAAAAGTTCAATTGTCTATATGTTGGTAAAAAAACATTGTCATCGCTGCTCAGTGGTTTTATTTACGTCAGGTACAACCGGTAATATTCCACCTAGTCTGCTATCTATATATTGTTGCATAAATTAGCATTAGACTTCCAAAAGTTTTATGGCTTGCCAATGACCCATAAGTTGTTAACGTCCTCAATTTTTTACACTTTTTTGTGAAACATTACCATCAAATTTCAAATTTCAAAACTAAAAAAAAAATCCTTTCTTTATTCAAAGATATCTATTAGAACTCTATAGAAGGTCGACCAGAGATGAAAAAAAAAAAAAAAGGACTATGACAGGCGAGTCTTGTTTGTAATCGTTTTCTGCTCGAGTAATGTGAACCATGTGAAAAGATATATTTCGTTTATGTTTTTACATTTTGAACGTTGCTGTTTTTAAACATGCTGAAATGGCAAAAAGTTTAATTTTGGAAATGCTACAGAGAAAGGAAATATCCAGAAACTAGTGCGTTACACAAGGAACAAAACCACTTCCTGTAAAAAATGTCAATCTCGTTAATTTAACACAAGATTTGTTTTTAATTTCATGTCCACCAATTTTCCTTTTTATGACGTCATTGGTAAGAATCTATAAAACGTTCCTTCCTGCATAAATTAAAACCAGAAGCAATATTTTGTTTGTGAAAGTCAGTGGTGAAGAAATAATACAGAGGTTACTTTAAAGTTACTGTGTAAGTATGAAATATAAAATTAAATGCTAGCACGAAATGTTTATTTTTCAACTATAAACCTTCGAAAGAATGATTTAACATAGGACAGTTTAATGAGCTTTCCTACTTTGTTGTAACAATTTTATTTCTAAAGTGTTTTAATACAGGATTCACCTGTTAAAAACGAAATAAAATCGAAGAACTGAATGGAAAATATTTTTTTGTCCCAAATACTGTTCTTTCCATTTATTCAGACTTATCATTATGATTTTTCGTTACTTTATAAAGTTGTTGAAATCGAACAGCTTGAAATACGCTTTGTACCATTCTCTTATGAACAGTCTAGATAAAAGTTCGAAGTAGAGTTTTTGTTAAACCATGATCTTTTTTTTAGGATCATGGTAAAGAACGATATCTTTCCCATCCTAGATGTTTCATGTCTGTCAGATAGTTACACAGCAGCCAGTGATTGGGAAAGTGCAAAACTTCAACATGATGTACAAGTGAACAATCTTGTTGAAGAATTATCAAATGGTTTTAGTACCTGGGGATTTCTCTACGTGAAAGGGCATGGTATACCACAAGATCTCATTGATGGCGCGTTTAAAATGTCAGAAAGGTTTTTCAAACAGGAGAAGGAGACAAAGATGAGTTATAAAAGAGGACCTGGAATAAGTGAAGGATATGTCCCCATAACAGGTGAAGTGTTTGATGAAATGAAACCTGAAGATATAAAGGAAGCTTTTGACTTTTTGCCTAATTCTGATGTGAGTGAAAAGTTATCACAGGAAATGCCAGAAGTTGTTACTGAATTGAGTGAGTTATTTGAACATTGTTCGACATTGTTGTACAAATTACTGAGGTTGCTAGCAGTTGCACTTGGTATAGACACAGAGTCCTTTGTGAATCTACATACAAATGTTGGTAATCGCAGCTTAAATGGAACTTCACTGCGAACATTGTTTTATCCTCAAGTCAATGGAAGGATAGAGGTGAATCAAAGTCGTTGCAGTGAACATACAGATTATGGAACAATAACTTTACTTTTTCAAGATAATATTGGTGGTTTAGAGGTATGTCAATGTTGCTTGCTGTATATCATAATTTCTAATACGCAGTTTTAATTTTTATAGTTGTTTTTTTGGCGTATTGCCTGTGATCACTGCTTTTTATTTTCCAAACACAGGGAAACACTTTTTAAAAAATTTAAAACATATGTATATCGTTTCAGGTTTTGTCTCCATCTGGAGAATTTGTAAAAGCTGTTCCAATTCCTGGTGCCATCGTTATCAATGCAGCTGATCTCTTGCATACATGGAGCAATGGAAAATTCCGCACCACTATCCACAGAGTACAAATACCAACAGATCCAATGCGATTGTCAATGCCACGCCAGTCGATTGCGTTCTTTGCTCATCCAAATTATGATGTCACTATTAATTTTCAAGACGAAAATGGAAATGCGAAGACGAGAAATGCGTATGATCATTTGAAAACAAGATTCGATTCCACCATTATTACTTAAAATGTTTGAAGTAACTTAAAGTATATATGTAAATAAGTTTGAATGTATTTATTATTATCGTTACACGAAGATTATGTTAAAGGACATTGACGCATATACTATAAGTTCCTTATAAAAATGCTGAATTTCAAATCGGAATATGTTAAGTTGTTTTAAAAATAAGGAAGTAATTACAAGAATGATCGTTTGTTCCATAAAAACAAAGCAACGGTATAATATTAATGACCTATTTTTTTCCATATAAAGTATTACCTGATTTGTCTTTGTCTAGCCAGATTTTGTTTGTTTACTGGCTCGATGTATTTTCTTCGTTATGTATGTAGGGAAATACAATCAGGGAAAGCATATAATATTGGTAGTGATGTAGTGTCTACCTGAGGGCATGTGTCGCACAACAGCCAAAATAATTGCAAAATTAACTGTTTAGATTTAAATACGATGCATTTATGTACTATATAACTTCATTGTAGATTGTAGTAATTAAAGAGAAAGATTACGTTTTTTTAAACTCGTTTTTAACATTTTTGGAAACATGTTTGCTTGTTTTAGTTGGTAAGGCCTTTGCAATATTGCCATTGGTACCATCTAAGTGATCCACCATGAAGCAGACAGTTGCATAAAAAGTAACACGATGTTGCGCAAACAATGGCGGCCAAATTTAACGATTCGTTGATAATTACATTTAGCGAATACAATTGCCCTTTAGTCCTTCAAAAACCCGGTCAAGTCACTTGTTAAAAATTTCTTGCATCGACGTCAGACCGAAAGGACCTCTAGTTGGGCAGAATCGTCCAAAGGGCGTTATGAAAGTGGCTTTCAACTGGCTCTCTTCGTCCAGTGGTAGCTGCCAGTATCCGGAATTGGCATCCAATTTCGACATAACTTTGCAATTTGGTCCAATTTTAGTTAAAGTTTCGTCAACCATTTTTAACTGGTAGAATTCCCTTTTTGGTATTGCTATTCAGCTTTGTTAAGTCTATGCAGAGCCTTATGCTGTTGTCCTCCTTCTTCACCAGAACAATAGGATGGCACCATTCGGTCGGCTGGTCTACTTTCCTCATTACTCCCAATGCCAGCATCCGGTCCAACTCCTTTTTCAGTGGTTGCAATAATGGTAGTGCTACACGACGCGGAGCGTTTAGATGGTACGGTACTGCTCCGTCACACAACTCTATTTTTATTGGCTCGATTTACACTAAAACAAAAGTTGTATTCTTATTTAAAAATATAAACCTTTGCTTATATAACATGATAGTAACTGTGCAGACGAAGATATGTTCGTTTTTCTTTAAGGTCGCCGAAAAAGATTATGTCTGTTTTGCCAAAAAAGGAAGACCGCGGGTGTTATTTACATCATGTGACAAGAATGACCGAATCTAAATAATTGTAAATGATACTTCATCACGGGACTCGACTTGACACAAAACAAATGCAATTTTTGTCTTGCAACTTTTTTTGCTAACCTAAACACATCAACACCTAAAGTAGCTATGACGATTTCATAATTTTTTACACGAATGGGGTTTATGGGGTCGAACCATAAGTCACCTGAGCACCGAAACAGGAAGGTTGTGTCATGAAAGCAAGTAACAAAAATATCGAAAGACGTCTAAGATAATTGAATACTAATTAAATTTGAAAACCAGTGATTTTCATTTCACGAGCAGCAGGAAGAATCTGATTATTACTTTCTTGCACAATTCTGCATTCCTTATGTAAAATTTATTCTACTTTTTTGATCTTGCTTAATTATGTGAACTCTTCTAAAAGGAAGATTTAAAACAAATTTTTAAATTAAGCGATGTAACGAACGCAAGTCTAGCAAAACCATAGGACGGGATCTCTTTCGCTAGAAACGACCTTTGGTAACCACAACAACGAACAATAATTTGCCACTTTCTTTTGAATGTTGGCTTCCCCGACGTCGTAAAGTTAAACTAAACGCCAAAAAAAAAAAGATTTTGTTAACTGTCAGCCAAGATTCGCACCTTTTTGTACCATATTTGTTGTCTAACATATAATCATTTATTGTGTACATGCTAACCATTTCTTGCATATTTACTTTTTGTATTTAATTCTTGAAAAATTCGAAATTAGGAGAAATAGTAACAAGAAGAATTTATCACATTGTTTGACAGAGATCTATATTTTGCATATAAATAGGTCTTCTTATAGTTTAAGTCGTAAACAACAACGAAATGTCAAGAGTTTTTTATCAAATAATCAAGGCACCAGTGTTGCTAAGGAAATTCCTTTAACCTTTTCGGTTATTCTGACGCCAATGCTCTTTCATCGTAACCTTTACCAAATAAGCATTTTACTCATGATGCAGACATTTTAACGTGTCTGTGTCATTTTTTTGTTGTAAATTTTGCTAAAGCAAATCTTGGATACAAAATTTCAGACAGAAGTTTAGGACAGGGTAACTCATAATTTGGGGAAGTGTGACATGACTTCACATTTTAAGAGGCTCTCTACTAGCCTTTACGAAATAGTGTAAAAAAATCTTCAATGTACAAAAGGGGTGACAGGAGAGAAGAATACGGAATTATCATACCACATCAAACCAGGCTACCATGTTGAAAACTTGATCGCATATATAAATATTATACACGTGACAAAAAAGTTTAGTATATAGCAGATGCCCGGAAATCTTTCCAGTAATTTTCCACACATTTTGTATTAAACGACTATTCAGTAAATTGGTGTGAAAGTCCTTTTTATTGAGATCGTACATACGTGAACAAGTTAAACGGCCCTAATTACCTGGTGTCCTGTACAAACATTCGTGCCAAAATTCTAATGATTCCAATCTTACCTTTTAGATGTTATTAAGCGTGTTTTTGCTTTACAACAAATTGAGGGTCAAACGTCACTACTTATTTTAATCCTAATTTTACATACGTTTGCATTGCACTTTGCACCTTTACTCTTTTGTTTTTGTGGTACGCGAGAGTCTGTACATTTTTTCAAATATGGTCGTGATATCCTTGTGATAAAGTAGTTTGAGTTCCCTTGAGACAGATAAATAAAAACATAAGAACGAAAGTCTTGCCGAGAAAGTTTTAAATGGCTCGTTCCAAAAGAGATAAATGAAATCCTGTTTTCTATGACACGATTAACGCAGAGTATTGTTGACATCGCATTACTATGTTAATTAAGCTCATAGTCATCAAACATTTTTTCCTCATATTTTTCAGTTATTAAGTTAATTAAGCTCCTTACAGATCAGTTACGAGCCTGAAAAGGAGCATGCAAATGATTCACATAAAGAAATATTTTAATTAAATATACTATTGCACAAGGTATAAAACGACATTTGATTTAAGTTTCGCTTATGCCATGTATTTTTGAAGTCCCAAGTAACAAGATAACAATATAGTCTCTAGGGCTAGGTGAATTTGCGGTGGTTTGCTGAATCAACGCCATATACTCCTTCTTGTACAAGCAAAATTTTGACCACTACTTGTACCACTTGATAGAGTTTGAAAAGAATATGAGAAAATCTTGTTGTAAACTTCCATATTCACTTCTTGCTTTATATAATAGCCTCCGTGAAAAAAAATTAAATTTGACATATTTATGCTGATTTCAGCATTTTTTTAATGTTATAATGTTTTATCCGCATTTTTTTTAACCTAAAAAACACAAAAAAAATTTAAACATATTTCAATAAATCTTTTAACTTTCTTTTTTATTGATTATTGGCAATGAAAAATTGGTAATACTAGTCGGTGCCCCGTGGATAAATCCACGTGTTCTCCCGTCCTTTATTTCCCGCATTTCGTGTGTCTCACTACTGCGGTTACCATTTTGCGTGACAGACAGACATATACGGGTATTATAATATAGAAGCAAGTAAATTTTGTGTTAGCTTATTTACTATCATTTTTAATGATTAAAAATCATGCTCAAAATGATAGTGTAACTGACCCTTTATGGAAGACAGACACGAGCTTTAAAAGACTGGTACTGAACCATATGCATTTTATCGATCTAGTACTGCCCCGATTTTGGTTGTTATTGTTGGAAGTTATTTCCCCTTTTACAACCGCCTAAGTCCAACGCATCATTAAAACAAACTACAGCTTCGAAACCATGCTTAAGAGGCGATTGATAATCTTTAGTAAATGGCTTTGAGTAAACATGAATGTAGACAGGTTGTTTTTTTGGTTTTAATTACGACTGGTATGTTTATCATGCTGAGTTGATTATTTAGAGATAGAATGAATTATATCTCAATGCTTGTACCTTCCTCTAACTTGTTAACATTGTTGTCATACTTCTCGCTTAAGATATATTAAATAAAAGGTCCTAGTAATTCGTATATCTCAGCTCAGTCGTAACTTGAAGTTGAACTCATTGAAATCGCGATCCCTTTATTTATACATAGTATTTATCGCTTGTCAAGAGCAAGCATTTTGAAATACGTGGTATAATTCCTTCTAGTGCATACATCCTTAATTTTACTTTACGTTACGTTAAAATACCTTACGTTTTCTGGCGGATTGACTCGACATTTTGGATTTGTAACTTGACTTTTGAATCTGTATGTATGTAGCTATGTTTTACCGATTTTCCGGCAATGTTATTTGTTTGCATTTATAGCTACCATCATGGTTGCTATGAGGTTAAAAGTTACACCATGCTGTATAAAGCCCGTCGTTAAGATTTTTTTGCCAATCAGCGCTGCGGATTTCCTGTATGAACCGGTTGAAAATAGCTGTCAGTTAATAACACATTATATCACATTATATTTAATGATTGCCGTACATCGGTCTTTCTGTAAAACAAAGTATACTAAATTTCTTTCTTACAACATTAAATTTAATTTCATTATTCTTCTAAAAAAATAGACAACGCCTAAAACTCGCTATCCATAGTCTTAGAAAAATTATGTGGTCATATCTCAAATGCAAAGTACAAGATACAATTATGTAACCATTCATTGTAAGCGTTATATAATTTATGAATATTCCACCCTTTTTTATTTGGACGCACAGGCTTAATAAAAAGGCAACAAACGAAGATAAATGGAGTATATAATAAAACATTTTTTAGAAAACCCCATTCTAGTTGAATATCAGATTTATCAACTCCCAGTAAGATAATACTCAACTCGACTATATTGCTTTAACATTCCAACGATTGCTGATTTGATGCGAAAACGTATTTGTCAACATGTGTTCAAATGTATTACTGGAGACGTGTGTGAGCATTTAAAGAATTATTTCAATATTATGTTAAACAACACCAGAAATAAAAAACGCTGATACGTCTACCTAAAGTAAAATTGGAAATTTCCAAGAAAAAGTTTCTTCTTCCATAGTGCCAAATGTTTTAACGAACTACCTACTTATGTGAGACCCCCTGAGAATTTTGCTTAATTTTCAAAATATTTTATAGCACACACAAATATATATAGCACATAGTATATTTAATACTACCAATGCTTCCTTCATTCTTTATCCCAACTCAATCTTTACTCGCATGGATGAAAAGAAGGAAGTTATTAATGATGCTTTTAATTGTTATCAAATTTTTTTTCCCAACACATTTTCCTTATCAAAACTTTTAGATTTTCTTTTAACAGGACTCAATGGGAGAACAAATGTGTTTGCATGTATTTTACTGTATATATTGCATTTTTGAATTAATTATCCTGTATAAATATTTGTTATAATAATAATAATAAAAATGTGGATACATCTTAATATTCACGGATTGGACATTTAACATTTTTCTGCTGTATTCATGTCTCTATTGTTAGCCAATCACCAATTTCGTGTTAATAAAAGGAGAAAATATTTACATATTTACATATAAGTAATTTTAAACTTTGTCAGTAACAATGGTGGAATCGAATCTTGTTTTCAAATGTTCATACGCATTTCTCGTCTTCGATTTTCCATTCTCGTCCTGATAATTAATAGTGACATCATAATTTGGATGGGCAAAGAACGCAATTGATTGACGTGGCATTGACAATCGCATGGAATCAGTTGGTATTTGTACTCTGTGAATGATTGCGCGGAATTTTCCATTGCTCCATGTATGCAAGAGATCGGCTGCATTGATAACGATGGTGCCAGGAATTGGAACAGCCTTTACAAATTCTCCAGACGGAGACAAAACGTAAAATATTATATTTGCAACTTTGAATTAAAAGAATATTTTTTGAGGTTATAGAAAAATCAAAAGGCAATGTTCTCACGTTGAGCCAATACAGTCATTTAGTCAAATTACGTATTACTTCTGTGTACAAACATTCGTACAATTTATATGGCAACAAACAAAAGCATTAACATACCTCTAAGCCACCGACATTATCTTGAAAAAGCAAAGTTATTGTGCCATAGTCTGTATGCTCACCGCAACGTCTTTGATTCTCTCCTGTTGGTCGATTGATATGTGGATAAAACAATGTTCGCAGTGACGTTCCATTTAAACTGCGATTACCAACATTTGTATGTAGATTCACAAACGTCTCTGTGTCTATACCAAGAGCAACTGCAAGCAACCTCAGTAATTTGTATAGCAATGTTGAACAGTGCTCAAATAACTCACTCAATTCAGTAACAACTTCTGGCATTTTCTGTGATAACTTTTTACTGACATCAGAATTGGGCAAAAAGTCAAAAACTTCCTTTATATCTTCAGGTTTCAGTTCATCAAACACTTCACCTTTTATGGGAACATATCCTTCACTTATTCCAGGTCCTCTTCTGTGGTTCATCTTGGTCCCCTTTTCCTGTCTGAAAAAAGTTTCTGACATTTTAAATGCGCCATCAATGAGATCTTGTGGTATACCATGCCCTTTCACGTAGAGAAATCCCCAGTTACTAAAACCATTTGATAATTCTTCAACAAGATTGTTCACTTGCACATCGTGCTGAAGCTTCGCACCTTCCCAATCACTGGCTGCTGTGTAACTATACGACAGACATGAAACGTCTAGGATGGGAAAGATATCTTTTCTCACCATAATTCTAAAATAAATTATATATATAAGTATAAAACACCCAATTAGAAACAGTTGGATTTGGATGTATACATACATATCCTTATAGTCCTATTAATTCTTAAATGCATATAGCCTTTTTGTTTGCATATATCCACAACAAAAACTTACATAGTTTGTAATAGAAGTCGATATTACGTATTATTTCTTCTGCAAGGTAAGTCCTGGTTTTAATTTTGATTTCTGAAGTTAACCAAGTTTTATAAATTTTTGCGAATGACGTCATAAAAGGAAAATTGATTGATTTCAAGTATCGTGATTTACGGCGTTGTTCCTTGTGTAACGCATTAGGTTCCTAGTTTCTAAGACTTTTCCTCCTTCCCACATATTCCACAAATTGCTATTTTGACATTATAAATAAAAGGAAGGCATGGATTTTACAACGAAATAAATTTTAAATAAGCAATGTTCATTGTGTGGAGAAGTGCTGAGCAATGAAACCATGGTAATAAAGAAAGGAATTTACATGACAAAGAAGAATATAAAAAATAATTGGAATGTCTCTCCGACGGTTTTGATTGGGTAACAAGAGATCTAGGAATTAGCTAACTTATGAGGAAATAAAAAATAGATAAATAATAATAAACGATAAGTAATAAGGAGGGATCTAGAATATGAGTTGTATCCTTTCATTTTTATAAAATTTACAAAATTTATTACGTTGATTCCACAACGAATATTCAGACGGCATACCATTTTACTATTCTATCTGCGTAGGTGAAACCAGATTAGTAGTTTCTGACGTAAATAAAACCGCAGTACAAAGATGACAATGTTTCTTTATTAACTTATGTTCAATTAAACTTCTATTTTGGTATTATAAAAAAAAATGCTTGTGCATTTTGAAAAGTATTTACGTAATGTAATTACAGATTGTTTACAAAGATTACACGTTGCAATACTATATTAAAATGTTAACACAAGTACATGGAAGTTTCTCTAAAATCTATGTTATGACTTCATAAAGCTTTCAAAAATCCTTAAAGTGATTAACTACTATTTTTCTGCGTTTACCATCTTTAAGGGTAACATACACGATATGACTTTTTGTACGACATTTGTGTGGCAGAGCTAAGACATATCGTACCGTCTGTACATGGAAAATTGTAAACAAATATGTCGTACTATTGTGACGTACTCCACAAAGTAAATGTCCAACATTTATATTATATCCTATGAAAATTAGCCAATCCAGTTTTCACAGAAGAGAAGAAAAATAAAGACAAAACATATTTCGGAGGTTTTTACTGAATATTTCAAAGTGAGAATCGTTTATAACACTGATAATAAGAAAATAAAGTCTTGTTATTTTTTTTTTTCTTCTCTTTTCATGCTTTATCCCTCTTATTTTCTTCTTTTTTTACGTTTTCCGAAGGTATATATAATTTACGCTGCGGTTTACGCTGCGATTTTTCCTCCGTTGCAAGACAGTAGGACAGAAAATTTACGACGACAATTATGCCATGTATTTGCACCTTTCAGTGACAACTAACTATTTTTGTCAAATAGTGACAAAGAATACCGAATACTGAAAATTAAATTTACTATAATTTTTTAAAGTAAAAAGACAAAATTTGTTTTTTTGGCAGGAAGTACTGATAGAATTTTATTTAGGGATGCCTGAAGTAACAGTCCATTTTCCATATTTTGATCGATAGGTGAAAAAGCAAAGAGGAACGTGACGTAAAAGAAGTCATAAAGTTACGCGAAGAGATAAAATAAGACGAAAGAGTCCTACATTTCTGACATCAAATTTTGATTATATTTCATTTATAAATGCCTGAAGTCGGAGTCAGTTGGTGACAGAGAAACAGGAATTTGTCATTACAGGAAGTAATTTAGTTCACATTGGCACGCGTCAAAGATAATTGGTACTGATTAACATTACAAATGGAAAACAGCATGGCAATAATGAATGATTTATATTGCGAGAACTATAGAAAAGAGTTTGTCCTTCATATTTTCTTTTCCGATGCGTCAATTTTTTCTGAGGCTCACGTCCATTTCGGCTGCGGTGATTAATTCTTGCTTCCCTGTAATTTTTCTTATTTTAAAGAATTTGGTATTTTGAGAGGTGACTTATTTGGACCATATTTTTCTCGAGTTAGGTACTTTCTCCATCTGCGGAATTCATAAAGGCATTTCCAATTCCTGGCGCTATCGTCATCAATGCAGCTGATCTCCTGCAATCATGGAATATTGGGAAATTCCGCGTCACTATCCACAGAGTACAAATACCAACAAGTCCAATGCGATTGTTAATGCCACGCCAGTCAATTGCTTTCTTTGCCCATCCGAATTACGATGTGACTATTAATTTTCAGGATGAAAATGGAAATGCGAAGACGAGAAATGCGTACGAACACTTAAAAAGAAGATTTGATTCCACCATTACTACTCACAAATGTTTAAAGTAACTTAACGAATATGAGTTGGATTTTTATTCTTGTCATTAACACGAAGATTGTTTTGAGGATGACTGACTAAGAGGAGAGACATAAATATAATATCTCATATTTAAATGTAACCACCAATATATATTATTTTTAACAGCCTGAAACAAATGAAGTAAAAGTTTCTAAGAGTCCTATATAATAATAGTGATTGGAACATTCTTTTTTTTCGGACTATCGTAGTTTATTTTAAAAATTAAGAAGTAACTAAACGAATGATCGTTTGTTTCACAAACACAGAATATTGCTATAATGTTCTTGCCTAATTTTTTTTCTATGAAAATATCATATGATTTGTTTTCAGCTGAAGGTAAGTAATGTTGTTTACTGACTCGATGTATGTATTAGCCAGGGATGTGGAAAAACGCATTCGGAGAGACAAAAGGCATCTCTGCGATAATGTAGTATCGACCTGAGAGGCGCAAAAGTTAATGAAAACCGCTCAACTGATGTTTCCAATTTCCACGCACGCGAAAAAAGGATCTATCTGCATGAACAGTTGGACTGGCCTCAAATATCACTATCTTGGAAAACCACTGTCCTTTTTTTTATGTCCATAATACAAGGAACATACGATGGTTTATAACTCGTGAAAATTGTGGAATGCATGACATCTGATATCTGTTGAAAACTGTAATATTCACGATAGATTGATTTGTGGTGGTGTATTATGCGTGTCGTTATTCCTATTTCAATGGGCTCAGGGTGCATGAAAAGGTCCTGGGCCAACCGTAATCAACATTTGGTCTAAAAATATAATAACAAAATTATTTAGTTTGCAATTTTGCACATGTGCAAATGATTTAACCAAATCATTTTACTTCTTAAAATCCATTATTGTCTCCAAAATGTCTGAATGCTCGCCTTTTAAATGCCTCAATTCTGAAACTCAGGGTGTTTAGGTAATGCTCATTCTATTACATTGGTCTAAAAGCCCCCAATTTATAAGTCAATAACCCTTTTTTTACTGAAATTATTTTGATGGATCTTATATATATATGTCGATAACTGTATACATATTTTTGAGATGATGCAAAGAAAAACTTTTCGTAGTGCTTCTTAACAAGTTAAAAAGCACTACAAAAAAGAATGCCTAAAAAAGAAATGAAATTGGACTAAAAACAAAAAACTTTTATATGGAAAAAAGAAATGAAGAACAAAACCATGTAATTAACATAGAAATGTGTTGTAAGGGATTCTGTTCACAAATGCTAAAGCTATCTAGCAAGAAATTATATTTCCAGGACGGTTAGTTTCCTTCGTAAACGAGGTTGTTAAACTTTCTTAAACTTTTATTTGTGTACCCCAACTAACCTGTCATTAAGACCCTTTTTACCTAAACAACTCGATGAAAAGAAAACGATATCCAATACGGAGATAAGGAGACATGAGTTACTTCAAATAAGGATTTGGTAACATCGAAATCACTTAAGCGGGGCTACTCCTATTTTCAAATGCAAAGCAAACAAGCAAGGAGAAAAAAAAACAAATAAACAAGTTATTACTCTTTTACAGGTAAGTAATTTTATTTGGAATATTATCAAATTTACTGGAGAATAGAATTGAAAGAGATATGGATGCCCTCGCACGTTTAAGCAGTTTTCCGAGGTGGAAAAGAAAAATGCAAACACTAAATATTCCGAGAAAAGACATAGTGAAGTTTGGCCCACGTTCAACTTTCCCATCTCACTTGTTGAAAAACCAAGCGTGTATAGCCATGATTGCAATCAGTCCAAACGTTTTGCAAAAAAACGTTTAAACTGGACACCATATAATTGGGGTCGGTTACATTGTCACGTAAATACGATCACACTGGAATATGACAATTACCTTTTTTTAACAGAGTCATAAGAAAATAACGTTTTAACATTAAACTCCAGAAAATACTAAATTTCTTTTTTTTCAAAATCCTCTATGAACATGTTTAGTGTTAAGTTTGTGCTGCTGCGTGCTGTGTTTGTAATATTTTATATAAACAAATTGTCTAATGTAGGTAGTAAGTATAGCTAAGTAAGTTTTTGGTTATTTGGTTAAGTATATCTTTAATCATTTTCCGTGGTTGAATATTGAAATTGTGCAACCAGAAATTTTTGCTTACAAATGTGAAGTCAAAGTTTAATTGGTTATATATTGATAAAAACAACTGTCAATTTTGTACTGAATTTTAATTTACACTAAACAATGAGGAGTCAGTTAATATTTGACCAAATTATCAGGTATCCTGTCCGAACATTATTCTTAAATTTTCGGAGCCAAAGATTAACAAAGTTTAATTATATAATCGCTCAAAGATGTTAAAAGGTCTCTTTTATAGGAAAAATGCTTGTTTGATAGAGACTCTTTAGCAGAAAGATTAGAGTAATTTCATTGGTGACAGTGAAAATGAATATTTTGACAGCTAATTCTTGACATTTTGATGTTATTTACGATTTGAACTGTAAAACGTTCTGTTTATATGCAAAAATATAAACCTTTGCAATATCATAAATTGAAAGAAATTATTTTTGTTACTACATCATCTAATTTCAAATTTTTCAAGAATGAAATGCTAAAAGTAGATATGCAGCAAATCTCGAACAGTATTACTATCCATAAACTTGTTACTACAACGGACACAATGATGTCAAAGGAAATATATTTCAAATATGATTTAATAAATGAGAATCTTGACTTCTATTTAAATGAATATTTTGTGAGAGATTATCGGAGGGGTGGCAACATTCAAATAAAGTTCTAGATCATTATTTGTTGTTGTTGTGGTTGCCATTCAAAAGTTGTTTCTTGCATAAAAATATCCTTCTTTGTTTTTGCAGGGCATGCTTTAAAGGGAATTTGCTAGACGGTTTAATGAAAATAGGCTAAATCTTAGAATATAAAAGAATAGATCGTTCTAAAATTTCACATCATTAGGCAAGATACAGAAAATGTGTTATTTTTGAAATGAGAAAAATTGGTCGACGGAAAACATCTTGCAACAGAAGTAAAGAGGGCTTAAGAACACAGAGGCGTCCGATAAGAAGATAATGAGAATCAAATCTTTTCCTGCGCAGGTTGTCATGTAAATGTGAATCATAGACAATTACGGTGCTTGTTTCAGTGTTTTAAAGATTTGATTAGTACCAGTTATTTTTGACGTGTTTTAATGTTAACTCTCTTACTTCCTTTCATGACACGTCGTTCCTGTTTCCGTGCGACAACCGGTTGAAGTTATTAAAGTAACCTAAATTAGAGTAGGTTTATTGTTCCTCCAATGTTGGATACATTGGAGGAACAATATTGATTTTTGCAACGTTAATCGCAACCTCACTTAAACAAAATTTGAGGGTAAAATAAATTGTAATAAAATCTTTTCAAGACAAACTATATTTGCGCAGAAAAATGTTCCACCACGTACTTTCTCGGTACCATACTCTGATTACCTTTTAAATATTTTTCAACAAAAATAGAGGTGAATGCGGGTATATATTGCAACCTTTCCATCCTCTCTATCTAATAGTACAAGTATTTTTCTACGGATAGTCTTCTTTAAAAATTAATTTGTACAGAGAGAGAACATGCAGTAAATTCAGGCTTGCAAAGCGCGGCACATTTGAAGGTAAAATTTATCTAATTAGTCAAAACATATATTTTTTCATGTTTTATGGATCACAAATCCATAATAGTATATTGATAGTTCAAGGCAGGCCAAACCGACCTTGTATACCTACGCAGTTTTAGCATCATATATTAAATACATAAATTGTTAAGTGCGTCACTGTGTTACGCAATGTTTTTTTAATTTAATTCGTTTTTTATATCCGATATCCAGCGAGTATCTCTTGAGTGTCACAAGTATTTAGCAAAGCACTTAATTAATGTAATAACAAAAGAATATGAGGAAAAAGATGACACAGGGTGTAGGCTTAATTAACATTTAAATACAATATCAGAGATACTTATCCTATTAACAAATACTGAACTAATCTTATAATTTAAAATAAATTAAAAAAGTAAATAAAAAGATTTCATTTATTTTTCTATGAAAAACCTTTTAGGACTTTCTCAATAAGGCTTTCGTTCTTATATTTCTACTTATTTTTTCACGTGAACACATGTTCACTAAAATTACTACAAGACAAGGAAACCGTATATTTGGCGAGGGAAGAAATATTGGTGAAATTAATATTCTCCGTGGAATCATTTAGTGGAATCATTTAAACATATTTAAACAGTGCTGATACCCTTTGCAAATTCTAATCGAAAAATAATATGTATGAAATGATTTTGTACGATAGACATAGCAGAAGAAATGGCCGTTTCTCCTTTGCAGTTAAAAATTCAATTAGAGGATCGTCACTTGTATTTTGTTGCCTGGCAGACTTGTCAAATTGTAAATCGCCGCAAAAAATATGGACAAAAAATAATTTGAAGTTTTAAATTTTTGTCTTTTCGTCCATTATTTTTAGAGTACTGTAAACAAGATCGGTGCTCATTAAGACTTTATAAAGTTGCTCATTAAAAATATCTATAACTTGTATAAATATTTGATGACAATATTTGCACTCCAAAGCACAACCGCGTCCCCACCGAAAAAGTTTTCCAAAACGTCGAAATATCCATAGCTTTTCGCCAATAATTTTTCGTCATTGGGCGCAACTTATGGCCTTGTGCTGTCACCACGTTGACGAAATCAGGAATTACTGGATATGAAATTTAATTCTCTTTCATGTTGGTTTTTAATTTGATATATGTAGATAAGGTCAGGATCTTGCAGAAAATGTGGAAAGTCGCGCCTATCTCTAAATAAAGTTGAAAAGTGCAAAGTGCATTGTGAACTTTAAACATCAGGAGGAAATTAAGTGTTGACGGTTGACCCTCTCCTTTTGTTATTAACCAGATGCACGCTTGATAACATCATAACATCTAATAGACAAGGTTTCAAACATCAGAAGTTTGGCACAAACATTTGAACAGGACACCATGTAATTGGATTCGTTTACGCTAGTCACGTATGTGCAATCATATCGAAAAAGACAATGACACATTAATTTCCTCAATAGAGTCATTTAACACTAAATTTGTGGAAAATCTGCTATATTTGCGGGAGCCTGCTATATCAGAAATATTTAGCCTTTTGTTGCTGGTATCAATCATGTGTGGCATATTTACGCAATCATATATTTGACACCTAATTTGGGGTTATTTCCGTACTTTTTCTCCTTGTCACCTGTTATGCACATCTAAAATTTCTTATTATCATGTGGTTAAAGTAAGAAGAGAGTTTTTGGTCCTAAAAATACACGTAACTCGTTGTAAAAATGTTGTTGCAGTTTTGCAGCAACGGTACGATATTGTAACGTTTCTCAAACGCGGACACTTATTTTTTTACTCACAAATACTGATTAAAAGTTTAATTTTTATATATGTTGATTAAACAACATTTGACTTTGCACTGCCGTTGTATTTACATCAAATAAAACTTACGTAACTGAGCCAGTTATTCTTAAACCAAATTACTGGTTATCCTGTCCAAACATTCCATCCAAATTTGTGGATCCAGTTAGTTTGTTCCAGGTATTTTCTGAAAAATCTGCTTTGCTAGTTAAGGGACTTGCAAGTTTTGTGACGACACCAGCCTGAACCGAATGGTAACTTAAAAAGATGATAATTGTAATTCCTTTTTCGCTAATGATGCAAATGTTTTGTAACTAAAATTTTGAAATTTGTTGTTATTAGTGATTTAAACTATAACCTGCTGTCTTTATATCCAAAAATAAGAGTCAACAAACTGAAATAAGCTTTCTTTGTTTCCAATTCCCTTAACTTGGAATATTTAAGAAATGAATAAAAAAGTCAACAATTGCACACAAATCTACAATGAATTAATGTTTTTTTTAACTACAAAAGATACAATTATGCTTGGCAAGTTGTTTGTTAAAATATGATCATGACGTTCAGTCAAAAGAATTCGTTGTATCAAAGATTGGTTAAACTCTGTGATGTGAACATTTTTGTGAGTTATATACTGGTCATTTCTGCTCTTCCTTTTTCATGATGAGTAACAACAGATAATTCTTTTTTCGTAAAAGTTAATTTTCCCTTGCCGTGCCTCCCTAATGAACTTAAATCAGATTTTTAAAGAAACCTTATTTAGTAAGATCCAGCAAAGTAAAATGGACTTTAATGTGTTATTTTCTATTTTTATTATGAAATGTGCAAACGTGCTGGACTATTCAATACAACAGGAGTTGGAGACGCATAATCATTCATGTAACGAATTTGAAGAGAATAAATGAAAAATTCCTGTCGTTCTTACCGGTCTTACATATTAAACATTTTTTCAAGATAAAAATAAATTGTCATGAAGCGTCATCAATCTCTTTCAGGCCAATTTATTTCCTCTTTGCCCCGTTATGATTCATTGTATTCATTCACTAAGCAGTTTCAACATTTCTCTCAAATTTTACGGTATTCTGTTGAATGATTATTTTAATAAACAATTTCATGCAACCATAAATTTTTTTTTGGCCAAACTGCTAAGACATTTTTGTTGGTATTTTCCGTATTGCTACGTGTAATCGTTGTAATTAGTTAAGTCCTTGTAATTAAATTTCGTGGGCTACTTATTAAAGTATATCGCTGCCCAGTGGTTTTATTTACGTCAGATACAACCAGTAATATCCCACCTAGTCTGCTATCTATGTATTGTTGCATAAATTAGCAGTAAACTTGCAAAACCTTTGTTTTATGGTATGCGAATGACCTATAAGTTGTTAACATCCTCAGTTTTTTACCCTTTTTGTCAAACTTTACCATCAAATTTTATTTATAGCAAGGATATAGAGAAATATAAAACTAATAAAAATATTCCTTTCTATATACAAAGATATCTATTACAATTCTATAGAAGGTCGATCAGAGATAACAAAAAATACTATGACAGCCGAGTCTTGTTTGTAATCGTTTTCTGCTTGAGTAATTTCAATCCATGATAAATAAAATACATTCAACTGGCGCAACTAGTTGGTCATAATAATGGTTAACTTATTTAGGAATTAGATAAACTACAATTTTCCTGTAAATCAGTATTGAGATTTTAGGTTTAAAAACACGTGAAAATTTTTTTTGTTTAATTGTTTATATTTTACGCGTTGCGGTTTTAAACATGCTGAAATGGCAAAAAGGTTAATTTTGGGAATGCGACAGAGAAAGGAAATATCTAGAAACTAGTGCGTAACACAAGGAACAAAACCACATCCTGTAGAAAATCTTTATCCCGCAATTTTACCATATCCACCAGTTTTCCTTGTATGACGTCATTGGTCAGAATCTATAAAACGTTCCTTCCTGCATGAATTAAAACCAAGAGCAATACTTTGTTTGTGAAAGTCAGTGGTGAAGAAAAAATACAAGGGTTATTTTAAAGTTACTGTGTAAGTATGAAGTTAAATGCTAGAACGAAATAGAAAATAAGGAGATAAGAGATTTTTTTCCTTAACTATAAACCTTTGAAAGAATTATTTAATAGGACAGTTTAATGAGCTTTCCTAATTTGTTGTAACAAACATCTTAAATTTTATTTCTAAAGGATTCACCTGTTAAAAACGAAATAAAATAGAAAAAATAAATAGAAAAAGTTCTTTGTCACAAACACTTTTGTTGTTCTTGCCATTTATGGCTTTACGTTGTTACTTTATAAAGTTTTTAGAACCGAACAGCTTTAAATATGCTTGGTAGCATTCTGTTATGTAGTCTGTATAAAAGTTTAAAGTAGAGTTTTTGTTAAACCATGTGTTTATCTTTTTTTAGGATCATGGTAAAGAACGATATCTTTCCCATCCTAGATGTTTCATGTCTGTCAGATAATTACACAGCAGCCAGTGATTGGGAAGGTGCAAAAGTTCAGCATGATGTACAAGTTAACAATCTTGTTGAAGAATTATCAAATGGTTTTAGTACCTGGGGATTTCTCTACGTGAAAGGGCATGGTATACCACAAGATCTTATTGATGGCGCGTTTAAAATGTCAGAAACATTTTTCAGACAGGAGAAGGAGAGGAAGTTGAACTATAAAAGAGGACCTGGCATAAGTGAAGGATATGTCCCCATAAAAAGTGAAGTGTTTGATGAAATGAAACCTGAAGATATAAAGGAAGCTTTTGACTTTTTGCCCAATTCTGATGTGAGCGAAAAGTTATCACAGAAAATGCCAGAAGTTGTTACTGAATTGAGTGAGTTATTTGAACATTGTTCGACATTGCTGTACAAATTACTGAGGTTGCTAGCAGTTGCACTTGGTATAGACACAGAGTCCTTTGTGAATCTACATACAAATGTAGGTAATCGCAGCTTAAATGGAACTTCACTGCGAACATTGTTTTACCCTCAAGTCAATGGAACGACAGAGAGGAATCAAAGTCGTTGCAGTGAGCATACAGATTATGGAATAATAACTTTACTTTTTCAAGATAATATTGGTGGTTTAGAGGTATGTCAATGTTGTTTGCTGCATATCATAAAATCTAATACGCAGTTTTTATTTTTATACTTGTTTTTTTGGCGTATTGCCTGTAATCACTGATTTTTATTTTATTTTCCAAACACAGGAAAACAATTAAAACAATTTTTAATACATATGTATATCGTTTCAGGTTTTCTCTCCTTCCGGAGAATTTGTAAAGGCTGTTCCAATTCCTGGTGCCATCGTTATCAATGCAGCTGATCTTTTGCATACATGGAGCAATGGAAAATTCCGCGCCACTATCCACAGAGTACAAATACCAACAGATACAATGCGATTGTCAATGCCACGCCAGTCGATTGCGTTCTTTGCCCATCCAAATTATGATGTTACTATTAATTATCAGGACGAGAATGGAAATGCGAAGACGAGAAATGCGTATGATCATTTGAAAACAAGATTCGATTCCACCATTATTACTGACAATGTTTGAAGTAACTTAAAGTATATATGTAAATAAGTTTGAATGTATTTATTATTATCATTAACACGAAGATTATATTAAAGGAGATTGACGGATATACTATGAGTTCCTTATAAAAAATTCTGAATTTCAAATTGGAATATCTTAAGATGTTTTAAAAATCAAGAAGTAATTACAAGAATCATCATTTGTTTCATAAAAACAAAGGAACGCTATAATAATAATGACCTAATTTTTCTTCCATATAAAAGTATTACCTGATTTGTTTTTGTCTGGACAGATTTTATTTGTTTGCTGGCTCGATGTATTTTCTTCGTTATGTATGTAGGGAAATACAATCAGGGAAAGCATATAATATTGGTAGTGATGTAGTGTCTACCTGAGGGCATGTCTCGCACAACAGTCAAAATATTTGCAAAATTAACTGTTTAGATTTAAAAACGATGCATTTATGTACTATATAACCTTATTGTAGATTGTCGTGTATAAAGAAAAAGATTACGGTTTTTTAATTTCATTTTGAACATATTTGGAAACATGTGCCCCCTTTCTTTGTTTTAATTGGCAAGGCCAAGAGGACCACGATGAAGCAGACAGTTGCACGAAAAGTAACACGATCTTGCGCAAACTACGGCGGCAAATTGAACGATCCGTAGATAATTACATTTAGCGAATACAATCTTGATTTTACCAACGGACGTTTTTGTACAACGAATTAAACATTTTCATTCACCGAAAAAGTCAAGGAATCCGAGAAAGTAGGCCATGGTGACGGCAGCAAATTTTATCACAGTTTGGGGTATCGGCCATTGTTATCGTTGACCAGTTCAAAGTGCGTGGGTATAATATTGAAAAGCCGTGAATTATATCTTGTGAGTATGATCTACGAAATTAAGCATTTATTGTAATCATTTTACGAATATGATTGTAGTTACAAATTGTATTTCATTTGATTGCTTCGTATTTGGTTCTGTTGTCTGTTGGAGATATATATTGATCCGCAGCAGCATCATTAGTTTTTATCGTAAAATAAATAAGATTTTTAAGAGAATATTATGAATCGCTACATTCTTGTTTCTCGCTGCTTTAAACAGCCTACTTTCGCGATTGAATATTTAAAATATGCGAATAACGATTTTTCCTTACACATGAAAAGTTGAAGTTCAGCACTGCAGTTTCGTTGTTGGTTTAGCATTGCAGTTTCATGTACGTCAAACATAACTAATGAGAAGTCAGGTAACACTTGACTTAATTATTATGCTATCCGAACATGTGGAGCCAAAGATTAGCTTCACCAAAATTTATGTAATAACATCAGTCAGAGATGTCAAGTGGTCTGCCCTCTGAGAAAAATTTTTGTTTGGTATAGGCTCTTCAGTTATGTAGAAAATGTATTGGCGCCAGAATAACCGGGAAGGTTAAAAGCACTTCCTGGACGACTAATGGAATAAATGTTTTGATAATAAAGTCTTGACATTTTGTCGCAATTAACGATTTACACTAAAACAAAAGTTGTATTCTTATACAAAAATATAGACCTTTGTGTATATAACAATACAGTAACTGTGTAAAAAAAGATGTGTTCGTTTTTCTTTAAAGTCGCCGAAAAGGATTATGTCTGTTTTGCCAAAAAAGGAAGACCGCGGGTGTTCTTTATTTACGTCATGTGACAAGAATGACCGACTTTAAATAATTGTAAATGATACTTCAATCTGATTATTTTCTTTCTTGGACAATTCTGCGTTTCTTGTGCCGTAATCACTTTTGTTGCAAAGTTTTTTTTCCCGACCACCAATTTTTCTATTTCAAAAGACAAATAATGCTGTAAAATTTATTCTTTTTTGAATTTTGCTTAATTATGTGAACTATCTTCTAAAAGGAAGATTTAACACAAATTTCTAAATTAAGCTATGTAACGAAATCACCAAGGCCAGCAAAACCATAGAACTGGATCTTTTTAGCTAGAAACGACCTTTGGTAACCACAACAACGAACAATAATTTGCGACTTTATTTTGTATGTTTCCTTCCCCGACGTCGTAAATTTAAATTAAACGCAAAAAAAAAATATTTTGTTAACTGTCAGCCAAGATTCGCACTTATTTGTACCACATTTCAAAGATATTTCGTCCTTCACAATTGTATTTGTTGTCCAACATATAATCATTTACTGTAGACCTGTTCACTATTTCTTGCATATTTTAGAAATTAGGGGAAATAGCAGCAAGAAAAATTTATCGCATTGTTTGACAAAGATTTATATTTGCATATAAATATTCAAATCGTAAACAACAGCAAAATGTCAAGTGTTTCTTATCAAATAATCATGGCACCAGTGTTGCTAATGAAATTCCTTTAACCTTTTTAGTTATTCTGACGCCAATGCTCTTTCATCGTAACCTTTACCAAACAAGCATTTTACTCATGGTGCAGACATTTTAACATCTCTGTGTCATTTTTTTTTTGTAAGTCTTGCTAAAGCCAATCTTAGGATGCAAAATTTCAGAAAGAATGTTAGAATAGGACAACTGATAATTTGGGCAAATGTTACCTGACTTCACATTTTAAGAGGATCTCTACTAGTGTTTACGACAAAGAGAAAAAAGATCTTCAATCTACAAAACAGGTGACAAGAAAGAAGATTACGGTATAAACATCAACCCAGGCTACCATATTGAATATTTAATTACATATATAAATATTACACATGCGACACATATCATTAACAAAAAACTAAATGTTTAGTATATAGCAGATGCCTGTGAATCTCTTCATTAATTTTCTACATATTCTGTGTTAAATAACTCAGGAAATTGGTATGAAAGTCCTTTTTATTGAGATTGAACGTACGTGACCAAGTTAAATGGCCTCATTTACCTGGTATCCTGTACAAATACTTGTGCCAAAATTCTAATGATTCCAATCTTACTTTTTAGATGTTACCAAGTGTGTTTTTGCTTAATGGCAAATTGAGGGTCAAACGTCACTTCTTATTTCAATCCTAATTTTGCATACGTTTGCATTGCACTTTGCACCTTTACCCTTTTGTTTTGGTGGTACGCGAGAGTCTCTACATTTTTTGCATTATCCTTGTGATAAAGTAGTTTGAATCCCCTAGAGACAGATAAATAAAAATATAAGAATGAAAGTCTTTTAAATGGCTCGTTTCAAAAGAAAGAATGAAATCCTGTTTTCTATTACACGATTAACGCAGAGTTACTTAATAGGATAAGTAATGCTGACATCGCATTCTTATGTTAATTAAGCTCCAAGTCATCAAACATTTTTTCCTCATATTTTTCAGTTATTAAGTTAATTAAGCTCCTTACAGATCAGTTACGAGCCTTAAAAGGAGCATGCAAATGATTGACGTAAAGAAAAATTTTAATTAAATATACTATTGCACAAGGAATAAAACGACATTTGATTTAAGATTCGCTTATGCCATGGATTTTTGAAGTGCCAAGTAACAAGATAACAATATAGTCTCTATGGCTATGTGAATTTGTGCGGTTTGCAGAATCAAACCGGTACAAGCAAAATTTTGACCACTACTTGTACCACTTGATAGAGTTTGAAGAGAATATGGGAAATCTTGTTGCAAATTTCCACATTCACTTCTTGCTTTATATAAAAGCCTCCATGAAAACAAGCTAAATTTGACATATTTATGCTGATTTCAGCATTTTTGTGGTGAATGTTGTACACGCATTTATTTGAAACTAAAAAACACAAAGAAAATTTAAACGTATTTCAATAAATCTTTTAACTTTCTTTTTATTGATTAGTCGCAATAAACAATAGTAATACTAGTTGGTAACCCGTGGATAAATCCACGTGTTTGTGTGTCCTTTATTAACCGCATTTCGTGTGTCTCACTACTGCTGTTACCATTTTGCGTGACAGACAGACGTATACAGGTATTAAAATAGGGAAGCAAGTACATTTTGTGTCAGCTTTTGTACTATCATTTTTAATGATTAAAAATCATGCTGAAAATGATAGTGTAACACGAGCTTTAAAACACTGGTACTGAACCATATAACTTTTCTCGATCTAGTACTGCCCCGATTTTGGTTGTTATTGTTGGAAGTTATTTCTCCTTTACAACTGCCTTAGTCCAACGCATCATTAAAACAAAGTACAGCTTCGAAACCATGCTTAAGAGGCGATTGATAATCTTTAGCAAATGGTTTGAGTAAACAAGAATGTAGACAGGTTGTTTTTTTGGTTTTAATTACGACGGGTATGTTTATCATGCTAATGTGTTTGTGCGTCAAGCCTTCCTAAATTTGTCGAAATTTTAAGTTATCTTATAGAGATAGAATGAATTAACTTGTTTACATTTTTGTCATACTTCTCGCTTAAGATATATTAATTAAAAGGTCCTAGTAATTCGCATATCTCAGCTCAGTCGTAACTTGAAGATAAACTCATCGAAATCGCGATTCCTTCTTTTATACCTAGTATTTATTGCTTATCAAGACCAAGCATTTTGAAATACGTGATATTATTCCTTCTAGTGCATATATCCTTAATCTTGGTGGAAAAGTTACAAGGTGTTGTATTACTGTTACTTTACGTTACGTTAAAATACCTTACGTTTTCTGGCGGATTGACTCGACATTTTGGATTTGTACCTTGATATTTGAATCTGTATGTATGTAGCTATTTTTTATCGATTTTCCGGCAATGTTATTTTTTTGCATTTATAGCTACCATCATGGTTGCTATGAGGTTAAATGTTACACCCTATTGTATAAAGCCCGTCGTTAAGATTTTTTAACCAATCAGCGCTGCGGATTTCCTGTATGAATATTTCAATATCATGTCAAACAACGCCAGAAATAAAAACACGCTCATACGTCTACCTAAAGTAAAATTGGAAATTTCCAAGAAAAAGTTTCTTCTCCCATGGTGCCAAATGTTTTAACGAACTACCTACTTATGTGAGAGCCCCTGAGAATTTTGCTCAATTTTCAAAATATTTTGGCACATAGTATATTTAATACTACCAATGCTTCCTTCATTCTTCATCCCAACTCCATCTTTACTCGCATGGATGAAAAAAGAAGGAACTTATTAATGATGCTTTTAACTGTTATCAATTTTTTTTTTCCCAACACATTTTCCTTATCAAAAGTTTTAGATTTAGATTTTTTAACAGGACTCAATGGGAGAACAAATGTGTTTGCATGTATTTTACTATATATATTGCATTTTTGAAATAATTATCCAGTATAAATATTCGTTATAATAAAAATAATAATAATAATAATAATAATAAAAATAATAATAATAATAATAATGTGGATACATCTTAATATTCACGGATTGAACATTTAACATTTTTCTGCTGTATTCATGTCTCTATTGTTAGCCATTCACCAATTTTGTGATAATGAAGGCAGGAGATATTTACATATTTATATATAAGTAATTTTAAACGTTGTCAGTAATAATGGTGGAATCAAATCTTGTTTTCAAATGTTCATACGCATTTCTCCTCTTTGCATTTCCATTCTCGTCCTGATAATTAATAGTGACATCATAATTTGGATGGGCAAAGAACGCAATTGACTGACGTGGCATTGACAATCGCATGGAATCAGTTGGAATTTGTACTCTGTGAATGGTTGCGCGGAATTTTCCATTGCTCCATGTATGCAAGAGATCAGCTGCATTGATAACGATAGTGCCAGGAATTGGAACAGCCTTTACAAATTCTCCGGATGGAGACAGAACCTAAAATATTATATTGGTAACTTTGAAATAACAGAAGATTCTTTGCGCTTATAGAAAAAACAAAAGGCAATGACTCAGGTTGAACCAAAACAATTATTTAGTCAAATTACGTATTACTTCTGTGTGCAAAAAAATTGAATTTTCTTACGCTTTTTAAGGCAATGAAAGCATTAACATACCTCTAAGCCACCGATATTATCTTGAAAAAGCAAAGTTATTGTACCATAGTCTGTATGCTCACCGCAACGTCTTTGATTCTCCCCTGTTGGTTGATTAATATGTGGATAAAACAATGTGCGCAGTGACGTTCCATTTAAACTGCGATTACCAACATTTGTATGTAGATTCACAAAAGTCTCCGTGTCTATACCAAGTGCAACTGCAAGCAACCTTAGTAATTTGTATAGCAATGTTGAACAGTGTTCAAATAACTCACTCAATTCATTAACAACTTCTGGCATTTCTTGTGATAACTTTTTACTGACATCAGAATTGGGCAAAAAGTCAAAAGCTTCCTTTATATCTTCAGGTTTCAGTTCATCAAACACTTCACCTTTTATGGGAACATATCCTTCACTTATTCCAGGTCCTCTTCTGTGGTTCATCTTGGTCCCCTTTTCCTGTCTGAAAAACGTTTCTGACATTTTAAATGCGCCATCAATGAGATCTTGTGGTATACCATGCCCTTTCACGTAGAGAAATCCCCAGTTACTAAAACCATCTGATAATTCTTCAACAAGATTGTTCACTTGCACATCGTGCTGAAGCTTCGCACCTTCCCAATCACTGGCTGCTGTGTAACTATCCGACAGACATGAAACGTCTAGGATGGGAAAGATATCTTTTCTCACCATAATTCTAAAATAAATTATATATATATATAAGTATAAATCACCCAATTAGAAACAGTTGAATTTGGATGTATACATACATATCCTTATAGTCCTATTAATTCTTAAATGCGTACAGCCTTTTTGTTTGCATATATCCACAACAAAAACTTACATAGTTTGTAATAGAAGTCGATATTACGTATTATTTCTTCTGCAAGGTAAGTCCTGGTTTTGATTTTGATTTCTGAAGTTAACCAGGTTTTATAGATTTTTGCGAATAACGTCATAAAAGGAAAATTGATTGATTTCAAGTATCATGATTTACGGTGTTGTTCCTTGTGTGACGCATTAGGTTTCTAGTTTCTAAGACTTTTCCTCCTTCCCACATACTCAAAAAATGTAACCTTTTTGCTATTTTGACATTATAAATCAAAGGAAGGCATGGATTTTACAACGAAATAAATTTTAAATAAGCAATGTTGATTTTGTGGAGGTGCTGAGCAATGGAACCATGGTAATAAAAAAAGGAATTTGCATGACAAAGAAGAATATAAAAAATAATTGGAATGTCTCTCCGACGGTTTTGATTGGGTAACAAGAGATCTAGGAATTAGCTGACTTATGAGGAAGTAAAAAATAGATAAATAATAATAAACGATAAGTAATAAGGAGGGATATAGAATATGAGTTGTATCCTTTCATATTTATAAAATTTACAAAATTTATTACGTTGATTCCACAACGAATATTCAGACGGCATACCATTTTACTATTCTATCTGCGTAGGTGAAACCAGATTAGTAGTTTCTAACGTAAATAAAACCGCAGTACAAAGATGACAATGTTTCTTTATTAACTTATGATCAATTAAACTTCTATTTTGGTGTTTTAAAAAAAATGCTTGTGCGTTTTGAAAAGTATTTACGTAATGTAATTACAGATTGTTTACAAAGATTACACGTTGTAATACTAAATTAAAATGTTAACACAAGTACATGGAAGTTTCTCTAAAATCTATGTTATGATTTCATAAAGTTTTCAAAAATCCTTAAAGTGATTAACTACCATTTTTCCGCATTTACCATCTTTAAGGGTAACATACACGATATGACTTTTTGTACAACACTTGTGTGGCAGAGCTAAGACATATCGTACCGTCTGTACATGGAAAATTGTAAACAAATATGTTGTTCTATTGTGACGTACTCCACAAAATAAATGTCCAACATTTATATTATATCCTATGAAAACTAGCCAATGCAGTTTTCACAGAAGAGAAGAAAAATAAAGACAAAACATATTTCGGAGGTTTTTACTGAATATTTCAAAGTGAGAATCGTTTATAACACTGATAATAAGAAAATAAAGTCTTGTTATAAGTTTTTATTTTATTTTTTTTTCTTCTCTTTTCATGCTTTATCCCTCTTATTTTCTTCTTTTTTTACGTTTTCCGAAGGTATATATAATTCACGCTGCGCTTTACGCTTTATGTCATGTATTTGCACCTTTCAGTGACAACTAACTATTTTTGTCAAATAGTGACAAAGAATACCGAATACTGAAAATTAAATTTACTATAATTTTTTAAATTGAGAAAACAAAATCTGTTTTTTTGGCAGGAAGTACTGATAGAATTTTATTTAGGGATGCCTGAAGTAACAGTCCATTTTCCATATTTTGATCGCTAGGTGAAAAAGCAAAGAGGAACGTGACGTAAAAGAAGTCATAAAGTTACGCGAAGAGATAAAATAAGACGAAAGAGTCTTATATTTATGACATCAAATTTTGATTATATTTCATTTATAAATGCCTGAAGTCGGAGTCAATTGGTGACAGAGAAACAGGAATTTGTCATGACAGGAAGTAATTAAGTTCACATTGGCACGCGTCAAAGATAATTGGTACTGATTAACTGATTACAAATGGAAAACAGCATGGCAATAATGAATGATTAATATTGCGAGAACTAAAGACTGGCTGCGATGATTAATTCTTGCTTCCCTGTAATTTTTCTTATTTCAAAGAATTTGGTATTTTGAGAGGTGACTTATTTGGACCATATTTTGGCGAAAGTCCGAGTGCGGGTAGGCTGAAGCAAATATGTCGCCTATTGTTATTTAAGCTTAATAAGTACGGTAATAACTAGTTTTTAGTACACAATAATAATCAATGATAAATTCTTTCAATTAATAGTTCAATTAATAGTTTTCAATAATAGATAGTTTTGTAATAAAATATTTTTCGAACAAATTTGTATCTGTTGTTACAATGTATACACCGCGGAGGTCCGGACTTTAGCAATTCGGCTGTAGGGGTAAATTGAGAACCCTTCGAAGAGTGCAAGAATTTATCCATGCGCTGGCTATCATTTTCTCTTATCATTTGTACTCTCTGTTAAGCACAATAATTTTCCGTTTTCTTTTCTATGAAATATTTTGCCCAATCTAAGATACAAGAAGAAGATTAGCAACCAGTAAACGTTCTAAAAAAATGTTCATAACACATGGTAAATAGCTTTGAGAAACCAACCAATAAATTTATTTAGCCTATGAAGTAAAAAGAAAACAAGTTAGAAAATTGTCCCTATAATCACTTTGCTAGTGCCCAGTGTTCCTTATAGTAATAAAAATACTTTGAGTCGATTCAAGGTAAGTGAGCAGTTACCTGGTTATTTATTTTTTATTAAAATTACAAATTTAAAGCTATAGGGTTGCCAGGAGTGGAAATATTTAAAGCTGTCTCTTTAGAAACGTTTATCCTTTTATATTGTCTCATTGTCTATATGATAAGATCAGGAAAATTTCATTGATTGTTTATAAAAATATTAAAATTCACTCGTCGCCAAAAAAAATACTTTAATTGCTGCGTTATAATAGTTCGACATTGTTTTTTCACTTGATGAGCCTGTAACAAAATGTTTTCAAAGAGAAATGCCTTCAGTATCTCCGACTGAATATGTTATTTAACTTTGATATTTGTAATTAAAAATTAATGTGACTTTTTATAACCATCTTCTAAGAAAAAAGAATACCCGACAATTTCCCAAACTGCGATTAAACTTTGAATATACCACATTTTGAATGTAGAAGAATGTGCATTTTGTGGCGCGTGGCCTTGTGGTTATTGCGTTCGCTTCGTAATAATAAGGTGCGTGGTTCGGTCCTCAGCGCGGGCATGTTTAGCAAGTGCGTTTACCACAGCTACGGGTAAACTCATGCCATGAGAGGAAAATTGGGTAGGCAATGCCATTGTATACCTAATGTACACATTCAGAACACAGGACCCACATTGATAACAGTGTTTCTAACACTGAAGTGGCTATATCCTGTATAAATATTCGGAATGATAATAATAATAATAATTTGCATAGAAATATGGTATTTAAAAATTTATTTGAGGACACATTTTTGCCATTCCAACAACTTAGATACAAACGGGTAAAACAGAAGCATGTGCACCTAATGTCAAACATAGTCAACATATTTTTAGAATTTTCGTTTGCGCAAACGCACTAGTAACAGAGACTATATACTTAACACAATTTACCGCAGTTTCTCAAAAAAGCTATTCACAAGTTTTACACGATTTCAGTGTATAAAATGATATTTTTTATGAATTTATTAACGAATTGATGAATTACAGTTTTTTGGTTGTATCACCTTTAGCAAAACCTACTTTAAAGTTGTAACTATTTTCTTTCTCGAGTTAGGTACTTTCTCCATCTGGGGAATTCATTAAGGCAGTTCCAATTCCTGGCGCTATCGTCATCAATGCAGCTGATCTCCTGCAATCATGGAACATTGGGAAATTCAGCGCTGCAATCCACAGAGTACAAATACCAACAAATCCAATACGATTGTCAATGCCACGCCAGTCGATTGCTTTTTTTGCCCATCCGAATTACGATGTAACTATTAATTATCAGGATGAAAATGGAAATGCGAATACAAGAAATGCGTACGAACACTTAAAAAGAAGATTTGATTCCACCATTACTACTCACAAATGTTTAAAGTATCTTAACGAATATGAATTGGATTTTTATTCTTGTCATTAACACGAATATTGTTTTGAGGCTGACTGACTAAGAGGATAGAGACATAAATATAATATCTCATATTTAAATGTAACCACCAATATATATTATTTTTAACAGCCTGAAACAAATGAAGTAAAAGCTTCTAAGGGTCCTATATAATAATAGTGAAATTAGAATTGGAACATTCCTTTTTTTCGGACTATCGTAGTTTATTTTAGAAATTAAGAAGTAACTAAACGAATGATTGTTTGTTTTACCAACACAGAGTATTGCTATAATGTTCTTGCCTAATTTTTTTTCTAGGAAAATATCATATGATTTGTTTTCAGCTGAAGGTAAGTAATGTTGTTTACTGACTCGATGTATGTATTAGCCAGGGATGTGGAAAAACGCATTCGGAGAAACAAAAGGCATCTCTGCGATAATGTAGTATCGACCTGAGATGCGCAAGAGTTAATGAAAACCGCTCAACTGATGTTTCCAATTTCCACGCATGCGATAGAAGGTTCTATCTGCATGAACAGTTGGACTGGCCTCAAATATTACTATCTTAGAAAATCAGTACTTTTTTTGGTGTCCACAATACAAGTGTTTACAATTCGTGAAAAATTTCGACGTAAGCATTTTAAGACATGTCTCTCTCAGGATATGTTACTGAGTATAATGTTAAATTTCACATCTTTTCCCATTTTGTATAATAATTTGTCCACCAGTAATACTTTTTAAAGAATACTTTTGGGACATTTTCAGAAATCATAATTTGTGGAATGCATGATATCTGTTGAAAACTGTAATATTCACGATAAATTGATTTACGGTTGTGTATTATGCGTGTTGTTATTCCTTTTCCAACCAGATCAGGGTGCATGAACAGGTCCTGCGCCAACCTAAATCAACATTTGGTCATGTGCACATGATTTAACCAACTCATTTTTCTGCTAAAAATCCATTATTGTCTTCAAAATGTCTGATCGCTCGCTTTTTAACTGCCTAAATTCTGAAACTCGGGGAGTTTAGGTTATGCTCATGCTATTACATTGGTCTAAAAGCACCCAATTTTCAATAACCATTTTTTTACTGAAATTATTTTGATGGAACTTTAATATATATGTCGATAACTGTATATATATATATTTGAGATGGTGCAAAGAAAAACGTTTTGTAGTGCTTCTTAACAAGTTGCTTTGGAATGCCTAAAAATGGTCGAGAAATATTTTTATATGGGGTAAAGAAATGAAGAACAAAACCATGTAATTAAACTTTGAAATACATTATAAGCGATACTGATCACAAATGCTAAAAATAAGTTGTGTAGTAAGAAACTATATCTTCAGGACGCTTACTTTCATTCGTGAACGAGGTTGCTAAAGTTTCTTGGAGTTCCTTTCATTTGTGTACCTCTACTAATCTGTCACTGAGCCCCCTTTTACCTAAACAACTTGATGAAAAGGAAACCATACACAATACGGGGATAAAGATACATGATTGACTTTAAAAAAGGATATTTTCAAATGCAAAGCAGACAAGCAAAGAGAAAACACAAATAAACAAGTCATTACTCTTTCATAGCTAATTAATTTTATTTAGAATATTATCAAATTTACCGGAGAATAGAACTGAAAAGATGTGAATGCCCTCGCACGTTTAAGCAGTTTTCCGAAGTGGAAAAGAAGAGTGCATTTACTAAAAACTCCGAGAAAAGACATAGTGACGTTTAGCCGCGTTCAACTTCCTATCTCGTTTGTTGAAAAACCAAGTGTGCATAGTCATGATGGCAATCAGTCCAAACTTTTTGCAAAAAAAACGTTTAAGCTGGACACCAAGTAATTGGGGTCGCTTACATTGTCAGCTTAATACAATCACAACGGAATATGACAATTACCCTTTTTTAACAGAGTCAGAAGAAAATAGCTTTTTAACATTAAACTCCAGAAAAAAACTGAACATTTATTTAAAAATCTGCTATAAATATGTTTAGTGTTAATTTTATACTGCTACGTGTTGTGTTTGTAATATTTTATATAAACAAATTGTCTAATGTAGTAAGTAGGTAAGTACGTTTTTGATTAAGTTTTACGTGATTGAATATTTAAATTGTGGAACCCGAAATTTTTGCTTACAAATATGAAGTCAGAGTTTAATTGGTTATATATTGATAAAAACAACTGTCAATTTTGTACTGAATTTTAATTTGCGCTAAACAATGAGGAGTCAGTTAATATTTGACCAAATTATCAGGTATCCTGTCCGAACATTCTTCTTAATTTTTCGGAGCCAAAGATTAACAAAGTTTAATTATATAATCGCTCAAAGATGTTAAAAGGTCTCTTTTATAGGAAAAATGCTTGTTTGTTAGAGACTCTTTAGCAGAAAGATTAGAGTAATTTCATTGGTGACAGTGAATATGAATTTTTTGACAGCTAATTCTTGACATTTTGATGTTATTTACGATTTGAACTGTAAAAAGTTCTGTTCATATGCAAAAATATAAACCTTTGCAATATCATAAATTGAAAGAAATTATTTTTGTTACTACATCATCTAATTTCAAATTTTTCAAGAATAAAATACTAAAAGTAGATATCCAGCAAACCTCCAACAGAATTACAATCTATAAACTTGTTACTACAACAAACACAATGATGTCAAAGGAAATATCTTTCAAATATGATTTAATAAATGAGAATCTTGACTTCTATTTAAATGAATATTTTGTGAGAGATTATCGGAGGGGTGGCAACATTCAAATAAAGTTCTAGATCATTAGTTGTTGTGGTTGTTGTTGCCATTCAAAAGTCGTTTCTAGTATAAAAATATCCTTCTTTGTTTTTGCAGGGCATGCGTTAAAGGGAATTTGCTAGACGGTTTAATGAAAATAGATACAGAAAACAACGGAAAACATCTTGCAACAGAAGTAAAGAGGGCTTAATAACACAGAGGCGTCCGATAAGAAGATAATGAGAATCAAATCTTTTCCTGCGCAGGTTGTCATGTAAATGTGAATCATAGACAATTACGGTGCTTGTTTCAGTGTTTTAAAGATTTAATTAGTAGCAATTATTTTTGACGTGTTTTAATGTTAACTCTCTTACTTCCTTTCATGACACGTCGTTCCTGTTTCCGTGCGACAACCGGTTGAAGTTATTAAAGTAACCTAAATTAGAGTAGGTTTATTGTTCCTCCAATGTATCCAGTAATTGATTTTTGCAACGTTAATCGCAACCTCACATAAACAAAATTTGAGGGTAAAATAAATTGTAATAAAGTCTTTTCAAGACAAACTATATTTCCGCAGAAAAATGTTCCACCACGTACTTTCTCGGTACCATACTCTGATTACCATTTAAATATTTTTCAACAAAAATAGAGGTGAATGCGGGTATATAAAATGCAACCTTTCCATCCTCTCTATCTAGTAGTACAAGTATTTTTCTTAGGATAGTCATCTTTAAAAGTTAATTTGTACAGAGGGAGAACATGCAGTTAATTCAGGCTTGCAAAGCGCGGCACATTTGAAGGTAAAATTTACCTAGTTAGTCAAAACATATATTGTTTCACGTTTTATGGGTCACAAATCCATAATAGTATATTTATAGTTCAAGACAGGCCAAACCGACCTTGTATACCTACGCAGTTTTATCATCATATATCAAATACATAAATTGTTAAGTCCGTCACTGTGCAACGCAATGTTTTTTTAACTTAATTCGTTTTTTTTTATCCAATATCCAGCAAGTAACTTTTGAGTGTCACAAGTATTCAGCACTTAATTAACTTAATAACAAAAAAATATAAGGAAAAAGATGACACAGGGTGTAGGCTTAATTAACATCGAAATACAATATCAGAGATACTTATCCTATTAACAAATACTGAACTAATCGTAAAATTGAAAATAAGATTTCATTCATTTTTCTATGAAGAACCTTTTAGGACTTTCTCAATAAGGCTTTCGTTCTTATATTTCTATTTATTTTGTCTCGTGACACATGTTCACTAAAACTACTACAAGACAAGGAAACCGTATAAATAGCGAGTGAAGAAATATTGATGAAATTAATATTACATGGAATCATTTAGTGGAATGATTTGAACATATTTAAACAGTGCTGTTACCCTTTGCTAATCATAATCAAAAAATAATATGCATGAAATTATTTCGTATGTTAGACACATAACCTTAGACTCCTACGCACGTCTATTGCCGAAACACCGATATGTTATCTGTCAGCATTACTCCACATATATCAAGTTAAAAACCAACAAATAGTATTAGGTCAGGATGTTGCAAAAAATGTGGAAAGTCGCGCCTACTTCTAAATAAAGTTGAAAAGTGCAAAGTGCATTGTAAACTTTAAACATGATTAGAAAATTAAGTGCTGACGTTTGACCCTTTCTTTTTGTCATTAACCAAATGCACGCTTGATAACATCTAAAAGACAAGGTTCAAACATCAGACGTTTGGCACAAAAATTTGAACAGGACACCAGGTAATTGGACTCGTTTACGTTCGTCACGTATATGGAATCATATCGAAAAAGACAATGACACATTCATTTCCTCAATAGAGTCATTTAACACTAAATTTGTGGAAAATCAATAAACTGATTCAAATAAATAGATTTCCCAGGAACCTGCTATATTATAAATAGTTAGCCTTTTGTTGCATGTATCAATCATGTGTGGCATATTGTTGCAGTTTTGCAGCAACGCTACAGTATTGTAACGTTTCTCAAACGCGGACACTTATTTTGTACTCACAAATACTGATTCAAAGTGTAATTTTTATACATGTTGATTAAACAACTTTCGACTTTGCACTGCCATTGTATTTACATCAAATAAAACTAACTTAACTAAGCCAGTTATTCTCAAACTAAATTATAGTTATCATGTCCAAAGATTCCATCCAAATTTGTGGATCCAGTTAGTTTGTTCTAGGTTTTTCCTAAAAAACCTGCTTTGCTAGTTAAGGGACTTGCCAGTTTTGTGACGAAACCAGCATGAACGGAATGGTAACTTAAAAAGATGATAAATGTAATTTCTTTTTCGCTAATGATACAAATGTTTTGGAACTAAAATATTGAAATTTTTTGTTATTAGTGATTTAAACTATAACTTGCTGCCTTTATATGCAAAAATAAGAGTCAACAAACTGAAATAAGCTTTCTTTGTTTCCAATTCCCTTAACTGGGAATATTTAAGAAATGAATAAAAAAGTCAACAATTGCACACAAATCTACAATGAATTATTGCTTTTTAACTACAAAAGATACAATTATGCTTTGGAAGTTGTTCGTTAAAATATGATCATGACGTTCAGTCAAAAGAATTCGTTGTATAAAAGATTGGTTAAACTCATTTTTGTGAGTTATATATTGGTCATTTTTGTTCTTCTTTTTTCTTGATGAGTAACAACAGATAATGATTCTTTTTCCGTAAAAGTTTATTTTCCCTTGCCGTGCCTCCCTAATGAACTTACCTCAGATTTTTAAAATAGTTTTTAAAGAAACATTATTTAGTAAGATCCAGCAATGTAAATTTTTTCCAAGATAAAAATAAATTGTCATAAAAAGTCATTAATCTTTTTTCAGGCCAGTGTATCTCCTCTTTGCCCTGTCATGATTTATTGTATTCAATTACTAAGCAGTTTCAACATTTCCCTCAAATTCTGTTGAATGATTGTTTTAATTTCCGAAAACATTTTCACGGAACCATAAATATTTTTTGGCCAAACTACTGAGACAATTTATTGGTATTTTTATTTCAGTATTGCTACGTGTAATACTTGTAATTAGTTAAGGCATTGTAATTAAATTTCGTGGGCTACGTATTAAGGTATAGCAAAGATAAAAAACGTTCAATTGTCTATATGTTGGTAAAAAAACATTGTCATCGCTGCTCAGTGGTTTTATTTACGTCAGGTACAACCGGTAATATTCCACCTAGTCTGCTATCTATATATTGTTGCATAAATTAGCATTAGACTTCCAAAGGTTTTATGGCTTGCCAATGACCCATAAGTTGTTAACGTCCTCAGTTTTTTACACTTTTTTGTGAAACATTACCATCAAATTTCAAATTTCAAAACTAAAAAAAAAATCCTTTCTTTATTCAAAGATATCTATTAGAACTCTATAGAAGGTCGACCAGAGATAAAAAAAAAAAAGGACTATGACAGCCGAGTCTTGTTTGTAATCGTTTTCTGCTCGAGTAATGTGAACCATGTGAAAAGATATATTTCGTTTATGTTTTTACATTTTGAACGTTGCTGTTTTTAAACATGCTGAAATGGCAAAAAGTTTAATTTTGGAAATGCTACAGAGAAAGGAAATATCCAGAAACTAGTGCGTTACACAAGGAACAAAACCACTTCCTGTAAAAAATGTCAATCTCGTTAATTTAACACAAGATTTGTTTTTAATTTCATGTCCACCAATTTTCCTTTTTATGACGTCATTGGTAAGAATCTATAAAACGTTCCTTCCTGCATAAATTAAAACCAAAAGCAATATTTTGTTTGTGAAAGTCAGTGGTGAAGAAATAATACAGAGGTTACTTTAAAGTTACTGTGTAAGTATGAAATATAAAATTAAATGCTAGCACGAAATGTTTATTTTTTAACTATAAAACTTCGAAAGAATGATTTAACATAGGACAGTTTAATGAGCTTTCCTACTTTGTTGTAACAATTTTACTTCTAAAGTGTTTTAATACAGGATTCACCTGTTAAAAACGAAATAAAATCGAAGAACTGAATGAAAAATATTTTTTTGTCCCAAATACTGTTCTTTCCATTTATTCAGACTTATCATTATGATTTTTCGTTACTTTATAAAGTTGTTGAAATCGAACAGCTTGAAATACGCTTTGTACCATTCTCTTATGAACAGTCTAGATAAAAGTTCGAAGTAGAGTTTTTGTTAAACCATAATCTTTTTTTAGGATCATGGTAAAGAACGATATCTTTCCCATCCTAGATGTTTCATGTCTGTCAGATAGTTACACAGCAGCCAGTGATTGGGAAAGTGCAAAACTTCAGCATGATGTACAAGTGAACAATCTTGTTGAAGAATTATCAAATGGTTTTAGTACCTGGGGATTTCTCTACGTGAAAGGGCATGGTATACCACAAGATCTCATTGATGGCGCGTTTAAAATGTCAGAAAGGTTTTTCAAACAGGAGAAGGAGACAAAGATGAGTTATAAAAGAGGACCTGGAATAAGTGAAGGATATGTCCCCATAACAGGTGAAGTGTTTGATGAAATGAAACCTGAAGATATAAAGGAAGCTTTTGACTTTTTGCCTAATTCTGATGTGAGTGAAAAGTTATCACAGGAAATGCCAGAAGTTGTTACTGAATTGAGTGAGTTATTTGAACATTGTTCGACATTGTTGTACAAATTACTGAGGTTGCTAGCAGTTGCACTTGGTATAGATACAGAGTCCTTTGTGAATCTACATACAAATGTTGGTAATCGCAGCTTAAATGGAACTTCACTGCGAACATTGTTTTATCCTCAAGTCAATGGAAGGATAGAGGTGAATCAAAGTCGTTGCAGTGAACATACAGATTATGGAACAATAACTTTACTTTTTCAAGATAATATTGGTGGTTTAGAGGTATGTCAATGTTGCTTGCTGTATATCATAATCTCTAATACGCAGTTTTAATTTTTATAGTTGTTTTTTTGGCGTATTGCCTGTGATCACTGCTTTTTATTTTCCAAACACAGGGAAACACTTTTTAAAAAATTCAAAACATATGTATATCGTTTCAGGTTTTGTCTCCATCTGGAGAATTTGTAAAAGCTGTTCCAATTCCTGGTGCCATCGTTATCAATGCAGCTGATCTCTTGCATACATGGAGCAATGGAAAATTCCGCGCCACTATCCACAGAGTACAAATACCAACAGATCCAATGCGATTGTCAATGCCACGCCAGTCGATTGCGTTCTTTGCTCATCCAAATTATGTTGTCACTATTAATTATCAAGACGAAAATGGAAATGCGAAGACGAGAAATGCGTATGATCATTTGAAAACAAGATTCGATTCCACCATTATTACTGACAATGTTTGAAGTAACTTAAAGTATATATGTAAATAAGTTTGAATGTATTTATTATTATCGTTACACGAAGATTATGTTAAAGGACATTGACGCATATACTATAAGTTCCTTATAAAAATGCTGAATTTCAAATCGGAATATCTTAAGTTGTTTTAAAAATAAGGAAGTAATTACAAGAATGATCGTTTGTTCCATAAAAACAAAGCAACGGTATAATATTAATGACCTATTTTTTTCCATATAAAGTATTACCTGATTTGTTTTTGTCTAGACAGATTTTGTTTGTTTACTGGCTCGATGTATTTTCTTCGTTATGTATGTAGGGAAATACAATCAGGGAAAGCATATAATATTGGTAGTGATGTAGTGTCTACCTGAGGGCATGTCTCGCACAACAGCCAAAATAATTGCAAAATTAACTGTTTAGATTTAAAAACGATGCATTTATGTACTATATAACTTCATTGTAGATTGTAGTAATTAAAGAGAAAGATTACGTTTTTTTAAACTCGTTTTTAACATTTTTGGAAACATGTTTGCTTGTTTTAGTTGGTAAGGCCTTTGCAATATTGCCATTGGTACCATCTAAGTGATCCACCATGAAGCAGACAGTTGCATAAAAAGTAACACGATGTTTCGCAAACAATGGCGGCCAAATTTAACGATTCGTTGATAATTACATTTAGCGAATACAATTGCCCTTTAGTCCTTCAAAAACCCGGTCAAGTCGCTTGTTAAAAATTTCTTGCATCGACGTTAGACCGAAAGGACCTCTAGTTGGGCAGAATCGTCCAAAGGGCGTTATGAAAGTGGCTTTCAACTGGCTCTCTTCGTCCAGTGGTAGCTGCCAGTATCCGGAATTGGCATCCAATTTCGACATAACTTTGCAATTTGGTCCAATTTTAGTTAAAGTTTCGTCAACACTTTCTAACTGGTAGAATTCCCTTTTGGTATTGCTATTCAGCTTTGTTAAGTCTATGCAGAGCCTTATGCTGTTGTCCTCCTTCTTCACCAGAACAATAGGGTGGCACCATTCGGTCGGCTGGTCTACTTTCCTCATTATTCCAATGCCAGCATCCGGTCCAACTCCTTTTTCAGTGGTTGCAATAATGGTAGTGCTACACGACGCGGAGCGTTTAGATGGTACGGTACTGCTCCGTCACACAACTCTACTTTTATTGGCTCGATTTACACTAAAACAAAAGTTGTATTCTTATTTAAAAATATAAACCTTTGCTTATATAACATGATAGTAACTGTGCAGACGAAGATATGTTCGTTTTTCTTTAGGGTCGCCGAAAAAGATTATGTCTGTTTTGCCAAAAAAGGAAGACCGCGGGTGTTCTTTATTTACATCATGTGACAAGAATGACCGAATTTAAATAATTGTAAATGATACTTCATCACGGGACTCGACTTGACACAAAACAAATGCAATTTTTGTCTTGCAACTTTTTTTGCTAACCTAAACACATCAACACCTAAAGTAGCTATGACGATTTCATAATTTTTTACACGAATGGGGTTTATGGGGTCGAACCATAAGTCACCTGAGCACCGAAACAGAAACGTTGTGTCATGAAAGCAAGTAATAAAAATATCGAAAGACGTCTAAGATAATTGAATACTAATTAAATTTGAAAACCAGTGATTTTCATTTCACGAGCAGCAGGAAGAATCTGATTATTACTTTCTTGGACAATTCTGCATTCCTTATGTAAAATTTATTCTACTTTTTTTATCTTGCTTAATTATGTGAACTCTTCTAAAAGGAAGATTTAAAACAAATTTTTAAATTAAGCGATGTAACGAAATCCCCTGAAAGCAAGTCTAGCAAAACCATAGGACGGGATCTCTTTCGCTAGAAACGACCTTTGGTAACCACAACAACGAACAATAATTTGCGACTTTCTTTTGAATGTTGGCTTCCCCGACGTCGTAAAGTTAAACTAAACGCCAAAAAAAAAAAGATTTTGTTAACTGTCAGCCAAGATTCGCACCTTTTTGTACCATATTTGTTGTCTAACATATAATCATTTATTGTGTACATGCTAACCATTTCTTGCATATTTACTTTTTGTATTTAATTCTTGAAAAATTCGAAATTAGGAGAAATAGTAACAAGAAGAATTTATCGCATTGTTTGACAGAGATCTATATTTTGCATATAAATAGGTCTTCTTATAGTTTAAGTCGTAAACAAAAATGAAATGTCAAGAGTTTTTTATCAAATAATCAAGGCACCAGTGTTGCTAAGGAAATTCCTTTAACCTTTTCGGACGCCAATGCTCTTTCATCGTAACCTTTACCAAATAAGCATTTTACTCATGATGCAGACATTTTAACGTGTCTGTGTCATTTTTTTGTTGTAAATCTTGCTAAAGCCAATCTTGGATACAAAATTTCAGACAGAAGTTTAGGACAGGGTAACTCATAATTTGGGGAAGTGTGACATGACTTCACATTTTAAGAGGCTCTCTACTAGCCTTTACGACATAGTGTAAAAACATCTTCAATGTACAAAAGGGGTGACAGGAGAGAAGAATACGGAATTATCATACCACATCAAACCAGGCTACCATGTTGAAAAATTGATCGCATATATAAATATTATACACGTGACAAAAAAGTTTAGTATATAGCAGATGCCCGGAAATCTTTTCAGTAATTTTCCACACATTTTGTATTAAACGACTATTCAGTAAATTGGTGTGAAAGTCCTTTTTATTGAGATCGTACATACGTGAACTAGTTAAACGGCCCTAATTACCTGGTGTCCTGTACAAACATTCGTGCCAAAATTCTCATGATTCCAATCTTACCTTTTAGATGTTATTAAGCGTGTTTTTGCTTTACAACAAATTGAGGGTCAAACGTCACTACTTATTTTAATCCTAATTTTACATACGTTTGCATTGCACTTTGCACCTTTACTCTTTTGTTTTTGTGGTACGCGAGAGTCTGTACATTTTTTCAAATATGGTCGTGATATCCTTGTGATAAAGTAGTTTGAGTTCCCTTGAGACAGATAAATAAAAACATAAGAACGAAAGTCTTGCCGAGAAAGTTTTAAATGGCTCGTTCCAAAAGAGATAAATGAAATCCTGTTTTCTATGACACGATTAACGCAGAGTATTGTTGACATCGCATTACTATGTTAATTAAGCTCACAGTCATCAAACATTTCTTCCTCATATTTTTCAGTTATTAAGTCAATTAAGCTCCTTACAGATCAGTTACGAGCCTGAAAAGGAGCATGCAAATGATTCACATAAAGAAATATTTTAATTAAATATGCTATTGCACAAGGTATAAAACGACATTTGATTTAAGTTTCGCTTATGCCATGTATTTTTGAAGTCCCAAGTAACAAGATAACAATATAGTCTCTAGGGTTTAAATTAAATTAAATTAAATTTGACATATTTATGCTGATTTCAGCATTTTTTTAATGTTATAATGTTTTATCCGCATTTTTTTTAACCTAAAAAACACAAAAAAAATTTAAACATATTTCAATAAATCTTTTAACTTTCTTTTTTATTGATTATTGGCAATGAAAAATTGGTAATACTAGTCGGTGCCCCGTGGATAAATCCACGTGTTCGCCCGTCCTTTATTTCCCGCATTTCGTGTGTCTCACTACTGCGGTTACCATTTTGCGTGACAGACAGACATATACGGGTATTATAATATAGAAGCAAGTAAATTTTGTGTTAGCTTATGTACTATCATTTTTAATGATTAAAAATCATGCTCAAAATGATAGTGTAACTGACCCTTTATGGAAGACAGACACGAGCTTTAAAAGACTGGTTCTAAACCATTTGCATTTTAGCGATCTAGTACTGCCCCGATTTTGGTTCTTATTGTTGGAAGTTATTTCCCCTTTTACAACCGCCTAAGTCCAACGCATCATTAAAACAAAGTACAGCTTCTAAACCATGCTTAAGAGGCGATTGATAATCTTTAGTAAATGGCTTTGAGTAAACATGAATGTAGACAGGTTGTTTTTTTGGTTTTAATTACGACTGGTATGTTTATCATGCTGAGTTGATTATTTAGAGATAGAATGAATTATATCTCAATGCTTGTACCTTCCTCTAACTTTTTAACATTGTTGTCATACTTCTCGCTTAAGATATATTAAATAAAAGGTCCTAGTAATTCGCATATCTCAGCTCAGTCGTAACTTGAAGATAAACTCATCGAAATCGCGATTCCTTCTTTTATACCTAGTATTTATCGCTTATCAAGACCAAGCATTTTGAAATACGTGATATTATTCCTTCTAGTGCATATATCCTTAATCTTGGTGGAAAGTTACCAAGGCGTTGTATTACTGTTACTTTACGTTACGTTAAAATACCTTACGTTTTCTGGCGGATTGACTCGACATTTTGGATTTGTACCTTGATATTTGAATCTGTATGTATGTAGCTATGTTTTACCGATTTTCCGGCAATGTTATTTGTTTGCATTTATAGCTACCCTCATGGTTGCTATGAGGTTAAAAGTTACACCGTGCTGTATAAAGCCCGTCGTTAAGATTTTTTAGCCAATCGGCGCTGCGGATTTCCTGTATGAACCGGTTGAAAATAGCTGTCAGTTAATAACACATTATATCATATTATATTTAATGATTGCCGTACATCGGTATTTTTGTAAAACAAAGTATACTAAATTTCTTTCTTACAAACTTAAATTTAATTTCATTATTCTTCTAAAAAAATAGACAACGCCTAAAACTCGCTATTCAATGCAAAGTACAAGATACAATTATGTAACCATCCATTGTAAGCGATGTATAATTTATGAATATTCCACCCTTTTATATTTGGACACACAGACTTAATAAAAAGGCAACAAACGAGGATAAATGGAGTATATAATAAAAAAATTATTAGAAAGCCCCATTCTTGTTGAGTATCACATTTATCAACTCCCAGTAAGATAATACTCAACTCGACTATATTGCTTTACCATTCCAACGATTGCTGATCTGATGCGAAACGTATTTGTCAACATGTGTTCAAATGTATTACTGGAGGCGTGTGTGAGCATTTAAAGAACTATTTCGATATTATGTCAAACAACACCAGAAATAAAAACACACTCATACGTCTACCAAAATGACATTGGAAATTTCCAAGAAAAACTTTCTCCTTGCTAAATGTTTTAACGAACTATCTACTTATGTGAGAGCCTCTGAGAATTTTGCTCAATTTTCAAAATATTTTTACACATAGTATATTTAATAGTACCAATGCTTCCTTCATTCTTCATTCCAACTCCACCTTTACTCGCATGGATAAAAAAAGAAGGAAGTTATTAATGTTGCTTTTAATTGTTATCAAATTTTTTCCCCAACACATTTTCCCTATTAAAACTTTTAGATTTTTTTTTAACAGGGCTCAATGGGAGAACAAATTTGTTTGCATGTATTTTACTGTATATATTGCATTTTTGAAATAATTATCCAGTATAAATATTCGTTATAATAATAATAATAATAATAATAATAATAATAATAATAATAATAATAATAATAATAATAATAATAATAATAATAATAATAATAATAATAATAATAATAATAATAATAATAATAATAATAATAATAATAATAATAATAATAATAATAATAATAATAATAATAATAATGTGGATACATCTTAATATTCACGGATTAAACATTTAACATTTTTCTGCTGTATTCATGTCTCTAATGTTAGCCATTCACCCATTTCGTTTTAATGAAAGCAGGAGATATTTACATATTTATATATAAGTAATTTTAACCGTTGTCAGTAATAATGGTGGAATCAAATCTGGTTTTCAAATGTTCATACGCATTTCTCGTCTTCGCATTTCCAATCTCGTCGTGATAATTAATAGTGACATCATAATTTGGATGGGCAAAGAACGCAATTGACTGACGTGGCATTGACAATCGCATGAAATCAGTTGGTATTTGTACTCTGTGAATGGTGGCGCGGAATTTTCCATTGCTCCATGTATGTAAGAGATCGGCTGCATTGATAACGATGGTGCCAGGGATTGGAACAGCCTTTACAAATTCTCCAGACGGAGACAGAACCTAAAATATTATATATTGGTAACTTTGAACTAACAGAAGATTCTTTGAGCTTATAGCAAAAACAAAAGGCAATGACTCAGGTTAAACCAATACAATTATTTAGTCAAATTACGTATTACTTCTGTGTGCGAAAAAATGAATTTTCTTACGATTTTTATGGCAAGAAAAGCATTAACATACCTCTAAGCCACCGATATTATCTTGAAAAAGCAAAGTTATTGTACCATAGTCTGTATGCTCACCGCAACGTCTTTGATTCTCCCCTGTGGGTCGATTGATATGTGGATAAAACAACGTGCGCAGTGACGTTCCATTTAAACTGCGATTACCAACATTTGTATGTAGATTCACAAAAGTCTCTGTATCTATACCAAGAGCAACTGCAAGCAACCTCAGTAATTTGTATAGCAATGTTGAACAGTGCTCAAATAACTCACTCAATTCAGTAACAACTTCTGGCATTTCCTGTGATAACTTTTTACTGACATCAGAATTGGGCAAAAAGTCAAAAGCTTCCTTTATATCTTCAGGTTTCAGTTCATCAAACACTTCACCTTTTATGGGAACATATCCTTCACTTATTCCAGGTCCTCTTCTGTGGTTCATCTTGGTCCCCTTTTCCTGTCTGAAAGAAGTTTCTGACATTTTAAATGCGCCATCAATGAGATCTTGTGGTATACCATGCCCTTTCACGTAGAGAAATCCCCAGTTACTAAAACCATTTGAAAATTCTTCAACAAGATTGTTCACTTGCACATCGTGCTGAAGCTTCGCACCTTCCCAATCACTGGCTGCTGTGTAACTATACGACAGACATGAAACGTCTAGGATGGGAAAGATATCTTTTCTCACCATAATTCTAAAATAAATTATATATATAAGTATAAAACACCCAATTAGAAACAGTTGGATTTGGATGTATACATACATATCCTTATAGTCCTATTAATTCTTAAATGCATATAGTCTTTTTGTTTGCATATATCCACAACAAAAACTTACATAGTTTGTAATAGAAGTCGATATTACGTATTATTTTTTCTGCAAGGTAAGTCCTGGTTTTAATTTTGATTTCTGAAGTTAACCAAGTTTTATAAATTTTTGAGAATGACGTCATAAAAGGAAAATTGATTGATTTCAAGTATCGTGATTTACGGTGTTGTTCCTTGTGTAACGCATTAGGTTCCTAGTTTCTAAGACTTTTCCTCCTTCCCACATATTCCACAAATTGCTATTTTGACATTATAAATAAAAGGAAGGCATGGATTTTACAACGAAATAAATTTTAAATAAGCAATGTTGATTGTGTGGAGAAGTGCTGAGCAATGAAACCATGGTAATAAAGAAAGGAATTTACATGACAAAGAAGAATATAAAAAATAATTGGAATGTCTCTCCGACGGTTTTGATTGGGTAACAAGAGATCTAGGAATTAGCTAACTTATGAGGAAATAAAAAATAGATAAATAATAATAAACGATAAGTAATAAGGAGGGATCTAGAATATGAGTTGTATCCTTTCATTTTTATAAAATTTACAAAATTTATTACGTTGATTCCACAACGAATATTCAGACGGCATACCATTTTACTATTCTATCTGCGTAGGTGAAACCAGATTAGTAGTTTCTGACGTAAATAAAACCGCAGTACAAAGATGACAATGTTTCTTTATTAACTTATGTTCAATTAAACTTCTATTTTGGTATTTTAAAAAAAAATGCTTGTGCATTTTGAAAAGTATTTACGTAATGTAATTACAGATTGTTTACAAAGATTACACGTTGCAATACTATATTAAAATGTTAACACAAGTACATGGAAGTTTCTCTAAAATCTATGTTATGATTTCATAAAGTTTTCAAAAATCCTTAAAGTGATTAACTACTATTTTTCTGCGTTTACCATCTTTAAGGGTAACATACACGATATGACTTTTTGTACGACATTTGTGTGGCAGAGCTAAGACATATCGTACCGTCTGTACATGGAAAATTGTAAACAAATATGTCGTACTATTGTGACGTACTCCACAAAGTAAATGTCCAACATTTATATTATATCCTATGAAAATTAGCCAATCCAGTTTTCACAGAAGAGAAGAAAAATAAAGACAAAACATATTTCGGAGGTTTTTACTGAATATTTCAAAGTGAGAATCGTTTATAACACTGATAATAAGAAAATAAAGTCTTGTTATAAGTTTTTATTTTATTTTTTTTTCTTCTCTTTTCATGCTTTATCCCTCTTATTTTCTTCTGCTTTTACGTTTTCCGAAGGTATATATAATTTACGCTGCGGTTTACGCTGCGATTTTTCCTCCGTTGCAAGACAGTAGGACAGAAAATTTACGACGACAATTATGCCATGTATTTGCACCTTTCAGTGACAACTAACTATTTCTGTCAAATAGTGACAAAGAATACCGAATACTGAAAATTAAATTTACTATAATTTTTTAAAGTAAAAAAACAAAATTTGTTTTTTTGGCAGGAAGTACTGATAGAATTTTAATTAGGGATGCCTGAAGTAACAGTCCATTTTCCATATTTTGATCGATAGGTGAAAAAGCAAAGAGGAACGTGACGTAAAAGAAGTCATAAAGTTACGCGAAGAGATAAAATAAGACGAAAGAGTCCTACATTTCTGACATCAAATTTTGATTATATTTCATTTATAAATGCCTGAAGTCGGAGTCAGTTGGTGACAGAGAAACAGGAACTTGTCATTACAGGAAGTAATTTAGTTCACATTGGCACGCGTCAAAGATAATTGGTACTGATTAACATTACAAATGGAAAACAGCATGACAATAGGGAATGATTTATATTGCGAGAACTATAGAAAAGAGTTTGTCCTTCATATTTTCTTTTCCGAAGCGTCAATTTTTTCTGAGGCTCACGTCCATTTCGGCTGCGGTGATTAATTCTTGCTTCCCTGTAATTTTTCTTATTTTAAAGAATTTGGTATTTTGAGAGGTGACTTATTTGGACCATATTTTTCTCGAGTTAGGTACTTTCTCCATCTGGGGAATTCATAAAGGCATTTCCAATTCCTGGCGCTATCGTCATCAATGCAGCTGATCTCCTGCAATCATGGAATATTGGGAAATTTCGCGCCACTATCCACAGAGTACAAATACCAACAAATACAATGCGATTGTTAATGCCACGCCAGTCAATTGCTTTCTTTGCCCATCCGAATTACGATGTGACTATTAATTTTCAGGATGAAAATGGAAATGCGAAGACGAGAAATGCGTACGAACACTTAAAAAGAAGATTTGATTCCACCATTACTACTCACAAATGTTTAAAGTATCTTAACGAATATGAATTGGATTTTTATTCTTGTCATTAACACGAAGATTGTTTTGAGGATGACTGACTAAGAGGAGAAACATAAATATAATATCTCATATTTAAATGTAACCACCAATATATATTATTTTTAACAGCCTGAAACAAATGAAGTAAAAGTTTCTAAGAGTCCTATATAATAATAGTGAAGTTAGAATTGGAACATTCTTTTTTTTCGGACTATCGTAGTTTATTTTAAAAATTAAGAAGTAACTAAACGAATGATCGTTTGTTTCACAAACACAGAATATTGCTATAATGTTCTTGCCTAATTTTTTTTCTATGAAAATATTATATGATTTGTTTTCAGCTGAAGGTAAGTAATGTTGTTTACTGACTCGATGTATGTATTAGCCAGGGATGTGGAAAAACGCATTCGGAGAGACAAAAGGCATCTCTGCGATAATGTAGTATCGACCTGAGAGGCGCAAAAGTTAATGAAAACCGCCCAACTGATGTTTCCAATTTCCACGCACGCGAAAAAAGGATCTATCTGCATGAACAGTTGGACTGGCCTCAAATATCACTGTCTTGGAAAACCACTGTCCTTTTTTTTATGTCCATAATACAAGGAACATACGATGGTTTATAACTCGTGAAAATTGTGGAATGCATGACATCTGATATCTGTTGAAAACTGTAATATTCACGATAGATTGATTTGTGGTGGTGTATTATGCGTGTCGTTATTCCTATTTCAATGGGATCAGGGTGCATGAAAAGGTCCTGGGCCAACCGTAATCAACATTTGGTCTAAAAATATAATAACAAAACTTTATTAGTTTGCAATTTTGCACATGTGCAAATGATTTAACCAAATCATTTTACTTCTTAAAATCCATTATTGTCTCCAAAATGTCTGAATGCTCGCCTTTTAAATGCCTCAATTCTGAAACTCAGGGTGTTTAGGTAATGCTCATTCTATTACATTGGTCTAAAAGCCCCTAATTTATAAGTCAATAACCCTTTTTTTACTGAAATTATTTTGATGGATCTTATATATATATGTCGATAACTGTATACATATTTTTGAGATGATGCAAAGAAAAACTCTTCGTAGTGCTTCTTAACAAGTTAAAAAGCACTACAAAAAAGAATGCCTAAAAAAGAAATGAAATTGGACTAAAACAAAAAAATTTTATATGGAAAAAAGAAATGAAGAACAAAACCATGTAATTAACATAGAAATGCGTTGTAAGGGATAATGTTCACAAATGCTAAAGCTATCTAGCAAGAAATTATATTTCCAGGACGGTTAGTTTCCTTCGTAAACGAGGTTGTTAAACTTTCTTAAACTTTTATTTGTGTACCCCAACTAACCTGTCATTAAGACCCTTTTTACCTAAACAACTCGATGAAAAGAAAACGATATCCAATACGGAGATAAGGAGACATGAGTTACTTCAAATAAGGATTTGGTAACATCGAAATCACTTACGCGGTGCTACTCCTATTTTCAAATGCAAAGCAAACAAGCAAGGAGAAAACAAAACAAATAAACAAGTTATTACTCTTTTACAAGTAATTAATTTTATTTGGAATATTATCAAATTTACTGGAGAATGGAATTGAAAGAGATATGGATGCCCTCGCACGTTTAAGCAGTTTTCCGAGGTGGAAAAGAAAAATGCAAACACTAAATATTCCGAGAAAAGACATAGTGAAGTTTGGCCCACGTTCAACTTTCCCATCTCACTTGTTGAAAAACCAAGCGTGTATAGCCATGATTTCAATCAGTCCAAACGTTTTGCAAAAAAACGTTTAAACTGGACACCATATAATTGGGGTCGGTTACATTGTCACGTAAATACGATCACACTGGAATATGACAATTACCTTTTTTTAACAGAGTCATAAGAAAATAACGTTTTAACATTAAACTCCAGAAAATACTAAATTTTTTTTTTTTCAAAATCCTCTATAAACATGTTTAGTGTTAAGTTTGTGCTGCTGCGTGCTGTGTTTGTAATATTTTATATAAACAAATTGTCTAATGTAGGTATTAAGTATAGCTAAGTAAGTTTTTGGTTACTTGGTTAAGTATATCTTTAATCATTTTCCGTGGTTGAATATTTAAATTGTGCAACCAGAAATTTTTGCTTACAAATGTGAAGTCAAAGTTTAATTGGTTATATATTGATAAAAACAACTGTCAATTTTGTACTGAATTTTTATTTACGCTAAACAATGAGGAGTCAGGTAATATTTGACCAAATTATCAGGTATCCTGTCCGAACATTATTCTTAAATTTTCGGAGCCAAAGATTAACAAAGTTTAATTATATAATCGCTCAAAGATGTTAAAAGGTCTCTTTTATAGGAAAAATGCTTGTTTGATAGAGACTCTTTAGCAGAAAGATTAGAGTAATTTCATTGGTGACAGTGAAAATGAATATTTTGACAGCTAATTCTTGACATTTTGATGTTATTTACGATTTGAACTGTAAAACGTTCTGTTTATATGCAAAAATATAAACCTTTGCAATATCATAAATTGAAAGAAATTATTTTTGTTACTACATCATCTAATTTCAAATTTTTCAAGAATGAAATGCTAAAAGTAGATATGCAGCAAATCTCGAACAGTATTACTATCCATAAACTTGTTACTACAACGGACACAATGATGTCAAAGGAAATATATTTCAAATATGATTTAATAAATGAGAATCTTGACTTCTATTTAAATGAATATTTTGTGAGAGATTATCGGAGGGGTCGCAACATTCAAATAAAGTTCTAGATCATTATTTGTTGTTGTTGTGGTTGCCATTCAAAAGTTGTTTCTAGTATAAAAATATCCTTCTTTGTTTTTGCAGGGCATGCTTTAAAGGGAATTTGCTAGACGGTTTAATGAAAATATGCTAAATCTTAGAATATAAAAGAATAGATCGTTCTAAAATTTCACATCATTAGGCAAGATACAGAAAATGTGTTATTTTTGAAATGGGAAAAATTGGTCGACGGAAAACATCTTGCAACAGAAGTAAAGAGGGCTTAAGAACACAGAGGCGTCCGATAAGAAGATAATGAGAATCAAATCTTTTCCTGCGGAGGTTGTCATGCAAATGTGAATCATAGACAATTACGGTGCTTGTTTCAGTGTTTTAAAGATTTAATTAGTACCAGTTATTTTTGACGTGTTTTAATGTTAACTCTCTTACTTCCTTTCATGACACGTCGTTCCTGTTTCCGTGCGACAACCGGTTGAAGTTATTAAAGTAAACTAAATTAGAGTAGGTTTATTGTTCCTCCAATGTTGGATACATTGGAGGAACAATATTGATTTTTGCAACGTTAATCGCAACCTCACTTAAACAAAATTGGAGGGTAAAATAAAATGTAATAAAATCTTTTCGAGACAAACTATATTTGCGCAGAAAAATGTTCCACCACGTACTTTCTCGGTACCATACTCTGATTACCTTTTAAATATTTTTCAACAAAAATAGAGGTGAATGCGGGTATATATTGCAACCTTTCCATCCTCTCTATCTAGTAGTACAAGTATTTTTCTTAGGATAGTCATCTTTAAAAATTAATTTGTACAGAGAGAGAACATGCAGTAAATTCAGGCTTGCAAGGCGCAGCACATTTGAACGTAAAATTTACCTAATTAGTCAAAACATATATTTTTTCATTTTTGATGGATCACAAATCCATAATAGTATATTGATAGTTCAAGGCAGGCCAAACCGACCTTGTATACCTACGCAGTTTTAGCATCATATATTAAATACATAAATTGTTAAGTGCGTCACTGTGTTACGCAATGTTTTTTTAATTTAATTCGTTTTTTATATCCGATATCCAGCGAGTATCTCTTGAGTGTCACAAGTATTTAGCAAAGCACTTAATTAATTTAATAACAAAAGAATATGAGGAAAAAGATGACACAGGGTGTAGGCTTAATTAACATTTAAATACAATATCAGAGATACTTATCCTATTAACAAATACTGAACTAATCTTATAATTTAAAATAAATTAAAAAAGTAAATAAAAAGATTTCATTTATTTTTCTATGAAAAACCTTTTAGGACTTTCTCAATAAGGTTTTCGTTCTTATATTTCTATTTATTTTGTCTCGTGAACACATGTTCACTAAAACTACTACAAGACAAGGAAACCGTATATTTGGCGAGGGAAGAAATATTGGTGAAATTAATATTCTCCGTGGAATCATTTAGTGGAATCATTTAAACATATTTAAACAGTGCTGATACCCTTTGCTAATGCTAATCACAAAAAAATATGTATGAAATTATTTCGTATGATAGACACAGCAGAAGAACACTTTACGGTTTAAATTTCAATTAGAGGATCGTCACATTCTATTGTGTTGCCTGGCAGACTTGTCAAATTGTAAATCGCCGCAAAATATATGGACAAAAAATAATTTGAAGTTTTAAATTTTTGTCTTTTCGTCCATTATTTTTAGAGTACTGTAAACAAGATCGGTGCTCATTAAGACTTTATAAATTTGCTCATTAAAAATATCTATAACTTGTATAAATATTTTATGACATGATAAATTTTATCTTTATCTTTAACCTTTGCACTCCAAAGCACAACCGCGTCCCCACCGAAAAAGTTTTCCAAAACGTTGAAATATCCGTAGCTTTTTGCCAATAATCTTTTGTCATTGGGCGCAACTTATGGCCTTGTGCTGTCACCACGTTGACGAAATCAGGAATTACTGGATATGAAATTTAATTCTCTTTCATGTTGGTTTTTAATTTGATATACGTAGAGTAATGCTGACAGATAACATGTCCGTGTTTCGGCAATAGACGTGCGTAGGAGTCTAAGGTTTGATGAGCACTAAGTATAAGGTCAGGATCTTGCAGAAAATGTGGAAAGTCGCGCCTACTTCTAAATAAAGTTGTAAAGTGCAAAGTGCATTGTGAACTTTAAACATCAGGAGGAAATTAAGTGTTGACGGTTGACCCTCTCCTTTTGTTATTAACCAGATGCACGCTTGATAAAATCTAAAACGCAAGGTTTCAAACATCAGAAGTTTGGCACAAACATTTGAACAGGACACCATGTAATTGGATTCGTTTACGCTGGTCACGTATGTGCAATCATATCGAAAAAGACAATGACACATTAATTTCCTCAATAGAGTCATTTAACACTAAATTTGTGGAAAATCTGTCATATTTGCGGGAACCTGCTATATCAGAAATATTTAGCCTTTTGTTGCTGGTATCAATCATGTGTGGCATATTTACGCAATCATATATTTGACACCTAATTTGGGGTTATTTCCGTACTATTTCTACTTGTCACCTGTTATGCACATCTAAATTTTCTTTATTATCATGTAGTTAAAGTAAGAAGAGAGTTTTTGGTCCTAAAAATACACGTAGCTCGTTGTAAAAATGTTGTTGCAGTTTTGCAGCAACGCTACGATATTGTAACGTTTCTCAAACGCGGACACTTATTTTTTTACTCACAAATACTGATTAAAAGTATAATTGTTATATATGTTGATTAAACAACTTTTGACTTTGCACTGCCGTTGTATTTACATCAAATAAAACTTACGTAACTAAGCCAGTTATTCTTAAACCAAATTACTGGTTATCCTGTCCAAACATTCCATCCAAATTTGTGGATCCAGTTAGTTTGTTCCAGGTATTTTCTGAAAAATCTGCTTTGCTAGTTAAGGGACTTGCAAGTTTTGTGACGACACCAGCCTGAACCGAATGGTAACTTAAAAAGATGATAAATGTAATTCCTTTTTCGCTAATGATGCAAATGTTTTGTAACTAAAATTTTGAAATTTGTTGTTATTAGTGATTTAAACTATAACCTGCTGTCTTTATATGCAAAAATAAGAGTCAACAAACTGAAATAAGCTTTCTTTGTTTCCAATTCCCTTAACTTGGAATATTTAAGAAATGAATAAAAAAGTCAACAATTGCACACAAATCTACAATGAATTAATGTTTTTTTTAACTACAAAAGATACAATTATGCTTGGCAAGTTGTTTGTTAAAATATGATCATGACGTTCAGTCAAAAGAATTCGTTGTATCAAAGATTGATTAAACTCTGTGATGTGAACATTTTTGTGAGTTATATACTGGTCATTTCTGTTCTTCCTTTTTCATGATGAGTAACAACAGATAATTCTTTTTTCGTAAAAGTTAATTTTCCCTTGCCGTGCCTCCCTAATGAACTTAAATCAGATTTTTAAAGAAACCTTATTTAGTAAGATCCAGCAAAGTAAAATGGACTTAAATGTGTTAATTTCTATTTTTATTATGAAATGTGCAAACGTGCTGGACTATTCAATACAACAGGAGTTGGAGACACATAATCATTCATGTAACGAATTTGAAGAGAATAAATGAAAAATTCCTGTCGTTCTTACCGGTGTTACATATTAAACATTTTTTCAAGATAAAAATAAATTGTCATAAAGAGTCATCAATCTCTTTCAGGCCAATTTATTTCCTCTCTGCCCCGTTATGATTCATTGTATTTATTCACTAAGCAGTTTCAACATTTCTCTCAATTTTTACGGTATTCTGTTGAATGATTATTTTAATAAACAATTTCATGCAACCATAAATTTTTTTTTGGCCAAACTGCTAAGACATTTTTGTTGGTATTTTCCGTATTGCTACGTGTAATCGTTGTAATTAGTTAAGTCCTTGTAATTAAATTTCGTGGGCTACTTATTAAAGTATATCGCTGCTCAGTGGTTTTATTTACGTCAGATACAACCAGTAATATTCCACCTAGTCTGCTATCTACGTATTGTTGCATAAATTAGCAGTAAACTTGCAAAACCTTTGTTTTATGGCTTGCGAATGACCTATAAGTTGTTAACATCCTCAGTTTTTTACCCTTTTTGTCAAACTTTACCATCAAATTTTATTTATAGCAGGGATATAGAGAAATATAAAACTAATAAAAAAATTCCTTTCTTTATTCAAAAATTTCCATAGAAGGTCGACCAGAGATATAAAAAAAAACACTATGACAGACGAGTCTTTTTTGTAATCGTTTTCTGCTCGAGTAATTTCAATCCATGATAAATAAAATACATTCAACTGGCGCAACTAGTTGGTCATAATAATGGTTAACTTATTTAAGAATTAGATAAACTACAATTTTCCTGTAAATCAGTATTGAGATTTTAGGATTAAAAACAGGTGAAAATTTTTTTTGTTTAATTGTTTATATTTTACGCGCTGCGGTTTTAAACATGCTGAAATGGCAAAAAGGTTAATTTTGGGAATGCGACAGAGAAAGGAAATATCTAGAAACTAGTGCGTTACACAAGGAACAAAACCACATCCTGTAGAAAATCTTTATCCCGCAATTTTACCATATCTACCAGTTTTCCTTGTATGACGTCATTGGTCAGAATCTATAAAACGTTCCTTCCTGCATGAATTAAAACCAAGAGCAATACTTTGTTTGTGAAAGTCAGTGGTGAAGAAAAAATACAAGGGTTACTTTAAAGTTACTGTGTAAGTATGAAATATGAAATTAAATGCTAGCACGAAATAGAAAATAAGGAGATAAGAGTTTTTATTCCTTAACTATAAACCTTTGAAAGAATTATTTAATGGGACAGTTTAATGAGCTTTCCTAATTTGTTGTAACAAACATCTTAAATTTATTTCTAAAGGATTCACCTGTTAAAAACGAAATAAAATAGAAAAAATAAATAGAAAAAAGTTCTTTGTCACAAACACTTTTGTTGTTCTTGCCATTTATGGCTTTACGTTGTTACTTTATAAAGTTTTTAGAACCGAACAGCTTTAAATATGCTTGGTAGCATTCTGTTATGTAGTCTGTATAAAAGTTTAAAGTAGAGTTTTTGTTAAACCATGTGTTTATTTTTTTTTTAGGATCATGGTAAAGAACGATATCTTTCCCATCCTAGATGTTTCATGTCTGTCAGATAATTACACAGCAGCCAGTGATTGGGAAGGTGCAAAAATTCAGCATGATGTACAAGTTAACAATCTTGTTGAAGAATTATCAAATGGTTTTAGTACCTGGGGATTTCTCTACGTGAAAGGGCATGGTATACCACAAGATCTCATTGATGGCGCGTTTAAAATGTCAGAAACATTTTTCAGACAGGACAAGGAGAGGAAGTTGAACTATAAAAGAGGACCTGGCATAAGTGAAGGATATGTCCCCATAAAAGGTGAAGTGTTTGATGAAATGAAACCTGAAGATATAAAGGAAGCTTTTGACTTTTTGCCCAATTCTGATGTGAGCGAAAAGTTATCACAGAAAATGCCAGAAGTTGTTACTGAATTGAGTGAGTTATTTGAACATTGTTCGACATTGTTGTACAAATTACTGAGGTTGCTAGCAGTTGCACTTGGTATAGACACAGAGTCCTTTGTGAATCTACATACAAATGTAGGTAATCGCAGCTTAAATGGAACTTCACTGCGAACATTGTTTTACCCTCAAGTCAATGGAACGACAGAGAGGAATCAAAGTCGTTGCAGTGAGCATACAGATTATGGAACAATAACTTTACTTTTTCAAGATAATATTGGTGGTTTAGAGGTATGTCAATGTTGTTTGCTGCATATCATAAATTCTAATACGCAGTTTTAATTTTTATACTTGTTTTTTTGGCGTATTGCCTGTAATCACTGATTTTTATTTTATTTTCCAAACACAGGAAAACAATTAAAACAATTTTTAATACATATGTATATCGTTTCAGGTTTTGTCTCCTTCCGGAGAGTTTGTAAAGGCTGTTCCAATTCCTGGTGCCATCGTTATCAATGCAGCTGATCTTTTGCATACATGGAGCAATGGAAAATTCCGCGCCACTATCCACAGAGTACAAATACCAACAGATACAATGCGATTATCAATGCCACGCCAGTCGATTGCGTTCTTTGCCCATCCAAATTATGATGTCACTATTAATTATCAGGACGAGAATGGAAATGCGAAGACGAGAAATGCGTATGATCATTTGAAAACAAGATTCGATTCCACCATTATTATTGACAATGTTTGAAGTAACTTAAAGTATATATGTAAATAAGTTTGAATGTATTTATTATTATCATTAACACGAAGATTATATTAAAGGAGATTGACGGATATACTATGAGTTCCTTATAAAAAATTCTGAATTTCAAATTGGAATATCTTAAGATGTTTTAAAAATCAAGAAGTAATTACAAGAATCATCATTTGTTTCATAAAAACAAAGGAACGCTATAATAATAATGACCTAATTTTTCTTCCATATAAAAGTATTACCTGATTTGTTTTTGTCTGGACAGATTTTATTTGTTTGCTGGCTCGATGTATTTTCTTCGTTATGTATGTAGGAAAATACAATCAGGGAAAGCATATAATATTGGTAGTGATGTAGTGTCTACCTGAGGGCATGTCTCGCACAACAGTCAAAATATTTGCAAAATTAACTGTTTAGATTTAAAAACGATGCATTTATGTACTATATAACCTTATTGTAGATTGTCGTGTATAAAGAAAAAGATTACGGTTTTTTAATTTCATTTTGAACATATTTGGAAACATGTGCCCCCTTTGTTTGTTTTAATCGGTAAGGCCTGAGGAATATTGCCATTGCTACCATCCAAGAGGACCACGATGAAGCAGACAGTTGCACGAAAAGTAACACGATCTTGCGCAAACTACGGCGGCAAATTGAACGATCCGTAGATAATTACATTTAGCGAATACAATCTTGATTTTACCAACGGATGTTTTTGTACAACGAATTAAACATTTTCATTCACCGAAAAAGTCAAGGAATCCGAGAAAGTAGGCCATGGTGACGGCAGCAAATTTTATCACAGTTTGGGGTATCGGCCATTGTTATCGTTGACCAGTTCAAAGTGCATGGGTATAATATTGAAAAGCCGTGAATTATATCTTGTGAGTATGATCTACGAACTTAAGCATTTTTTGTAATCATTTTACGAACATGATTGTAGTTACAAATTGTATTTCATTTGATTGCTTCGTATTTGGTTCTGTTGTCTGTTGAAGATATATATTGATCCGCAGCAGCATCATTAGTTTTTATCGTAAAATAAATAAGATTTTTAAGAGAATATTATGAATCGCTACATTCTTGTTTCTCGCTGCTTTAAACAGCCTACTTTCGCGATTGAATATTTAAAATATGCGAATAACGATTTTTCCTTACACATGAAAAGTTGAAGTTCAGCACTGCAGTTTCGTTGTTGGTTTAGCATTGCAGTTTCATGTACGTCAAACATAACTAATGAGAAGTCAGGTAACACTTGACTTAATTATTATGCTATCCGAACATGTGGAGCCAAAGATTAGCTTCACCAAAATTTATGTAATAACATCAGTCAGAGATGTCAAGTGGTCTGCCCTCTGAGAAAAATTTTTGTTTGGTATAGGCTCTTCAGTTATGTAGAAAATGTATTGGCGCCAGAATAACCGGGAAGGTTAAAAGCACTTCCTGGACGACTAATGGAATAAATGTTTTGATAATAAAGTCTTGACATTTTGTCGCAATTAACGATTTACACTAAAACAAAAGTTGTATTCTTATACAAAAATATAGACCTTTGTGTATATAACAATACAGTAACTGTGTAAAAAAAGATGTGTTCGTTTTTCTTTAAAGTCGCCGAAAAGGATTATGTCTGTTTTGCCAAAAAAGGAAGACCGCGGGTGTTCTTTATTTACGTCATGTGACAAGAATGACCGACTTTAAATAATTGTAAATGATACTTCATCACGGGACTCGACTTGACACAAAATAACTACAATTTTTGTCTTGCAATTTTGTTTGCACAATAAACCTAAACACATCAACACCTAAGGTTGCCATGACGATGTCATGATTTTTTACACAAACTTTATAGGGTCGCACCATAAGTCACCCGAACACGGAAACAGGAACGTTGTGTCATAAAAGCAAGTAATAAAAATATGGAAGCAGGTCAAAGATAATTGAATACTAATTAAATTTGAAAACCAATGATTTTCATTTCACGAGCAGCAGGAAGAATCTGATTATTTTCTTTCTTGGACAATTCTGCGTTTCTTGTGCCGTAATCACTTTTGTTGCAAAGTTTTTTTTCCCGACCACCAATTTTTCTATTTCAAAAGACAAATAATGCTGTAAAATTTATTCTTTTTTGAATTTTGCTTAATTATGTGAACTATCTTCTAAAAGGAAGATTTAACACAAATTTCTAAATTAAGCTATGTAACGAAATCACCAAGGCCAGCAAAACCATAGAACTGGATCTTTTTAGCTAGAAACGACCTTTGGTAACCACAACAACGAACAATAATTTGCGACTTTATTTTGTATGTTTCCTTCCCCGACGTCGTAAATTTAAATTAAACGCAAAAAAAAATATTTTGTTAACTGTCAGCCAAGATTCGCACTTATTTGTACCACATTTCAAAGATATTTCGTCCTTCACAATTGTATTTGTTGTCCAACATATAATCATTTACTGTAGACCTGTTCACTATTTCTTGCATATTTTAGAAATTAGGGGAAATAGCAGCAAGAAAAATTTATCGCATTGTTTGACAAAGATTTATATTTTGCATATAAATATCAAATCGTAAACAACAGCAAAATGTCAAGTGTTTCTTATCAAATAATCATGGCACCAGTGTTGCTAAGGAAATCCTTTAACCTTTTTAGTTATTCTGACGCCAATGCTCTTTCATCGTAACCTTTACCAAACAAGCATTTTACTCATGGTGCAGACATTTTAACATCTCTGTGTCATTTTTTTTTTTGTAAATCTTGCTAAAGCCAATCTTAGGATGCAAAATTTCAGAAAGAATGTTAGAATAGGACAACTGATAATTTGGGCAAATGTTACCTGACTTCACATTTTAAGAGGATCTCTACTAGTGTTTACGACAAAGAGAAAAAAGATCTTCAATCTACAAAACAGGTGACAAGAAAGAAGATTACGGTATAAACATCAACCCAGGCTACCATATTGAATATTTAATTACATATATAAATATTACACATGCGACACATATCAGTAACAAAAAACTAAATGTTTAGTATATAGCAGATGCCTGTGAATCTCTTTATTAATTTTCTACATATTCTGTGGTTAAATAACTCAGGAAATTGGTATGAAAGTCCTTTTATTGAGATTGAACGTACGTGACCAAGTTAAATGGCCTCATTTACCTGGTATCCTGTACAAATACTTGTGCCAAAATTCTAATGATTCCAATCTTACTTTTTAGATGTTACCAAGTGTGTTTTTGCTTAATGGCAAATTGAGGGTCAAACGTCACTTCTTATTTCAATCCTAATTTTGCATACGTTTGCATTGCACTTTGCACCTTTACCCTTTTGTTTTGGTGGTACGCGAGAGTCTCTACATTTTTTGCATTATCCTTGTGATAAAGTAGTTTGAATCCCCTAGAGACAGATAAATAAAATATAAGAATGAAAGTCTTTTAAATGGCTCGTTTCAAAAGAAAGAATGAAGTCCTGTTTTCTATTACACCGATTAACGCAGAGTTACTTAATAGGATAAGTAATGCTGACATCGCATTCTTATGTTAATTAAGCCTCCAAGTCATCAAACATTTTTTCCTCATATTTTTCTGTTATTAAGTTAATTAGCTCCTTACCAGATCAGTTACGAGCCTTAAAAGGAGCATGCAAATGATTGACGTAAAGAAAAATTTTAATTAAATATACTATTGCACAAGGAATAAAACGACATTTGATTTAAGATTCGCTTATGCCATGGATTTTTGAAGTGCCAAGTAACAAGATAACAATATAGTCTCTATGGCTATGTGAATTTGTGCGGTTTGCAGAATCAAACCGGTACAAGCAAAATTTTGACCACTACTTGTACCATTTGATAGAGTTTGAAGAGAATATGGGAAATCTTGTTGGCAAATTTCCACATTCACTTCTGCTTTATATAAAAGCCTCCATGAAAACAAGTTAAATTTGACATATTTTATGCTGATTTCAGCATTTTTTGTGGTGAATGTTGTACACGCATTTATTTGAAACTAAAAAACACAAAGAAAATTTAAACGTATTTCAATAAATCTTTTAACTTTCTTTTATTGATTAGTCGCAATAAACAATAGCAATACTAGTCGGTAACCCGTGGATAAATCCACGTGTTTGTGTGTCCTTTATTAACCGCATTTCGTGTGTCTCACTACTGCTGTTACCATTTTGCGTGACAGACAGACGTATACAGGTATTAAAATAGGGAAGCAAGTACATTTTGTGTCAGCTTTTGTACTATCATTTTTAATGATTAAAAATCATGCTCAAAATGATAGTGTAACACGAGCTTAAAACACTGGTACTGAACCATATAACTTTTCTCGATCTAGTACTGCCCCGATTTTGGTTGTTATTGTTGGAAGTTATTTCTCCTTTACAACTGCCTTAGTCCAACGCATCATTAAAACAAAGTACAGCTTCGAAACCATGCTTAAGAAGGCGATTGATAATCTTTAGCAAATGGTTTGAGTAAACAAGAATGTAGACAGGTTGTTTTTTTTGGTTTTAATTACGACGGGTATGTTTATCATGCTAATGTGTTTGTGCGTCAAGCCTTCCTAAATTTGTCGAATTAAATTTTTAAGTTATCTTATAGAGATAGAATGAATTAACTTGTTTACATTTTTGTCATACTTCTCGCTTAAGATATATTAATTAAAAGGTCCTAGTAATTCGCATATCTCAGCTCAGTCGTAACTTGAAGATAAACTCATCGAAATCGCGATTCCTTCTTTATACCTAGTATTTATCGCTTATCAAGACCAAGCATTTTGAAATACGTGATATTATTCCTTCTAGCCTTTCTATACAGAAATATTTACCTTTTGTTCTTGATCAATCATGTGTGGCATATTTCGCCATATATATTTTGACACCTAATTTGGGTTATTTCCGTACTTTTTCTCCTTGTCACTGTTATGCACATCTAAAATTTCTTATTATCATGTAGTTAAAGTAGAAGAGAGTTTTTTGGTCCTAAAATACACGTAGCTCGTTGTAACAATGTTGTGCAGTTTTGCAGCAACGCGTACGATATTGTAACGTTTCTCAACGCGGACACTTATTTTTCTTACTCACAAATACTATTAAAAGTTTAAATTTTTAATATATGTTGATTAAACAACTTTTGACTTTGCCACTGCCGTTGTATTTACATCAAATAAAACTTAGTAACTAAGCAGTTATTCTTTAAACCAAATACTGGTATTCCTGTCCAACATTTCATCCAAATTTGTGGATCCAGTTAGTTTGTTCCAGGTATTTTCTGAAAAATCTGCTTTGCTAGTTAAGGACTTGCAAGTTTTGTGACGACACCAGCCTGAACCGAATGGTACTTAAAAAGATTGATAAATGTAATTCCTTTTTTCGCTAATTGATGCAATGTTTTGTAACTAAAATTTTGAAATTTGTGTTATTTAGTTATTTAACTATAACCTGCTGTCTTTAATCAAAAGAGTCAACAAACTGAATAAGCTTTCTTTGTTTCCCAATTCCCTTTAACTTGGAATATTTAAGAAATGAATAAAAAAGTCAACAATTGCACACAAATCTACAATGAATTAATGCTTTTTTTAACTACAAAAATACAATTATGCTTGGAAGTTGTTTGTTAAAATATGATCATGACGTTCAGTCAAAGAATTCGTTGTATCAAAGATTGGTTAAACTCTGTGATGTGAACATTTTTTGTGATTATATACTGCGGTCATTTCTGTTCTTCCTTTTTCATGATGAGTACAACAGATAATTCTTTTTTCGTTAAAAAGTTTAATTTTCCCTTGCCGTGCTTCCCTAATGAAATTAAAACGATTTTTAAAGAAACCTTATTTAGTAAGATCCAGCAAGTAAAATGGACTTTAATGTGTTATTTTCTATTTTTATTATGAATGTGCAAACGTGCTGGACTATTCAATAAACAGGAGTTGGAGACACATAATCATTCATGTAACGAATTAAGAGAATAAAAATGAAATTCCTTGTCGTTCTTAAGGACTTACATATTAAACATTTTTTCAAGAAAAAAATAAATGTCATAAAGGATCATCAATCTCTTTCAGGCAATTTATTTCTCTTTGCCCCGCTATGATTCATTGTATTCATTCACTAAGCAGTTTCAACATTTCTCTCAAATTTTACCGGTATTTGTGAATGATTATTTTTATAAACAATTTCAGCAACCATTAATTTTTTTTGGCAAATGCTAAGACATTTTTGTTGGTATTTACCGTATTGCTACGTGTAAATCGTTGTAATTAGTTAAGTCCTTGTAATTAATTTCGTGGGCAACTTATTAAGTGATATCGCTGTCAGTGGTTTTATTTACGTCAGATACAACCAGTAATATCCCACCTAGTCTGCTATCTATGTATTGTTTGCTAAATTAGCAGTAAACTTGCAAAACCTTTGTTTATGGCTTGCGAATGACCTATAAGTTGTTAACATCCTCAGTTTTTACCCTTTTTGTCAAACTTTACATCAAATTTTATTTAGCAGGGATATAAGAAATATAAACTAATAAAAATATTCCTTTCTATATACAAAGATATCTATTAGAATTCTATAGAAGGTCGATCAGAGATAACAAAAAATACTATGACACCGAGTCTTGTTTGTAATCGTTTTCTGATTGAGTAATTTCAATCCATGATAAATAAATACATTCAAATGGCGCAACTAGCTGGTATAATAATGGTTAACTTATTTAGGAATTAGATAAACTACACATTTTCCTGTAAATCAGTATTGAGATTTTAGGTTTAAAACACGTGAAAATTTTTTTTGTTTATTGTTTATATTTTTACCGGCTGCGGTTTTAAACATGCTGAAATGGCAAAGGTTAATTTTGGGAAGCGACAGAGAAAGGAATATCTAGAAACTAGTGCGTTACACAGGAACAAAACCACATCCTGTAGAAAATCTTTATCCCGCAATTTTACCATATCCATCAGTTTCCTTGTTTATGACGTCATTGGTCAGAATTATAAACGTTCCTTCCTGCATGAAATTAAAACCAAGAGCATATTTGTTTGTGAAAGTCAGTGGTGAAGAAAAAATACAAGGGTTACTTTAAAGTTACTGTGTAAGTATGAAATATGAAATTAAATCAGCACGAAATAGAAAATAAGGAGATAGAGTTTTATATCCTTAACTATAAACCTTTGAAATTATTTAATGACAGTTTAATGAGCTTTCCTACATTTGTTGTAAAAAACATCTTAATTTTTATTTCTAAAGGATTCACTGTTAAAACGAAATAAAATAGAAAAAATAAAAGAAAAGTCTTTGTACACAACACTTTTTGTTCTTGCCATTTAGGGTTTACGTTGTTACTTTATAAAGTGTTTTAGAACCGAACAGCTTTAAATATGCTTGGTAGCATTCTGTTATGTAGTCTGTATAAAAGTTTAAAGTAGAGTTTTTGTTAACCATGTGGTTTATCTTTTTTTTAGGTCATGGTAAAGAACGATATCTTTCCCATCCTAGATGTTTCATGTCTCTCAGATAATTAACAGCAGCCAGTGATTGGGAAGGTGCAAAACTTCAGCATGATGACAAGTTGAACAATCTATTATCAAATGGTTTTAGTATGGGGATTTCTCTACGTGAAAGGCATGGTATACCACAAGATCTCATTGATGGCGCGTTTAAAATGTCAGAAACATTTTTCAGACAGGAGAAGGAGAGGAAGTTGAATATTAAAGAGGACCTGGCATAAGTGAAGGATATGTCCCCATAAAAGGTGAAGTGTTTTAGAAATGAACCTGAATATAGGAAGCTTTTGACTTTTTGCCCAATTCTGATGTGAGCGAAAAGTTATCACAGAAAAATGCCAGAAGTTGTTAATGAATTGAGTAGTTATTTGAACATTGTTCGACATTGTTGTACAAATTACTGAGGTTGCTAGCAGTTTCACTTTGGTATTAGAGCACGGAGACTTTTGTGAATCTAATACCAAATGTTGGTAATCGCAGTTTAAATGGAACGTCACTGCGCACATTTTTTATTCCACATATTAATCAACCAACAGGGGAGAATCAAAGACGTTGCCGTGAGCATACAGACTATGGGTACAATAACTTTGCTTTTTTCAAGATAATGATCGGTGGCTTAGAGGTATGTTAATGCTTTTATTGCCTTAAAAGCGTAAGAAATTTCAATTTTTTGCAACAGAAGTAATACGTAATTGACTAATAATTGTTTTGGTTCAACTGAGTCATTGCCTTTTATTTTTCTATAGCGCAAAGAATCTTCTGTTATTTTCAAGTTACCAATAAATTTTAGGTTCTGTCTCCATCCGGAGAATTTGTAAAGGCTGTTCCAATTCCTGGTGCCGATCGTTATCAATGCAGCTGATCTTTTGCATGCATGGAGCAATGGAAAATTCGCGCGCCCACTATCCACAGAGGTACAAATACCAACAGATACAATGCGATTGTCAATGCCACGCCAGTCGATTGCGTTCTTTGCCCATCCCAAATTATGATGTCACTATTAATTATCAGGACGAGAATGGAAATGCAAAGAGGAGAAATGCGTATGATCATTTAAACAAGATTCGATTCCACCATTATTACTGACAATGTTTGAGTAACTTAAAGTATATATGTAAATAAGTTTTGAATGTTTTTTATTTTATCATTAACACGAAGATTATATAAAGGAGATTGACGGATATACTATGAGTTCTTATAAAAATTCTGAGATTTCAAATTGGAATATCTTAAGATGTTTAAAAATCAAGAAAGTAATTACAGATCATCATTTGTTTCATAAACAAAGGAACGCTATAATAATAATGACCTAATTTTCTTTCCATATAAAGTATTACCTGATTTGTTTTTGTTTGACAGATTTTATTTGTTTGCTGGCTCGTGTATTTTCTTCGTTATGTATGTAGGGAATACAATCAGGGAAGCATATAATATTGGTATGATGTAGTGTCTTTACCTGAGGGCATGTCTCGCACAACAGTCAAAGTATTTGCAAATTAACTGTTTAGATTTAAAAACGATGCATTTATGTACTATATAACCTTATTGTAGATTGTCGTGTATAAAAGAAAAAGATTACGGTTTTTTAATTATCATTTTGAACATAGTTGGAAAATGTGCCCCCTTTGTTTGTTTTAATTGGTAAGGCCTGACTGGATATTGCCATTGTACCATCCAAGAGCACCACGATGAAGCAGACAGTTGCCCGAAAAGTAACACGATCTTGCGCAAATACGGCGGCAAATGAACGATCCGTAGATAATTACATTTAGGAATACAATCTTGATTTTACCAACGGACGTTTTTGTACAACGAATTAAAACATTTTCATTCACCGAAAAAGTCAAGGAATCCAGAAAGTAGGCCATTGGTGACGCAGCAAATTTTATCCAGTTTGGGGTATCGGCCATTGTTATCGTTGACCAGTTCAAAGTGCATGGGTATAATATTGAAAAAGCCGTGAATTATATTCTTGTGAGTATGATCTAGGAACTTAAGCATTTATTGTAATCATTTTACGAACATGATTGTAGTTACAAATTTAATTCATTTGATTGTTCTATTTGCTTCTGTTGTCTGTTGAAGATATATATTGATCCGCAGCCAGTCATTAGTTTTACGTAAATATAAAAGATTTTTAAGAGAATTTATGAATCGCTACATTCTTGTTTCTCGCTGCTTTAAAACGCCTACTTTCGCGATTGATATATTAAAATATGCGAATAACGATTTTCCTTACACATGAAAAGTTGAAGTTTCAGCACTGCAGTTTCGTTGTTGGTTTAGCATTGCAGTTTCATGTACGTCAACATAACTAATGAGAAGTCAGGTAACACTTGACTTAATTATTATGCTATCCGAAATGTGGAGCAAAGATTAGCTTCACCAAAATTTATGTAATAACATCAGTCAGAGATGTCAAGTGGTCTGTTCTTCTGAGAAAAATTTTGTTTGTATAGGCTCTTCAGTTATGTAGAAATGTATTGGCCCAGATAACCGGGAAGGTTAAAAGCACTTCCTGGACGACTAATGGTATAAATGTTTTGTAATAAAGTCTTGACATTTTGTCGCAATTAACGATTTACACTAAAACAAAAGTTGTATTCTTATACAACAAATATAGACCTTTGTGTATTAAACAATACAGTAACTGTGTAAAAAATGTGTTCGTTTTTCCTTTAAAGTCGCCGAAAAGGATTATGTCGTTTTTGCCAAAAGAAGACCGCGGTGTTCTTTATTTACGTCATGTGACAAGAATGAGCGATTTTTAAATAATTGTAAATGATCTTCATCACGGGACTCGACTTGACACACAATAAATACAATTTTTGTCTTGCAACTTTGTTTGCACAATAAACCTAAACACATCAAACCTAGGTTGCCATGACGATGTTATGATTTTTTTACACAAATTTATAGGGTCGTACCATAAGTCACCCGAGCACGGAAACAAGAACGTTGTGTCATAAAAAGCAAGTAAAAAATATGGAAGCAGGTCAAAGATAATTGAATACTAATTAAATTTGAAACCAATGATTTTCATTTCAACGAGCAGCAGAAGATTTGATTATTTCTTTCTTGGACAATTCTGGTTTCGTTATCTTTCAGTTTTTTTTTCCGCCCAATTTTTCCTTATTTCAAAAGACAATAATGCTGTAAATTTATTCTCTTTTTGAATTCTGCTTATTATTGAACTATTTCTAAAAGGAAGATTTAACACAAAAATTTCCTAAATTAAGCTACTGTAACGAAATCACCAAGGCAGCGAACACCATAGAACATGGATCTTTTTAGCTAGGAGAAACGACCTTTTGGTAACCACGAACATACGAACAATATTTGCCGACTTTAGTTTGTATGTTTCCTTTTTTGTTACTACAACGGACATAATGATGTCAAATGTCTTTCAAATATGGTACTTGTGATTACATAAATGAGAATCTTGACATTTATTTAAATGAATATTTTTATAAGAGATTATGAGATTATCGGAGGGGGGATGGGACATTCACATAAAGTTCTAGATCATTATTTGTTGTTGTTGTGGTTGCCATTCAAAAGTCGTTTCTAGTATAAAAATATCCTTCTTTGTTTTTGCAGGACATGCTTTAAAGGGAATTTGTTACACGGTTTAATCAAAATAGGTAAAATCTTAGAATATGGAAGACTAGATGGTTCTAAAATTTCACATCATTAGGCAAGTTACAGAAAATGTGTTATTTTTCTTTTGAAATACGAGAAATAGATCGGGTAAGTAAAGAAGGCTTAAAAACACAGAGGCGTTCGAAAGAAGATAATGAGAATCAAACCTTTACCTGCGAAGGTTGTAATGTAAATATACAAATACCATGCCTGTTTTAGTGTTTTAGAAATTTAATTAGTACCAATTATCTTTGACGTGTTTCAATGTTAACTCTATTACTTCCTTTCATGACACGTCGTTCCTGTTTCCGTGCACCAATCGGTTAAAGTTATTAAAGTAACCTGAATTATGGTATTGTTCCTCCAATGTCTCTAGTAATTGATTTTTTCAACGTTAATCGCAACCTCACTTAACAAAATTAAGGTGAAATAAATTAAAGTATCTTTAATTGTAAAATCTTTTCAGACAAACTATTTTTGCGCAGATAAAAGTTCCAGCACATGCTTTCTTGGTATCTACTCTGATTATCTTTTAAATATTTTTCAACAAAAAGAGATGAGGTGAATGCGGGCATGTATAATGCACCCTTTCTATCTTGTAGTTTCTATCCTCTGTATCTTGTACGACAAGATTTTTTCAAGGATTGTCATCTTCAAACATTCAGTTGTACATGAGTACATGCAGTTATTTCTGGGTTGCAAAACACCGCACATTCACCTATTTGGCCAAAAAAAATGTTATTTCACGTTTTATAGGTACTCCGGACCTCAAAAATCCATAATAGTATTTTTATAGTTCAAGGCGGCCCAAACCGGCCTTGTATACCCAGACTATGCAGTTTTAGCATCATATATCAAATACATATATTAAATGTGTAATGCAAAGTTTTCCGAACTTAATTCGTTTTTCATATGCAATTAAAATATCTTTTTATATCAAGCGTCCACAAGTCACTTTTGTGGGGTCCAGATATTTAGGAAGGCATTTTAATTAACTTAATAACAAAAGAAACATAAGAAACAGAGGCTTTATGGTTTGGAGCGTAAGCTTAATTAACATTGAAATACAATATCATTGAATAGAGACTGTTAAGAATTACTGAGCTAATCGTATAATTGAAAATAAGATTTTCATTCATTTTTCTATGAAGAACCTTTTAGACTTTCTCAATAAGGTTTTCGTTCTTATATTTCTATTTATTTTGTCTCGTCTGAACACATGTTCACTAAAACTACTACAAGACAAAGACACCAGATATATGGCGAGGGAAGAAATATGGTGAAATTAATATTATCCGTGGAATCATTTAGTGGAATCATTTAAACATATTTAACAGTGCTGATACCCTTTGCTAATGCTAATCAAAAAAATAATATGTATGAAAATATTTCGTATGATAGACACAGCAAAGAAGAACACTTTACGGTTAAATTCAATTAGAGGATTCGTCACATTCTATTTCGTGCCTGGCAGAATTTGAATTTTTAAATTTTGTCTTTTTGATCATTTTTTAGAGTACTGTAAACAAGATCGGCACCCGTTAAGGCTTTATATAGTTGCTCATTAAAATGACATGATAAATTTTATCTTTATCTTTAACCTTTGCACTCCAAAGCACAACCGCGTCCCCACCGAAAAAGTTTTCCAAAACGTCGAAATATCCATAGCTTTTCGCCAATAATCTTTCGTCATTGGGCGCAACTTATGGCCTTGTGCTGTCACCACGTTGACGAAATCAGGAATTACTGGATATGAAATTTTAATTCTCTTTCATGTTGGTTTTTAATTTGATATATGTAGAGTAATGCTGACGGATAACATGTCCGTGTTTCGGCAATAGACGTGCGTAGGAGTCTAAGGTTTGATGAGCACTAAGTATAAGGTCAGGATCTTGCAGAAAATGTGGAAAGTCGCGCCTACCTCTAAATAAAGTTGAAAAGTGCAAAGTGCATTGTGAACTTTAAACATCAGGAGGAAATTAAGTGTTGACGGTTGACCCTCTCCTTTTGTTATTAACCAGATGCACGCTTGATAACATCTAACAGACAAGGTTTCAAACATCAGAAGCTTGGCACAAACATTTGAACAGGACACCATGTAATTGGATTCGTTTACGCTAGTCATGTATGTGCAATCATATCGAAAAAGACAATGACACATTAATTTCCTCAATAGAGTCATTTAACACTAAATTTGTGGAAAATCTGCTATATTTGCGGGAGCCTGCTATATCAGAAATATTTAGCCTTTTGTTGCTGGTATCAATCATGTGTGGCATATTTGCGCAATGATATATTTGACACCTAATTTGGGGTTATTTCCGTACTTTTTCTCCTTTTCACCTGTTATGCACATCTAAAATTTCTTATTATCATGTAGTTAAAGTAAGAAGAGAGTTTTTGGTCCTAAAAATACACGTAGCTCGTTGTAAAAATGTTGTTGCAGTTTTGCAGCAACGGTACGATATTGTAACGTTTCTCAAACGCGGACACTTATTTTTTTACTCACAAATACTGATAAAAAGTTTAATTTTTATATATGTTGATTAAACAACATTTGACTTTGCACTGCCGTTGTATTTACATCAAATAAAACTTACGTAACTAAGCCAGTTATTCTTAAACCAAATTACTGGTTATCCTGTCCAAACATTCCATCCAAATTTGTGGATCCAGTTAGTTTGTTCCAGGTATTTTCTGAAAAATCTGCTTTGCTAGTTAAGGGACTTGCAAGTTTTGTGACGACACCAGCCTGAACCGAATGGTAACTTAAAAAGATGATAAATGTAATTCCTTTTTCGCTAATGATGCAAATGTTTTGTAACTAAAATTTTGAAATTTGTTGTTATTAGTGATTTAAACTATAACCTGCTGTCTTTATATCCAAAAATAAGAGTCAACAAACTGAAATAAGCTTTCTTTGTTTCCAATTCCCTTAACTTGGAATATTTAAGAAATGAATAAAAAAGTCAACAATTGCACACAAATCTACAATGAATTAATGCTTTTTTTAACTACAAAAGATACAATTATGCTTGGCAAGTTGTTTGTTAAAATATGATCATGACGTTCAGTCAAAAGAATTCGTTGTATCAAAGATTGGTTAAACTCTGTGATGTGAACATTTTTGTGAGTTATATACTGGTCATTTCTGTTCTTCCTTTTTCATGATGAGTAACAACAGATAATTCTTTTTTCGTAAAAGTTAATTTTTCCCTTGCCGTGCTTCCCTAATGAACTTAAATCAGATTTTTAAAGAAACCTTATTTAGTAAGATCCAGCAAAGTAAAATGGACTTTAATGTGTTATTTTCTATTTTTATTATGAAATGTGCAAACGTGCTGGACTATTCAATACAACAGGAGTTGGAGACACATAATCATTCATGTAACGAATTTGAAGAGAATAAATGAAAAATTCCTGTCGTTCTTACCGGACTTACATATTAAACATTTTTTCAAGATAAAAATAAATTGTCATAAAGAGTCATCAATCTCTTTCAGGCCAATTTATTTCCTCTTTGCCCCGCTATGATTCATTGTATTCATTCACTAAGCAGTTTCAACATTTCTCTCAAATTTTACGGTATTCTGTTGAATGATTATTTTAATAAACAATTTCATGCAACCATTAATTTTTTTTTGGCCAAACTGCTAAGACATTTTTGTTGGTATTTACCGTATTGCTACGTGTAATCGTTGTAATTAGTTAAGTCCTTGTAATTAAATTTCGTGGGCTACTTATTAAAGTATATCGCTGCTCAGTGGTTTTATTTACGTCAGATACAACCAGTAATATCCCACCTAGTCTGCTATCTATGTATTGTTGCATAAATTAGCAGTAAACTTGCAAAACCTTTGTTTTATGGCTTGCGAATGACCTATAAGTTGTTAACATCCTCAGTTTTTTACCCTTTTTGTCAAACTTTACCATCAAATTTTATTTATAGCAGGGATATAGAGAAATATAAAACTAATAAAAATATTCCTTTCTATATACAAAGATATCTATTAGAATTCTATAGAAGGTCGATCAGAGATAACAAAAAATACTATGACAGCCGAGTCTTGTTTGTAATCGTTTTCTGATTGAGTAATTTCAATCCATGATAAATAAAATACATTCAACTGGCGCAACTAGCTGGTCATAATAATGGTTAACTTATTTAGGAATTAGATAAACTACAATTTTCCTGTAAATCAGTATTGAGATTTTAGGTTTAAAAACACGTGAAAATTTTTTTTGTTTAATTGTTTATATTTTACGCGCTGCGGTTTTAAACATGCTGAAATGGCAAAAAGGTTAATTTTGGGAATGCGACAGAGAAAGGAAATATCTAGAAACTAGTGCGTTACACAAGGAACAAAACCACATCCTGTAGAAAATCTTTATCCCGCAATTTTACCATATCCACCAGTTTTCCTTGTATGACGTCATTGGTCAGAATCTATAAAACGTTCCTTCCTGCATGAATTAAAACCAAGAGCAATACTTTGTTTGTGAAAGTCAGTGGTGAAGAAAAAATACAAGGGTTACTTTAAAGTTACTGTGTAAGTATGAAATATGAAATTAAATGCCAGCACGAAATAGAAAATAAGGAGATAAGAGTTTTTATTCCTTAACTATAAACCTTTGAAATAATTATTTAATAGGACAGTTTAATGAGCTTTCCTAATTTGTTGTAACAAACATCTTAAATTTTATTTCTAAAGGATTCACCTGTTGAAAACGAAATAAAATAGAAAAAATAAATAGAAAAAAGTTCTTTGTCACAAACACTTTTGTTGTTCTTGCCATTTATGGCTTTACGTTGTTACTTTATAAAGTTTTTAGAACCGAACAGCTTTAAATATGCTTGGTAGCATTCTGTTATGTAGTCTGTATAAAAGTTTAAAGTAGAGTTTTTGTTAAACCATGTGTTTATTTTTAGGATCATGGTAAAGAACGATATCTTTCCCATCCTAGATGTTTCATGTCTCTCAGATAATTACACAGCAGCCAGTGATTGGGAAGGTGCAAAACTTCAGCATGATGTACAAGTTAACAATCTTATCAAATGGTTTTAGTACCTGGGGATTTCTCTACGTGAAAGGGCATGGTATACCACAAGATCTCATTGATGGCGCGTTTAAAATGTCAGAAACATTTTTCAGACAGGAGAAGGAGAGGAAGTTGAACTATAAAAGAGGACCTGGCATAAGTGAAGGATATGTCCCCATAAAAGGTGAAGTGTTTGATGAAATGAAACCTGAAGATATAAAGGAAGCTTTTGACTTTTTGCCCAATTCTGATGTGAGCGAAAAGTTATCACAGAAAATGCCAGAAGTTGTTAATGAATTGAGTGAGTTATTTGAACATTGTTCGACATTGTTGTACAAATTACTGAGGTTGCTAGCAGTTGCACTTGGTATAGACACGGAGACTTTTGTGAATCTACATACAAATGTTGGTAATCGCAGTTTAAATGGAACGTCACTGCGCACATTGTTTTATCCACATATTAATCAACCAACAGGGGAGAATCAAAGACGTTGCCGTGAGCATACAGACTATGGTACAATAACTTTGCTTTTTCAAGATAATATCGGTGGCTTAGAGGTATGTTAATGCTTTTATTGCCTTAAAAGGCGTAAGAAAATTCAATTTTTTTGCACACAGAAGTAATACGTAATTTGACTAAATAATTGTTTTGGTTCAACCTGAGTCATTGCCTTTTATTTTTTCTATAAGCGCAAAGAATCTTCTGTTATTTCAAAGTTACCAATATAATATTTTAGGTTCTGTCTCCATCCGGAGAATTTGTAAAGGCTGTTCCAATTCCTGGTGCCATCGTTATCAATGCAGCTGATCTTTTGCATGCATGGAGCAATGGAAAATTCCGCGCCACTATCCACAGAGTACAAATACCAACAGATACAATGCGATTGTCAATGCCACGCCAGTCGATTGCGTTCTTTGCCCATCCAAATTATGATGTCACTATTAATTATCAGGACGAGAATGGAAATGCAAAGAGGAGAAATGCGTATGATCATTTGAAAACAAGATTCGATTCCACCATTATTACTGACAATGTTTGAAGTAACTTAAAGTATATATGTAAATAAGTTTGAATGTTTTTATTATTATCATTAACACGAAGATTATATTAAAGGAGATTGACGGATATACTATGAGTTCCTTATAAAAAATTCTGAATTTCAAATTGGAATATCTTAAGATGTTTTAAAAATCAAGAAGTAATTACAAGAATCATCATTTGTTTCATAAAAACAAAGGAACGCTATAATAATAATGACCTAATTTTTCTTCCATATAAAAGTATTACCTGATTTGTTTTTGTCTTGACAGATTTTATTTGTTTGCTGGCTCGATGTATTTTCTTCGTTATGTATGTAGGGAAATACAATCAGGGAAAGCATATAATATTGGTAGTGATGTAGTGTCTACCTGAGGGCATGTCTCGCACAACAGTCAAAGTATTTGCAAAATTAACTGTTTAGATTTAAAAACGATGCATTTATGTACTATATAACCTTATTGTAGATTGTCGTGTATAAAGAAAAAGATTACGGTTTTTTAATTTCATTTTGAACATATTTGGAAACATGTGCCCCTTTTGTTTGTTTTAATTGGTAAGGCCTGAGGAATATTGCCATTGTTACCATCCAAGAGCACCACGATGAAGCAGACAGTTGCACGAAAAGTAACACGATCTTGCGCAAACTACGGCGGCAAATTGAACGATCCGTAGATAATTACATTTAGCGAATACAATCTTGATTTTACCAACGGACGTTTTTGTACAACGAATTAAACATTTTCATTCACCGAAAAAGTCAAGGAATCCGAGAAAGTAGGCCATGGTGACGGCAGCAAATTTTATCACAGTTTGGGGTATCGGCCATTGTTATCGTTGACCAGTTCAAAGTGCATGGGTATAATATTGAAAAGCCGTGAATTATATCTTGTGAGTATGATCTAGGAACTTAAGCATTTATTGTAATCATTTTACGAACATGATTGTAGTTACAAATTGTATTTCATTTGATTGCTTCGTATTTGGTTCTGTTGTCTGTTGAAGATATATATTGATCCGCAGCAGCATCATTAGTTTTTATCGTAAAATAAATAAGATTTTTAAGAGAATATTATGAATCGCTACATTCTTGTTTCTCGCTGCTTTAAACAGCCTACTTTCGCGATTGAATATTTAAAATATGCGAATAACGATTTTTCCTTACACATGAAAAGTTGAAGTTCAGCACTGCAGTTTCGTTGTTGGTTTAGCATTGCAGTTTCATGTACGTCAAACATAACTAATGAGAAGTCAGGTAACACTTGACTTAATTATTATGCTATCCGAACATGTGGAGCCAAAGATTAGCTTCACCAAAATTTATGTAATAACATCAGTCAGAGATGTCAAGTGGTGTGTCTTCTGAGAAAAATTTTTGTTTGGTATAGGCTCTTCAGTTATGTAGAAAATGTATTGGCGCCAGAATAACCGGGAAGGTTAAAAGCACTTCCTGGACGACTAATGGTATAAATGTTTTGATAATAAAGTCTTGACATTTTGTCGCAATTAACGATTTACACTAAAACAAAAGTTGTATTCTTATACAAAAATATAGACCTTTGTGTATATAACAATACAGTAACTGTGTATAAAAAGATGTGTTCGTTTTTCTTTAAAGTCGCCGAAAAGGATTATGTCTGTTTTGCCAAAAAAGGAAGACCGCGGGTGTTCTTTATTTACGTCATGTGACAAGAATGAGCGACTTTAAATAATTGTAAATGATACTTCATCACGGGGCTCGACTTGCCACAAAATAAATACAATTTTTGTCTTGCAACTTTGTTTGCACAATAAACCTAAACACATCAACACCTAAGGTTGCCATGACGATGTCATGATTTTTTTACACAAACTTTATAGGGTCGTACCATAAGTCACCCGAGCACGGAAACAAGAACGTTGTGTCATAAAAGCAAGTAATAAAAATATGGAAGCAGGTCAAAGATAATTGAATACTAATTAAATTTGAAAACCAATGATTTTCATTTCACGAGCAGCAGGAAGAATCTGATTATTTTCTTTCTTGGACAATTCTGCGTTTCTTGTTTTTTTTTCCGACCACCAATTTTTCTATTTCAAAAGACAAATAATGCTGTAAAATTTATTCTTTTTTGAATTCTGCTTAATTATGTGAACTATCTTCTAAAAGGAAGATTTAAAACAAATTTCTAAATTAAGCTATGTAACGAAATCACCAAGGCCAGCGAAACCATAGAACTGGATCTTTTTAGCTAGAAACGACCTTTGGTAACCACAACAACGAACAATAATTTGCGACTTTATTTTGTATGTTTCCTTCCCCGACGTCGTAAATTTAAATTAAACGCAAAAACAAAAGATTTTGGTAACTGTCAGCCACGATTCGCACTTATTTGTACCACATTTCAAAGATATTTCGTCCTTCACAATTGTATTTGTTGTCCAACATATAATCATTTACTGTAGACCTGTTCACTATTTCTTGCATATTTTAGAAATTAGGGGAAATAGCAGCAAGAAAAATTTATCGCATTGTTTGACAAAGATTTATATTTGCATATAAATATTCAAATCGTAAACAACAGCAAAATGTCAAGTGTTTCTTATCAAATAATCATGGCACCAGTGTTGCTAAGGAAATTCCTTTAACCTTTTTAATTATTCTGACGCCAATGCTCTTTCATCGTAACCTTTACCAAACAAGCATTTTACTCATGGTGCAGACATTTTAACATCTCTGTGTCATTTTTTTTTTGTAAATCTTGCTAAAGCCAACCTTAGGATGCAAAATTTCAGAAAGAAGGTTAGAATAGGACAACTGATAATTTGGGCAAATGTTACCTGACTTCACATTTTAAGAGGATCTCTACTAGCGTTTACGACAAAGAGAAAAAAGATCTTCAATCTACAAAACAGGTGACAAGAAAGAAGATTACGGTATAAACATCAACCCAGGCTACCATGTTGAATATTTAATTACATATATAAATATTACACATGCGACACATATCAGTAACAAAAAACTAAAAGTTTAGTATATAGCAGATGCCTGTGAATCTCTTCATTAATTTTCTACATATTCTGTGTTAAATAACTCAGGAAATTGGTATGAAAGTCCTTTTTATTGAGATTGAACGTTCGTGACCAAGTTAAATGGCCTCATTTACCTGGTGTCCTGTACAAATACTTGTGCCAAAATTATAATGATTCCAATCTTACTTTTTAGATGTTACCAAGTGTGTTTTTGCTTAATGACAAATTGAGGGTCAAACGTCACTTCTTATTTCAATCCTAATTTTGCATACGTTTGCATTGCACTTTGCACCTTTACCCTTTTGTTTTGGTGGTACGCGAGAGTTTCCACACTTTTTGCATTATCCTTGTGATAAAGTAGTTTGAATCCCCTAGAGACAGATAAATAAAAATATAAGAACGAAAGTCTTTTAAATGGCTCGTTTCAAAAGAAAGAATGAAATCCTGTTTTCTATTACACGATTAAGGCAGAGTTACTTAATAGGATAAGTAATGCTGACATCGCATTCTTATGTTAATTAAGCTCCAAGTCATCAAACATTTTTTCCTCGTATTTTTCTGTTATTAAGTTAATTAAGCTCCTTACAGATCAGTTACGAGCCTTAAAAGGAGCATGCAAATGATTGACGTAAAGAAATATTTTAATTAAATATACTATTGCACAAGGAATAAAACGACATTTGATTTAAGTTTCGCTTATGCCATGGATTTTTGAAGTGCCAAGTAACGAGATAACAATATAGTCTCTATGGCTATGTGAATTTGTGCGGTTTGCAGAATCAACCGGTACAAGCAAAATTTTGACCACTACTTGTACCACTTGATAGAGTTTGAAGAGAATATGGGAAATCTTGTTGCAAATTTCCACATTCACTTCTTGCTTTATATAAAAGCCTCCATGAAAACAAGTTAAATTTGACATATTTATGCTGATTTCAGCATTTTTGTGGTGAATGTTGTACATGCATTTATTTGAAACTAAAAAACACAAAGAAAATTTAAACGTATTTCAATAAATCTTTTAACTTTCTTTTTATTGATTATTCGCAATAAACAATTGGTAATACTAGTCGGTAACCCGTGGATAAATCCACGTGTTTGTGTGTCCTTTATTAACCGCATTTCGTGTGTCTCACTACTGCTGTTACCATTTTGCGTGACAGACAGACGTATACAGGTATTAAAATAGGGAAGCAAGTACATTTTGTGTCAGCTTTTGTACTATCATTTATAATGATTAAAAATCATGCTCAAAATGATAGTGTAACACGAGCTTTAAAACACTGGTACTGAACCATATAACTTTTCTCGATCTAGTACTGCCCCGATTTTGGTTGTTATTGTTGGAAGTTACTTCTCCTTTACAACTGCCTTAGTCCAACGCATCATTAACACAAAGTACAGCTTCGAAACCACGCTTAAGAGGCGATTGATAATCTTTAGCAAATGGTTTGAGTAAACAAGAATGTAGACAGGTTGTTTTTTTGGTTTTAATTACGACGGTTATGTTTATCATGCTAATGTGATTGTGCGTCCAGAAGGTCAAGCCTTCCTAAATTTGTCGAAATTAAATTTTTTAAGTTATATTATAGAGATAGAATGAATTAACTTGTTTACATTTTTGTCATACTTCTCGCTTAAGATATATTAAATAAAAGGTCCTAGTAATTCGCATATCTCAGCTCAGTCGTAACTTGAAGATAAACTCATCGAAATCGCGATTCCTTCTTTTATACCTAGTATTTATCGCTTATCAAGACCAAGCATTTTGAAATACGTGATATTATTCCTTCTAGTGCATATATCCTTAATCTTGGTGGAAAAGTTACCAAGGCGTTGTATTACTGTTACTTTACGTTACGTTAAAATACCTTACGTTTTCTGGCGGATTGACTCGACATTTTGGATTTGTACCTTGATATTTGAATCTGTATGTATGTAGCTATTTTTTACCGATTTTCCGGCAATGTTATTTTTTTGCATTTATAGCTACCATCATGGTTGCTATGAGGTTAAATGTTACACCCTACTGTATAAAGCCCGTCGTTAAGATTTTTTAGCCAATCAGCGCTGCGGATTTCCTGTATGAATATTTCAATATTATGTCAAACAACGCCAGAAATAAAAACACACTCATACGTCTACCTGAAGTAAAATTGGAAATTTCCAAGAAAAAGTTTCTTCTCCCATGGTGCCAAATGTTTTAACGAACTACCTACTTATGTGAGAGCCCCTGAGAATTTTGCTCAATTTTCAAAATATTCTGGCACATAGTATATTTAATACTACCAATGCTTCCTTCATTCTTCATCCCAACTCCATCTTTACTCGCATGGATGAAAAAAGAAGGAACTTATTAATGATGCTTTTAATTGTTATCAATTTATTTTTTCACAACACATTTTCCTTATCAAAAGTTTTAGATTTAGATTTTTTAACAGGACTCAATGGGAGAACAAATTTGTTTGCATGTATTTTACTATATATATTGCATTTTTGAAATAATTATCCAGTATAAATATTCGTTATAATAATAATAATAATAATAATAATAATAATAATAATAATAATAATAATAATAATAATAATAATAATAATAATAATAATAATAATAATAATAATAATAATAATAATAATAATAATAATAATAATAATAATAATAATAATAATAATAATAATAATAATAATAATAATAATAATAATAATAATAATAATAATAATAATAATAATAATAATAATAATAATAATAATAATAATAATAATAATAATAATAATAATAATAATAATAATAATAATAATAATAATAATAATAATAATAATAATAATAATAATAATAATAATAATAATAATAATAATAATAATAATAATAATAATAATAATAATAATAATAATAATAATAATAATAACAATAATAATGTGGATACATCTTAATATTCACGGATTGAACATTTAACATTTTTCTGCTGTATTCATGTCTCTATTGTTAGCCATTCACCAATTTCGTGATAATGAAGGCAGGAGATATTTACATATTTATATATAAGTAATTTTAAACGTTGTCAGTAATAATGGTGGAATCAAATCTTGTTTTCAAATGTTCATACGCATTTCTCCTCTTTGCATTTCCATTCTCGTCCTGATAATTAATAGTGACATCATAATTTGGATGGGCAAAGAACGCAATTGACTGACGTGGCATTGACAATCGCATGGAATCAGTTGGAATTTGTACTCTGTGAATGGTTGCGCGGAATTTTCCATTGCTCCATGTATGCAAGAGATCAGCTGCATTGATAACGATGGTGCCAGGAATTGGAACAGCCTTTACAAATTCTCCGGATGGAGACAGAACCTAAAATATTATATTGGTAACTTTGAAATAACAGAAGATTCTTTGCGCTTATAGAAAAAACAAAAGGCAATGACTCAGGTTGAACCAAAACAATTATTTAGTCAAATTACGTATTACTTCTGTGTGCAAAAAAATTGAATTTTCTTACGCTTTTTAAGGCAATAAAAGCATTAACATACCTCTAAGCCACCGATATTATCTTGGAAAAGCAAAGTTATTGTACCATAGTCTGTATGCTCACCGCAACGTCTTTGATTCTCCCCTGTTGGTTGATTAATATGTGGATAAAACAATGTGCGCAGTGACGTTCCATTTAAACTGCGATTACCAACATTTGTATGTAGATTCACAAAAGTCTCCGTGTCTATACCAAGTGCAACTGCAAGCAACCTTAGTAATTTGTATAGCAATGTTGAACAGTGTTCAAATAACTCACTCAATTCATTAACAACTTCTGGCATTTCTTGTGATAACTTTTTACTGACATCAGAATTGGGCAAAAAGTCAAAAGCTTCCTTTATATCTTCAGGTTTCAGTTCATCAAACACTTCACCTTTTATGGGAACATATCCTTCACTTATTCCAGGTCCTCTTCTGTGGTTCATCTTGGTCCCCTTTTCCTGTCTGAAAAACGTTTCTGACATTTTAAATGCGCCATCAATGAGATCTTGTGGTATACCATGCCCTTTCACGTAGAGAAATCCCCAGTTACTAAAACCATCTGATAATTCTTCAACAAGATTGTTCACTTGCACATCGTGCTGAAGCTTCGCACCTTCCCAATCACTGGCTGCTGTGTAACTATCCGACAGACATGAAACGTCTAGGATGGGAAAGATATCTTTTCTCACCATAATTCTAAAATAAATTATATATATATAAGTATAAATCACCCAATTAGAAACAGTTGAATTTGGATGTATACATACATATCCTTATAGTCCTATTAATTCTTAAATGCGTACAGCCTTTTTGTTTGCATATATCCACAACAAAAACTTACATAGTTTGTAATAGAAGTCGATATAACGTATTATTTCTTCTGCAAGGTAAGTGCGGGTTTTGAATTTGATTTCTGAAGTTAACCACGTTTTATAGATTTTTGCGAATAACGTCATAAAAGGAAAATTGATTGATTTCAAGTATCATGATTTACGGTGTTGTTCCTTGTGTGACGCATTAGGTTTCTAGTTTCTAAGACTTTTCCTCCTTCCCACATACTCAAAAAATGTAACCTTTTTGCTATTTTGACATTATAAATCAAAGGAAGGCATGGATTTTACAACGAAATAAATTTTAAATAAGCAATGTTGATTTTGTGGAGGTGCTGAGCAATGGAACCATGGTAATAAAAAAAGGAATTTGCATGACAAAGAAGAATATAAAAAATAATTGGAATGTCTCTCCAACGGTTTTGATTGGGTAAGAAGAGATCTAGGAATTAGCTGACTTATGAGGAAATAAAAAATAGATAAATAATAATAAACGATAAGTAATAAGGAGGGATCTAGAATATGAGTTGTATCCTTTCAAATTTATAAAATTTACAAAATTTATTACGTTGATTCCACAACGAATATTCAGACGGCATACCATTTTACTATTCTATCTGCGTAGGTGAAACCTGATTAGTACTTTCTGACGTAAATAAAACCGCAGTACAAAGATGACAATGTTTCTTTATTAACTTATGATCAATTAAACTTCTATTTTGGTATTTTAAAAAAAATGCTTGTGCATTTTGAAAAGTATTTACGTACTGTAATTACAGATTGTTTACAAAGATTACACGTTGCAATACTAAATTAAAATGTTAACACAAGTACATGGAAGTTTCTCTAAAATCTATGTTATGATTTCATAAAGTTTTCAAAAATCCTTAAAGTGATTAACTACTATTTTTCTGCGCTTACCATCTTTAAGGGTAACATACACGATATGACTTTTTGTACGACATTTGTGTGGCAGAGCTAAAACATATCGTACCGTCTGTACATGGAAAATTGTAAACAAATATGTTGTTCTATTGTGACGTACTCCACAAAATAAATGTCCAACATTTATATTATATCCTATGAAAACTAGCCAATGCAGTTTTCACAGAAGAGAAGAAAAATAAAGACAAAACATATTTCGGAGGTTTTTACTGAATATTTCAAAGTGAGAATCGTTTATAACACTGATAATAAGAAAATAAAGTCTTGTTATAAGTTTTTATTTTATTTTTTTTCGTCTCTTTTCATGCTTTATCCCTCTTATTTTCTTTTTTTTTACGTTTTCCGAAGGTATATATAATTTACGCTGCCGTTTACGCTGCGATTTTTCCCCCCGTTGTAAGACAGTAGGACAGAAAATTTACGTCGACGATTATCTCATGTATTTGCACCTTTCAGTGACAACTAACTATTTTTGTCAAATAGTGACAAAGAATAGCGAATACTGAAAAATAAAATTTACTATAATTTCTTAAAGTAAGAAAACAAAAATTTGATTTTTTGGCAGGAAGTACTGATAGAATTTTATTTAGGGATGCCTGAAGTAACAGTCCATTTTCCATATTTTGATCGCTAGGTGAAAAAGGAAAGAGGAACGTGACGTAAAAGGAAGTCATAAAGTTACGCGAAGAGATAAAATAAGACGAAAGAGTCCTACATTTCTGACATCAAATTTTGATTATATTTCATTTATAAATGCCTGAAGTTGGAGTCAGTTGGTGACAGAGAAACAGGAATTTGTCATTACAGGAAGTAATTTAGTTCACATTGGCACGCGTCAAAGATAATTGGTACTGATTAACATTACAAATGGAAAAGAGCATGGCAATAATGAATGGTTTATATTGCGAGAACTATAGACAAGATTTTGTCCTTCATATTTTCTTTTCCGATGCGTCAATGTTTTCTGAGGCTCACGTCCATTTCGGTTGCGATGATTAATTCTTGCTTCCCTGTAATTTTTCTTATTTCAAAGAATTTGGTAATTTGAGAGGTGACTTATTTGGACCATATATTTTGGCAAAAGTCCGAGTGGGGGTAGGCTGAAGCAAATCTGTCGCCTATTGTTATTTAAGCTTAATAAGTACGGTAATAACTAGTTTTTAGTACACAATAATAATCAATGATAAATTCTTTCAATTAATAGTTCAATTAATAGTTTTCAAGAAATAGATAGTTTTGTAATAAAATATTTTTCGAACAAATTTGTATCTGTTGTTACAAGGTATACACCGCGGAGGTCCGGACTTTAGCAATTCGGCTGTAGGGGTAAATTGAGAACCCTTCGAAGAGTGCAAGAATTTATCCATGCGCTGGCTATCATTTTCTCTTATCATTTGTACTCTCTGTTAAGCACAATAATTTTCCGTTTTCTTTTCTATGAAATATTTTGCCCAATCTAAGATACAAGAAGAAGATTAGCAACCAGTAAACGTTCTAAAAAAATGTTCATAACACATGGTAAATAGCTTTGAGAAACCAACCAATAAATTTATTTAGCTTATGAAGTAAAAAGAAAACAAGTTAGAAAATTGTCCCTATAATCACTTTGATAGTGCACAGTGTTCCTTATAGTAATAAAAATACTTTGAGTCGATTCAAGGTAAGTGAGCAGTTACCTGGTTATTTATTTTTTATTAAAATTACAAATTTAAAGCTATAGGGTTGCCAGGAGGGGAAATATTTAAAGCTGTCTCTTTAGAAACGTTTATCCTTTTATATTGTCTCATTGTCTATATGATAAGATCAGGAAAATTTCATTGATTGTTTATAAAAATATTAAATTCACTCGTCGGCAAAAAAAATACTTTAATTGATGCGTTATAATAGTCCCACATTGTTTTTTCACTTGATGAGCCTGTAACAAAATGTTTTCAAAGAGAAATGCCTTCAGTATCTCCGACTGAATATGTTATTTAACTTTGATATTTGTAATTAAAAATTAATGGGACTTTTTATAACCATCTTCTAAGAAAAAAGAATACCCGACAATTTCCCAAACTGCGATTAAACTTTGAATATACCACATTTTGAATGTAGAAGAATGTGCATTTTGTGGCGCGTGGCCTTGTGGTTATGGCGTTCGCTTCGTAATAATAAGGTGCGTGGTTCGGTCCTCAGCGCGGGCATGTTTAGCAAGTGCGTTTACCACAGCTACGGGTAAACTCATGCCATGCGAGGAAAATTGGGTAGGCAATGCCATTGTATACCTAATGTACACATTCAGAACACAGGACCCACATTGATAACAGTGTTTCTAACACTGAAGTGGCTATATCCTGTATAAATATTCGGAATGATAATAATAATAATAATTTGCATAGAAATATGGTATTTAAAAATGTATTTGAGGACACATTTTTGCCATTCCAACAACTTAGATACAAACGGGTAAAACAGAAGCATGTGCACCTAATGTCAAACATAGTCAACATATTTTTAGAATTTTCGTTTGCGCAAACGCAATAGTAACAGAGACTATATACTTAACACAATTTACCGCAGTTTCTCAAAAAGCTATTCACAAGTTTTACACGATTTCAGTGTATAAAATGATATTTTTTATGAATTTATTAACGAATTGATGAATTACAGTTTTTTGGTTGTATTAACTTTAGCAAAACCTACTTTAAAGTTGTAACTATTTTCTTTCTCGAGTTAGGTACTTTCTCCATCTGGGGAATTCATTAAGGTAGTTCCAATTCCTGGCGCTATCGTCATCAATGCAGCTGATCTCCTGCAATCATGGAACATTGGGAAATTCAGCGCTGCAATCCACAGAGTACAAATACCAACAAATCCAATGCGATTGTCAATGCCACGCCAGTCGATTGCTTTTTTTGCCCATCCGAATTACGATGTAACTATTAATTATCAGGATGAAAATGGAAATGCGAACACAAGAAATGCGTACGAACACTTAAAAAGAAGATTTGATTCCACCATTACTACTCACAAATGTTTAAATTAACTTAACGAATATGAATTGGATTTTTATTCTTGTCATTAACACGAATATTGTTTTGAGGCTGACTGACTAAGAGGATAGAGACATAAATATAATATCTCATATTTAAATGTAACCACCAATATATATTATTTTTAACAGCCTGAAACAAATGAAGTAAAAGCTTCTAAGTGTCCTATATAATAATAGTGAAATTAGAATTGGAACATTCCTTTTTTTCGGACTATCGTAGTTTATTTTAGAAATTAAGAAGTAACTAAACGAATGATTGTTTGTTTTACCAACACAGAGTATTGCTATAATGTTCTTGCCTAATTTTTTTTCTAGGAAAATATCATATGATTTGTTTTCAGCTGAAGGTAAGTAATGTTGTTTACTGACTCGATGTATGTATTAGCCAGGGATGTGGAAAAACGCATTCGGAGAAACAAAAGGCATCTCTGCGATAATGTAGTATCGACCTGAGATGCGCAAGAGTTAATGAAAACCGCTCAACTGATGTTTCCAATTTCCACGCATGCGATAGAAGGTTCTATCTGCATGAACAGTTGGACTGGCCTCAAATATTACTATCTTAGAAAATCAGTACTTTTTTTGGTGTCCACAATACAAGGGTTTACAATTCGTGAAAAATGTCTCTCTCAGGCTATGTTACTGAGTATAATGTTAAATTTCACATCTTTTCCCATTTTGTATAATAATTTGTCCACCAGTAATACTTTTTAAAGAATACTTTTGGGACATTTTCAGAAATCATAATTTGTGGAATGCATGATATCTGTTGAAAACTGTAATATTCACGATAAATTGATTTACGGTTGTGTATTATGCGTGTTGTTATTCCTTTTCCAACCAGATCAGGGTGCATGAACAGGTCCTGCGCCAACCTAAATCAACATTTGGTCATGTGCACATGATTTAACCAACTCATTTTTCTGCTAAAAATCCATTATTGTCTTCAAAATGTCTGATCGCTCGCTTTTTAACTGCCTAAATTCTGAAACTCGGGGAGTTTAGGTTATGCTCATGCTATTACATTGGTCTAAAAGCACCCAATTTTCAATAACCATTTTTTTACTGAAATTATTTTGATGGAACTTTAATATATATGTCGATAACTGTATATATATATATTTGAGATGGTGCAAAGAAAAACGTTTTGTAGTGCTTCTTAACAAGTTGCTTTGGAATGCCTAAAAATGGTCGAGAAATATTTTTATATGGGGTAAAGAAATGAAGAACAAAACCATGTAATTAAACCTTGAAATACATTATAAGCGATACTGATCACAAATGCTAAAAATAAGTTGTGTAGTAAGAAACTATATCTTCAGGACGCTTACTTTCATTCGTGAACGAGGTTGCTAAAGTTTCTTGGAGTTCCTTTCATTTGTGTACCTCTACTAATCTGTCACTGAGCCCCCTTTTACCTAAACAACTTGATGAAAAGGAAACCATACACAATACGGGGATAAAGATACATGATTGACTTTAAAAAAGGATATTTTCAAATGCAAAGCAGACAAGCAAAGAGAAAACACAAGTAAACAAGTCATTACTCTTTTATAGGTAATTAATTTTATTTAGAATATTATCAAATTTACCGGAGAATAGAACTGAAAAGATGTGATTGCCCTCGCACGTTTAAGCAGTTTTCCGAAGTGGAAAAGAAGAGTGCATATACTAAAAACTCCGAGAAAAGACATAGTGACGTTTAGCCGCGTTCAACTTCCTATCTCGTTTGTTGAAAAACCAAGTGTGCATAGTCATGATTGCAATCAGTCCAAACGTTTTGCAAAAAAAACGTTTAAGCTGGACACCAAATAATTGGGGTCGCTTACATTGTCAGCTTAATACAATCACAACGGAATATGACAATTACCCTTTTTTAACAGAGTCAGAAGAAAATAGCTTTTTAACATTAAACTCCAGAAAAAAACTAAACATTTATTTAAAAATCTGCTATAAACATGTTTAGTGTTAATTTTATACTGCTACGTGTTGTGTTTGTAATATTTTATATAAACAAATTGTCTAATGTGGATAGTAAGTAGCTAAGTACGTATTTGATTAAGTATATCTGTAATCATTTTATGTGATTGAATATTTAAATTGTGGAACCCGAAATTTTTGCTTACAAATATGAAGTCAGAGTTTAATTGGTTATATATTGAAAAAAACAACTGTCAATTTTGTACTGAATTTTTATTTACGCTAAACAATGAGGAGTCAGGTAATACTTGACCAAATTATGAGGTATCCTGTCCGAACATTCTTCCTAAATTTTCGGAGCCAAAGATTAGCAAAGTTTAATTATATAATCGCTCAAAGATGTTAAAAGATTAAAATAATTTCATTGGTGACAGGGAATGTGAATATTTTGACAGCTAATTCTTGACATTTTGATGTTATATACGATTTGAACTATAAAAAGTTCTGTTTATATGCAAAAATATAGACCTTTGCAATATCATAAATTGAAAGAAATTATTTTTGTTACTATTACATCTAATTTCCAATTTTTCAAGAATGAAATACTAAAACGATGTGCAGCAAACCTCCAACAGAATTACAATCCATAAATTTGTTACTACAACGGACATAATGATGTCAAATGTCTTTCAAATATGGTACTTGTGATTACATAAATGAGAATCTTGACATTTATTTAAATGAATATTTTTATAAGAGATTATGAGATTATCGGAGGGGGGATGGGACATTCACATAAAGTTCTAGATCATTATTTGTTGTTGTTGTGGTTGCCATTCAAAAGTCGTTTCTAGTATAAAAATGTCCTTCTTTGTTTTTGCAGGACATGCTTTAAAGGGAATTTGTTACACGGTTTAATCAAAATAAGTAAAATCTTAGAATATGGAAGACTAGATGGTTCTAAAATTTCACCATGCCTGCCTGGTCCATGCCATGCCTGTTACAGAAAATGTGTTATTTTTCTTTTGAAATACGAAAAATAGGTCGGGTAAGTAAAGAAGGCTTAAAAACACAGAGGCGTTCGAAAGACGATAATGAGAATCAAACCTTTACCTGCGAAGGTTGTAATGTAAATATACAAATACCATGCCTGTTTCAGTGTTTTAGAAATTTAATTAGTACCAATTATCTTTGACGTGTTTCAATGTTAACTCTATTACTTCCTTTCATGACACGTCGTTCCTGTTTCCGTGCACCAATCGGTTGAAGTTATTAAAGTAACCTGAATTATGGTATTGTTCCTCCGATGTCTCTAGTAATTGATTTTTTCAACGTTAATCGCAACCTCACTTAACAAAATTAAGGTGAAATAAATTAAAGTATCTTTAATTGTAAAATCTTTTCAGACAAACTATTTTTGCGCAGATAAAAGTTCCAGCACATGCTTTCTTGGTATCTACTCTGATTATCTTTTGAATATTTTTCAACAAAAAGAGATGAGGTGAATGCGGGCATGTATAATGCACCCTTTCTATCTTGTAGTTTCTATCCTCTGTATCTTGTATGACAAGATTTTTTCAAGGATTGTCATCTTCAAACATTCAGTTGTACATGAGTACATGCAGTTATTTCTGGGTTGCAAAACACCGCACATTCACCTATTTGGCCAAAAAAAATGTTATTTCACGTTTTATAGGTACTCCGGACCTCAAAAATCCATAATAGTATTTTTATAGTTCAAGGCGGCCCAAACCGGCCTTGTATACCCAGACTATGCAGTTTTAGCATCATATATCAAATACATATATTAAATGTGTAATGCAAAGTTTTCTGAACTTAATTCGTTGTTCATATGCAATTAAAATATCTTTTTATATCAAGCGTCCACAAGTCACTTTTGTGGGGTCCAAATATTTAGGAAGGCATTTAATTAACTTAATAACAAAAGAACATAAGGAAACAGAAGGCTTTATGGTTCGGAGCGTAAGCTTAATTAACATTGAAATACAATATCATTGAATAGAGACTGTTAAGAATTACTGAGCTAATCGTATAATTGAAAATAAGATTTCATTCATTTTTCTATGAAAAACCTTTTAGGACTTTCTCAATAAGGTTTTCGTTCTTATATTTCTATTTATTTTGTCTCGTGAACACATGTTCACTAAAATTACTACAAGACAGGGACACCGGATATATGGCGAGGGAAGAAATATTGGTGAAATTAATATTCTCCGTGGAATCATTTTTTGGAATCATTTAAACAGTACTGATACCCTTTGCTAATGCTAATCAAAAAAAATATGTATGAAAATATTTCGTATGATAGACACAGCAGAAGAACACTTTACAGTTAAAATTTCAATTAGAGGATCGTCACATTCTATTTCGTTGCCTGGCAGAATTTGAATTTTTAAATTTTTGGTCTTTTTTATCATTTTTTTAGAGTACTGTAAACAAGATCGGCACCCGTTAAGGCTTTATATAGTTGCTCATTAAAAATGACATGATAAATTTTATCTTTATCTTTAACCTTTACACTCCAGAGCACAACCGCGTCCCCACCGAAGAAGTTTTTCAAAACCTCGAAATATCCATAGCTTTTTGGTGGTAATCTTTCGTCATTGGGCGCAACTTATGGCCATGTGCTGTCGCCACGTTGACGAAATCAGGAATTACTGGATATGAAATTTATTTCGTTTTCATATTGGATTTTAATTTGATATATGTGGAGTAATGCTGACAGATAACATGTCGGTGTTTCGGCAATAGACGTGCGTAGGAGTCTAAGCTTTGATAAGCACTAAGTATAACGTCAGGATGTTGCAGAAAATGTGGAAAGTCCCGCCTACCTCTAAATAAAGTTGAAAGGTGCAAAGTGCAAAGTGCATTGTGAACTTTAAACATGATGAGGAAATTAAGTGTTGACGTTTGACCCTCTCCTTTTGTTATTAACCAAATGCACGCTTGATAACATCTAACAAACAAGGTTCAAACATCAGAAGTTTGGCACAAACATTTGAACAGGACACCAGGTAATTGCATTCGTTTATGCTGATCACGTATATGCAATCATATCGAAAAAGACAATGACACATTCATTTCCTCAATAGAGTCATTAAACACTAAATTTGTGGAAAATCAATAAACGGATTCAAATAAATAGATTTCCGGGAACCTGCTATATCATAAATAGTTAGATTTTTGTTGCTGGTATCAATCATGTGTGGCATATTTACGCAATCATATATTTGACACCTAATTTGGGGTTATTTCCGTACTATTTCTCCTTGTCACCTGTTATGCACATCTTAATTTTCTTTATTATCATGTAGTTAAAGTAAGAAGAGAGTTTTTTGGTCCTAAAAATACACGTAGCTCGTTGTAAAAATGTTGTTGCAGTTTTGCAGCAACGCTACGATATTGTAACGTTTCTCAAACGCGGACACTTATTTTGTACTCACAAATACTGATTCAAAGTTTAATTTTTATATATGTTGATTAAACAACTTTCGACTTTGCACTGCCATTGTATTTACATCAAATAAGACTAACATGTAACCAGTTATTCTTAAACCAAATTACTAATTATCCTGTCCATTGCATCCAAATTTGCAGATTCAGTTAGTTTGTTCCAGGTATTTTCTGAAAAACCTGCTTTGCTAGTTAAGGGACTTGCCAGTTTTGTGACGAAATCAGCATAAACGGAATGGTAACTTAAAAATATAGTAAATGTAATTTCTTTTTCGCTAATGATGTAAATGTTTTGTAAATAAAATTTTGAAATTTGTTGTTATTAGTGATTTAAACTATAATTTGCTGTCTTTATATACAAAAATAAGAGTCAACAAACTGAAATAAGCTTTCTTTGTTTCCAATTCCCTTAACTGGGAATATTTAAGAAATGAATAAAAAAGTCAACAATTACACACAAATCTACAATGAATTATTGCTTTTTAACTACAAAAGATACAATTATACTTGGCAGATTGTTTGTTAAAATATGATGAAGACGTTCAGTCAAAAGAATTCGTTGTAATAAAGATTGGTTAAACTCTGTGATGTGAACATTTTTGTGAGTTATATATTGGTCATTTTTGTTCTTCTTTTTTCTTGATGTGTAACAACAGATAATGATTCTTATTCGTAAAAGTTAATCTTTCCTTACCGTGCTTCACTAACGAACTTAAATCAGATTTTTAAAATAGTTTTTAAGACTTTAGTGAGACCAAAGCAAAGTTAAATAGTCCTTAATATGTTATTTTCCATCTTTATTATAAAATGTGCAAACGTGCTGGACTATTCAATACAACAGAAGTTGGGGACACAAAATCATTCATGTGGCGAATTTGAAGAGAATGAATGATAAATTCCTGTCGTTCTTACCGTTCTTGCATATTAAACATTTTTTGAAGATAAAAATAAATTGTCATCAAAAGTCATCAATCTTTTTCAGGCCAATTTATATCCTCTTTGCCCTGTTATGACTTATTGTATTCATTCAATAAGTAGTTTCAACATTTCTCTCAAATTTTACGGTATTCTGTTGAATGATTATTTTAATAAACAATTTCATGCAACCATAAAACTTTTTTTGGCCAAATTGCTGAGACGTTTAGTTGGCATTTTTATTTCAGTATTGCTACGTGTAATCGTTGTAATTAGTTAAGTCCTTGTAATTAAACTTCGTGAGCTACTTATTAAAGTATAGCAAAGATAAAAAAAAGTTCAATTGTCTATAGGTTGGTAAAAAAAAACATTGTCATCGCTGCTCAGTGGTTTTATTTACGTCAAGTACAACCGGTAATATTCCACCTAGTCTGCTATCTATGCATTGTTACGTAATTTAGCAGTAGACTTGCAAAGCCTTTGTTTAATGGCATGCCAATGACCCATAAGTTGTTAAAGTCCTAAGTTTTGACACTTTTTTGTCAAAAATACCATCAAATTTCATTTATGCCAGCGATATAAAAAAATATAAAAAAAATTTAAAGAAATCCTTTCTTTATTCAAAGAGATATATTAGAAAAATGGACTGTGACAACCGAGTCTTGTCTGTAATACACCTTTCTCGAGACTTATTCCTTTGATGTGCCGCAACTTTTTATGTTGAGTTTTATGAAAAACGGACAACAGATTTGAATTCCTTGTCAAAAATGTGATAAACAAAGAAAATTGCGAAACAATGCAGCAAGTAAACAACCTGCTATTCTAATTTAAAGATTTGCGGCATGTCCAACCTCTTTTTGAAAACGAGGCGGGAAGTGGTAACTTGAACATTAAGAAGACTTTAACTGTGATATATATCTCCTCAACATAGCACTTCCGGTTGGCGTATCAAGTTAAACTTTTACACATAAACTAAACAAACTATACTGAATTCAAATATGGTATTCATATTTTACGAGTTTAAAAAAAGTATGACTCATGGTCTCGGGAAAGGTGTATTGTTTTCTGCTCGAGTAATTGCGATCCATGATAAATAAAATACATCCAACTGGCGCAACTAGTTGATCATAATAACTGTGAACTTATTTAGGAATTAGATAAACTACAATTTTCCTGTAAATCAGTATTTAGATTTTAGGTTTAAAAACACGTGAACATTTTTTTGGTTTAATTGTTTATATTTTACGCGTTGCGGTTTTAAACATGCTGAAATGACAAAAAGGTTAATTTTGGCAATGCGACAGAGAAAGGAAATATCTAGAACCCAGTGCGTTACACAAGGAACAAAACCACATCCTGTAAAAAATGTTTACCTCGTTATTTAAGCACAAGCATTGATTTTAATTTCATATCCACCAGTTTTCCTATTTATGACGTCATTGGTCAGAATCTATAAAACGTTCCTTCCTACATGAATTAAAACCAAAACCAATATTTTGTTTGTGAAAGTCAGTGGTGAAGAAAAAATACAGGGGTTACTTTAAAGTTACTGTGTAAGTATGAAATATGAAATTAAATGCTAGCACGAACTAAAAAATAAGGAGATAAGAGTTGCACGATATAAGAAATTCAAATCCAGTAAGAAAAGTATAACAGAGCTGTACATTCAAAAAATTTTACTAATGAATTAATATGAAATATTAAGATAACAGTTTCCTAGAAATAATGATTTAAGAACAGATTATAAAGTGTTTTTACATGTTTTATCATTTAAAAACGAAATAAAATCGAAGAACTAAGTGGAAAATAATTTTTGTCACAAATACTTTTGTTGTTCTTGCCATTTATTCAGACTTACCATTATGATTTTTGGTTACTTTATGAAGTTGTTGAAATCGAACAGCTTGAAATATGCTTGGTACCATTTTCTAATGAACAGTCTGTATAAAAGTTCAAAGTAGAGTTTTTGTTAAACCGTGTATTCATATTCTTTTTTAGGATCATGGTAAAGAACGATATCTTTCCCATCCTAGATGTTTCATGTCTGTCAGATAATTACACATCAGCCAATGATTGGGAAGGTGCAAAACTTCAGCATGATGTACAAGTGAAGAATCTTGTTGATGAATTATCAAATGGTTTTAGTACCTGGGGATTTCTCTATGTGAAGGGGCATGGTATACCACAAGATCTCATTGACAGCGCGTTTAAACTGTCCGAAAAGTTTTTTAGACAGGAGAAGGAGACGAAGATGAATTATAAAAGGGGACCTGGAATAAGTGAAGGATATGTCCCCATAAAAGGTGAAGTGTTTGATGAAATGAAACCTGAAGATATAAAGGAAGCTTTTGACTTTTTGCCTAATTCTGATGTCAGTAAAAAGTTATCACACGAAATGCCAGAAGTTGTTACTGAATTGAGTGAGTTATTTGAACATTGTTCGACATTGTTGTACAAATTACTGAGGTTGCTAGCAGTTGCACTTGGTATAGACACAGAGTCCTTTGTGAATCTACATACAAATGTTGGTAATCGCAGTTTAAATGGAACTTCACTGCGAACATTGTTTTACCCTCAAGTCAATGGAACGACAGAGAAGAATCAAAGTCGTTGCAGTGAGCATACAGATTATGGAACAATAACTTTACTTTTTCAAGATAATATTGGTGGTTTAGAGGTATGTGAATGTTGCTTGCTGCATATAATAAATTGTAATATGCAGTTATAACTCTTAAAGTTGTGTTTTTAGCAATACCTATTTAAAACTGTAATCATTGCTTTTTATTTTCCAAACACAGGGAAACACTTTTTTTTAAAAAAATTAATGTATATATGTATATTCTTTTAGGTTCTGTCTCCATCTGGAGAATTTGTAAAGGCTGTTCCAATTCCTGGTGCCATTGTTATCAATGCAGCTGATCTCTTGCATACATGGAGCAATGAAAAATTCCGCGCCACTATCCACAGAGTACAAATACCAACAGATGCAATGCGATTGTCAATGCCACGCCAGTCGATTGCGTTCTTTGCTCATCCTAATTATGATGTCACTATCAGTTATCAAGACGAGAATGGAAATGCGAAGACGAGAAATGCGTATGAACATTTGAAAACAAGATTCGATTCCACCATTATTACTGACAATGTTTGAAGTGACTTAAGGTGTATATATAAATGAGTTTGTAAATATTTATTATTATTATTATTATTATTATTATTATTATTATTATTATTATTATTATTATTATTATTATTATTATTATTATTATTATTATTATTATTATTATTATTATTATTATTATTATTATTATTATTATTATTATTATTATTATTATTATTATTATTATTATTATTATTATTATTATTATTATTATTATTATTATTATTATTATTATTATTATTATTATTATTATTATTATTATTATTATTATTATTATTATTATTATTATTATTATTATTATTATTATTATTATTATTATTATTATTATTATTATTATTATTATTATTATTATTATTATTATTATTATTATTATTATTATTATTATTATTATTATTATTATTATTATTATTATTATTATTATTATTATTATTATTATTATTATTATTATTATATTATTAACACGAAGATTATGTTGAAGGAAAATGACGCAGAGGAGAGACATAAATAAAATATTTTCGTATTTTGCATATACTAAGAGCTCCTTAAAAAAAATACCGTATTTCGAATTGTAATATTCTTATCTTTTCGAAATATATAAGATGTTTTAAAAATTAAGAAGTATTTACAAGAATGATCGTTTGTTTTATAAATACAAAGCAACGCTATAATATTAATGACCTATTTTTCCATATTAAAGTATTACCTGGTTTGTTTTTCACTGGACAGCTTTTGTTTGTGTATTTGCTTCGTTATATATGTAGGGAAATACAATCAGGGAAAGCATATTATATTGGTAGTGATGTAGTGTCTAGCTGAGCATGTCTCGCACAACAGCCAAAATATTTGCAAAATTAACTATTTAGATTTAAAAACGATGCACTTATGTACTATATAACCTCATTGCAGATTGTATTTAAAGAAAAAGATTACTGCTTTTTTTATTTCATTTTAAACATTTTTGGAAACAATTGCCCCTTCTGCTTGTTTTAGTTAGTAAGGCCTTCGAAATATTGCCATTGGTACTATTTAAAGGGGAATTAAGCCCAAATTTTTTTTCTTCGGAATTATCTTTTACAAACCCTACATATTTTTATGGTATATAAAAAAAATTGAAATTCTTTGAATTTACATCCCTTTTCTAGCATAAAAGTTGACAACAGTAATCGCCATGTTAAAATCAAAACAATATCTGCGATGGAGATCTATGACGTATTTTACGCTCATTTTAATTTTTTGATCTCTTCGTCTTTTTTAAAGTTGTTTACACAATGTGAACAAACGTAACGATTCAAAAAAAATAACTCTGGTCCGTTGTACTTTATTTCGCTTTTTCGTTGTTGTAATTGTTTGTTTGAAAATGCTAAGTCCCGTTATATATCAACAAATTCTTTGAAACCAGTATACTTTCCATTTGGATCAGGAAATTCTTCCCTTATTTTTCGCACAACACAAGCTGGAATCACCACGCGACATCCTTTTCCAAGCCTTTCATAATAATGTACCCAGGCCATGTACTGTCAGTAACTGGTGTACCTCATTTCCGTACAACGAATCAAAGTTTAAGTTACAGTGTAAACCAGGATAAAATATATTGAAATTATTCATTCATCAAAACTTCTTTGAAACAAATTGTTATTTGAGGCACAAGGGCTCTTCTCCTTTTTTATTTGATATTCAAGAAATGACATTATTTTTAATTTAATTAAATAGTCTGCGATGGTGTGTATTTTCATAGCGCGTGGACCTGTAAGATTATAAAGCGAAAAGTGAGAAGATAAGAAGATACGAAGAATGTTTTATTTTGGTGTGACTATGAGAAATATGGTCTTTGAAAATATTTACGAGAAACATATTTTTTGAAGAAAAACTTACTTATTAGTATATGTGGAGAGTTTGTTATATTTTTCTGGTATCGTCGATGTCGTATGCTGGCTGTCTCTAACACTGTGCGGTTCAAACATAAAATTTCAAAATCCTTGTGCATCGTGATGCACTTGTTATTATTCAACTTGTCATTCAATAAATTGGGATATTCTTGGCAACACTTGCATTCCACAAGAGTGAAGGAATTGAAAATAACGCAACATGTACAGGTACACCAATGCAAATTTTCAAGTCTGCTTGAATTCAATTCGTCTTTTTCTTCGCTATCACTAGATTCATAAGTCACTTTTTCAAGTTCTGCTTCAGGCTTATTCATGTAACATCCTGTTACTGACGTTTCACTAGAGTCACTTGAAAATTCTAGAAATAGGGAAGTCAGAGCAGGAGCTTAAATTTTCCATATCTCGCTGCTTGCGCTGAGCGCAAGCTTATGCTTCTTCAGCGTAAGATGCGTCACGATATAACAGTCTCCAGAATCAGCCGTGGCTTCAGAAAATTTAAATGGCGCTTACCGTTCGCTCATAAAGGGGAAACTTTTATATTAAAATCAACCCAAATAATATTTATTTTTCAAAATTTTAAACAGAATTTGGGAAATGAACATAATGTTAACCGAAATAATGCTATTTAAGTTTGAGGCTTAATTCCCCTTTAAGTGAACTATAATTAGAAGACTTGATATGGCACCGGTCAACTACTTTTTCCAATATCCAGCCCTGCTGATGCTGATGCTATATATGCACGAGAAGTTGGATTAAAAATGGTCCTAGATACACGTTTGTCAGAAAATAAAAATCCTACCTAAAGAATAATTTTTTTCTGGAATCGATCCAAGAGCATTAACTTTTCTGTTCAACGGAACAATACTTTGAGTTTTGTAAGGAAAACCCTAGGTAACTTGATCTCTCAAAGTTTTTAATATGCACACGGGTTTTGAAGGAATCTATTTGCTGAAACATTCACTTTTTTTTATTTTTTAAATGTCAATAATTGCTTTTTATATATACATGCATAAAAGGGCATGATCTGGAAAGCAAGTGTATGATTTTAGGTAATATCTGAAGGCAGAAAAAAACAATGTGAGCAATAAAAAAATCTAAAATATAGTGACGTTTGTCCCGTGCTTTCATTAGTCTGATCTTTTGTTGAAGATTGCAATCAGTCATAATGTTTGGCAAAAAATGTTAAAACAGGACACTAAGTAATTGGATTTGTTTACCTGGTTCACATAAATGCAATCGTAACGGAACGATAACATATACTCTTTCTTTAACAGAGCCATTAGAAAATAACTTTTTAACATTAAACTCGAGAAAAATAACCATAATGAATTTTTGTTAACATCTGTAATAAACATAAACACGCTGATTAAATTTAGTGTACGATAAAAATTTTGATTCGCGAAATCTTGAATGTGGAAAATTGCAAACATTTCGATCTACAGTCCTGTTCATAAATCTTTCGAAAATGGCAATTTTTTTCTCAAAACAACATCTCCTGTTGAGTGCTCCACAGCCGAAAGGCTGCAAGAGTTTTGCTTTAGCAATTTTTTAGGGCAGGTGAGGAGCGTTAAAAATTCGGTGGGTGCAGTTTCTGCGATGTCCACAATCTCGAACAATTAAGGCGGCCGCAAAAAGTCAAGGAAACTGAGAAAGTAGGCCATGCTGACGGCAGCAAATTTTATCACAGTTTGATGTATCGGCCATTGTTATCATTGACAATTTTATAATATTGAAACGCCACAAATCATTGCTTGTGAGTATGATCTACAAAATTGAGCATTTTTTTTGTAATAATTTTTAGAACATGATTGTATTTACAAATTGTATTTCATTTAATTGCTTTGTATTTGCTTCTCTTGTCTGTTGGAGATCTAAATTGATCCGCAGCAGAATCATTAGTTTTTATCGTAAAATAAATAAGATTTTTTAAGAGAATACTATGAATCACTACATACTTGTTTCTCGCTGCTTTTAACAGCCTACTTTCGCGATTGAATGTTAAAAATATGCGAACCATAATTTTTTCCTTACACATGAAAAGTCGAAGTTTAATTGCTCATTATGTTGATTTTGCACTGCAGTTTTATTTACGTCAAACATAACTAATGAGAAGTCAGGTAATTATTACGCTATCCGAACATGTGGAGCCAAAGGTAAGCTTCAGCGAATTTTATGTAATAAAATTAGTCAGCGATGTCAAAAGGTCTACCTTCTGAGAAAAATGTTTGTTTGGTAAAGGCTCTTTAGTTATGTAAAAAAAGTATTGGCGCCAGAATAATCCGGAAAGTTAAAAGAACTTCCTGGACGAATGATGGTATAAATGTTTTGATAATAAAGTCGTACCATTTTGACGCTATTAACGATTTACATTAAAACAAAAGTTGTATTTGTATTCAAAAATATAGACCTTTGCGATGCGGTAAATTATAATAAATTTTTTAGAATTACAACACGAAAACGTAGATATGCAGCAAATTTCTTACATATGTGAGGCGAAAGGTTTTGTCAAAAAAAGCATTTGAGTTTTTAAATTTTTGTCTTTTCGTTCATTATTTCCTTTCAGGCTACTGCAATAAAAGTCGGTGCCTTTAAAGACGTTAAATAGTTCCCATATTAAAAATATTTACAGTGCAAGCCTTTTTTGTGTGTAAAAATAATTCATCTAATGTTGAACTTTGATGACATGATAAATTTTACACAGACACATGTTAATGAACTACCTTTAACCTTTAGACTCTAAGGCATTCATTAAAAACATCCAACGATTTTTGCGGATTTTTTGTTACGTCATTGAGCGCAAATTTTGACCACCTGCTGTCGCCGCGTTGACGAACACTGCGAGATAGGAAATTTAATTCTCTTTCATTTGAACATGTAATTTGATATCTCAAAGTTGAGTATGGCTAATAGATTACATGTCGGTATTTTGCCCTTGTTGTGTCGCCGTAGATATTCTTTGGAGTCTAACGTTTGATGAGCACTGACAATAACTGTATAACGGAGATTGCAGAAAATGTGGAGGCGTACCACCAAAACAAAAGAGTAAAAGTGCAAAGTGCAATGCGAACGTATGCAAAATTAGGATTGAAATAAGTAGTGACGTTTGACCCTCAATTTATTATAAAGCAAAAACACGCTTGATAACATCTAAAAGGTAATATTGGAATCATTAGAATTTTGGCACGAATGTTTGTACAGGACACCAGGTACTTGAGGCCGTTTAACTTGGTCACGTACGTTCAATGTCAATAAAAAAGACTTCCACACCAATTTCATGAATAGAGTCGTTTAACACAAAATATGTGGAAAATTAATGAACAGATATCCGGGTATCTGCTATATACTAAACATTTAGTTTTTTGTTACTGATATGTGTCACGTGTGTAATATTTATATGTGCAATAAAATATTCAAGATGGTATCCTGGTTTAATGTTAATACCGTAATCTCCCCTTTAGTCACCTGATCTGCACATTCAAGATTTATTTACCTGTCGAGTCTCATAGATTTTTGCTACTTTAAATAAAGGTAGAGGCTGTTGGATATATTTTTAGGAGACTTGTGGATTCAATATTAAAAAAATGATTTTATATATAAAAAGTAATTTTACTGAAGTCGATGTGATTACAAATGTAGTAATAGCTGCACGAACACGAGATAGTGTAAACAATGTAATGACGTCATCGGGATTTGAAATGATGCCAACAGGCTGCAGTGATATTTCTATCACATCTATTCTGTATTTTATCCCTAGTACCCATATATCTCCCTAGCACAACTTTGATAACCACATGGGAACCAACATACATGTAATAAATATTTGTATATCCAATACAACATCTGAGAGAACACCTCCATGGAAGCCAACTTTTTTTAAAACTCAAAAAAGATTAGCCCCGTTCGAAGAATGCAATACATTTTTATTATTGAAAGCCCCAATAAAGCTAAGGAAACGTCCGGAAATTGCAACACTCAATAACGTGACTAATAAAAGTTACGCCTAGTCAAGGAGTCCGCGGGCAATTTATGCAACTCTGTACAACTATTTTAAGTGATGGATTTTTTAACTCTTAACCCTATTATACCTGGGGGGGGGCACAAAGTGCCCGCGGCCTCTTTGACTAGGCATAACTTTGAATACACATGTGATTTAGTGCTAAAATTTTGTGACTATTCCTAACTTTTATTAGGGCTTCTGATGAAAAAAAAAATTTCGGAAAAATTTTGAACTTTGCTGGGGGTATTGCATTTTTTGGACGGGGGTAAATTTTTTGGAATTTTGAAAACCGTTGACATTCATGTAAGAATGTTATAAGATGTGGTATTGGGTATATAAGTATTTATTACATGTATGTTGGTTACTAAGTGGTAACCAAGGTGTTGCTAAGGTGATTATATGGTTACTAGGGACAAAAAGCAGACCAGATTTGAAGGAAATATCGATCCAGCAAATTGACGTCATTTCGGATCCCAATGACGTCATTATATTGTTTTCCTTACCTCGATTATCTTTACGTGCCCTGTTCTACATATATGCCAAGTTTAATGACATGAGCATCAATATTTCTGGTAGAACTGTTCTTTGGTATCTATATCGTTAAAATAAGAAATTTTCTGGCCGAAATGACGTCATTTTTTATCCCAATGACGTCATTAAAATTACTTTTTTCATGTGAAACACATATTTTGGTATTCATTCCACAAATCTACCAAGAATCAAGGCCGTGTCATTATTAACACGCAAGAAATTAAAACGTACTGAAAAATTGGGAAAATGACCATTTTTCACATGTGTGACGTCATTTCTAATCCCTATGACGTCATCAAATTATTTTTTTACCTGGATTGTGTTTGTACTAACACATTCTCCAACTGAGCCAAGTTTCATCACTTAAGCACAAGTGGTTCAGGATTTATGTCCCGCGGGCACTTTGTGCCCCCCCCCCAGGGTTACAAGGGCCAAAAAAGCTCAGGTATAATAGGGTTAAATGACAAAATTTTTGAAAGAACCCTTTTTCAGTTAACAAATAATCAACAAATCGCGAACCGCGAACCGCGATTGGTGGGTGAGTACAAAACCTAGACGGTTAGTTGTGTAGACCAATATATCCTCTTTCTGAAACATGGGAGCAGTTTTCATGACGACCTAGTCCTCAGTAATAATGCTGAGTAACAGTCGGGTGATTTTTGTGCACGTTTGCCTGGATATTTGCGTGAAATGTTAAGGTTAATGGAGAACTGGATGAGAATTGAGAGTGCTAGACACGAGTCAGTTGAAAGAAATTTCAATCAAACATGACATTAGAGAAATATATTTGTATGTTCTGGCGCACAGTGTTGGGTTCCGGTGTAAACCCCCCGCTTCTCCCTCTCTCCCCTCCCACCCCCCGTAAAATCAAAGAAAATCGTTGATATTTCTGGCGCACAGTGTTAAAACCTCAAAACCGCCCGCTTCTCCATACATCCCCTACACCCCCTGACATGCGCAAAAACTTCAACAGAGTGTGACGTCATCATGCGCAAGTGGGGTAATGGAAATCCCCTAATTCAAAAAACTGTGCCAGATTTGTCCATGTAAAAATTTTATCGAATAGCAAATAATAACAAAAACGATAAACATGATTAGTTGGTTCAGAAATATCCTTGCACAATTAATCGAGAAACAGCCCCTTCGGCTCGAGCATATTCCAGATTATCGCAAAACGCAGGAAATGTGTAATAAAGCAGTTGAGGAGGATCCCAATGCACTCGAGTATGTTCCGGATCGATTCAAGACAACGGAAATGTGTAACCGGGCCGTTGAGGAGGATCCCTATATGCTCGATTATGTTCCGGAGCATCTCATAACACAGGAACTGTGTAATAAAGCAGTTGAGGAGGATCCCAATGCACTCGATTATGTTCCAGATCAATTCATATCCCAGGAAATGTGCGAGGGAGCGGTTGAAAGGCATCCCCACATGCTCGATTATGTTCCAGATCAATTCAAGACCCGGGAAATATGCAACGAGGCAGTTGAAGAGGATCCTTGGTTGATCGAGTATGTTCCGGAGCATCTCATGACTCAGGACATGTGCACGATAGCCGTTGAAGAGGATCCCTCTAATATCGCATGTGTTCCAGATCATCTCATGAGCCAAGACATGTGGACGAGAGCCATTGAAGAGGATCCCGGAATGCTCAATCCGGAGTGGATCCCAGACTGGTTTGTTACTCCGGATATATGTAGGAAGGTTGGAGTTGAATCTGAATTGTTCGATGTCTATCGCCAGCGTTAAGCCCAGAAGGTTCAAATTAAGAAAGAGCTGCTTCCGATAACATTGCATCCAGCTCGATATTGGGATTGGTGCATGCTGGAGGACGAAAAGCAAGTGATTTCCAAATTATTGGAGCCCTAATATATTTCTAGCGAAGTATAAAATAAAACGATGAAAGACCAGTGCGATGATTGTGAATATGTGCTTGATGCCTATGATAGGTGCAAATGTGGGAGAAAACTTATGGTGAAAGGTAAAATATTATGTTGGCGCTGTTATCATGAATATACATTATTTAACGGTGGTTTTTGTAAGTGTTTAACCAAAAAATAAAGTATTGATAATAGCTATATGAAATAAATGAATGCACTTCGAAAAGAAGCAAAATTATTGAAAATTCCTCATTATTCTACACTAAATAAAGACAATATTGTTGAGGCAATCCGCAAAGCTAAGTACATGGATATTTCAACGCAAGCAGACGGTCCTTATTGTAAACCTTGTGTTGAAATTGTATATGAAAAAAATCTTGAAACTATTTTGCAAGAACTCGCTAAAAAATCGCGACGTATAGTACATGATAGGGCTGTACGGATCGATGCTGATACTGGTGAAGTGATCGGTTGCGAGGTTGACTATAGGAGATACTGATTTGTAATGGTTAGGCCATCACAAATACTTTGGTGGATCTTCATAGGTTATGTGACATTGACAGGCGGGTATCGGAAGTGCGGGCGATTTGCTGTAAAAAACCGTGCTTTAATTGTTTTCTACCTTCGGCTAAGTTGGCTTCACGTTGCTCAGCAGTGGTGGTCTCTACAACACGCTTAGATTTTAGTCGAATTTGCTCTTTCAAATTACGGTAGTGTTCGACTTCTTTAAGGATGAAATGATATTCCTCATGCGAGATGTTCGAGTCTTCTACTGCTTTTGAAATGAGGCTCGAGATGGAGTCTAGCTTGGCCTCAGTCAGAGTCTTGATCTTGTCATGTTTCTTGGCTTTCGAATCAAAGATTTTTTGCACTTTATGCACGACAGCCGAAGAGCAGGGCAATACTTACTGGAATTCCAACCACCGTAGTAAGGGTTACGACTGAAGCAAGTTCAAGAGCAGTGATTGCGGTGACTACTGAAGTATCACTGATTGTAGCTGCAGTTGCGCGACGCTTGCATCGCTTGGTAAGTTTGTCCCTATAGTCCACTTCTGTTCGTAGAAACTTTTCGATCTCTTCAATCTTTTTTAATCTATAGACCTGACTTTCATCCTGCATAGTATCGTACTCAGGTGCACTTGGTGGTAAGGTTGGATATAATTTCATAGTATCCATCTTCTTTTATTCTATTAGAATTTGAATTTCCGTCGATCCACTTTGAGGAAGATATACTGGAGTCTCGAAATTCCAGGTGAGCATATCTCCCCACTTATCTAACTCTTTGGTGGGTAGTATCGCGAGAATATTTGATTTTTTCCCATTAAGCAAGCAATGATACTCATCTAACTGGGGGCATATAATACTTAATCTATGATAAATATCGGTCATATAGTATCCATCATAATCGCCTGTCGTATAGTACTTTACACCATCGGGTAGATCAGATAAACCAATGAGTTCTTGAAGTGCTGTATCAATACTAACGTTTAATCCATCACCTACACGAAGCCGACAGTACCCATTATTCAACACAAATATCATGATCTTTCCATTAGCCTGTTTATTGATGATAGCTGCCAGATCCTCAATTTTGTACAGCCCTTTCACGATAAAGATCCGGGTATCGGGGTAATGAGATCCCGATTTCTCCTTCCAGATATCGGTATCCCTAAATAAATTCAACCAGCAGCCTCGAATACTGAATGATTTTAAAGCAATTTTAGTGCACTGCCCTAGGTGATCATCAAATTTTTTAGGGTTGTTGATATCAGTGATAAAGAGTTGTTTCATCTTTTCTTTGTAGAAAGAAACGCTGAATATTTATTCATACAACCCCAAAGCAAAATACAAATCAAACAGGGGAGAATGGCCTCTGGGTATCACGAATTTGGAAAATCAGGATCTATATGTTTCAACGGAGTCACATATCCCTGTAGTATTCCCAGAGTTTAGCAAGTATCCCATCAAAATTCCAACGACTCACCTTAACGATCCCGTTCGACTTGGCTGGGATGGGCAAGCATTGGATTACTGGAATATTCAGGTTAATTTTGCGGCTCATTGCGCAACGACGGCGTTAGGGATATCTGCCAAACATATGACAGGATCTGTGCCACGTGTCAACTCGATATTTCAATTTCATGTATACTATATCACATGCGCCGTATATTGGGAAGGATGGGGGTGCCCATGCCCTTTAATGACGGGTTTAGTCAGTACAAGAATCCTTATTCAACATCTGGATTTGCGCAAGTATGTCGCGAATACGGGGCAGATCCTCATGGTCTGTATAAATTCAAAGCAGTAGGTGCTTTATTAACCAACGGTTCATGGTGGGCCCAAGTTGTTGGGGATTATGCAAAATTTATCATGCCAACAAGCCAGGGCCTTACAGCAGAGGGTATGACAAAATTGAGTGAAAGTATTCGGGTATATGTGGTCTTGATACTTGGCTCACAGTCGGAAGCAAAAGCATCCTTACTGGGTTCCGGTGCAGACAACTATACAGCAAGACAAATCCTGCTACAAAAATTTGAAAGTATGGTGCGGCAGGTGGAGAATGTAGGGCAAGCCATAACACAATTCCAAAAAGTGCTCCAATACGCTACAACTCCGGTCAATTTTGCTGTCATGCCCAGCGTGTACATGTTACCATCAGATATGAATCTTCATATTGGTAAAATTCAAGGGTATAATAACAATGTCTTGATTGCACCTGCAACGGTGAACGTTGGGGTTCAAGTTGATCTGAATAAGGTGAAGAAGCACACGGAGATGTTTAAAAAGAAGGCAAAGCCAAAGCACACGGAGCCGTTGAAGTCGCAGACTGGGCACAAGGTAGAATTGCAGACTGTGACAGCAACACCTCCTAAGCATGGGAAGCACAGGGCGGAACAACACGATGGCACCAAGGCCGCATTGATTACGACCGGAGTAGGCGTTATTTTACTGTACATTTGGTTTAAGTAATAAGAAAATTTGTATGTGATTTTTATTCACATACAACGTTATATTTACATCGTTTGCCCTTACTCCTACCCATGTAGTCCACAACAAGAGCCACGGCAGCAGCAATCGCCATATGTATATGCTTGGCCACAAACTCAACAACTTTTGCGGCAGCCCTGAGAAAGAAGGATACTACCATAACAATAATACCGGGAAGGGCCGCACCTGCCTTTCCTGCTAAGTATTTTAAAACATTTCTAAGTCTCTCAAGTTGTTTTTGTACAAAATTTTTACTACCTCCGGCACTTCCTGCCGCCGCTGCACCCTCTGCTCCTCCTGTTACTGACATCACGATGGTGGATATGAGCAATTCAACAGCAGAAACGATGCTAGCTATAGTAATCCCCTGCTCCTTAAATAAAATTTTTAATTTTTCAGCGAGTGATGTATCTTCCCCCGCGATTTTTATTAGTGTATCTTTAATAACGGTGAGTTGACCTTGAAGTTTGGATGATAGTAAACCATGTGCTGCTTGTACGGGTTCTTTTTTATCCTGGAGCTTTTCTAGTTCTTTCTTAGCTTTTTCAAGGTTCTTGCTCTTAATCTCTATCTGTTGATTTGATAGTCCTGGCTGTACCTTCTTCTCCTCAATCCTCTTCACCTTAGCCCCTGCCTTAGGAATCTCACTATCATAGAGGATCATCTTACTTTTCAATAGTTTCAAATTTCCTCTGATAGTTTGTAATTCTCGATTAAGCCCTCTTCTCTCGCGTTCCGTGAAAGGTTCGTCGTCGCCAAGGGAAGTTTCGGCTATAAGGCTCTCAGTTTCATTAACAACATTCTCGATTAATGGCATCATTTCTATCTCATCCGCGTTCTCGACACGTATGTTATTCAGATCATTCAGGACTTTTTGAGTCCTTGCTTTGCTGCCTTTGTTGGGTGTAGTATATTCCGTAAACCCCATAGCTCGCAAGCGTGTGCTTCCTAACTTCCTTGCTATCCACCCAGAAGATCGCAGCTCGCCGTTATTTTTTGTAATCTCTATAACATCATAAAGAAGTTGATTTCCTCGTACCTCAAAATCATCGTAGTGTCTCACATTTGGCTGCCCTAGTGTCTCCTCAAGATTTTTGTAAGGATCGTCGATCTTAGACCTTTTGAGCTCTTCCCTCTGACTACTGAGCCTGTCGCCCCCCTTAATCCGTCGTTCTTCCGGTGCTAGCGTTGAACTGGTGTCAGGTTGGGCAGGAAGGTCATCGGGTGTACTAAATTCATCAGTATCATCATCATCAATATCGCCCTCATGTGATATTCTCTGGAAGCCTTCGGTTATTATTTAATCTGGAATTGACCGGGACCAATACGAAACGTACTATCGTTTCAAATATCGGCAAGAGTCTGGCGCAGACCTTGAAAATCACACTAAATGGTAAAGAAATTCAGAGTATCGACGACTACAGAGTGTTCGCTGTCTATCGCGATCCTTGGTTATCGAAATTTGACCGTGAAAACAATTTGGTCCTAGAGGGTATCAATCCAAAGGATGGTACAATCCGCGCATTACAAGTGAAGGCGAGTAATCATGTGGGGGATGATGATGAAAAGGCGATTGCTGAAGCTTATGGTAATACGTTCTGTATACCCCTCGGAAAAATATTTGAATTAGTCAGAGACATATCCTTCTATCAACCTGGTTTACACGATAGATTGCAGTTCGTTCTCCATTTTGCCAAATATGAAGATGTTATTAAAGATGGAGGTACAGCCGCTGTAGGAAGTACTGCAGCCAAAGCGGCAGACACTGGGTATAAAATTAGTAATATTGAACTCGAATTCGATAAGGTCAACCACGATGCGCTTGCAAGTAGTCTAGCATCACGGTACAGTCAGTTTGCACTACCCTTTGAGAGAGTCCTTCGCAGCAAGGTGATCACCATGAAAAAAGAGGATACGAATATTAATTTACAGGTTGATCAACCCGCCAAAAGTTTAAAAGGAGTGCTATTAATATTTGTAGAACCATCGAAAGTTAAAGCGTACTCCGGTGCTAACGAAATATTTTACAACCCCAAGATTGAAAAAATCGCGATCACTGTGGAGGGTGAGCCCAATCAACTCTACTCTCATGCGATGCTTGGAAAAGATCAATATGAGCAAATTATGAACCTATTTGATGGCCACGATTCCACGGTAACAATAGGTCAATTCATGACTGAACGATTTGCCCTTTTTGTCGATCTTCGATCATGTCCTGATAATAATCTTCATGGTAGTAGTCGGTATCTTCAACATGTTAGCGATGGTATCACTCTTCAAATAACGAAGAAAGCGGATGGAACTGGTAATATTAAATGCTACGTCCATCTATTGAATGATGCCCAACTAAACCTCCTAGACGGTAGGTTTCACAGCATTCAGTATTAGATGGCATCGCTTTCAAATAAATGAACTTAAACGTTGTCAAAGAGCCCCACACGGCGATATTCACAGGACCAACAAGTTGTGGAAAAACACAGCTCGTTTTTGATCTCCTCGAGAGTGAATACAAGAAACATTTTCACAATATAGTCATCCTGCGCCCAACCATGCAATGGAACAGCACATACCTAGAGAGATCCTCGCTTTGGAAAGATGAGTATGTATTCCTGATCAATCCCAAGGAGCAGCTTTTTGAATGGATTGAAAAATTATCGTCGCTGTTAGCCAGTGAAGAAACTTTGTTCATTATCGATGACTGTATAGCAGACGAAAATCTCGATAAGAAACGACAGTCTCTTCTTGAATTAGCGATATCAGGTAGGCACAGGAAGCATAGTCTGTGGTTGTTAACCCAGTCTTATACTGCTTTACTGAAAAATCTCCGACGACAAAAGAAACAGCTGTTCTTGTGGTACCCCCATGAGCGGTCAGATATGAAATTGATCGACGAAGAGACAAATATGATCAGTGGCTGGGGGGAGATCAAGGATCAATTGAAAAAGTCAAAACATGCTTGTTTGTATGTGAGATTGGAGCATCCTAGGAGCTATAAAATTCTCATCCAGATACAGTTTTACTGACGGAACCAGGCCTTTTAGTAGTGGTCCGTCGATGGGCACCCTTACAAAAAGATTTTTTTCTTGGATTGTCCAAGATAAAACATTTCGGTTTTCAAAAAAAATAACAAAATAAAAATGTTTTCTCAACTTACCCTGTTAAACACCGTACCTGCCGGAGCCATCGAGACTCTGTTCGATGAGCACTCGAAACCTCATTTCAAGCGTGCTGATCTCGGGAGATTCTTGGAGATTCCAAATGTTAAGCAGTATAGCCTTGACCTCCATATGATAGCATCGCGGGGAGATATAGAGGGGGTAGTCGCCAACTACTCCCTTGGTTGAGGGAAAAACTCCACCGATCTGTTCGTGACCCTTGATGGCGCCTTGGAGATTACGCATCGCTCTAGAAAACCTAGAGCTGTAGGGTTGATGCGATGGCTTGCAGGGAAGGGTGTAGAAAAGCTGCAAGATGAGATTAAGAAGAGAGATCAAGCTATCGAAGAACAAGATGCTGCAATTGCTCTCCTCGGGGATGATCTCGAGGATAGAGATAGGCAACTTGTGGTGCTGGAGGACGACATTGAGGATAAGGAGCGATAACTTGCGGCAAAGAGCCAAGAAAATGAAAGGCTTAGAGAAAGATATGTGCCATATCGAAGCCGTATAGACACCGTGCTATGTGTATTCGATAAGAACTATCCCCACGAGTATGGAAAAGCTGGTCGACATAAGCACTACATGATCCGATGCCAACATATACAGCTCACCACGAGACTAAACCTTCTACGAGCGAGGTACCCTAATATTATAGTCAGGGATCAGTATGTGACGATCCGAATGCCGTTCACGCCTGGTGCCGATTTAAAAAAGATACCCTTGGTACCAACAATTTTTACCTCAACCACTTCACACTGCCTGATGAAGATATGCGTGAGCTTTTCGAAGAGTTGTTCTATATGGATATGTAAACAGGCGATAATTTTGTGACTCTTACGAGTCATAAAAATAATTAAAAAAATTGACCACTACGAAAAATTCAAAAACCAATGGAATATCAAAACAAATATGGAAGCATACGTACAACAATTACAATTTAACAATATCTACAATATCTCCGTGCCTGTACTACAATGTTGTATCAAAGCAGCGTCAGTTACTGGTTATTGCCCGCAATGCTTGGAAAATTTTAGATTTCGAAATGGGCCCTACTATGAAGGGTTTGAGTACCCTGAAGATAAAGAGCTTTTATATAGAGTAACAGCAGGGGAAAAAGCATGGGCAACATTCCCAAGGCTTCAGATTGGCATGGTGTTAGAATATGATATACAATGCCTAGGGCTGCATATTGTTGATGCGGCTGTGAACAAATACGGTGTTATCTGTTACGAGGTAATCAAAAATAAAGAATCGAAGCTATCAGATTTAGCTGATTTGTAAAAGATAAGTGGAATCCTAGACTTTCCTATAGCAGATAGACGGCTGGTTGACATCGACCTCGAAAACGAGCCAAATGTTATTGAAGGAATCGTCTATGGATATCCGTTCTATACCTTGCATCCTTATGATTATTTGCGAGATCCGGCTGAAGATGATCCAAATGACGATGATACAGATGATGATTGGGATGAAGATGATCAATGAGGACTTAAATATTTTTTATGACTCTTACGAGTCATAAAAACGATCCACCAAGGCGACTACCCCTTGATGTAAGAAATCTACCATTCTTTCACATATTCAGGAGGTACTTCGACATCCTCTGGAATGAGCATTAATTCCTCCGCGACAAATGATTTATCAGGCCCTTCTTTTAAATAATACAACACACGACTATTTGGGTCTGCCACAATACGATCTAATCTATATTTTTTCTTGCTCCACCATGCATCCGTCGCCCGTCCTTTTTGATCACCATGTTCTTCCCCCGGTTGAAGAAGATAGAGGTACAACCCATCTCCACGTAAAGGTTTTTCCTCCGCGTATTCTTCACTTTTCGCAAGTGGTACGTCATCCAACTTGATAGCTTTTTCCGGTTTGATGCCAATCATTGCGGTCTTGGCATTGTTGAGGCCTTTCACTATAGTGTACAAGTGTTTCACCCATGTATTACTAGTCTCCTCAGTGGCCAACTCTTGCGCATCCTGGGGCTTGAATAGTCTTTCTGCAAGTACTTTATTGTACGACTCAACGAACGCCGTAAACGTATGATGATATTTGGTTGTAGCCCTAGAAATTTTTACCCCTTTGCCCTCTAACAGCTTTGCTACATCCGATTTAAATTCGGAACCATTATCGCAATGGAAAGTTTCGGGATAGTGCAGGGGACCAGCCTTATAAATATCCTTAATCATGTCTGCAACCTCGCTGGCCTTTTTTGTTTTTAAAGGTCGTGCCACCTTATATCTTGAGGCGACAATGATGCCTGTCAGGATATACTTGTATGTGTTCCCATGCAGCTTGTCATGGGGCATGTACAAGAGATCAAACTGATGCATTTGGTTCGGTTTTGTGATAGTAAAATGTGGGTAATCAATCTTTTTTGGTCCTCGAATATGCCGAAGAAAAAGTAATTGCCTAGATAACCAGTGTACGACTCTTTTGCGTGGTAATTTACTCTCCTCAACCAGTAATTTGATGGCTTTTCATCCAATCCAAAGATGTTCAGGGTTGTAATAAATACTGCTCAATTTTTCTACATCTTCCTCTGTAACGATATGTTGTTTTTTTGACATGTTCTTTTATTACATATAAAAACGTGTGTTTTTTATAAATATTTATAGGCGACAAAACCTAGGAGAGCTAGGGATCCAACAATGAAGGTTAGTTCACCGTCCTGTTGATGTTTAGAAGGGACATAAAAATCCGAAAGTTTTGGACTTTTATCAAGTGTAGCAATGTAGTATTCTCGCATACTTTCAACGAGTTCTTTCATATCCTCACTAGCCTGCCTCTTTAATTCTCGTTGTTTATTATACCAGTCAATTTTTTTTTGCCGATCCCTTACCCATTGGAGTTATTTTCATCACATCATTGGTATCCATCTTCGCAGAAGGCTGCCCTATCCCTAAAAATTTCTTGCCTGCCATTGCATAGGCTAGCGTGAAACCGATATCTACTACGGTCTCGTATAACATATCAATTATTTATTTTTCCTGCGGCGTAATGTTCGAACTCATTTTATTATATAGGGTTTAATGCATTTTAAAAATGTCAATTTTTTGATTTTGAACTTTTTTGCTAGCGCAGCCTGCGACTTCAACAGGTTGTTCTGATGATTTTTAAGGCTGATGCTGCTGTTTTTGTTGTTTAGAAAATTTATACCAAATACCGACCCCTACTATAGCAATAATACCCGCCACTGCTGCCGTTCCTCTTAAAACTGCGGTAGTACTGGACCCAGTACTTATTGAACTAATTGCCTCAGGTACTTGACCACTTTCACCCTTGTTCTTATTCAAGTCCTCCTTGTTCTTACGATTCCATTCTGCAAGTCTCTTGCCAGAAGCAACACGACCTTCATGTTTCTTCGTAATAACTTGTTTTGGCTCTTGCTTGTTCTCACCCATTTATTTTATAGAGGATGAACTTCTATAAAAATTTAAATCACACTAATCTCAAACCCCCTCTTTTTGTTCTTCTCGATCTTCTAGGTTTTCAGTTTTTTTTGTTTGGACATAACTTCAACATGATTCACGGTGTGTGCAACAACCAATAGTGGTGCGAGAAATTTACCGAACTCAGAGTACACAAGAATCCCCAAATCAGCCATACTGTCCACGATAATTGGGTCCTCCTCGATATCTCGTTTTAAATTTTCGGCACTATCGAGTTGAACAACATTACCTACAACATTGGCGTACATACTAATCGCATGGGAGGACAGTGCCTTGGCCGTTTTTTCCCTTTCTCGTGGATCTCTCGTAGAACATATTCAGAATAGACCTTGTCGATCATATCGTCTGGCGCCTTATCAACGAATCCTTCGGTACATTTCTTCGGTAAAAGATGCCCCTTGCCTTTACGTATGGCATCTTTCAAAGCTTGACGTTTATCGACAGGCTTTTCCTTATTTGTTGTCGCTTCCGATGGAGTATCAACAACATCAAAAATATTAATAAGCTCATTCATTTTATTTATTATATATCAAAATTTTAGAAAAAATAGTAGTACTATCATATACGGTAGAATTATCGCGATACATAGCATCAACATCCACATCCCATCCATTTTTTATTTACCGATTTATGTTGATGAGTAGTCGTACCCACGGGCCAGTGTTGATATTATATCGTTTTGCACGAATCGTTTATCATCGTCGCGATTAAGAGCAATTTTGATGCTTTTTACGGTGTACAGCTGATGATTTTTATTCTGGATGAGGACTTGAGTTTTATAAAGATTTATACCATCATCTAAACATTTTTTATAATCGTCAAATGTGATTGATTTTTTTACTACGCATTTTTTTACACCCTTGCATCGTTTATCGTCTTTTCCCAATGTTTTATATGCATACAATTTTGCCCTCAGTGCAATAAATTCAGTCATGATTTTTCCACCTAATTCATATTTCATCAAGCCCACCACCTTTTTGTTTTTACCGATCGGAAGTGGTCTACCATCCTCCTCTGTATAGGCGCTTGTGTCGAACCGTTTCTCGACATCACCTGAAATATCCCTGTAAAAATCTTCGGTCTTGATGTAGTAGACGAAGCTATCCGTGTCCATATAACAGAGTTGGATTTTACTCCCGTATTTTGGTTGCATGAAATCATAATGAAATTCATACATGATAAGTTTGCTCATGTCTAAAATGGCCTGCCCAAGATTTACCGGTTTATTCATTTTAATCTCAGTTTTACCCATTTCAACACCCATTAAATTTTTGCTAAATGCATGAGCATCCTTAAAATTGGGCTTCATCACATATTTTTGATATGCTTTTTCACTCGTGACCAGTTTTATATCGCGATGGTTGCGGATATTTTCCATCGTCTTTCCAAACACGGACAAGTTCATTAATTTAAAAAAGTCCTTTTCAAAATCGTTCTTAGCGGCAGTCCTCAATTTTGTGTTCATATCAATGTAAGGCCTAAGCCATGAACTCTGCTTGTACTGGATGGCTCGGTGCACTTTTTTTAGAATTAGACCATGCTTTATGGCTTCATTGAGTGCTCTAATATGCACCACATATTTCTTCTTGTTACGCAGATTTGGCACCAATTTTTCAACCTTAGCAATCGTCATCCGCTCCGGCAAAAATGGCAGCCCATTATGTTTTTGATGTAGCTCCCCTGGGTAATCAATATCGACTTCCAATAGCCGTGCTTATTTTTCTTCACTAGTTTTGCGATCCTTTGGGGTGTAAAAGCATCGACAGTACTGACCCATTTAAAATCATGAGTTGGTAAATCCTCCCGCATAGCCCACCCGTAGAGATTATTGTAAGTACGATTCTTCATCCCTATTATATTGATCGCCCATGTATTTATTGTTGGCCTTGGCATAGCGATGAACAGCCTGCACAATGCCGCCTCGAATACCTTTTTCAAATATTAAATGCATGTCAGGACCTGTGAGGAGCTCTAATTCAATTCCAGTGCATTTTAATGAAGCCTTCCATGCCAGTCCAGGAGCACTGTAAAAGTGTACAGGATCCAACTTATAATTTAGAAGACACACCCCTCGAATATTTTCAAATATATCTGCTAGTAGTAACACATCAATTCCAAGGTATATATCATGATAGTCGCCGAGCGTAACATTATCTCCCTTTGGTACGATGTAATTCCACACCTTTTGAGCATATTTATACTCTATATTAGAGATGCCTTTCATATTCAGCTTACTGTAAAATGATTCCTTTGGGGGTAGCTCCGATTCTTCAAATTTCTCCCAACAATTCATATATTCGTAAGGATACACGCCCTTTCTAAGGAAAATTCTAAATATATCATCATCATTAAACTGTTGTGCCATGGAGGGTAAATTTGACTTTAATTCTTCTTGACTCAATTGCCTTGGGGTCACTACTTTACAATTTCTACAACAAAATTTAGGGATATATTCAGATGATATACCCTTAAATTCTAAACCCTCTTGTTTGCAATTTTTACACTTCATTCCACATGCGTTTGTTCCAATAAGATTACTTGATAATTTATCGAGACTTGATGCCATAAATCGAAAACTATCGATGAATCTAAGCTCTATTTTTTTCAATACTTGCTCTCCATTCGAGTTGGTAACTAACGCCTGCTAATGGCACCATGATTTTTATATTAAAACTGATATATTTCTCCTTGTTTTCTGCGATGCACCCAATATCTTCAGTGTTGAATTTTTTCCAAGCTCCCTAATGAACAAATGCGCGTCGTACCCACTCAGATTGTGGAAGATGATGGGGATGTGGCCAGGAATTCTATATTTTAAATTACAATTATTGTGAGCTGCTCATCGGTAGAGACCTGTATAATGGCAATGATCTCGCACCTTTCGATTATTTTTAATGTGCTTATCATCATCGTTATCGTCATCCTCTATGAACTCTGTTGGCTGTACTAGGAAGGGCTTCATACAAATATGACATTCTGTTGCCAAATCGAACTCTTCCTTTTGCTCCTCCGTTAGCTCAATCATCGGCTGCTGTGGAAACATATTATACAACCTCTTTACCTCGTTTTCCAAGTGCCCTATAGATTTCTCAACGCAATCCTTACCACGGTATGTTTTCAATGGATCTGATACGTCTCCGTAAGCAAATTTGCTATATGTGCACCAGCCTGATGGTACATGCTTGTTCAGCTTCATTGTCTTACTTTCTCTACGGTCTTCTTCCATTGGGATGAGTAAACTTTCAAAATCAGCATATATCGCAAACGGGACCTTGAATTGCTATTGACCATCATGATATTTCAACCATTTTTCGCTTTCTTTTGGCATTGTATTTTTAACCGCCTCGTGATCTATGCAATATTTATAATGTTCGTCCCTGGATTTTTCACAATTAAAGGCCTGCAAGCAATTTAGGCAGAAATGCATCGCTTTGCAGTTCTTAGAATTCCCTCTGCCCAGCAGCCTTGAGATACTTTTGATGCAGGTATAGTGCGTCTTTTCATTATCTGTGATGAGCAGCAGGTTCACCTGTTTTTCACGTGATGCGTTGTAATCAGACCTACGCAAAATATTAATGCTGCTAGTTCCCGATGGATATAAAATGTTGACCGCAAGGTTAGGGTTGTTATTTTCAAATTTTATTATTTTTTTAATGTCGAGTGGGAATTCTAAACCGTTCCAGTTATATTTATCAGCAAGGTGTCGTAATTTAGATATTCTTTGCACATCTTTCTTGATCTCTTCATGATGCAGTGCCGCAATAACACTCCATTTGAAGCACTCTTCATCGTTGTTTTTTGGATTAATGATAGCCTTTTTTTCACTGATTCATTTAGGTAATTTGATATAGGATGAACCTCGTGTAAGCTGCAGTTTATGAAAATCGATATCCAGGTGCATTATTCGATCGATTGTAAAACCGCTCTGTGGTAGCGCTGGATTTTCCACATGAATCCTTATTTGTGCAAACATACTATCCGGCAGCTCATTTACATCACTGCTTTGAAATACCTGCATTAGTCTGCTATCTGGGGGGGGGTGATGGGGTTGTAATTTTATCACGCCATCGGTTTATTTTCATACACTTTTTGTTCGTCATAAAGTATAGGCTAGAAATTACACGACTTTAACTTTTTCTCTATATGAAAAGATATGGAATGTTTTTTATATTTTGTAGGAGCTGTTTGGAAAATTTTTCTTTTGTAAACACTTCTTCTAAAGCACATTTCTTCTGATCTAAATATTCTTATCCTTAATATTAAAGTCAAATACGACAAATGTAATTCAAAAAGATGAAAAAAATTGAAAAGTTGAAAAATACGATGACCGGATGGCTCACTTCTCCATCAATTTAAAAACACTTCTCTTTCACTGCATGTGAGCCGAAACATATTCTTCACAATTAAAAATCTAGTCCGCAATTTTGCACCAATGGTTTGTATATCTTTTTTAACTTTTCGAGAGAAGTATACTCCCCACGTGTCTCATCGCCACTGTTTTCTATTGTAGCAAGTTCCATTGAGCATGTTAATATCACGAATCAATTCAACTCAGTAGCGCAGTAATTTTGGTTATTTATTAATAGACATAATAAATGTCAAAATGGCTGCCACAGTTCTGAAATGATAGTAGTCTCCACCAAGCAAACTATTGAAAAAAATAAAAAAATACCTTGAACAGAATATCATAATATATTTTTATCTAATGTATGTGGTCCACTAATATACATAATTTTTTTGGAAAGTTATTAACTACTACGAACAGTAGATCTTTTTTCATCGCTGGGAGGCGGTATGTTATTTACTCAAAAACACGAGTTAACAAAATCCAGCTCAATCAATATTTCCTTAGCTATTGTGTCAAATTTCATAGTCAAAGCGTTTGTCCTTCATTCAATTAAGGGTAATAAAATTACCACCTCCTAAAATATTTCCCTAAATAAAATAGGGTTAATATCTTACTCGCTGGTTACTTGTTGTCTGATGTTTGTTTGTGTTATATTGCGTGTAGGTGTCGTGTTGAACCCTTATATTTGAAAATACGAATTTTAAACATCAAAATCAACGAAAATTTCTGGTAACCTTCTAGTAACCAGGTACCTGTATTTGTCCACTCCATCCTGCACGTGTAAAGCCACTTAATCTCTATATTAGTAATAGCCGTATTCCGTCTGTATGCCCACAAAGAAGGCGTAGTGCTACGGAAACACGAAATGCGATATATAAACGATGGTGAAACCGTAGATGATTCCACGGGCCAACGACTAGTTTATTATACTAACACAATTACTCTGTCTGTTTGTACAGGGTAATGTAGATGTGCACTTTACTCCCTTAAAAATTAACGAGAAATTATATCTTCATGGCTTGACGACAAATTACATTTAAGAAGCCATTGCATTGCACTTGTAATTTTGGAAAAAACAATCGTCATGTGTTGTGTGAGTAAGTAGGGACCACATGGAATTTAAATGGGACTAATTATTTAAAGCTAGGTCAACCAACCCGTTTCGGCACAGACGGGTTTGATGACGTCATTAAAACATTTAAACCCAAATATCTCTTTAACGGTTCGTCAAAAGCACATGATATTATACTTTTCTCGATCAGCATTTCAAGCTCTACACAATAAAAGTATCGGTTAAATCAATTTAAAAAAAAATATTTTTGATGTATTGATGGGCTATTGCCAATGCCATCATAAATTCAAATGACGGATTTTCCCAAATTCTCTTCGGCCTATGTGTAACTTTTTTCCAGGGGATTTATCGAATTCTTATATGCAGTGGACTCTTTCTTTCTCAATCTCTCAAGGGACCCCAAAAAATTGTTCAAGATAGAGAAAGTTTGAGACAAAATTCTAATTAAAATATTTTAGAAATAAATTACACAAAGTTAAGCATATTTAAAAGAATCTATAATAGCTCTTTGCTTGATAGATTTTATTGTCTCGTTTTCACACAACCTCGACCCCCGGGCTCTTTGTCTCTTTTTTATAACGGGGACGGCGAGAAGAAATAGCCCTGGCACTGGCCGGTCTTTAACACCGCAAGATTTGCGGTGTTTGCTCGATTACCGGCCGTGTTTTAAGCGAGCGAGACAAATTACTAGACAAGCTCGTCGAGTTTGTGAGGTTGATTACTTTTAGCGCAGCAAATGGAAAACCTAATATATTTATTCACTAGAACTCAAATTTCTCTTGAAGGAAAGTAAAATAAAAATATATAAAGGGTTGCGGAGTGGAAACAGGTCCCTATGCTCGCAAGCGAAACATTTACATCATACTCCATGAGAAATATGAAGATAACTTTTATCTGCTCCAATAGACAGTTCAAATAAGATCTTAAAAGTTCCTAGAGTAAATTGCAATCTTGTCCCCAGAGCTTCTTTTTTACTTTTTGACATATCTCTAGCTGCTATTACAATATGCATTCGTTTTCAAAGCGTATAGAGCATGCTGGCTATATTGTCCTGCATTTCTGCGTCTTTAAATGTGATGAATCGAACAAAACTTTCATGAATCGAACCAAAGCATAAGAACGGACAACATTGTTTTTCAGGAGCTCTTTTCTTGTTGTTTTAATTTACGTCACAAAAATCGTGCCTGCGTCTAATTCACATTCACAAAATAGTAAAAACAACATCATTATTTTTTCATAGTTTGAATATTTTATTCCCTCAGTTAAATTATGTAGATACTGAATAAACATACAAAAAGGATATGTTCAAAAATTTTACAAGGACTATTCTTTCCCAAAACAACCGCCAACGTTTTGTTCAGGTTGTGCCATCTGTAAAATAGATACAAAGTAAGAAAAAGTAGGTTAGGAAGATTCGTTTATAAAAAAGTTCACGTCAATACGCTTTATGGGTAAAGATGATTTATTTTATCTTTACTGTTTATTCGTATCAAAAAAGTCGACAGAAAATAATTTATTGTAAGATAAACCAAAACAATGCTTCTGATGGAAAAGGCATAACCCTCATACTTAACGAATTCCGTTAGAATGTTTAGGAAAGATAGATAGTAATTTGATTCAATATCAACTGGCTTACCTTTAGTTTTATTTGACGTAAATACAACTGCAATGCAAAGTCGGCAGTTGTTTAATCAACGTATGGTAAATTACCATTTGTGTGTAAAAACTATTGTCCATGTAATTTAACAGTAAATCCTAATTTTTTTTTCCTTTTTTACCATCTGAATGTAGAGATATATATTTGTATGTTCTGGCGCACAGTGTTGTGTTCCGGTGTAAACCCGCCGCTTCTCCCTCTCTCCCCGCCACCCCCGTAAAATCAAAAAAAAAATCGTTGATATTTCTGGCGCACAGTGTTAAACCTCAAAACCGCCCGCTTCTCCATACATCCCCTACACCCCCTGACCCCATCTGCGCATGCGCAAAATCCGACGTCATCCGAAAAACATCCGCGCATGCGCAAAACCTTCAACAGTATTCGACAGAGTGTGACGTCATCATGCGCAAATCGAATTCGCCAGATTTGTCCATCTTAAAAAAATTTATTGATCAAACAAAATATATAATAAAGGGACAAAATGAGTTTTTTTAGAAATGGAATCAGCGCAATATACAATGCTGTATCAGCACCAGTACCATCCACTACCAATGCCCTTACCGCTCGAATGCAGAGTGTGCGGGATATCGTTAGCGATTATTACGAGAAACTAAAGGACGAAATAAAAAAACGACTTAATCTTCACGATGAGATCGAACAGGAAGCACAGGAGGACCACGTCGAAGACGTTCAGGACTTATATGAAGAACCAGCTGATCTTACACCTAGGGAGCATAAACATGCACTCCACAAAACGTTTCGAAGTTTTCGAATACCCGGCGTTAAAAAAGCTGACGTTGATAGTTATTTAGTACTGGTTCGACCTCATGTGGAACAATTGATCGAGGAACAAGTGAAAGACATGGGTCACTGCCAAAGTGCAGTTGTCAATGTGGATCATGTGGAAAAAAAGATCATGCTTGCATTTCGACCTAATGCAGAAAATTTCGATGGAGGAGCGGAGGATTTACACAATATGTATGCGGATATTGATCCCTATGCAAGGGTTGAAAAGCCATTTAATAGCCATTTAATAAAAAAAAAAAGGGTTAAACTATCTCTTACCAAAAATTGAGATGTACCACAAGTAATTGTATACTTTTTAATACAAGAATAAATCATATTGTTTAGATACAGTATGCTTACTCGTGTAACCCATCTGTTCTGTTATGAAATCCTTTAAGGCCACGTGGTATTGTTAGTTTCTCATTGCCATTAACTTCTGGAATAGCTTTTGACAGTTTAAGGCGGTATGTACATGTTAGTTTCACTTTGCTTGAAGTGAAGTGAAATACGGTTTTTACAAGGATCTACTTCGTCCGAAGTGGAGTAAAATTTCATGCCGCAACCATCTTTTCACCAACCACATGATCACTGCATATACACAATAGCACGCACTTTTCGAGAGTTTCACTTTTGAATATTCACAAGGTTACTCTTTTTTGGACACTTTGGAACAGGGTATCATGTATACATCTCAACAGAGATTGAATAGATTTAATTTTGCTTTGGGCCAAAGAAAACCCTCATGCAAATGCCGTCTTCTCAATAATATTAGACGCATTTTGTCTGTCTCTGCGCAAAATGGTACCCCAGGAGCGAGACACAAGAAATTAGGTTTATAAAGGACGGGCGATCATGTGGATTTATCCACAGGCCAACGACAAGTAGTATCCAAATTCTAAACCTTCTGTACTGTGCAATGAGGCACACAAGGACTGGTTTCACTTACATTTGGATTTTCGTTTAAATAAAACATTCTACATGCATTACCGCAACAACTGACGTAAATTATCGTAGCATGCTATGAGTTTATTACGCCCATCCACAGATACATTTGTTTATGTCTGTACGAATAGGTTACTTTTGATTTTCTTCACAAAAATTGTAGCTTCCTAATGGTACACAACGTGATCCATATTATAAGTAAATGTGCTTATTTTCGGTTTTAGCAGATTCTTTCTTACCGCATTTTGTGTTTACCTCTCATGAGAACAAAAACATATATACTTTTACTACATTACACCTACCTCCATGATTACACAATGCAAGAATACGAAATTTCGCTGAATACTTTAGCACAAGTCTAAACCTTACTCCCCTCGTTCTTATAGAAAAAGAGAAAAATGAAATCATTTATAAAAAGAAATGTAATTTTATGACTTTTTAACCTCTCCTTTAAAAATATAATATATCAATGGCTTTGTGGCTTCACTGCATCATGACGAACAATGATTATATTAAACAAAGTCCTTGCGTTAAGCGACAAAGTCATCAGCTCTTTCAATAGATCGGTGAAATGTTTTATTTATTTATTATTGAGTTTATTAATCCATGGTGTAAACACAACGGCATAGCTTAGACCGACTTGACCTGCGCCTGTGCATGTTATCATTTCTTGATTCCTAACCATCTAAGAACAAGGGCAAAATTAGATAGCTTTTGCGGGACTGGCGAGATCTGTTCCGAACCTTGTTGTGGGAAAGATCTGTTGGATTCAAAGTCAAATTTGTTCAGCAGACTGTAATCAACATTGTTGTAGTAAGGAAGAAAACAATTAAAACAAAGAGGCTTATAATATTCCGCTAATATGAAAATTCATAAGTGGACTACAAGCCTCCCGCATGCAGGCTCTGCGCAGTCTCAAAAGTCTACATTTTGATTTTCCCGAACCAGTAACTGTCAAAATGCAGCTATCTCTGTTTCACATTTCAATTTCAGAGTGCAAATAACCTCCATTTCTTAGCTGTAATTTCCGGCGTTACAAAGCTGCACAAAAGAATAGCAAACAATTAACAATTAACGAATTCTTTGGAAGATTAATGGCGGACTACCAAATAAGGAAAGCAAATTTATTTTTAATAAAAAAATATCTGATAGATAGGATCGCAATGTCGTCCCATTAGCCCCTGTGTTTGCTAAATCACGAGTAATCGCGAGAATAAAATTTCCAGTACCTTCCCTGGTACCGCTTTATTAACGTCGTCATGTTGATGCCAGCTTCATTGTTTTAAAAAATTTCTATATATTAATAACTTTTGTCTATCACTGCGCGAATTTATAGCCGCTCTAGTGACACACGGAATGCGATATATATAAAGTACGGGCGAAGCAGTAGTCTCCATATAAATAACACCTGTAGTCCGTACGTCTGTGAGTCAAAGTTGGTAGCTCCGAGTAACGAGGGGCGAATTAAAATTAAATTTAAAACTTTTATAAAAACTTTTTCAAGATAAAAATAGTGGGTGATTGTTTAAACCAGGTACGGTAACGATAGATGAAAGCCCGGTTCATTGTTTGAACTAAAGTTACAATGCAATTTTGGGACTGTTACACAACTTATGTTATAGGTAAAGTAGGTAAGAACAGGCGGAAAACTGTGTTTTTATTTAAACCGAAGTTACAGTTCAATTTTAGAACTTTCACATATTGGGTAACTGCTTTTGCTAGCACAGAGTTGCGATGGATATTATGTGTTGTTGTTTTAACCATTGTTGCGGAAAAGTGTTTTTTTAAATAATAATTCAGATGTGCGGTGTAAAGTACACCTGTATTACAAGCCCTTCACCCGGATGTGCGACACGGTTTTTCTGCACTTAAGTGCTGAAACACCAGGTTATACAGCTAGTCTGTTATAACTCTCATTGCCTGTCTGTCTACGACTAGTGTTTAAAATGTCTTTCAGTACGAACATCCGAACATTAAGGTGCTGCATATACGAGGCGAGCTGACTCGGTTAGGGCAGGCTGAAAAAAGTCACAAAATAATTTTTGGGTAGGTTTTACTGATACAATATATATTGTACACAATTGTATATACTTGCACATTTCATTGCACAGATGTAAACAAGACGTACAATGTAATGTTGCTTTAAAGCTCACAATTTCCTTCAATCAAATCAGTTTGCGCTGGATACCAGTTTTTACAATTAATTGTACAATATTGCATACAACGATATTGTAGCAGTGGAAATTACCTGAGTATAACCACAATGGCGCGTTAAGTTATTTCAAATAATCTCAGTAATGATGGTGCCATTAAATCTTGACTTCAAGTGTTCATATGAATTTTTTCTTTTTGATTTTCCATTCTCGTCGTGATAACTAATAGTGACATCATAATTCGGATGGGCAAAGAACGCAATCGACTGGCGTGGCATTGACAATCGCATTGGATCTGTTGGTATTTGTACTCTGTGGACGGTTGCGCGAAATTTTTCATTGCTCCATGTATGCAAGAGATCAGCTGCATTGACAACGATGGCACCTGGAATTGGAACTGCTTTTATAAATTCTCCAGAGGGAGAGCGTACCTAAAATAATATATATGTGGCTTTGAAACAACGGAACATTTTTAGGTTAGTCGATCAGTTTAGGTCAGTTATATAATAATTACAATGTAATATATATATTGTATATATAATGTAGTGTAATGTGATGTAACATAATAAAACTTAATGTACCATAGAGTAAAGTAATGCAATGTATCCTGAAATAATGTAATAAAATACTGCGTCTGTCCAATATCAATATGTAACCAAAAAAAATCACGCACTTCAGGGAAAACATTCACATACCTCTAAACCACCGATATTATCTTGAAAAAGTAAAGTTATTGTTCCAAAATCTGTATGCTCACTGCAACGTGTTTGATTCTCCTTTGTTGGTCCATTGATGTGAGGGTAAAACAATGTTCGCAGTGAAGTTCCATTTTACCAATTACCAATATATGTATGTAGATTTATAAAATACTCTGTGTCTATACCAAGTGCAACTGCTAGCAACCTTAGTAATTTGTATAACAAAATCGAACAGTGTTTAAATAACTCACTTAATACAGTAACAACTTCTGGCATTTCTTGTGATAACTTTTTACTGACATCAGAATTGGGCGAAAAATCAAAAGCTTTATATCTTCAGGTTTCAGTTCATCAAATACTTCACCTTTTATGGGGACATATCCTTCGCTTATTCCAGGTCCTCTTTTATAACTCATCTTCGTCTCCTTCTCCTGTCTAAAAAACGTTTTTGACATTCTAAATGCACCATCAATAAGACGTTGGGGTATGCCATGCCCTTTCACGTACAGAAATCCCCAGTTACTAAAACCGTTTGATAATTCTTCAACAAGATTCTTCACTTGTACATCATGCTGAAGTTTTGCACCTTCCCAATCACTGGCTGCTGTGTAATTATCTGACAGACATGAAACATCTAGGATGGGAAAGATATCGTTCCTCAACATGATTCTGAACAAACAAATTTGTGAAATATTCCAGAATAAAAATTCCTGATATAATAACGATAAAAGCTATTCCCATTAGAACTTCGACGGTGCAGAAACTACTGAAGTACTAGGTATAAGATCTTCAGTTTTATCTCAACCCTTTTTTTGCAGTTGAATGTGAATTTACTTGAAACTTAAAAATTAAATTTTTTATTTAAAAGAAATAAGATTACTCATATAAATCTGCTATTAAATAATTATTTAGAAACAAAAGAAAATAAGTGGAAGGAAAGAAACTTTTATTTGGTTCTTTCTTTCTTTCTTTATCTTATTTTTGTTTATTAATATTTTTTTTCTTTCTGGTAAGATAAAATATTGCAAATTAATTTTCAAGTTCCTACATTGTGGAACATAAACAAAAATACAAATATTCGCATTTACATACTTTATATAAATATTCTATTAACTTGTCAGATAAATCAAAATAATATTTCATAAATTAAAGACATAAGAAATATATACAATAAAAAACTTACCGTTAACTATGCAATTCTTCTATGCTTCTAGCTTAAAATGACCTAAAATATTATTTTTAATTTTGATTCGTGAAGTATGGATGATTTTATAGCTTTTTACTAATGAGATCACGAAAGACTAAAAAGTTTATACAAAATAATTTCAGTAATCCTATATGAAATGGTTATCGAACCATGACAAATCATTTGACCTTACCATATATTTTTTCTTTTTGTCAATCTTGTCACTAGAATGAAATTTGTTTATCAGTAGAACTCAGAATCTGTCCGAAATAAAAAAAAATCAGCAGGTTCTGTAAACATAGTTCGTAATTGAAAATTAGTCTGCGATGTCTTACTGTCCCAATGTTTACTTTTATTACTAGGATTCTTTTCACTGTAGCTCTCATGAGAATTAGTACAATTTAATACATAACCCAAGCAAGAAAAATACGTTCTTTTGCCGTAACAATATTACCATGCAGGATTAAACATTTCACAACGACAGATACCCTAATATAGGATACCTGTAGGTACCCATCCCCCAAAGGGTTCTAAACCTAATCTTGACCCTGACCGTAAGCCTTTGGGGTAAGGGTCAGGGTCAAACATTGACGAAGATACAGCATTAGGTATGAAGTTATTAAAAATAATTGTTAGTTAGTAGTAAGTAAGTAAGTAAGTAAGTAAAATATATTTTCAGGGCTTATCCATTTACAATAAAATGGCTCTTCATCCCAATAAAAATTAACAAGAAATATATTACAGATATACAAGTAAATGAAAAAATATTATTGAAAGAAATTGAGTATGATAAACAGAAGAACATCATGCTGAATCGTCAGCATGAAATGAGACACACGAGAAACTAAACTCAGCAAGTACTTAAAAAAACCTTTGTTGATGTATCTTTCATCTTGCATATGTCGAGAAGCTTCACAGAGCTGTTTCTTATGATATGTTTTGTGATAGTAAGAGATAGGCATGTCTCATTGCTACAAATATCTGCTTTGGTTCAGCAAGTACTTAAAAAAACCTTTGTTAATGTGTCTTTCATCTTGCATATGTCGAGAAGCTTCACAGAGCTGTTTCTTATGATACGTTTTGTGATAGTAAGAGATAGGCATGTCTCATTGCTACAAATATCTGCTTTGGTTCAGCAAGTACTTAAAAAAACCTTTGTTGATGTGTCTTTCATCTTGCATATGTCGAGAACCTTCACAGAGCTGTTTCTTATGATACGTTTTGTGATAACTTATCTTATTTAGCATTTATTAGTTTATGGTTCAAATTTCACTTGTTGAATATGAATTGGAGAATTCGTGAGTTGGTGGTTTTTGTAAATTTGCGAAATGGCTGAAAAAGTGCCATTGTCCCAATATTTTGTTGCGTCACCTAGGGACACGCATTGTCATCTAAGGAAGGCCGAAATACTGACACACGATCTATTGGCCATAACTCGTGACCACTTAACTTTAATATATTAAATAGTTCTATGAAAGAAAATATGAATTTCCTTTTAGGCAGTTTACAACTACTCGGTCAACGTTGGAACAGCATGTGGTCAGAAATCGAGCTCAATGATGAAAGATTGTCGGTAAAAATGAACGGATATTTTGAGTTTTTCGAAAAAAGATTTGGCGTCTTAGGATTAATACGAATATGTGTTATGGCATGATATAGCAAAGTTACATGCCGTAATGCAAAAAAATAAATAGTTCACATAGTTTATACCATAATCCCAAACATCTGTTTATTGATTTTGAACGAACCTGTTGTTAAGAAAATTCATGTGCGTTGAAAATCTTGAATGCAAGTAAAACTGCGTGGTAAAGGACACTGATTTGTTGTAGTAACAATAGAACAGAAAGCAAAATGAATTATTCTTACTATTCTACATAACAGAATTGACATTATAAATCCGTGGGAAGATAGAATATAACCCAGTGGTGCGGTGAGCTTTTCAGGCGTGACATCTTTATGAAAAAATTACTTGCCCGCAGCTTCGCCTGCGCTGTTTACTTTTTGTACATGTTCAAAAGTATAAACTGTATTAGATCCTTATTAAATTATAACCCATGTAAATTTGAGTTAGTCAATCCATACTGTGGTTACTTCGATACTCCCAGAATGAAATGATTTCAGAAAAAAGGGTTGCGAACGAAAAGAATGCGGATGAAAAGAATGCGGAATTAATGTCTGCTTTGTATCTGCTAACTTAGATTTTTTAAACAAGGCCGGGTATTAGCTATCTTTTAATTCGCACTTTACTTTTTTCCGATTTAATACTGTCTTAGTTTTCGCGGAAAAATTTTTTTTCGCGAAAATTAATTTGCGCAAATCGCGCAAAAATTTGCGAAAAAAAAAAAACGAATCCGAAATTTGTCCGCATAAGTAATGTTAGCGGCGGTTTTTGTCGAAATATTGCCAAACTTTTGCAGCGTGGTAAACTCGGTGCAGTATTTTAAAGATTAGTCATCACGTTTTCAGCTGTAGATAAATTTAAAAAAAAACAATTTTAAGATTACAAACGATTTTGGCTATAACGACATTGTGAGAAACAGCCTTAGGCAGCCAACTACCTGGATTTATGCTTATCTGTCAAGGCTCAGAATTTTACTACTTTTTTCCTCGTTAAAAATTAATACCCGCGCAAAATAGATTTTTTTGCTGGGCAAAAATTAGTACGAATGTTGTTTCCATTAACAGCAGTTTTATTCAAACCCGTGCCTGTTGAGGAAACCAACCCATGTACCACTGACATATCTAAGCAATGTGAAAGCATTTTAACTACCATTTACATTAAATAAGCGTAACTTCCCACCTTGCTATGATCTTAGTAGAGTTCGCAGTATTTCCTATATCATGCCTGTAAACCTGTTACATAGTTTCCTCAAAAAATTATTTTTAAGGACAAAAGCCTATGGTTTACAAAATGTAGATGTTTTTTGACGATTTTCCGTAACAGAAAGGTTGTGTTAGTGTACATCCCTAAGAGATATATTTATGATTGATAGCTTAACTAGTACCTGATAATACCCCGCATGAATTCCACCAAAAGAACTATAGAACATATAGATCGATGAAGTTTTATTCTGCGAAACTGTTTATCACAAATTTCGATGAAATATGACATAAATTTATTTACAGCTACTCATATATTTTAGGTGGGTAAAACCACATCTTAAAAAATAAGGTACAAAATTCCTCTTTTAATACACATGGTGATGACTGTGACATGGGAGGTAAGCTGACCTCACATGATCACTATTTACCAAACCATCTACTTGTAAAAATAAACACAACCGACTGTATTCTTGTCGCGCAATGTCAGCACTTTTCTTTCAACATTATACCTAGTCACTTTCTAATGTTTTGGATTCATGTTCTTCTAAATTTTCAGTTTGTCGTAACTGTAGATTCGCTTGTAAAATAGCGTTATCTTGTCGTAATTTTTCTACTTGCTGCCGTAACACCTGATTTTCGACGAGGATTCGTTCTTGTTCCTTAATTGTCTCCCGTAAACGGTCGTTATCTCCTCGTATCTTAATAATATGATCAAGAGCTTTGGAGAGTACTCCTCCCTTGCTGGTGCCTTGTTTCGATTGGTCCATCTGACAGTCAGGTATAACAGCAGCTATCTTCATTATCCACGTATTGATCTTGTCTCTCCTTCGTCTTTCCACTAAACAGAAGCAACACAATTGTAATTTTTGATGCCAAAACAAAATTAAATAGTTCGGATCAAGCATTAAAAGTTTGAGAATTTCGAAATATTCACAAGTTCGGGAAATTGATGGCCTCGATACATTTAAGAGGAGATTTTTTAAATTAGTTTTATAACTCATCTTTGCATTTGACAAGAAGCACAAATCATTCAACAATTTATAAACGCTGTTGAATGTTTTTATAAATACTCAATTTCTTATATGCTTTACTACCTCCGTTCTTTTTTTAGTCAATAATTAAACACAGTAAAAAAACACATTCAGTTACTCAGCGCTACTCACCTTCATTATGTGTAGCTCGTCTCCTTTCATCCCTGGACGAACGTGTAGTTTCCACCTTCCTATGAAGAAAATTTATTCCGTTAATATGGCAAAAGGAAATACGAATCACTGACACCGGCACCTTTAACTGCGGATGAAGCACACTGGGTAAATTCCCATGGTGTAAGCAATATTCATTGTTTACAATCCTTTTGCAAAAACTTTTGCTTATAGTTTCGTTAAATGGTAAACTTGCTTGCAAATAATATTCAGTAAACTCATTTCGAACTTCTTCCAATATCTACAGCAACAGTTTTAAAACGAAATTCCTACCACAGAACTTGAAATGAAATCACATACCTAAATTGTACAGTCATCGGTTCGTCAGCTGGAGATTCAACGGCGAAAGTACCATCGCCTAACCTTAATGGGAAAAAACAAAAAACAAGAAGCGTTATTTTAAATTAGAAATATTAATACTCCATATGTCAAATTTTGTTACGTAAGCCATTATATTGTGGCAAAAAGATGAAAAGTTTTAGGACTAATACCTTCACGAGTGACCAACTCCCTCCCTATCCTGAGAACGAAATCACTCCATTTTTTATTCCCTTATATGGCAGAACCCATAGACCCCATAAGACGAGGATCATTTCCAATAGCTTTGTGTTTTATGATGGCCTTTGAATGACTTCATAGAAGGTGCACGCACCTGTTGTGAACGAAAAATGGAGTATTTCATCTTGGTTTTATGAGCTTTAAGACGATGCAATTATAAACGTTAATTTTTTTTCTCAAAAAATATTAATAAGATATTCCAGATATTTTTGGTGGCAATGCTCATTCTAAGTAACACTCTTTTTTTTCTATAGAGTAAATCCATTAACTTTCATTAACTTTTTACGAAGTGTGGATGCTCTTCTGTACCTTTTTTATGATTGTACTTATTAACTTCTTGCAAATTTTTAAATTGAGTGCTCTTGTGTCAGTACGGTTTTTAGTCTGTAAAAAAAACTAAATTCTTAATAATAAAAATTTCTAAAAAATATTTTACTGTGTCAGGTTCTGTGCACGTGGTGCTATTATTCTTGGTCCACCATTTCCTGTGACTGGAATCACATCTTGAGGAGACATCATAACATAGAAAGGTCCTGAAAAGTGAAATAATGTTTAACTTAATAAACTATGAAAGGTAATGTAAAATGCCGTTTAAAAAGGTTTCTAAGTTTTGGGGTGGAGAGTTGGTGAAGGCCGACCCCAGGTAGCAACAGGAAAATTTTGCGGATTTTGTCACAAGCTTACGAATAGTATTATTTGAATACGCTTAACAATTTTTAGGAACTGGAGGATAAGGTTAAAATTTTGCCCAACATTTTGCCCAAGATGTTTTTCTATGCAAATTTTATACAAGTAATTCAATTGTTGTTTACAGTAGTTTAAGGGCCGAACCTCCAGGAAGAAGCAAGGTGGTCACAGTACCCCTGATTTGGTAACAGTATTTAAAATAAAAAAAAATTGCAGTGGATTAGTATTCAAGTAAAGGAGACAGAGGACAAAAAACAGCTGAAATAACTGACATATTTTATCTGATCAATTGAGTTCTAACACAAAATATGAAACATATGCTAATAATGAAAAGAGGCATTGATCAAAAGAAAAGATTCTAATGCAAAAAATATAAAAATATAAAAATTCCAGAAGTTGTGAAAAAGTCACGACTTCTGGAATTTTCATAACCAGTGGCCACCCTGACAAGGGCACAAAAATAGTGGAATACACTAAAATTACCTCCTTGGTTACCATCTGATGTTTGAACTGCAGGGTAATATGCATAACGAGAGCCATCAGATGGAGTGCCATCCACTGCTACTGTGGCTAACCCACTTGCTTCGCTTGGTGTAATCACCTGTTGAATTTGTCCACCACTGCCCACAGTGTAGAGGGTACCTAATGAAAACACAAATTAGTTAAAATTATAAACAACATTATATTTAAAAAATTTGTAACTATATAGAAACAATTTATATTATATCATATATATGCCACACTCAGAGACTGAACGGGAGATGCTGTTCAATGATATTTAATTTTTGCTGATTACAAACTGGTGATTCTGTGACGATGAGCATGGAGATAAGGAAGTTCAGGTCTAAGGAGTTTGTGGTTGAAGGCATATTTTTGAAGTCTCTACCACAAATAAATAGGCATCCCCATTGCTAAAGCTATTGTTGTACAGTTAACACTGGATTTGGGTTGATTTCGTGTTATATGATACTATACGTTCGTTTCGTGTTCAATATGTATGTTACGTGCATGTTTTATTGTTCTTTTATGGTGTATTGCGTAATTAACTTGTGTTTTATGTTTGTGTCTCAAGTGTGCTATTTTCATTGATAGAATTTATATATGTAGTTTTTTCAAGTTTCTTGATTCATTCCCGCTCAAAAAGACAAAGTAACAAGTTTAAATCAAATTTCAAATACAAAAGTTACAAAGTTTTGTTTTATCAAATTTCAAATAATTTACGTATGTTAAAGAAGTTCAAGAAAGTTAAACACTCATAGTTAATACTCAACAATGTTCATCCTTTCAAGCCCTGTAAAGAATAGTTGGTATACATTTGTTATTTATTTTAGTTATCATTCATTTCAAATTTAGGCATTGTGTTTTTCTTCGTATTTTCATATTTTCTGTGTATTTATTTTAGTTTGAACCTTGTTTGAAGCAAAAAGTTCCAAACAATTCTATCAGGGTTTTTTGTCATCCCGCGAAAACTTAACATTCAAACAACTAATAACCCAAACCTACAAAACTTCGAACCGTACTTCAAAAATTCATGAGTAAAAGAGTCCAATCCAGAATTGATTATAAACTTTTGCACAATACGGGCAAAAAAACCCCAAGGAAATCGCATCAACGTGTGACGAATCAATAAACGAACTTTCAAATTTACTCCAAAACATCAGTGTTGATGATTTAGATATGGCAAACGATAAAATTGTCGAAATTAATGCTTTACTTGCCGACATAAACGATTTTGTTGATGAGAAAATTCGGTTTTCATGTGAGGTTGGATATCCAAAAATTCTTTTACCAGACGAAGGAAGCCAATTAGTGAGTGGATGCAAAAACATGAAAATCACGTTTATGGATTTAAAGGGTAGACTTCACAAAGAAATGGGAATTAAATTCGAGACATGCCCTGTTGGGGGACACTTTATGCATGGTAAAGTAGAAAGAAAAATTAAACAAGTTAAAGAATCTATATTAAAATCAAATTCAAATGAGAGACTTTCTATACTACAGTGGGAGACTCTGGGTACAGAAATAGCCAATTGTATTAATGATCTCCCATTAGCTATTGGAGATGTCACAGCTGATTTTGAAAATGCTAATCTAATAACACCTAATCGTTTACGCCTCGGCCGCAACAATGACAGGTCACCAGTTGGTCCTATTGCCTCAACTGATAAGCCTTGGAAATTTATTGATCAAAACCGTAGGATATTCAATGCATGGTTCGAATGTTGGTTAATAACCTATGTACCTAAACTAATGAAACAACCAAAATGGTTTCGAAATGATCTTAAAATCAAAATTGGCGACATTGTCCTATTCCTAAAAGCAGAAAATTTGTCAGGACAATATATGTATGGTTTAGTAGTTGATGTTGATTTTGGAAACGGTGGTCGTATAAGAACTGTTGTTGTTAGATATCGAAACTCAAGCGAATCGACTAATCGAGTAACAAGACGAGCTGTCAGAGAATTAAGCGTTATTCATCACGTTGAAGAATTGGACATACAAACTGAATTGCATGAAGCTGCGTTGAAAGCAAAAGCGATGTTAAATTATATTAATTAAGACAAATCTCAAAATATTGATTATCGATATCAATTATCAATCGAAATTTTTCATTTGTCTGGGGGCAATGTACAGTTAACACTGGATTTGTGTTGATTTCGTGTTATATGATACTATACGTTCGTTTCGTGTTCAATATGTATGTTACGTGCATGTTTTATTGTTCTTTTATGGTGTATTGCTAAGTCTCCGTAGAATTAAAGATGTTATCCAGATAAAAAGATTGAATGGGCTGGGGCACTTGGAAAGAATGGAGGAGGATAATTGGGTAAGAAAGTGTAGAGACTTGATAGTTCCTGGGGCAAAGCCCAGAGGCAGACCGAGAAAGACTTGGCAGGAGGTTATAAGGACAGACTTGATACAGAGGAAGTTGAGTTTAGATCTAACACAGTCTAGATCAGATTGGAAGAGGGTCATTAATATACCCCGTCCAACCCATGCTAGCATGGAAAACGGACGTTAAGCCGAGAATGATGATGATGTATTGCGTAATTAACTTGTTTTATGTTTGTGTCTCAAGTGTGCTATTTTCATTGATAGAATTTATATATGTAGTTTTTTCAAGTTTCTTGATTCATTCCCGCTCAAAAAGACAAAGTAACAAGTTTAAATCAAATTTCAAATACAAAAGTTACAAAGTTTTGTTTTATCAAATTTCAAATAATTTACGTATGTTAAAGAAGTTCAAGAAAGTTAAACACTCATAGTTAATACTCAACAATGTTCATCCTTTCAAGCCCTGTAAAGAATAGTTGGTATACATTTGTTATTTATTTTAGTTATTATTCATTTCAAATTTAGGCGTTGTGTTTTTCTTCGTATTTTCATATTTTCTATGTATTTATTTTAGTTTGAACCTTGTTTGATGCAAAAAGTTCCAAACAATTCTATCAGGGTTTTTTGTCATCCCGCAAAAACTTAACAATTGTGTCTATAAAGATGTAACAGAGTGACCACTCATTTCTCAAATAGTAAATTCCAGGACATTTTTGACCTCTAATCAAAACAGAAATGTCAACAAGTAAAAAATGTAAACAGTTCCTATGAACAAAAATTGATTCAGAAAAATGATTTTACAATTCAATGGACATACCATCAACCTAATCATACATATTTCCATTAAATGAAAAAATCAAAAAGGAAACAGTGAAAAAATACATATAACTGTTTTGTTTTTTAGAGAGAGAAAAATATCACCCATGGCTGTGATGCAACCATCACAGCCATGGGTATTGATCCAGCAAAGTCGCCATAACTGTACTATGCGCTGTTGACAGCTAAAATAAATGCTGTTGTCGATTTTTTCAATAAAACAAGTTGTTACGAACTTCAACTAATAAACTTTTTTTGCTGTAATGTTAAGAACCATCTACAAATTCCATCTCATGATACAAGCAAGTTGGCACAAATTATATCGTCGTAAATTGAGAGTTGACTTTGACGAAATTAATTGTATATATATAACTAAAAATAATTTTGAACAACCAGGTTTTTATTCAAAGTGTTATTTCAACCTTTTTAATATCCCGTTTTGAGAGTACAACATTTAATTTTTATTGGGGTGTGTTCTAGCTTTTTGGAACAAAGTTTGACAACATACGGCTTTGTGATTGTCATTTTAGAACAAAGAACAGCTACTTTTAAGTTTTTATAGACACATTTACATATGTTTATGATAAAATAAGACTAAGCTTCATATAGTTATTTAGCCTTAACCTTAAAATTCCAAAGAATGGTTTTACTAAGTTATTTACTAAGTTATTGACGTCAAACTTATGTGTTAACGTTGTTGGCAAACAAATGAGACATAAAACAGTCTTAGGTGGTCTCTAGTAACCCATAGGGTTAAAAATAACTGACATGACCAGCCCCTTTCTAAGTTATTTGGCCCAAGTTCTAAGCACAATACAATGGCTTACTAATGTTTTTTAATATATTGACGTCAGTCTTATGCATTAACGTTGTACTACAACATCAAAAAAGTTAACAGAAAAGACATTTTTTGGATGCAATGGTTCCAGTATATATATATATATATATAATCTTTTTACACGCATTGACGTCAGTTGTGCTATAACGTCAAAGTTAAATAAGACATAATCTTTTTAGTTGCGTCAAAGGAACAGACTCTGCATATTATTATATAGATATATACTTAGTAAGTTCATAGTTAGGGGTGCCTGCTGAACTCAATCTTTTCGTTGTTTGGACATTATTTTGAAACATTCCTCCCATTCACATAATGTACGTCATGGCACAAGTCAAAGTTGCTTATTTCAAGGGCATTATATAGGGCCCCACTGTTTTGCTTGTAAAAATACCATCAACAATAAAAGATCCAGAGCCTTGGAACAAATGTCTTACTTGTTTGTAGAGCATGGGCTCGGGAATAGCATTGCAACCAGTCAGTATTTTACCAATAACTCTAATAAATATGGCGAGAGCGAAAAACGGAAAATGTCAGCTACTCATGATAACGGACCTTAGTCGTTAATTCCTCTGTGGTGTATAATTTTGTATATTTTATATATTTGTATCCTTTCTAATTAAGTCTGGAATTCAACAGGATGATAACAAAAGAGAAGTAGCAAACAAACAAAATTTGTTTTCAGTTATTATTAATCTCTAATAAATGATGGGAATCTTACCATTGTTAATATCCACACCAGCAGATGCAGCAGAACTTGTTGGTTCCTTTCTAGGTTCTATTTCATGTTTTAGTGAGGATGCATCTAATATATCCAAAGAAGGCGAAGGTGGATTGGTGTTATCGGAGTCCTCAAATATGGTTGTCATTCGTTCAGTCAATTTATTTAAAAAATTCCCTCTTTAAAAAGATTCCAATCACATGGGATGTGTGATTTGTTTTGATTCGAAGTTTGTTTGTACCTCGTGATTTGATCAATCACATGATCTACATTCTTATCTTCGTAGAGCAGAGCGAAAGAACATCGGAAAATCAAAGGCGTTCGCATTTATTAAGTAGTGTCCGCACTCACTAAAATAGTTAATGTTTAAAACTAAACGTTCCACATAGGCAAATGTGAAAAGTTGTTGTTGCAAGAATGAAGAAATTTGGTACATATAATATTTATTTAACTTTTAATTATCCTAACTAAATGACAACATCATTAAAGTGATAAAATTATGTTATTTTGGCATCTAGAGAAAAGGGACCCGGGTAAAGAATGAGAACATACCTTTATATTCCCAATGACTTGTGGGAACGTTGGTGTTCTGGGACCCCTGTGGAATCGTTTTCGAAAATGGAAAACGAAAGGTCGGGAAATCTGGAAACAAGCTCCAGCCAAAACTAAATCTAATTCAAAATGCCCACTATGATAGAGAAGTCTCATGTAATATTTGAGAAAAGTGGACAAGCACCTTCGCCATCAAAAGATTTTCACCAGCTTTTGGTGACTGATAAACTTGTAATATGGAGAACATGGAGAATATCCTTGCGAAAAGATCAAATGGGGATGCCACCAATGCAAAACAAACAATCCCACGAAGATTTTTATTATGATACTACAGTAACAGCAGACGTCAAACGTGTGTTTGGGGAGGACGTTATTCGTTACGTCGAATGTATTGTTAACCATGACTGGCTTCTCCGTATGAAAGACGAAGTTTTAGTTCTGATATTTTCTTACCTCAACTTACCTGATATTGCTCATCTCTCGAGTGTTTGTCGACATTTCAGAGCAATTTGTAATGGAAATGAGCTGTGGAAAAAAATTTATTTGGCCCACAGCTCCAAACTAACGTCAGATGTTGAACAATTAGGGGGAGAAATAGGATGGAAGAAGATGTTTTTTACAAATAAACTTCAGTTGCAAAAGGAAGCCTCGCGTTTACGTAAAACTGCTAGCTAACAGTAAACATTAAAGATATCAAGTTAAATATTTGGCATGGAGGTCCATAGTATGATTATAGTATGATTTTCAAGAAGTTTTGAAGTTTGAACTTTGTAACTATAAATATTATCAATCTATGCTGAAGGATGTGGTTGTATAACTATATATATTATCATTTCTAAAGTTAACATATATATATTTACTTTTTTGTTAAAAATATACAAATATATTCAGACAAACTTAGAATAAACATTATAGAGACTCGTCTGTATGTCCACCCAAGAAAATATGGAAACATAAGTTCGGATCCCATATTAATCCCATATTCATCATTAACATGTAATGATGAATATGGGATTAGATAGAAGATAAAAATATCATGTTATTTTAATGTATTATTCTAAAATTTTGCCAAATCTTAGCCTTACTTTCTTATAAACTCGGTGTTAAACCTCCTCAAATCTAGAGGGTTCAGACTGCAAAGATTTTAGCTTGGTTTTAATTTAGCGCTAGCGTGTATCTTTTTCGCGTTAATTTTTTACCTTTAATTGAAGAAATATTCGCAGGGTAAATTTTTGTCAATTTAGTTTTTTTGGCCTTTTTCGCAAAACAACGACTCACGAATTAGAAAGTTTTTTAAAAATTCTGGTCCTAAAAGCCTTTACTACTTGGAAATATATTTGCAGACTTTAGTCTCTGAAAATGACTTTTTGCCCATTTTCACAATCAAAAAATGATGTCTTGCTCATTTATGACGCAATAGGGTAGACGAAATATGCCCATCATTTGTAAAACGTTCGTTTCAAACAAAAGCTTTTCCTGGACGAGCAATTTGTTTCCAATTTATCCGAAAAAAAATCCCGAGTTTTTGGACTCGCAAAAAGTTTCTCCGATGAAACTAATCATATTGAGTCTCTAGCTTGAGGACGTTTCTTCGCGGGTGATTATTGTTGACTTTCATGAGGCAAATAAAAAGAAGGCAAACTCAAGAAACGGCCTATATTTTGGTTCCGTGATTTTTCTTGACAACAAGAGCAATTTGGAACGTCGCTTTCCAATAAAATTTGCAATTTTGTTTCGCAAAGACAATGACAAGAGAGTGTCAACCTTTTCGAAACATTTCGCTTTCACAAGAACTAATTTTTGCGAATTCGTGAATAAAAGGAATTTCATCACCTTTTTTTAATTTATTCAATTTTTCTCCATTTATACCGTTATTTGCGAGTTTTCACAGTACATATCCGCTAATTTAAATGCCCTTTGAACATCCGCTATTCCGAACAAATGCCTCAGACCCTTTACTTACGAAACTTGTGTTTTCTGCTGCTTAATTTGACCATTCGTTTATTTGAATATATTTTCTTATCCCTTCCGTGTTCAAATTGGCGAATATGTACTATATGTAAGAGGTAGAAGTGGCATAAAATGTCGAGAAGTTGAAATTAAAAACATTAAATCAGTAAATCAGGTCAAGATTAGTGTAAATCGTTGTTTTTCCAAAAAAAAGAAAAAAATACAAATTTCGTGAGAATTAACTTCCGCGAATCTCACGAATAATGAATTTCAGGCAAGATTCTGTTTCAAATACTTAATATCAGAAATTTTCGCAGTACTTATCAGAATTATCCGGCTTTTTTTCAAACCAGGAATATAAATTATTGGATATTTTTAGATCCTTTAGATTTAATTACTAGAAATCTCTGCCGGTTATAGCTGCATATTTCAATAAAGAGTATTAAAAATCTTGAAGTGGGCATTCGATATTTAAAATTAAACAAAAAGTTACTTGTTTCATTTTTGGAAAAAGGTAATGAATTGCTAAACATCAGTGAGAATAAATTCCTGTAAAAATCTATTAACCATGAAAATTAATTCTATGAAAACGAAACATTTTTGAGTTTGTATCATTTATATAAAGTATCTTTGTATTGAAAAAAGATTTTTTCCTTACACATTTAGTGAGCCAACAGATATGTAGCACAAAAATTGTGTTGCCTTTAAAGATAAACCATCTAGCAAAAATGGAGGATAAGATGGAAAACAGGTAATTCTGAAAGATTTTACAGACAGTAAATTAGGCCAACTCCGTGAACTGTCATACATTGTTTTATTATTAAATTTAACAATATCGACAGCTATTATGAACTAATGCTTTCTATAAAAGCGAGCGCTTAACTCGTTGACAGCACTGCGATGGTGGTACAAGCCAGTTATAATCGAAAGTGTACAATGTTTCTTTTTCCTTCTTGCAAAGTTTACCATTGTGTTTAAGATTATCAAATTTTTCATACATGTTTTCAGGTGCCTGTTTGTGTGATACAATATGTTCATTGCTGCAACCTCTACTTTTATATTCAGTGTCAAATCGAATATCATGAATTCTGTTTAACTTCACTGGGGCTAGCCATACTCCTATAAAAAGTTTAAAAAAAATTAAAAAAATTAATGCCTAAGTGAATTAAGAGGTGGTTAATCAAGCCTGGTCTCACTGGTGTCATAAGCACAAGCATAAGGAAACCCCTGTGACCTCACATTGTAAATGACATAAAATATCAAAACATTTTAATATTCCTATGCTTATGTCATGCATCTTTTTGCAGTGGAAACCAGAAAAACGTAAGCATAAGTGTAAGCATAATCATTATTTTTTTCATAAAACTTTCAAGAAATTTAACAAATGGTTAAACGATTTTAGATGCATCTGCATGTGTCTATGAAAAAATTAAACAAGCGTGAATTGATCAGTAATTGATTTTATAAAGTATATAACGCTTAAAAAATAAGATTTACAATTAGCTAAATCCAGCTGATTTTTTTAATATTTCCCTGACTAATGTGATTTTTTTCTTATTACTATATTTTTCTACATTTTTTGAGCATTATAGTAACAATATCTAAAAAAGCAAAGAGTCCTCTCTCCATCTCTTGCTAAATGTTATGTTTATGTTATAGGTGGGAACAGGTTACGCTAATGCTTATGTTACTTCACGTATTCATGTACTGTGCATGTGCATGTCGGTTATGCTTAGACTTATGCTTATGTCACCAGTATGAACAAAAACAAACATGACATTATTTGCATTGATATCTTTTATTTCATAACATCTTTTAATTTTTTATAATGAAGGCATACGAAAAATCCTTACCAAGTGAAACATCTTCACTGTTGTAAATTTGAAGCATGTCAGAAACTCTTGATATGTACTCAACTAAGTCACAGCTGATCAGATATCCACCGCCAAGGGCATAGGGTAAATAATGATCTGAAAGAAACCAATTTTTTTCTGCCCAAGGACCAATTCTTTTAACATTAGAATTTCCTCTAAAATATCCCCAATATAACCTTTTCAAATGATCTCTCTTCTTCAAACTCTCTACTAAAACATTTAGTCGAACAAATGTATCATCATCTACTTTCATAACAAATTTTGTGTTTACATTTCTATTTACCCACAATAACGACTTTAATAACTTTATTGTTAAAGCATTATACGAGTCTTTATGTTCAGTTAGGAATAGTAAATCTGCATATGTGTTTTGTTCTTCTTGCAATTCTTTTAGAACAATTGTATTTAAGTCTTTTGTGCCAACAATAAATCTGTGCTTGATGTGAAAATTTTCGAGTTTGTTATTTAGCCATGTTTCTCGCATTGCTTTTCTTTTCGTTTTACCTTTAGGAGAAGTCATTATGAGAACAAATAAGTAACTTTCTATAGTCATATGGTCAATTGAACTCTTTCGAGCGTAATTTGACTTTGCTGCATTATTGTCAACTTTATAATATTGTGCATACTTGCAATGCATGTAGGATATAATAAGAAAAGTTACTAATACTGGGTACAAAAATAGAACCCATTTATTAGTCAACACCTGGCGTATTCTTCGGATAGCGTTTTTCATTTTTACGTTATTTATGAAGTATTTCTAAATTTTATTGCATTTTACTCTAACTACATCATAATCTTGAACTTGTTACATTAGCCATCTTTGAAACGTGTTGTTTACGTTTTTAATACGAATCTGAATCAGGGAATCGCCAGCATAAATTATCTTGGTAAATTATAAACAAAAGTTTAGCTAGACGGGAACTTAAAAGTGTTAGCTTTTAGCTTTCTTTAAGTACGAATTGTCATCCAGAAGGATTTATTCGTATGGTCTAAACATAAGTAAGACAAAAATACATTTTTTATAAAAAATTTTCTTGTCTGACTACGAAAGCTGCACGGCTTCTTTGCGTGAAACTGATTAATATTGTAGGAATCCTCATAGAAAAGACCAATCAGGTTATTTGTTTTTAAAAACGATAGGAACCCTCTTGATAATTATGCATATAATTAAAAATCCAAGCCAAGGTTACTGCATGGTGTTACTTGTCTGATTTAAGTGACCCGATGTCACCATATAAATTATAATTCAGTAATTATAAACTATTATTGAAAAATTAGAATAATATTTTATCATAAGATTTATAAATACACCTTTAGTACAGCAAAATTATATTTTTTTAACCGTTTTAGAAAGGTTTACTCCCCCCGACTTATTGAAGGTACGATCACCCCCTTTTTCGCACAAGACATGCGCGGCTGGTGTGTGTTCAAAAGTTTCTGAATGAGGATGGAAATGAAATTTATGTCTGGTAAAACTCTGCAATTTGCTCTTGAAATTCACTTGTAGTTGGTTGTTAATTTGATTTAAGCTTTAAAACATTTTTTCTAATCAATATCAAAGATTGGAATAATACAGTGGTGTGAAGACTGTTTTGATGGAATGCTATGAGTCGTATACACGATGATCGTAAAGAACTGTACAACACTAGAGAGGGTGTGCTGAGCAGTCCTTCTAGTATTCGAAGTAATCACACATTGTCACAAAGTATGGACAAAGAAAAAGTAGAAAAAAAATCCTTTGTACAACATTCGTTCGGTAGGTTTTACGTATTAAGTGTTTTTTTACAGCCTGTGTAGCTAGCTAGCTAAGTCAGAAAACATTGGAGATCTTACAAAAAATCAATTTTTCGCATCGTTTGCTAGCTAGCTATATGTATTTTATTAAATCCCCTTTTGATGTTTTAAGTTTTAAGTTAGAAATAACGTTCCTTAATATATTTTTTGCGTTTTCAATACCTAAAACAATTAAGTATTCGTTGGAGCTTTTTTTTAAAAAAAATGCATTCGTTTTTGAGCAAGTCCGGCGACCGGCACGGCTGCTCAATTCACAAACCAATCAAGCATCTTGTACATCAATAAAAACTTATTTTCAAAATGTTGAGTGATTTTGTGTCGTAAGATGATAAAAAAGCAAATTTTAGTTCATGTTTTAATATGAATAAAATGTTTTATATTGTTATAATGAATATGTCAATATTTCTGTTTATTTTTCTCATACATTGGCAGAAGACATTAGATCTGTTATAAGTCATTAGTATGCTTTACAAAAGTGAAAGTATGTCTAAATGTTAATATACTTTTACTTGTTCTTAGACCCTGGCTTTCGCGCCATTGATTTATTAAAGGTAGGAATATGTTTTACACTGTTCACTTCATTTCTTCATACTCTACACTTTTAAAAAGTCCATATTGGGAAAACATTTATCTCATTTAATCTTTAAACTTTAGCTACACAACTTTTTAGGCATATCAAGCTTTTTTGACTTTAAATGTATTATATTAGTGTCATAAATTAATTATTTTTTGTGTGCTATTAAGCTGGTTCACACTTTGTGCTAAGTCACATTAACTTGCAGTAATTTTCAGTGCTTCGATTTTAAGCACGCACAATTACAATAATTTAAACGTCTAGGTATCAGTTCTTTTGGTTTGACTGTTACTTATTCCAAAAAATTATGTATAGATATAATAATAGTTACTTACTTCAAAGAAAAACAAGGAGAAAAAAAGAAACCTTGTACATTCAAGAATTTTGAAAGGAAGTGTTTAGCTTGATGGCATCTTTTTTATATGAGATTGCCACCTGCTTAACGTGTGTCCTAATTAGCAAAAAAAAATATTTACTTAGTATGTGTGTTAACTAGGGCTTTTTCTTATTTGTTGCCACCTGCTGATCTTCATGTTAGTGTCCAATTTTCTAACAGTGTGAACTGAGCTTTAATAGCACACCTAATCTTAGTATATGTATGACTCATTGTGTAATAGCTCATGCTATTACACAATAGCTTGTTTCTTGCCCATTTTATATGTAGCCTTCAACAAAAGCACCACAAGGTCGCAGCATGTCTGCTTCTCTTGGATCCACTCAGCTTCATGCAATGCCACCATTGATGCCAAGTTACATATCTGGTTCTGGACATTTGTTAAATCCAGTTCCTATTAATCATAACTCGTTGGTAAGGGGTTCACTGTCATCTGGACAACATGCGTTTCAAACTCATATACCTGTCAATATTGGTGGAACAGCCACAATTGCTCCTCCAAGAGGAAGTGTAACTATGCCACAACGTTCAGCATTACCAACATTAAAGCCTACTAATATTTCAAATCAGGTTTGTGCATTATGTGACATCTTTTTTAAGACAACCAACAAATATCTTAGGGCACATTCTATATTGGTCCTTCAAATTCTTATTTTTATGTCTACGAAAAAATGCTACCCTAAAGGTACCCGTCTAATTTGTTATTAACACGTTAGCATTTGCATTGGCAATTGCTTAGTGTTGACGTGAATAGGAAAGTCTGCAAATGTGAGATACAATATTCAAGAATTGGGTTGGGAGAGTTATGTATCATGGATACTTTACCCTCCAAAAAATATATCTTTAGCAATCAAACTCCGCAGATAAACTAAAACAAGTTACCACGCTTGAACTGAAGTGGTGTGCGATCGCACACCACAATTGCTTTAGGTGTGCTTAACACTTAGAATGTGCAACAAAGTGTTGTACAAGCCAATCATCGTTGAAGTAAAAGTCAATTAAAATAATTAAAATTATGTTGCAGATAAGTGGGGGAGCTTTTTGCTGTTTATATGCAGACAATACAATAATTATTTTATCCCATAAAAACTTAGATGCTCTTGTCTCACAGGTCTAGTCAGAACTTCCACAAGTCGAAATATAACTAAAAATATCTATTTTGGCAGCCACAGCCAGTTAAAAAAAGTTGAGAACAAAACTTGTCAACTACATGGGTATTCCTTTTTCCTGAATTATTTGCTGATTTGCAATTAAGGTTTTATTGTCATAACAAATTTGTTTTATATTTAGATGCAGTTACCTTTGAATCAAATTCCTTCTCTGCCTATCATGCCTGCAAATGTTGCCAATAGAACAGGTTCACCTATTGTTACGAGTCATGGATTGCCAACAGACAGTCGAATAGAATCTCGCACTACATTGCTTTCAGAACCACATCACAGCATACGAGGCAATGTACAGGCAGCAAGTCAACATGCAACTGCACATGCAACAATTCAAGTCATTGCATCCGGTACAGTTGGCCAGCAACAACACATCCCAACTTCATTCCTGAGTAAAGGAATGACAATTGGTACTGCACCAAACGTTCTCAAAATAGGTGCGAGTAGCCATTCAAATGTGTTGCCATCTTCAAGCATTGCTTCATCTGCATTTAAAGTTGGTATAGGTATGTTTGTTTAATGGGTAATGTAATTTAACTTAATGCATTAACTAGAAGCATATATCGCCCTGATACAGTATAATTTTGGTGCAATGCAAACTTTTCAAGTAATTAAAGTGTATTGTCATTTTTTTGCTGCAAAAACAACTTTAAAATTCGCTTTCATTTTATAATTTGCTTGTTTGTTTTAAGATTCTTCAAAAAAATAAAAAACATTCCTGGAAAACCCTCAAACCATCATTGTTGTTTTTTGCTATTTTATAATGTGAATGTTTGTCATAGTTTTGTAGAAAGAATGTGTAAAATACATAGGCAACGTTCTTGTACTTAATAGTTTTATGTACAATAGTCCTTAATGTCAAGTAATGTTTTGTGGCTTTCATAATTAAAAGTCTCTTAAAGTGTTTCACTGGACTGGGAATTTCTAACTATTATTTAATGTTATTTAACAGTATATATGTATAGTATCTTTTGCTATCTATTTGTCAACCTTGTAGGAAAAGCTTATCAAGGTTCTTCTAGTGTTATCATTCCATCCACGACAGTGGTGACTAAATCAGAAGCAAAGGTAATTGTCAGTGTTTTACTACAGGTTTCCAATAAAAAAATCCTTAAGGAATTGAAAAAGAAAAGAAAGTTTTGAGTTGACGTTGATCGATTTGACTGCTTTTTTTTTAGTCTGACTCTGCCCTAATTATTAAGATTTTGGATCGTATCCGAATTCTTATTGAAACCGGCCAATTTTCCTCCTTTTTCTTTTTTTCTTTGTCTGGCAATTTGACCAAAACGCCATCGATGCCGTTGCGGGGGCAACTTCTTGTAATGACGTATAATGCAACCAATCAGGTTTGAGTATTTTTTGTGACGGAAAGGACCACCAATCAGGGTTCAGGCTGGCTTGCTTTGTGTTGAAAAATAATCCCGGGGGCTGTACCCGAAATATATCTCAATTTTTGACACATAGTTCACACAAAATTATTTAAAAGTTATAAAAGTATTAAATACGGTTACATTTAGGGTAAAGAGGCTATTTCATTCATACGGGACCCTAGTAGGTTGTATTGTTACTTCCTTTATTCTCCTCATATGTTACCCCCTTGTCATAAAAGCAGAATATGCTGTTGTAAACATAAAGATTGTTTTCATGATGGCGTTTTCAGCGAGAGGAACTAGACGGGCATTTCTGTCATGGTAATGTTCTGATCTGATAAGCTTTTCTGAGTAAATTCGTCACATGAGTGATAGCCAGCTAGCTTCTTTATTTCCACTCACTTGAAATGTTGAGTATCATTTGACGTTGTAAAAATGTTGTAAAATATGTGGATGTACTTTGAAAGTGGCAAAATTAAGGACTTAATAGTGAAGCTGATATGATACTGAAAATGGAATAATATACAACCACTTGAATGTTAGATAGGAAGAACTTTACTGAACCCTGAACAATGAAGAAGCATCTTCTGTATTCCGTTTGTTGCAAGGTGGAACATTAATTAATAACCATCTCTGAAAGTTTAATAAAGCGTTTTTCTGAGATATGGCGTACATGTCGAATACATCAATGTGTAGTTAATTTTCAAATTACATCTCGTGCACTTTTTATCGAATATGAAGTGCTATTTGGAATAAGGTACAACACACGTCCTTGTTCTTCAATCATAATTTAATACCATTGTTGAAATCATCCAATAGTTCAACATGCATATTCCAATACCATGGCAAT